>OU744338.1:128092814-129292814 GCA_916610165.2 Gymnosoma rotundatum
TAAAAATATCATAGTCTTCTTTTTTTGGCTAAGCAAATGTAATCAAGAATAAAGTATTTTTATTCAGATCAATGGACTAACGGTTTATATTTTTTGATATATGAGTGGTAAAACTGATGCTTTTGTTATCATTCAAATCATTAACATTAACATCTTTTATTAAAACAAAATATCCATTACAGTCGTTAAAATTGAATTTTTAATAGTTTATATTTTATTACTTTTTAATTATAAAATAACTCACCTTACAACCCTCACAGGTGAAGGCGCCAAAATGAAAACCAGCCGCTGGTTCGCCGCAGACTTTGCACAGCTGGTTCATCTAAAAATAATAAAAATATACTGTTATAAATATTTCCAAGACTAATTAACGCACACACAAGAATAATCAAATAATTAAAAAAGTTCTATATTATATTATATTATATTTATGTTTTGCTAGAAAGCATAGATATCAAAAGGTTATACTCGTAAGATCTACAAACTGCACTTAATTTTGCTACTTTCTGAGTTTTATCAATCTCTTTACCATTAATTGGAAAAACTTAATCATAACTAAAATTTTTTTACTTTTTAAAAATTGTGGATATTTTCAATAATAATACAATTTTATAACACAAATCCTGCGGAAATGCACAAAAAATTCATTTTAGAAGAAAAAAAATTTTTCAAAAAAAAAAAAAAAATTATTTTCTATAAAAATTCGCATTAATCACAAAATATTCTTTCTTTATAACAAAAAAATACTCTCTTGATTTCTAATTAATTTATATAGTTAATTATAAATAGTTTTTTATAGAAAAACAAAATAATATAAAAACAAAATTTGTCTTAAATTGAATAGCAGCTACATTGGTAGCGATTTATCACAAAAAATAATTCATCACAAAAAAATATTTAATTACAAAAAAAAATTTTATCACAAAAAAATATATTTTTCTCACAAAAAAAAAATGATTTTTATCACAAAAAAATATTTTATCAAAAAAAAAGTATTGTACTATAAAAAAAATTTTAATACATTTCAGTGCTGCTAGATTTCATTTGAAGAATAGCATGCATATCGATATCAAAAGGTTTAAGAATCCACAAACCGCATTTCATTCTGCTACTTTCTAATTTTTACTATTCTTTTTACCATTAATAAAAAAACTTAATTCTAACTAAAATTTTGTCATTTATTGAAAATTGAAGATACTTTCAATAAAAAGAACTTCTGATCTTAAAAATTAATTTTTACACTTGTTTTTTTTAAATTCTTTTCTTGAAAACATTATGTAATAAAAAAAAATTTTTAAAAGTACCTTTTATTCATAAAAAGTACTTTTTGATTCGAAGTATCACTTATGATAACAAATTTCCTTTTTGCCACAAAAAAATGTTAATTGTAAATACACTATTTTGTGTATTCCTATTTATAGCAGAAATGTTATTGAATAAGTCCCATTTTAAAAGGAGCTTTAATTATGCATAAAGTGCCAAAGTGCAAGGAAAAAGTCTCAAATTAATTTATTTTTTCTGGCTACCTTTCAAGCTTTTTTATACATAAATAATTTAATAATTTTTTTTATCCATTTCAAAAAAATTTTATTGGTGACAAAAAGCGAGCTTTAATGAAATAAATTTATTGTTTTAAAAATTCTGCTTCTTAAAAAAATCTTTTTTCTGTAGAGAGCCAATATTTAATAGAAATATCTCAATATCGATAGAGGAGTCTTTACAAAGAAAAATTTTTCCTCAAAAGATTTGTCACAAAGTAGTAGAGTTTTTCGTACTTAACATCCCCTTCTTTTTTATCAAGTAAATTTCTATGTTTTTTTTAAGTTTAAGATTATACATATTAAAAAAACGCCCTTCTTGAAATAGTACCATATTTAATAAAGTACCAATAATCTCATATAACTTCATTTGTTATAAAAGGTCTTGTTTTATTCCTTCACTTCACTTTAAGACTGTTAACAGATGGAAAATAATGTACCTTTTATAAAAGAGCCATTTGGAACAAAAACTAAAAACTGCCATTTAGTAAAATTTTTATTATTTTAAACCTGAAGGAGAGACTAGACTTCGAACTAGAATACTTCCAGGGGCTATAAAAAATTCCGTTTATTATATAAAATCCTATTTCAGAAAATAAAATTTGTTTATTAGCTTTTTTCACTAAAAGTACAATTTCCCTATAAAATCCTTTTTTTTTAATAAAATATTTTTTAGAGGATATAAAAAATCTCCAAAAAAAAAACCAAAAGTTTAATTTTTCAAACGATCGGCTAAATTTAGTGAAAACCTTTAAAAAAGTCTCAATTCTAAAAAAAAAAAAAATAATTTTTTAAAAAAATTTAAATTGTTGAGAAAAAGTACCAAGAGCTATATTTAAAAAAAATCCCCATTTTCCAAAAAAAAAAAAATATTTCAACTAAATTTATTATTTTATTAAAATTGTTGTTCCAATTTTTCCTATTTTATTTTTGTACTTTTTGCATTAATATTTAATTACGCAAAATGTCTGTTTTCTATTGTCAGTTAAAATTTTATTATCTTTTCGAAAACCTCTTAGTTATTTTATGCGAAAGATTTTTTTAATTAAAATTTATTTCTTCAATATTGTTTCTTCAACGTGTCAGAGCCCATCAATATTTTTGCTTAGTTAAAATCATCAGCTTTAAAAAACAGAAACTTAAAAATGTGTAATAAAATTTTTGCAAAAGATTTGTAAAAAGCAAATTAAAACTGTGTAAAGTAGGTGGCGTCATTTACTGAGGTTTTGTTTTTCCTTCTAGCAAACGCCATAAAACTTAAAAATAACACAACACCTCAGGCAAGTCTAGACCCAACACTGGGGGTACGCATCTATTTCAAAAGAAAAAAAAAAACACAAGGAAAGAAAATCTCTTAAAAGAGTTATTATTACAAATTAAATTTTTTTTCTCTAACAAAATTAGTTTTTTTTTCAACTATTTATGCTTCTGCAAAACCGTTAAATATAAAATAAAAGAAATGAAAACCCGCAGCAGGCCTTTAGGAATTTGTCAATATCGCTTGTGGCACCTATTTTATGGCTGTTTGCTTACAATAGCAAAATCCGGCCGCCGCATTTTCATATGTGAAAAACAATAAACATTAAAATGGAAAAATGTATTTTGATTTTATTGCCTTAAACAAAACAAAAAAAAAAAAAAAGAAAATAAATAAATAATAAACAAAATACAGTTTTTAACAGTTAGAGATCCAGCCAATATCGTAGGAAACGAAGCAAAAATGCAAACGAAAAATAGTTTTGTTGAAATTCAAATGCGTGTTAAATAGTTTTTCATACATAAAAAACTTTGACTGCCAAACGGTAGGTTGATTTCAATTTATTATGTAAACATTGTGTAGTTATTCGTTATAAAAAGAACTATTTTTGTACCACCGCAACTGAAGAATACTTATTGCCAGCAAACAAAAAAAAAAAAAAAAAATCACCGAAATAATTTGCTTCATTTCTTTTTAAAGTTGACCTCGAGTTTCTTAGAGTTTTATGTTGATAACTTTCTTTTGTATTTATAATAAATTAAGATCCGAAAAATGGATAATACAAAGGAACATAGCAAAGTATTACTGGTTACAGAAGGAAATTCATATAAAGCATATTAATTTTCTGTAAAAAAAGCAAATTCTTTTTAAAAAATTACTTAGAGAAATATTTGGCATAAACTATGATTTCTTAATTCAAACTACATGTTCTGTAAAACTTAAGTGAAATTTCCGAATATTATTATTTACAAAATGGGACTTACAAAAAAAAGGAAGTTTGTATAAGCAATTAATAAATAAATTGTCATATTTCCACGAAATTGTAATTTTTGATAATATGCTACACATTGAAAAAATTTGTATATATGATTAAAAAAAAAAAAAAAATTATGGTATTTTGGGAAAATGGTACTATTACACAAATGGTACTTTTTTGAAAAAATATACCATATTTTTCAAAAAGCATATTTTATAATAAGTTAAGAGCCGAAAAATGGAGAGTACAAAGGAACTGGGTGCGGAAGGAAATTGATATACAGCAAAGCAATTTTTTGTAAAAAAACCAATTCTTTTTTAAAGATGGCTTGGTATAAACTATGATCTCTTAATGAAAACTAAATGTTCTGTAAAAGTTAAGTGAAATTTCCAAAAAAAAGCACAGGTTTTTGTGTAAGAATATTCTTATTATTTTACAAAATGGGACTTACAAAAAAAAGGACGTTTGTGTAAGCAATTGATAAATAAATTGTCATATTTTCAGGAAATTGTAATTTTTGTTAATATGATACACATTGAAAAAATGTATGCATAAAAAAAATTTATGGTACTTTTGAAAAAATGGTACTAACACACTAATGGTATTTTTTAAAAAAATATGCCAACCATATTTTTCAAAAATAATAATATTTAAAGTGAAGTGAATTATTACTTAAACTTATTATATAACTAAATGACAATTTTTAGTCAGGCTGTGGTTTAATACTAATTTTATTAAGAGAGGTAACATTTTTTTTTTAAATAAAAATAAATAATTAATTTAAAAAAATTTAAAATAAATATATTTAAATGCGACATGGATGTTGGAACAAAGAATAGGATGAGATTATTTTAAATGGTACTTTTTGTATTTAATTTATCTGCAAGGGGAAAGCACTTGTTTAAATTTAGAAAATCAAACTTTTTGTTAATCAAAGTAAATTACGATTAAATTTATACTTTTTTGTAAAAGGGGATAATAAATTAAATAGTAAAAATAATCGTTGGCGAAAAATTATTTTTTATGAAAACTTAATGTCTAGTTAAAAATATATTTTAATAGCATGAGGCAAAAATGAAACATTAAAAAAACTCTCAGTTTTAAGACTTGTTGCTAATAAACTTGTTAAAAAAGGACTTTTTGGAAAAAATATAATTTGTTAAATAATTTTAGCCGGCCTTAAACACGTCAGTTTTGTATATAGAAAAGTACTTTAAAGTAAAATAAATATTACAAAATGATCCCTTCTAAAAAATTCTAGGAAAAAATTAACTTATTAAAGTATTTTATAACCGAAAATGTTTTTGTCTCAAAATCAAAAATGTGCTCCCTTGTAAAAAGGTATTTTGTCATTATAAAAATTCCAAAAATATTACTAAACTGTATTTTTGTTATACAAATGGAAAAACATTTAAAAAAAAATTTTTTTTATAAAAGAGCTTTTTTAAGGGAAACTTAAACAACCATATGTAATGAATCGTAGCATATTATAAACAATTTTAGGCTTAAATTACTTCATTAAAAAGGTAATTCGAATATAAGAAACCGTTTTTAAAAAAAAAAACTTACTATTTTGTAGTCAAAAAAGCTTTAGTATAAAACGGTACTTAAGTATAAAAATTAATTTATTACAAAAATTTTATTTTCATAGAAAAAGAAATTTTAATAAAAAATTATTTGTATACTAAAAGATTACTTTGTTACCTTAAAATAAAAATGCATTTTACAAAAAAAAAAAACAGAATTTCATTTGAAAAAATTACTATAATCTTGAGGAAGCTTTTTTAAAAATTTTTTGAAATAAAAGACTCTCTCTTAATTTATAATTGCCTTATAAGCACAAAAAGTACAGTTAATTATAAATAGTTTAAATGGTAGTTAGTACCTCAAATAGAACATGGCAATTTATAAAGGAAAATGCTTTATATTGAAAAATGACATTTTAGTATAAAAAATTACACTTTGAAAAAGAGTACTTTGAGAAAAAATTTGTTCAGAAAAAAAAAATATTTTTAATAATATAAAAGCAAAATTTGTACTTAATTAGATAGAAAATATTTTAAAGAATTTTATCACAAAAAAAAAAACATTTTATTACAAAAAAATATTTTATCACAAAAAAATATTTTAGCAAAAAAAAAAAAATATTTTATCACAAAAAAAAATTTTATCACAAAAAAATATATTAGCACAAAAAAATATTGTAGCAAAAAAAGTATTGCACTATAAAAAAGTATTTTTTATGTGATGATTATAAAAAGGTTTAATGGTAATTATTATCTCAAATTAAATATGACACTTTATTGAAAGAAATGCTTTGTTAGGAAAAGGTACACTTTACTACAAAAAAAAAAAACTGATAGGAATTAAAATTAACTACTAACAATTTAAATGTTTAGCTACCATTACCTCACAGTGAGTATGACACTTTATTAAAGAATGGTTTGTTTGGAAAAGGTATCTTTTTTATAAAAAAGTAAGATTTGGAAAAAAAGTACTTTGACAAAAAAGTGCGTTTATGAAAATATAAAACTATTTCTTATATGTAATTATAAAAGTGCAATTTTTGTAAACAGGGTAGCGTATAATTTAAATAAATAAGGCACTTAAAAATACTTTATCACAAAAAGTACTTTTCTATAAAAAAGTGTTTTTTTTTTAAATAAATTATTATTAGCAGGTAAAATGCTAATTAGTAACTCAAATTGCAAATGAAAAAAAAAAAACTATATTACGAAAAAGTACTTTTTACTACAAAAAAGTAAACTTTCGATTGAGTAAACTTCAATTTAAACGACACTTTAATAAAAAATGGTTTATTTACAAAAGGTAAATTTTACTAAAAATTAGTACACTTTGTGAAAATAGTACTTTGACGAAAAGTACTTTAATGGAAAAACGAAAATATTTTTATTTCTGGTTACAAAATACCTTAAACAAACAAAAATTTCTCCTTTACAAAAATATATCACTTTACCAAAAATTGAGTTTATCACAAAATGTTTTTGTTTTATGAAAAAAGATTTTTTTTTGTTAAAAAACTAAAATTTTTTTTATATTAAAGAAAATATTTCGTTTTGCTACTTTAAAGGTTTTCCAAGCTTATTCATCTTCTGTTGTGTCAATTAAGTTTATGCTGCCAAAATTAATTATAAGGTTTAAGCTTTCCTTATTGTTCATAAAACATTTTTAAGATCCTTAACTTATTTATCGTTATTGACTTTTAAGTCAAGTTACAAACTTGACCGTTTGTATTGATTCATTATCGAAGTCTTGGGAAACATTTTTAAAATATTTTCTTTCTTAAAAAAAAAATAAATAAATAAATGAAAAATGTTAACTTTATTGACCAAGTAATAAGCGAAAGAAAACAAAGGAATAAAATAAACCTGAGCAATAAATTTGTAAATTTATCAACAGCATTTTAAATTAATGTCATCTTTGGTAAGCAGAACGAAAAATTCTTTTGTAAAAAGTAATAACAAGTGTTTTATTCTTAACGCCTTTTAGCCTTCAAACACTTTATGCTTGGTTAAAAACCAACAACAACAACAAAAACTTGGCTTTAATCAACCATGGCTTTTCATAGTTATATAGAAGGAGTTGTATATATTCTCTAGTATGTATATCAGTGTATGTGTTTGTATATGTATGTTAACTTAACTAAATGGCTGCAATTTTACAAAGAGTAGTCAGTAGGTCAAAAACGTTGAATTGTGGTAAGAAGACAAAAAAAAAAAACTTCAATAAAAAAGAATAAAAACCTCAACAAAAAGAAGATGTTGTAGAAATGAACTTGCAATTGAATGAATTTTGTTACAGGGTATTTTTTCTTGCAATGATTATATATTGAAGCGGTAGTCTTTAATACTAATGAGCAATGAGAACTTTTTCATTAGTCGCTAGATCCAGAAAATAGGTTTTTATTTTTAAGGCCAGATCTGGTGATACGCAGCTCAAACATCTACTGAAGTTTTGAGAAAAGCTAAAAAAATTTTTGAATTGTTGTTTGTAGCTGAAGCTGCTTTAAAGATCTAAGTTAATAGATATTTGGGCATCTAAGGCCATGGCAATCCTCTATGTAAGTATCAATGAAGTTTATTGAACAAAAATGGATTTCAGTCGTACTTTTTTCTGGTATTTAAAATTAATGAATTTTGTATTTGAGAGTTTTACCTTGAAGCCTTTGGGTAAATTTTAAGAAGTTATTTGAGTTTAGACATCTGAAATTTTATTTTCAGATTGTAGTTCAATTAACATTTTTATTGGATTCATTACTTCTTTAATTAAAAATTAATTAGCAATTAAAAAAAAAATTAATTAATTTAATTAAATAAGTAATTGAATCAATTAAAATTTTGATTAATTAAATAATTGCATCAATTAAGAATTTAATAAAATCGTAATGCGAGAACGAGTAAAAGCTTTAATAGATGAGTTAACTTTGGTCCGTCGTATTTCTTATATATGTTCAAATATCCCTGCTGAGAAAGTAACCCATGGGATATTGAAATTTGAAAAAAAAAATAAAATACAAAATACTAAAATTGGTAAATCGTTTCTTTAATCTGATTATATAACTGCTGCTGAAAGAAAGTTCTAAAATACGTTATATAAAAATTAATACTTTTTTATAAATAAAATAAATAAAAAAATACATAAATAAAGGTTCTCTTGCTTACGCTCCAAAAGCAAACTAAGCTATTAAAAAAATCACCCTGTTATGGTCAATAGAAATTGAACTCTCTCTGTGTATCTTCTTGGTTTTAAAAACATTTTTGTTTGGTTTGTTAAGTTTGTATTGGTTGGGTTTATTTGTTTGGTAAATTGTTGTTAGCTGAAATTGCACAAAAAAATTAAAAAAAAAAATAAAATTTAAAGGAAAAAAATTATACACCCAACAATAAAATGTAAAAAAAGAAGAAGATGCAAAAAAAGCTTTGGAACTTATAACTGTGTGAATATTTTTTCTTACAAAGCCAACGTATTTTTTTCGCTTTGTTTTCAATTCCCAAATCCTGGGTTAGAAAATTAAAATTTGTTTTTTCTTCCTTCTTTTTTTTTGAAATTTATTCCTATAGAAATAGCTTTTCTATTTTTCTGTTAGACATCTACAACAATTGGTGTAATGACCCGCTGTTTTTTGGGCTGCCGTTAAAGGCAAATAAAACAGTCATATGAAATCTTAAAGATATTGTTTTTTTTTTTATTTTGCTTAAGTTTGCAACCGGTTTTTATGATTTCTCAGTTGAATTTTACTACAATAAAAATACTTGTGTCTATAGCGGCAAATCAACCAACGCCTGCCAGCCAGCAAGCCAGCCAGCCTGCTTTACTGTCTTTATGGGAATCTTTTTGAATTTTCCAGATACATATATTCCTTTAGATGCTTCTTCTAAAGCCTTTTATGATGGTTATTTCTCACATACAGTTCTTATGGGTTCTAAAAAAAAATTAATATTGGCCAAATAGTTTTAGTGTCAGTCTAATGTTATGTGTTTGCCTCGTTGCATATAATGTTTAGGTCATCTAACTAAATGAATAAACTAAAATCATATTTAAAACTTAAACACAATATTGAATTATTTAAAACTTCCTTTAAAAGTGTTGATTTTATTATAAAACAGTTTTGCAATTATACAGCAAGAACTTTTAAAAGAAGACATTTTTTTGAGAAATCCTGTTCAAATTTATTTAAGAATTTCAAGCTTTAGTTCCCTTTTAATATTTTTATTATAAATATTCGCTGATACAAAGTTAAATTTCCTCCTTTAATGCCTCGATTAGTTTATTGGCAAAAAAAAAAAAAATCTTGAATTCGACAAAAAAAAACTTTTAAAAATTAATTGAAGGACCTTAAACCAGTCGATCTGAAAGGCCGGTCTGGACGATTAAAATGAGAGAGTACACATTTATAAAAAATGTCCATGCAGTAAATGATTAAGAAACAACATATTTTTTTTGCATAGAAAACTAAAGTTATCGATAAAAAAAATTCGTGAAAAAAATTATTATTAATTTTTATTTTTGAATTATTTGAAATTATCGCACATTATTAAATTAATTTTATGTGATTAATAAAAACAGTCGAGAAATTTTTAAACATTAAATTTGGCAATATAAAAAATGACTGCAATAGCTGTCACTAAAAATCATTCAAATTATTCTTGGAGGCAATTTATTTATTATCGATAACTTAATAAAAAAAAATTCAAATACATTTACTCGATCAATCTTGGTAATTATGAAATGTTATAGATTATTATATAATTTGGTCATTAATATATTGTTTTACTAATAAAATTTATTTAAAAATGTTTAAAAATTATCGATAATTTTTCGTGAATTGACTAAAGTTATCGATTTTGTTATCGGAAAAGTTAATTTTTCACAACGAAAGTGAAATTAGTTTGTTTCGCAATATTTATCGATAATTTCTATATTATTTTTAGGCAAATTTGTAATATTGAATAATTAAAAAAAACACCCTTAAGTTTAATAAAGTAATAAAAGTTATCGATAACAATTTTGTTTCTTTAAAGATTTTTCTGAAATTTCTAAAAAAATTATAGAATTTTTCTAAGATGATTAAAAGTTATCCTTTTATTTTCTAGAAGAAATTTAAGTTATCGATAAATTTACTTATAAATTATTAAAGTAATTCAAAAGCTTTCACTCTTAATGAATTTAAACAAATGAGAGTTTACTGAATTTAGACTTAAATTTAGATTTTGGCAAAATATTTTTTAATCATTTTTGAAATTAACACATTTTTATCAGATTATCAGATCATTAGCGCACACGGCATCCTCAATTGATCCCGCCTTAATATTTCTCTCTCTTTTATAATTTACAAAATTTTTTCATTAACCCTTATAATGTTTTGTACACAATTCCAAAATTAATAATAAAAATTTCGAGTTAATTTTCTTACTTTCACTTCTTTTTTTTTTGTGTAAACTATGAAATAAAAATGTATTTTTCGTTTTTAATAATTTTTATAGTGTCATTAATGGAAAACTTGCAACAATGTTTACCATATTGTAGTATTTTATCTAATTTATCTATACTTTTTTTTTTTTTGTAATTAAAGTTACTAATAAAAATCTTGGTTTTTGTTCACATTTTCCGTTTTAACAACCTCTTCATATTTCATAAACATTAGTTTTGGTGTCCTCCTCAATAATCATCGTAATCATTATCATCAGTTAAACGAAAAGACAAAAAGTGTTGTTGCGAGTTGTAGTTGGGGTTGAGTAGTTGTCGTAGTCTCTTCATCGTCGTCATCATTCACATCATCGACCTCATCAACACTTCTTCACGAACCAATTCCATTAAAGAATCTCACGATTTTATTGCTACAACTACAGCAATCAAACAGCAAAAACTAAACTTACAACAGTTTTTAAAACAAAAACAACGATGTGGTTTGAAACAACAACAGCAATAATAAAAACAAAAATATATGCCCCCTTAATACAAAAAATACAAAATAAACACAATCGTTGGCCATTTATTTCACTTTACCAAAAATGCCCCCAAAAATAAGTAAAAAAGCAAAACATTAATACAACTTTACAACCAACACATCTACTGATACCTCTGCTGCTACAATTGTGTGCCAGGCCTTTTAAATTGTGAGAATTCTGAGCCTCATTTTCACTTAAATGAACAAAAAAAAAAAAAAAAACAAAAAAAAAAATTTTGCCACAAAAATATTAAAAGAAAAAAGGAAGAAAAGCAAAAATAAAAATCCTAAAATGAGCTTTAAAACTGATGGCTTTGATGTGTTTTTGCTGTTTGCTGGTTGAACTACTGCTGCCGTTTGCTGCTGCTTAACAATAATAATTCAAATGATTGTCAATTTGAGTTGGTTTGTTTTCTAAATTGCTTTTGTATTTTTTTATCTAGTGGCTGTTTTGGGGAAACCTTAAATTGGTTAAAAGTTTCATAAAACTGCCTTTTTGTATTTAATCTAGATCAGCCAGACCTCTTGGTACCAGTTAAAATTTTACTATTTTAATGGACGACATAACACATTCAGCAAAATACAGTTTCAAATTTTTAAGTAGCAAAACAAAATAAACTTTACATTGTTTTATAAACCAAATTATGGTATACAAAGAGAATTAGCGATTTAATGCTATCGAGAAACCTTTTAAGTTAAATCATTTCTCTTGATAAATTTCTGAAGAGAATCAATCAGTAAATGTTGCATAAAAATTCAACGATATCGTTAACGTTCTTGAGAAAATTATAGCTACGGGTGAATTTTCTATAAAAGAAATATTGTTTTTAAATTATATTTTTTATGTTTTTAATGTTAACATATAATTATCGATAATCCTGCTAATGAACCGGACATATACAAGTTTTCACTAAAAATCTTATATATAAGAGAAACATACTATTAAAAATCAATGACAACGATAAATTAATATTATCGATAAATCATAAAAAAAATTAATGGTATCGATAAATTTTTTAAGAAAATTTATGCTATCGATAATGCTATCGAAAAATATCCTACAGAAAAACATATCTATCAATAAATTTTGAATAGAAAATTGATGCTATTGATAAATTTTGTATAGAAATTATTTTTTCGATAAAATTTTTATAGAACATTAATGCCGTCGATATATTTTCTATAGAAAACTGATGCTATCGATAAATTTTGTAGAGAAAACTAATGCTATCGATAAATTTTCTACAGAAAACTAAAGCGTCGATACATTTTATAAGATTCGATTGCTATCGATAAAATCTATAAGAAACCTAATGCTATCAATAAATTTTATAAGACAATTAAGGCTATCGGTAAATTTTGTATACAAAATCAATGTCGAAAAAGGTTTTATACATATCAATGTTGCCGATAAATTTTTTTTATAGGAATTCAATATTTTCGATAACTTTTCTATAGAAAATCATTGTTGTCGCTAAATTTTCTATAAAAATCAATGTTGTCGATAAATTTTCTATAGAAAAATCAAAGTTATCGATAACTTTTTTTTAGAAAAATCAATGTTGTCGATAACTTTTCGATAGAAAAATCAATACTGTCGATAACTTTTCTATAGAAAATCAGTACTGTCGATAATTTTATTTAGCAAATCAATGTTATCGATTAATTTTCTATAGAAAATCAATGTTATCGATTAATTTTCTATAGAAAATCAATGTTATCGATTAATTTTCTATAGAAAATCAATGTTATCGATTAATTTTCTATAGAAAATCAATGTTATCGATTAATTTTCTATAAAAAATTAATATAGCCGATAACTTTCTATAGAAAATCAATATTGCCGATAACTTTTCTATAGAAAAATCAATGTTGTCGATATATTTTCTATCAATATATCAATGTTATCGATATATTTTTTTTTTTAAAGCAATATTTTTAATATATTTTTTAAAGGAAACTAATGTTATCGATAAATTTTAAATAGAAAATAATGATATCGATAAATTTTGTATAAAAAACTAATGCTATCGGTAAATTTTTTATAGAGAATCCAAATTGTCGATAATGTTTCTAAACAAAATCAATGTTATCGAAAACTCTTTTAGAGAAAATCAATGTTATGGATAAATTATCTGTAGAATAGTAATATTGTCGATTACAAAAAATTTATGCCTTCGATACACTTTAATGGTCATTTAATGTTAAATATAAATTATGTAAAATAAATTATCTTATGAGTTTATATAATTTTTCTATAGGCGATCTTGAATACATAAATATAATCGATAAAAAAATTTCATTATTATTGTACAAAAGATGCTTAAAAAATTCTACATATTCATTTTGAAGTTTTATATTAAAATTTTATATTAAAACTCTTATATTTAAAAATTTATTTCAAATTAATTATCGTTGAACATTTTTCAAGACCTTCAATTTTTAAGAAATTGTATATATTTTCTAAAGAATACACTGTCATATAAATATATTTTGTAAGTTCTGAGCTGTTTAAAATTTTAAGCATAAGTTTCGATAGATTTAACTTTTAAGGAAAATTTGCTTTGAAACTGTAAAACGTTTTTTGGATGTACACTGTACACTTAAGTGTTTTAATGCTTTAAATTTTATACTTCTAGTCAAACTCTGCTCTGCTGATCCTTTTGTTTTTTGGTGATCTATTTTTCTTCTGAGATTTCAGTTGTGAATGTATTGCAAGGTATTTTAAAGGTTTTCTTTGATTTGTGGTGCTTTTATGAGCAAGATGAGTGACGTTTGCATAAACGACACTGATTGGTGTGAGCATACTCGACAATAACATAACTGATTGCCTAACAAATAAATATAAAAAAGGCTAAAAACTGAGCCAGAAAATAAATGTACGGAAATTGATGATTTAGAAAACCGTAACAAAAATCGTCAAATCTAGACACTTTTTTATTTTGTTACGTTTACGGTTCTCAACTACTTTTTCTTTGTTTGGTGTTTCGTAGTTTGGTGTGTGATTGTTTGGTCATGAAGTCATAAATCAAGATGGCAATTTTTTGATATTTTCAAACTTGGCTTCTTGGCCAAGTTATATTGTATATTAACCACTACTTTTAAAACTAAAATGAGATTATTTTTTCGTGTTTATGTTAGAGATTCAATACTTTTTTTTTCTGAAGTAATGCTGCAGCTCGTTTGCATAAATAGTCTGCCACCATTTAAGAAAAGTGATTTTCTTTGCACCTTTAAAATTATTAAGGATACATTTCGTTCATGCTTGTGCATTTATACGAACTTCAAAATGATTTTCTTTGACGTTTGATCGATTTCTTTAGTGACTCTTTTTTTTCTTATATTTTTGACTTTAGCTTTTGAGCTTGTTTAACATGGTGTCGTTATGACCAGAGGTGTGAATTTATGTTTAACATGGGCCTTAAAGTCTAAGCATTTGGAAGGAGAGAAGAAATAAAGCAAGATTTAAAATCTTTTGTTAACAATATTTTCCTTTATACAGTTTTTCTATTTTGTTATTTATTAGATTGGCAGGTCATGAGAATATTTATGTCTACAAAAAAATGCTTAGAAAAAAGACTAAATATGAAGCAATGTCGTGAAAATGATTTTCCAAATGTTGCTGTTTATGATGTTGGCTGATGATGATGATGATGACGATGACGTTTGATGTTGATGAGGATTTTTTTTTTTATTTTGTTTTGAAAACTATTTTTTCAATGTTTAAAACGTCAGCATTCTATTTTTGTTTGCATTTTTTTTTTTGTTTTTTTTTTTAATTTTTTATTTAATAGTTTGCAAATCATTTAAATTGAAATCATAACCATGGCAAAAGGCGTGCAATAGCCTTAAGCCTTAATATGCTGTTTTGTATTTTGCAATTTGATTGTTGTCTTTTTAATAAACTCAAATACAAAGAAGTTTTAATAATGTTGAAGTTAATGCAAAAAAAAAAAAAAAAACTTAACAAAAAGATTTAATAAAACTTGTTAAAAGACATCAATATAAATAGTTTATTTGACAGTGAGGAATGTAAATCATATTTAAAAAAAAAATTAAAAAATAATGATGCTGGGAATATAATTTTAAATTAAAAAAAAGAAAAAAAAAGAAATAAATGAGTAAACAAATCGATTTTGTAAAAAGGTGTGATGATTTTGAATAAACAAAATATCTATATATTTTTGTTATCCAGCATATAACCTTCTTCTAGTCATCTAATATCTAATTATTTCGGTCTTTGAGACATCTTCTGCTTAGCGGAATTTATCTTTGCTTTTTTAAGGAACCTCAAACAGTTCAAAAACTTGCTATGACGATTGTCAGATTGTGAAAATTACAGGTTGTCTAATTTAAAATGAAAGAGAATGGATCTTATATTGATAAATGTTTTATCTAATGTCGCTAATAATGTATGGAATACAATATGAGATAAATGTCCGACTCTGTTAGCCGTAAAAACTTGAGTTTTTTTGGGCATATTTTTCAATACATTCTCATACATTCACGCGGTATTTCATTAATGTCATCATAAATATTTCGTTTGAGTTGCTCAAGGGTTTCTAATTTGTTTGCATAAACCTTGCTTTTCAGATATCGCTACAAAAAGAAGAACGGAGGAGCAGTCAAATCATCAGGCGACCGTAAAGGCCAAATAACTTCACCTTTTCTTAATTTAATTTGTTATGGAAAGAAGTCTCGCAAAAATTACACTGTAATCCTGGCTGTATGCGATGTGGCACCGAATATTTTTCCATAATAAATTTGCCATGCATCTACTTCACGACTACCAAATATGAACAAAAATAATGTTTATCAAAATGGCGGCAAAACAAAGTAGTATGTATACCTTTCGTGTGGACACTCTGTATTATTTTTAACCCCTAGTTGTTTAAGTCTCTCGTCTAATTTTTTATACCACTGCCTTCCAGATTGAGCCTTTTTTACTAAAAGAACTTTATTTTCCTTATATTTTTGTAATTCTTCTTTTTCTAATATTTCCTTAAATATCTTTGGGACTCGCATAAAAATGTCTTCATCAATATGGCCATTTAAGTATGCACTTACATATTGCAGTTAACATACTTCGAGCCCCTATTTCCACTGCAAGTGTCATTACAAGATGATAAGATCCTTTTCTTTCTAAGGAAGCAATTGTTTTGTTGAAATCTATTCTAGGAATTTGTTTAAAACCTTTCACTACTTATCATGCTTTACGTTTTTCGAGTGACCCAACTGCTATGTATTTAGTTCTTAACACTGATTTCGATTAGATTAATTTGTGACCATTTGGACGATCAACGATTTCCCAGGTATTGTTGTAGATTTGGGCATCATATAAGTTTACCATAGCTTTTTTCCATGTAATGGCTTCGGGTGTATAAAATTCTTCAGTAGGTGTTCGGGTATCATTTTCTTGTATTATTCCAACAAATTTTTTTTTTTTATTTTCCATCCTGCTTTCTGCTTCTTTTTGTTGCAAATGAAACAGTTTCTTTGGTCTTCCAGCTTTTCTTGTTAGAAGTCGTTGAGGTTTTCTTCGCACTTTCTTTTAATGGGTTGGTGCAGAAAATATGCCACCTTACTTACTTTCAGTTTTTAAATGTTCAATTATGACTGGTTGTTGAGACTGAAATTGAGGAGGAGTTTCTTAATTTTTTCGTTTGAATTCTGCTCCAGTCTTTAATGCTCTGCATAATATTTTCTATCATTTTTCTGTTTATACATAAAATAATAAATAATTAATTTAAAGTCTAACAGCAAAACCAACAACGTTTAGAACCGATAACCAGGTAGTTATTATAGGTTATTTATAAAAGAATAAAAAGTTTTTGAAGAAGTAGGCCACTAATGATTATCGTTTATTTGAACAACTGTAAGTTTAACTCACAGAGGGGAGGAGGGTACCTCTACTACAAAGTAATTATTAAATATCCTCTATTGGCACAAATACAATTGTGAGGTGACCGTGATGGTGACAGGTGCCTGATTAGCTGAAAAACTTCGATAGTGGGGTTACTTTTAAGCCATACCGAATAATCGGTGATTGGAAGGCGTGCCTATATCCTATGACATACTAGTGGTGTCTAATTAAACACCACCAATTTATTTGCAATTTATTTGGATGCCTCAATTTATTTATAAAGGTGGATTTTCAAATGCTACAACAAAGCACAGAAATGTGCATAAAGTGGTCAAAGAATGGAATCCACAAGACTGTAGATGAAAAAGTCGTCCACACTTGGAGACTTACAATAGATAAGAGAGCTATCTTAAGGAAACAAGACCTAGAATTAACTTAAGGTTTTTTTTTTTGGTGGTAAAAGCAATAACTGAGTTGTAGAGGATAGAAGTTGGATTTTTTAAGAGATTTTAAAATAATAATCACAAAATATATAGTTTTTTAATTTCCTTAATTAAGAAATAAAAATCCTCTAATAAAATGAAGAAAACACTATTTTTATTAATCTAGAAAAATGCATTAAAACAAAAAATTTAAACCAGTGTTATTAGTTGAAACAGTATTTTGGTAAACTCAAGAGCACCGGCGCACTGTGGTCAATATCTTGAGATAGCGGCCAAAACTCCTTTTAGTTTTTGTTCTGCCACGGCAGGGCTGTACGGCGGATGACCCATTAATTCGACGTTTTGGCCCGTCAAAAACGCTTTGGTTTGAGCCGATGTGTGAGAGCTCGCATTGTCATGGTGAACAATGATTCGTCTTCTCTTGTTGGTTTTTCGAATTTCTCCGATGACTTCAGGCAAACAAATTGTAGTGTACCACTCAGAAGTGACCGTCCTACGTTGCTCAAGCGGAACAGTCGCCACATGACCAGTTTTGCCGAAGAACAGGCGACCATTTGCTTCGAAGTGCTTCTTCCACGAACAACTTTCGTTGGATTGTGCTCGTCTTTGAAGACCCACACGGTCGATTGTTGTTTCGTTTCGGGCTCATACGCATAGATTCATGATTCGTCACCTGTGACGATCTTATAAACGTCTTTTGAAGCACCGCAATCGTATTTTTGCAACATTTCTTTGCACCAATCGCCACGAGCCTTTTTTTGAGCGACCTTTTTACGGCCAGGTGTTCATGCAGTATCGAATGTATGCTGGTGGAAGAAATGTCCAAGGATGTCTCTATCTCTCGGTATGTCGCATGTCGATTTTGCATTACTCGTATGAGTTCACGCACGGCATCAATGTTCTCTGGCACAACAGCCGTTTTTGGACGACCTTCACGGAATTCGTCTTTGAGCGAGCTTCGGCCACGATTAAATTCATTATACCAAATTTTTACAGTGCTATAGGATGGTGCTTCATCGCCATACAAAGATTGAGGTTCATCAATGCACTCTTGTCGTGATAATCCACACGAAAGTTGTGAAAAATGATGGCACGAAAATGTTCACGAGTTAATTCCATTTTTTTCTTTATTAATTTTTTCAAGTCACTGTTAACAACACAAATAATGGTCGTACGTCAAAACGGTTTGAGTACCGATTATGCTTAAAAATGACAAACTTTCCAGTGGAGATGTCAGATTGCAGGCCAGAAATATATATAGCAGCCCTCGTAATAAAATTGAAGCTCTACTGTTTTCATAACAATTTAAATATTTTTTTTAAAAAAGGTCAAATTTTTCGGAAATTTCCTACTTCATAGAGCACAACTCCTGTGAGTTTGCTTACAAAAAAGAAACTAAAGATGTAATAACTGAAGAAGTTGGCAAAATAAGAGATTAAATTAAAGAACTTCAACCAGTGATATTTGAATTTAATGACGAATGCAACGAAGTTAACTTTAAAATGTTACTTACAATGATCGATGGAAAAGTTGCACAAACTTTAACCGAAACAAAGTCTTCGTCAAGTTGCACCATATGCCAAAAAGCATCAAGTCAACTGAGCCGACCATCAACACAAGACAATAGTTTTAATGAAGCATATGAATTTGGAATGTCACCTCTTCATGCTAGAATTCGTTTTATGGAGCATATTCTTAAATTGGGATACGATTTGGAATTTGGCCCGTTAGGCGAAACAGTTAGAAGCAACAAAAAAAATTTGGAAAAAAGAAAGCAAAAAAAAAGATAATCAAGAAAAATACCGTGAGATAGGCCTTATAATTGACCAGCCAAAGCAAGGAGAAGGAAACTCTAATGATGGAAACACAGCAAGATTTTGGGCCAAATGTTGGCATTTTCTGACCAAAATTAAGTTTAGGAATAATAAATAAGTATTGGTTGTAAAATACGATTGAAGAAAATAAGAAATTATAAAAAAATACCCATTTAAAAATATTCAACTTTTTTGGAATGGAAACTCAACAAAAATTAAAATGCATTTTTAACTCCACATTACTTACGTTGCTATCAGTCGATTTTTACGTCTGAACATGCAAATTGAAGCTAAAAGTCCCTCCTATTGAACAAAACAAATTGCGTAAAAAAATACCAAACCGGTCAAAAGTTAAAGAGTTTTGACCGCTATCTCGCGAAATTGACCACTGTGCGGCGGTAGCTATTGAAGGATGAAAAACAAATTTTATATCTTTGGTAACTGATAATTTCTTCATATTAAATATTCTACTTATTAAACGATTTACAGCACTTTTTGAGACTCTTTCTAATTCAGCTTCAATTTTGTAATTATTGTGCAGGCAATTTTTAACAGGCGCTCTCCAAACCTTAAGCTCCTACAGTTTACGGTTTTAAATCCCGATTAACTAAAACGAAATAAGAGCGCTTATTTTAGCTTCTTAAAGTTTTTGTAAATAAATAAACGAAACTAAGTTGAATGGCGTTATTGTCTCAGCTCAACCTTTACGAGGGTTTTTCAGAGTTGAAATAGTTTTTCTGTTTGCCCGTTTATTTATTTTAAAATTCTGAAAAACAATAAATTTTTTTTTCAAATTTAAATTTCTTCAGTCGCTTGAGCACCTTTTGCTCCCTCTAAACGAGTGCCACTTTACTATTCTTCTTAGCTATCAGTTTATTTGGCAAATTTAAAATAATGTTAACACAGCAGGTGTTGCCTAAGTAAAACCAGCAATATTATTATCCCTGAAGTAAAACGGTTAACTGTGATAATATTCACACCATGATATCAATTGTAATGGCATTTAGCAAACAAAACAATCAGCCAGGCACTTGGCGAAAAAGAGTCTGTTTTTACAACAATTTTAAGAAGAAAAAGAAGCGGAGAAAATCTTAATATAGGAACAGCTACACTTATGTTAGTTATCCTTAGGTTGACACTAAAGTTGTGTTGAAATTGACAAACAATTTCAAGAAAATAAAATGGAAATGGTAAAAGAAAAGACATCACATCAGAATTTTTCAAAGAAAAAAGCGTGACAAAGTCTTTTCTTATTTCTATGTGCTGCTAATGCTGCTGTTGTTGTTGTTGTTTTTAGTGTTAAGCGAGTTAAAATAAATAGAAATAGTTTAGTTTTAAAAGACAAGATTTATATCTCTGAAATGAGTTAAACGTGTCAGTTTATGGATTTTTATCATGGTGTTTATTTCTATTCCTTTTACTTCGTTTATATTTCTAACCATTTCACACATTATTAACTACAACAAAAATGTGGGTGTTATATTTTTGAAGTGCTTTAACGAATATTAACTACTACTGTTTAAAAGAGAAAAAAATATTGCAAAATTAAAAATATATTTAGAGCGAGGGCGGTTCAATAATTAATAGCTTCAGCGAACTCAGAGAAATTGTAAACAAATCTGTTTGGTTTTAAACTTGCTTCTGCTTCTCTTCATTTTATAATGAAACGCAACAAATATGACATGATAATCTTTAAACTTCTTTGGTGGCTTGTGAACTAGCAACTATAAAAATAGTTAAAATTTCAACTTCTCTGTAAAATGTAAAAAAAATTTTACTTTTCAGTTAAAGCCAAACAGACGCGAAAATGAATGCAAAAAAGATTAAACTGAAACTAGTGGAGTTTAAGACACCCTCTAAAATTTCTTATTGCGGACACATTACTGGACTTTACTGCTTCTTAATCGACTTTAAACAAAAAAAAAAAAAGAAGGAGGTTATCAAATCGACTGAATGCTGGTTTTTTGTTGTATTTGTGCTTCCATAACTCAGTCATTTCTGGATCGAATTTAAAAATTTTTTTTTTTAAAGGTGATGCTTACAGATTGGTCCCGCTTAAAAATGGGACAGAATGTCGATTGCTTTGACCGTTATAGTAAAAAGTATTAATTTTTAAAATTATAAAATAAAGGGTGCCCCAATATTCATTTAATTTCATGTATTTAAACATACTTTTGAACAGTTGTAGACAAATGCTTGAAATTTACAAAGACCTGTATTGCTAACTCCGCTTGAACAGCAAGCATAAAATTTGGAGATGGATATAAAAGGGTGTCGCAATAGTTGATATTATTTGATAAAAGTGGCCAAACTTTTGAAACGTATTAGACAGGCAGCTGAAACTTGCTAGTGACTTATTTTGCTTAAACAAAAAGTGTATAATTTCAATTTTGAAATTATAGGGTGTTCCAAAACTTAATGTAATTTGGCCTATATGGACGTATCTTTTGAACACTTGCATTTGTAAATTAGACAGAATGTCCACTACTATGTTTGCTAGAATAAAAAGTATAAATATTAGAGATTATAAATTAAAGGGTGTTACAATAGTGGATGTAATTTGATGTACATATATCGCCAAAGTGTTAAAAAAAGAAGCTGATTGCTAAGTCTGCTACAAAAGCAAGTACAAAATTTGAATTTGATAATTAAAGGGTGTCCCTATAGTTGCTGTAATTTAAGGAATATTGCCAAACTGTTGAACAGTTGTAATTAACAAGGAGCTGTAGTAATAAGTTGGATAAAACAAGTATAAAAATTGGAGATAGAATATAAGGGGGTCCCAATAGTTAGTGTAATTTGATGTAAGTGGCTAATCTTTTGTGCCGTTATAGACAGACAGATGAAATTTGTTTTAAAGTCGGTTTTTTTGCAATAATTATTCAAAAATGAGTTCAGTCGAGTTTTCAATACTAGCGGAGCCTTATAGCAGACCATTGCATAACACAATATTACATTACATAACATATCATAACATAACATAACATAACATACCATAAGATGAGATAACATAACAAAACATCACTTAACATAACATAACATAACACAAATTTACATAACATAACATAACATGTAATGACATAACATAACATAATATTACATTACATAACATAACATAACATAACATAACATAACATAACATAACATAACACAACATAACACAACATAACATAATATAACATAACATAACCAAACATAACAAAACATAACAAAATATAAGCATAGCATAACATAACATAATATAACATAACATAACGTAACATAACTTTACACAACAATACCAGACATAACATAAAATAATGAGTTTTAAACTTTCTAACTAGATACGTGAAATATGTGGGTTAAAAAAAGGCAGTGTCGCATACACTGAAACAAATTTTATCATAATCATTTTTGATTAATTCTATAAATGTTTTCCGTAAAAAAATTATTTAAAAATTTATTTGTTTAATTTTTAAGCAATAGGTCTTTTTTTTTTTTTGCATTTTATTAATTAAATAAATATTTGTTTTCCTGATGATGTTACACAATGGAGTAGTGAAATATCGAAAATATATATATAAAAATAAAAAAGACCTATTGCTTAAAAATTAAACAAATA
Source organism: Gymnosoma rotundatum (assembly GCA_916610165.2). NCBI lineage: Eukaryota > Metazoa > Arthropoda > Insecta > Diptera > Tachinidae > Gymnosoma > Gymnosoma rotundatum. Next base: position 128,115,776 of record OU744338.1, read on the forward strand.
AATAATTAATTAAAAAGGTGAAATAAAAACTTTATTAAAATTATTTAAAATAATATGCAGAAATTTCTTCAACATAAATATTCTCGCTTCTTTATTAAAAATATAATGAAAATTGAATTAAATTCAATAAAATAATTTAAGTACCAAAGCTATTACTTTCAATAAGTTTTTAATTAAAAGAAAGAGGAAAAAAAAGCTTTAACAAAATTTCACTTTTATCAAGTGGTTTTGGTCAAATGACTTTCTGCCATTGTTTTGAAAAACATTGCTGTTTCTACTGGCTTATAATTAAGGCGTTGTAAAAAAAGCTATTTCTGTCTTTTAAGCTTAGAAAAACACGTCAATAATCTATGCAAAAATATTAACCAATTTGGAAAGCCCAAATTATAAAACATGTAAAATTGTGAAAGGAAATAACAAAGGAAAAAATTCTTTTGTTTTATAAGTCTCCGTAAATTAGTTTTTGAATCAAATAAGTTAAATTTAACTTCAGATTTTAGCTGGATAATTTTTAACATTATTTTCGTCACGTAGATTCTGATAAGTAGTAGCTGTGCTTTATACTTGCCACAACTGGACATTTACACCCAATGTTTCCTGTGTCTTAATTTTTTTCAGCTGATTCAATTATTATATTAAATAATTTATTGCGCAAGAAGAGGTAGCTTATCCACACCTAAAAACAATTTGTTTTTATAGTTTTTTAACTGAAATTTTTTTAATTAATATTAATATTAGAAGAATGTAAACAATTATTTTCAACATTCATAAATTTAATATTAATGGTCACTTAGCTAATACATCTTTTTTTCAATCACAATTTATTATTTTTTAGTTATTGAAAAGTTTCATAATTTAGGGATCGCCCTCGTATTTATGAAAAGCCATAAAATATTAACAGAAACTAATTAGTATCTTTTTCATACTTCGAATTTAATTAACAAATGTTTCTACACTTTGCTTTTTTAGTAGTTTTTCTTATTAAAATTACACTTTTAAAATACGGCCATAACTATTGTTAAGAAGGCTACAGGTTTTTAAATTTATAACCAAGCTCAACTAACGTAAAAAGAAGAAAAAAATAAAGTGAAAATGAATAAAAAAAAAAAAACAAATTACAGTAAGACCACCCACTGTAATTAGACGCCATTTTTTCCTAGAACAACTCAAGTTTTAAATGAGAAGTCTACATTTTTATAGCAAAAAAGCAATAAAAAATTTTCAAAATTTAAATAACATATTGTGTATTACACTCATACACAAACATGGTGCAAAAACAACACTTACATTTGCACATACTCACACACACATGCGTAGCTATTGACTTTTCATATACACCTGCATTTATGTTTCGAGAGGCACGTATTTGTTACTTTAACTGAATAAGTAACTAATAAAACAAAAAAAGAAAAAAAAGCAAGTTTTATTTTATTACAAAAAAAAAAAAAACAAACTCTATTTAACACAATTTACATAAAGAAAAACTCATTGCGAACATAAAATAAACCAAAAACAAATGTGCAGAACATTAACTCAACATTACTAAAATAAAATAAACAATTTCAATATGGTTGCAAGAAAAAAAAAATGTTTTATTAAACATGAATACTTAGCTTGTGCCAGACCGAAGTTATCGTAGTGTGTATTTTATACAAAAAATAAATTAAATATACACTCAGGGAAATTTGTTTAGAGGCAAATGGACAAAAATTTATTTTCTAGCGCAAGTTTTTAAGCTACGAAGAAAATGTAACAGAAAATAGAGAAATTAAGAACATAAAAACGATTTCATTTTGGGCATTTAACAGAACAAATTCATACAAACCAGCAGAAAAAGATACGACGTCTTAGAACAATTTAACTCCCAACAAAAGGAATTTTTTATTAATTTTTTTTTCACAAAAAATTTGGCTTACATTTTTATCGATAACTAAGATTTAGAAGTGAAGTGTATCTATAAAGTTAAATGTTTTAGGGAAAATTTATCGGCGTCTCATTTTCAATATAAAAATTAATCGAAATTAAGGCATTCGATAACTAAAATTTATATCAAAACATAAAGGACATTTCAAAATTGTAATGAAATTTCGATAACTAATATTTTCGATTCAAAATCATTTAGTAAATACAATGTAAATTATTTAATAATTTAAATTTTCTATAGGAACTTTTTCAACAACTTAAATTTTTGTAGAACATTTCTAGCTAACTTAGGTTTTCGATAAATAATTTCATGAATACTTATATTTTCAATAAAATATTATTCGATAGCTTAATTTTTTAAAGGTTCTATTTTCTATTACTTAATTTTTCTATAGGAAATTTTTTGATTACTTAATTTATCGATGAATTATTTTTCGATAACCTTACATTTTGATAGAAAATTTGCCGATAACTTAAGTTTTCAGTAGAAAATTTCTTGATTACTTAATTTTTTACAAAAAGTTTCTCGATAGATTAGTTTTTCTACAGAAAATTATTCGATGACTTTATTTTTTCATAAGTTTTTTTCTATACATATTTATCGATAACTTAATATTTCGATAACAAATCGATAACTTTATTTTTTGTATAACATTTTTACAGAAAGTTTTTCGATAACTTTTTTTCTATATAAATTTTTTCGATAACTAAATTTTTATAGATTTTATTTACCATTACTTAATTTTTGTGTAAGAATTTTTTTTTTTTATAATTTTACAATTATTAAGAAATATTTCGATAACTTATTTTTTCGATAATTTAAGTTTTCGATAACAAAATTTTTCGATAGCTTATATTTTCTATTTTTATATACAAAAATTTTCATTGATTTAATAAAAATATTTGATTAATCCAGTTTTAATCAAAATGTATTCTTCCAGTTTTTTTTAGAATAAAAATCGATAATTATTTAAACTAATAACGAACTTTTTAATAACTTCAATAAGAAATTAAACGATCGCAGAAAAGGAAAATTTACATGAAGGTATATTTTGTACATAAATTTTACAAAATATTATTAGACTAATATAACTGTCATTCAATAACTCTTGTCACAAGTAAGAATGCTATATTCGGCTATGCCGAATCTTATGTACCCTTCACCACATACGAATAACCACATGCACAATACTGCAGATTTCCCATTAAATAGTAGTGCCTTTAGTCATATATTGGGCACTGTACATGCAAACATACATAGAACTCATAAACGTTTTCTTCTAATAACATCGAAGATTAGATTGTGATAATAAACGCTGAGAATTAAAAGTTTAACAAATACTTAAATGAACATATAGCAAGTATAGAATAAAATTTTATAATTAAAGGCGCCATTATAAAAATAGTAATAAACTTGTCCATGACGAAAAACTCCTTGATACTATTCTATTCTCTTAGTAAGAAACTGACATTGCAAAAATAATGTTATTAACCAATTTAATTGTTAAATCAACAAAATAAAATCAATAGCATTTTGGAATATTAATTATAATTATACTATGTTTACACGGAGCCCAATATTCTTGCTTCGCTCTCTTTTCATGATTCACAGCTCAATCACGACCGAATCAACGTGCTTCGCCATATAAAATTTTGAGAGCGAAGCATTTTGTTTTGAGACGATTCAGCTTGAATCTACTTGCGAAGCATGAAAAATTTCTGTCTTCCCTAATTTTTATCGCAAGTTTATCTGAACTAGCTGTATATAAATGTAAACAAAAAAAGTAAACCAATATTAAAAGTGCTGTGTGAATATGTGTTAATATAAAAACAAATAATTATATTATAATTTAAAATTTTATCAATTACAAACACTAAAAATGAAAAGAAAAACAAAATTTTAGAACAGAAGTCAATGTGAAGCATGTAGTATGTGTCGTGGAAACGGCATGCTTCGCAATCATGATTCAGAGAGCGAAGCAAGTGCTTCACATTGCCGTGTAAACATGCTATTACACAACAATAGGCGTGACTTAAGTCGGATTTTTGTACATTAATCTTTTTGAAAATGTTTCAACAAAGAGGTGGATCAAATATTTGTTTTACTAAAATATATATTTTTTTTTGAGTTGTGGAAATTATTTGAATATTTAATGGTAGAAATATTGAAATGTTAATTATGGTTTGAAATAATTATTGTTAGACGCTCTAAGCACCTGTTGTTGAAATTTACTAATTTTCATTGATCATTGAATGAATAAAAGTATGGATATCTTTAGAAAATTATGACTGAAAGTCTTAACGGCCTGTGAATATTTTAGCAGTAAAAACAAAATAAAAAATTACGTAGGCACTAATCTACAAAGATAGAGACAACAGCAGTTAAAAGGATTTTCCATAATATGTCAATGACTAAAGTATATTGTTTTGGAAACAATAAGACAATTAAGTGTTATATGGTAGATTTAAAATAGGGTAACAGTAGACGTAACAATGAATGCCAAAAAACACATTTTTACACTATGCATTTCCGACCCCATAAAGTACATACATATTCTGAGTTCTTATGCATCGCAAAGTTGATTGAGCGATATCTGTCTGTCCGTTCGTGATAGTGTTGAAATCACGTATGCGAAGGCAACAGATCAGCTAGAGAAAATTTAAATACGCCAATCCATCAGACATAGTGTCGAAAGAGGTGCTATTGGAAATTAGCCAGATTGGTCCATGTCTTTCAGGTAGCGGGAAAAACACCACAACTGCATAAAACACCATGCAAACAAATAAAGTACTACTAAAAATAACTGAATAATTTTAAATCAGCATAAATTCACTCATAATTAAATTTTAGGATTTATCGAGAATAAAAAATTATTTACAAACTTAAAATTGAAATTAAAATTTAACTATTTATTCCAGAATTCTTTAGACAGTGTTAAAAACTGTTTTAGTACCATTATACCTTTATAAAATTGGGTGCTTTCACAATTGTATTATAATTTTTTCTATGAAATGACCTATTATTACGAAAAAAAAGTATTCTATATTGGAACCAAGATTCTAAGGGACCTCCTTACAAAATTTTGTTGAAATCCATCCAAAAGTTTTTGCGTGACGCGTACACAGCAGACAGACAGACAAAACTTCCAAAAATAGGTGTTTTGTATAATGAATTTAATCGTGGCCGAAGCTCGCTCAAAGACAAATTCCGTGAAGGTCGTCCAAAAATGGCTGTTGTGCCAGAGAACATTGATGCCGTGCGTGAACTTATAATGCAAGATCGACATGCGACATACCGAGAGATAGAGACATCCTTGGACATTTCTTCCACCATCATACATTCGATACTGCATGAACACCTGGCCGTAAAAAAGGTTTGTTCTCGTTGGATCCCGCACAATTTGAAAGTCGCTCAAAAAAAGGCTCGTGTCGATTGGTGCAAAGAAATGTTGCAAAAATACGATTGCGGTGCTTCAAAAGACGTTTATAAGATCGTCACAGATGGCGAATCATGGATCTATGCGCATGAGCCCTAAACGAAACAATAATCGACCGTGTGGGTCTTCAAAGACGAGCAAAATCCAACGAAAGTTGTTCGTGGAAGAAACACTTCGAAGCAAATGGTCGCCTATTTCTTCGACAAAACTGGTCATGTGGCGACTGTTCCGCTTGAGCAACGTAGGACGGTCACTTCTGAGTGGTACACTACAATTTGTTTGCCTGAAGTCATCGGAGAAATTCGAAAAACCAACAAGAGAAGACAAATCATTGTTCACCATGACAATGCGAGCTCTCACACATCGTCTCAAACCAGAGCGTTTTTGACCGGCCAAAACGTCGAATAAATGGGTCATCCGCCGTACAGCCCTGACTTGGCACCTAATGACTTCTTCTTGTTTCCGCACATCAAGAAAAAAATGCGTGGTCAACGATTTTCGTCGCCAGAAGAAGCTGTTGAAGTGTTCAAAAACCATGTTTTAGAGGTGTCTCAATCGGAGTGGAAAAAGTGCTTCGACAACTGGTTTGAGCGCATGCAAAAGTGTATAAATCATGCTGGAGAATACTTTGAAAAGCAATAAAATGATCTTTGATTATAAATATTCGCATTTTCACTATTAGGCCAGAAATATATAGAGCAGCCCTCGTATCGCATCCACAACAAAATTTTCAAAAATATTTTATAAACAGAAATTACCTCAATGCAGTTTTATTATATTTACAGATTTTAAGTTGTGCTAATATTTGTTAAAGGGCTCTCGCTACGTCCGTCATCAGCATTTCTCTCATCTAGCTACTTTAAGTTGTGAACATTGTAAATGTCAACTATTTAACCAACTAATTTAATAGATAAAAATGCGATTGAAATTATTATTCAATCAATAATAATTTAGTTAGGCGAAGTCTACTCACAAACCTAAACCTTTTTTCGTTGTTCTTTTGCTTAATCGTCACATATGTTTCTTCTTGCTTGCGAACGATAGATGTAACCATCTAGAATATGCTGCATTATATTCTATTGGTATCTTTTTCCCACTTTTCTTTAGAAAACGGCCCTATAAATTTGTGAGTAATTTTTTAAAAAATAATAATTTAGAAATTAAAAATAAATTTAAGCCGCATTAATCAACTCATTTGTTATAATATAGAAAACAAATCTCAAGGGTTAAGCCTTTTGAGAATTATACAGTTTATTTTTAACTTAAAAAATATTGTCGGTAAGAATCCTCTTGGAATTCTTTACAATAATCTATTTGTAAGGACAAGTATAGCGTTTAGGTGAGGCAGTGTTGTACTTCAAGTCTCGTAGCTACATATTGATTTTACGCTTCAACTAAAAAAATTATTTTAAACTTTGAGAAAGTGAAATTATTTTGCAGACGTTCTTCAATCTTCTAAACTGTTGCCTTACAGCTACTATGCGGTATTGTTTCAGATATTTGTTATGCTACTCAAGTAACTAAAATTATTTTAGTCTTTCACGAAGGGCGTTGTGATCGATTTTGTGTGTCTCTTTCTTTCAAAGTTAATATTGTTTTCTCATCTTGTCGACATGTCTCTATAATCATGTGGCAAGCATGCAAAAATCAGCAAAAAATCTAAGCCCTTGAGCCTACTTCCCATCACTCTCATCACTATGTTACGGCCACATCACACACCCTCGCTAACACAGTTAAACAAAAGTACACTATGACTAAGAAGGATTTTTGATTGAGCAGCGTGCATCCCTGTAGATAGACCTGTAATGAGTATAATGAGCTTTTTAAGAAGTTACTACGGCTGAACCAATGATCGATAAAAAACCAACTGCTATTCATAAAATATGAGCAACAATATTTATTTACAAAATTAAATTAAAAACACGGGAAACATTTATTAAATTAATTAATTTTCAAAAAAATTGTTGTGCCATTCTTTTATATTATTCCGATTTTAATTATAAACTACCGATATTGATGATTGAGAGTGAAAGCGCGTCTCGATATATTAGCAAAAACTTTAGAGCCATAATTTTAAGCATGGCGAGAGTCTCAATGTGCCCTTTGGTGTGGTGTGGTGTGACAATAATAGAATGGCACTTTTAGAATAAATTCGAGATATCTAACTGTATTACATGTCTCAAGCTGCCCCCAGGGGCACTAAGAGTCCGGCTGAGCTAACCTTGGTTCAGCCGAAGTGCTCTCGTGGTAAACGAGAATTCCAGCCCCCGGTAACCAGACACGAAATCAGAATAGGCAGCTGGGTGCTGTCAAAGAACTGACCAGTGTTCTTAGTTATATTGGCATCATGAAAACCGATGGCCCATAAATAGTGCTGTTGGACTCTTAACAGACGGCGTTGGATAGTCTCCAATACGCAAGCAAGGGGTAGTTTATTGTCCTGCCAGCATATAACCACTCAGTGGTAAGACCAGCATCAGGTTAGAGCCATATACTTACATTAATCTGTATTACATAATATTTTAAGTTATGTGGATTAGCTTGTAGAAACCCTACACAGTTTCAACACTCATGCCAATGTCATGTAAAGTGTTAGATGTATATAACACAGTCAGAGTTTATAAACAAGTAAGAGCAAAATCAACTAAAAATTTTACTAAAATATGGGTTCTAACACAGGGGGGTCACAGTTGAAATAGAAATTACTTTAAACTTATTCATTTAATAAAACATTTCGAAAAAACTGGTTCAGTTTAAATTATGTCATGCTATTGAACAAAGAAAAAAAATAATTAAAATATATTGAAGACTTTACAAACAAAAAAAAAAAAAAAAAAAAAATACCGGAGAATTGTAACAATAAAATTGGTTAAAAAATACAACAAAAAAAGATGGGTTGACCTTAACCCTCTTTATAGTGAAAATAAGAGCTTTAATGTGTCCCATAATTAATAACTATATTGACTTAGTTTTTGTTAAGTCATTTGAACAAAAATTAATAGTTTTTTTTTATTAATTTTTTACCAACAAATAACTCTTTATATTAAATATTTATTTAAACTTTAAAAGCAAACAGTTCTACTTAATAAAATTTATTAATAACCGAAGAGCTTTAAGCACTCATTTTAGATAAATATTAAACGTTATTGTTTCATTAAAACATAGAAGCGAGAGAAGATAAATCGGTAGCGAGGTTGTCAAATGTCATTTAAAAAAAAAGAAAAAAAAACAATAAAACTTTTATTAAAGAACCACACAAAATTAAATTTTATTGCTGGCTTTTGCTTTGAATTCAAGCAGTAAAATTAATATTTATATTATATTTTTCATCTATAAGTTGTATTTTTACTGCTGTTTTCGTTTGCTGGATTTTTAAGCTGCCGCATATGATTTGTTTTACTGCCTACATGACAGTTATTAATAATTGTTATTAATTTGGTTTTTTTTTATAACTGGATTATTATAAAATCTGCCATAATTTATCATAAAATATTTATAAAACTTAACCAATCAATGTTAAATATACGAGTATTTTGTTTTCTTTTTATTTCGGCTTACTCATATTTAAGTTTGAATTTATGCATAGAAAATAGACGAAAAAATTTTAAGAAGATGTTAATAAAAAAAATCTGGTTTGAAATTTAATTAATGAGTTTAAATTTGTTAAAATTTTTATGTATTTAAAATATATACTCATCAAGACAAGGTTTTGTAGATTATTTTAAAAACAAAATAATTTTTTTTGGTACTAAATTTTGTTTAAGGTTTGTGTCTTAAGTCTTTTGTTTAAATCCCAACCAAATTCTTTTAAGAAAATGAACTTGTGATTTTTTTTTTAGTTTCTAAATTTATTTCTAACATTTTACAAACAAAATTTTATTTAAATTATTTTTTTTTATATAAAACAGCTTGAAAATTGAGAAAATATTTAAAATGTTGTTGCAATAGAGGGGGTGGTGCAAAAGTATTAACAAAAAAACATGGCACAAATCAAGTTTAAAAGTCACGAAGCCAAGGTAAAATAGTGGTAGCAATATTAACAACAAAATTTCAAAAATAAAAATATATAATAACAACAACAACATCATTAGTAGAAGAAGAACAGCAGCAACAAAAAAAAAACAAAAGAAAACATTCAGTTACAAAGCAACCAAACCCACGATTAAACATTTTTTTCTCATTGCATTTGCAAGTTCAAAGTGAAACAGCATAAAATTAAATGCGAGGATAGTCTTAACGGCTCAGTTAATATTAAGGATTATGGCAGCGTCTATTTGATCATAGAAGTCCAGTTTCATACTTCATTTTCGAAATTTAGGTTTTGCATTCTGGTTGCGATATTGTGCAGCCTGCTGTATATATACGTAGGTGTGTCCCAACCGGGGCACCAAGAGTCTCTGCTGATCCAACCTAGGCTGTGATGAGGGTCCTCAGGGGTATAGGGAGAACCAGTGTCCCTATTTGCAGACACCAAATCTGGATAGACAGTAGGATACTGTCAAAGGATGCACCAGTGTACTTAAGAAACTGGCACCACGGGAAAGCCGCCCATCTCTGTATCCGGCTGTTGGTGAGGTCCCTTGGGGGTACAAGTATTGGCTGTCCGCAGGTCTGAAGCAGTGCTGACAAAGTGTGCTGTTACACTTTCAACAGAAGAGTTTTATGGGTCCTGCAAGCCATGGACTTAAAATTGCGACTTAGTTGTGGTAAGACCAACATTTGGTAAGGGCTTCGAGCCAGGTACAGACATTAATCTAATCATTTCTCCATCATATTTGAGAACGTGTGCCATTTCTTTTGCTTTTCTGAGATTCACTCTACAGCCAGATATTAGATGATCTTTTGAAAACGTAGAAATTCCAGTTTTCACATTTTCTCCCTTCTCCACCTTTCAGTTGGTAGTTGTTGAACGAATTCCCAGAGCTCCACATTAAATTTTATGTTGGACCATGATATACCTAAGATTTTTTTAAGCATTTATTTATACAGGGTATCCTTAGGGAAGGTATAGTACTTCGTTTTGCCGTCATTTTGGTAAAGATTAGCCTTGACAGTTCGTCGTGAAGTAGACACGTGAAAAAATATTCGAAAAACGAACGTGTTTTAATCATTAAAACATTTCATCAAAATCAATCATCGATTACTTTGACGATGAGAAAGTTACGTGAAATTTTTGTAGTGAACGATTTCGAAGAAATATAGGCCCAAGTATGGACCGCAACGTACTGCAAGTTTGGCTGAAAAAATTACTGCTGCTCAAGAAAGTGTTTAAAAAAATCTATCAACCTCAACTCAGCACCAAAACAGGAGTTTGGTCTGCGAAGAAAAAACTGTGACCACAACTTTACACAGGGTCTTGCATTTGTTACACTTTAAGATTCAGTTGACACAACAGCTTCTTCCACAAAACCATTTACGCCGTCGTACATACGAAAAAAGTATATTACAGCTCGCCCATGACAACTCAAAATTTTCATGAAAAAATCATAATGAGTGAAGAGGTACATTTCCATTTGGAAATAGAAAATCCTCAAATTATTCATCAGTCTTCTTTGCATTCATTAAATGTGATAGTCTGGTATACAATTTGGTCGGGAGGAATCATTGGATATTTCTTTTTTAAAATGAAAACGACAAAACGTTAACTGTGTGTGGGAAGCGATGTCTTGTTATGATTGAAAACTTTTTAACGCTACAGCATCATGCTTTGGGCTTGATAAATATGTTGTATCAACAAAACGGTGTCATAACGAATACGAGGGCTGCTATATATATTTCTGGCCTGGCAACACAGAGTGCTGCCAAGTGCAATCTGACATTTCCATTGGAAAGTTTGTCATTTTTAAGCATAATCGTACTCAAAACGTTTTGACGTACGACCATTATTTGTGTTGTTTACAGTGACTTGAAAAAATTAATTTAGAAAAAAATGGAATTAACTCGTGAACATTTTCGTGCCATCATTTTTCACAACTTTCGACGTGGATTATCACGACAAGAGTGCATTGATGAACTTAAATCTTTGTATGGCGATGAAGCACCATCCTATAGCACTGTGAAAAATTGATATAATGAATTTAATCGTGGCCGAAGCTCGCTCAAAGACGAATTCCGTGAAAGTCGTCCAAAAACGGCTGTTGTGCCAGAGAACATTGATGCCGTACGTGAACTCATAATGCAAGATCGACATGCGACATACCGAGAGACAGAGACATCCTTGGACATTTCTTCCACCAGCATACATTCGATACTGCATGAACACCTGGCCGTAAAAAAGGTTTGTTCTCGTTGGATCCCGCACAATTTGAAAGTCGCTCAAAAAAAGGCTCGTGTCGATTGGTGCAAAGAAATGTTGCAAAAATACAATTGCGGTACTTCAAAAGACGTTTATAAGATCGTCACAGTTGACGAATCATGGATCTATGCGTATAAGCCCAAAACGAAACAACAATCAACCGTGTGGGTCTTCAAAGACGAGCAAAATCCAACGAAAGTTGTTCGTGGAAGAAGCACTTCAAAGCTAATGGTCGCCTGTTTCTTCGGCAAAACTAGTCATGTGGCGACTGTTCCGCTTGAGCAACGTAGGACGGTCACTTCTGAGTGGTACACTACAATTTGTTTGCCTGAAGTCATCGGAGAAATTCGAAAAACCAACAAGAGAAGACGAATCATTGTTCACCATGACAATGCGAGCTCTCACAAATCGGCTCAAACCAGAGCGTTTTTGACCGGCCAAAACGTCGAATTAATGGGTCATCCGCCGTACAGCCCTGACTTGGCACCTAATGACTTCTTCTTGTTTCCGTACATCAAGAAAAAAATGCGTGGTCAACGTCAACGTCGGCGCCAGAAGAAGCTGTTGAAGTGTTCAAAAACCATGTTTTAGAGGTGTCTCAATCGGAGTGGAAAAAGTGCTTCGACAACTGGTTTGAGCGCATGCCAAAGTGTATAAATCATGCTGGAGAATACTTTCAAAAACAATAAAACCATTTTTGATTATAAATATTCCATTTTCACTATTAGGCCAGAAATATATAGAGCAGCCCTCGTACAGCCAGGATTATATTGAAAGTTCTGCAGGACCACTTTTCACAGCAAGTTATTTCAATAAATGGTGATGTTGATTCGCCTCCACGGTCGCCTGATTTGACTGCTCCGGACTTCTTCTTGTGAGGATATCTGAAAGCAAGGTTGAGCAATTCAAGCAAAATATTCGTGATGTGTTAATGAAATACCGCGTGGAATGTGTAAGAGTGTAATCAAAAATGTGCTTAAAAGGGCTCGCATTTGTGGGCCAACAGAGGCGGACATATATCTGTTATTGTATTCCGTACATAATTGCCGACATTAAATAAAATATTGATCAGTATAAGATTCATTCTCTTTCATTGAATTAAAAATTATAAGCAAACAAAGTAGTATACCTTCCCGGTGGACATCCGAGATACTTATTGACCACGTTCCAGATTTAGCAAATATGCTGAGTTCACTCGTGAGCTTGTCTGATTTATATTATTCGGGTACAGTTTCATCGATGTGAAAAGATCTTATTTTAAAAATGTTGATCCTCATCGATAGCAATTTCAAAATATTCGATGGGAAAAGATGCAACTCTAGCAGGCATAAATATATCCTCGGCATAACTTAGATTTGGTTACTGGCGTTCCCAGTCTCCAATTCCAACTTCTTCTCAATTATTTGAGATTTTTGAAACCAGCCACGTTATGAAAAACTTAAATAACCAAAACAGATGCTTAAAAACTCTATTTATATATTTTTTTCTCAATCTTAATAACACAGACGATGATGATGATGATGATGACGATGATGCTTTTGTTTTAGTTGCATTTAAACATTTGGCTACCAACTCCCGCATATATTAAGCCACAACAAACAGCAACAACCATTACAACAATAATAATATTTGAAATTCACAACAAGTGCAGCATATGACTGCTGAAATCAAAGTTCTTTTTTTTTTTTTTTGTCTATTTAAATTGTACTCGTATTAAAAATCCCAGTTAAGGTACAAACAATCAAACGAAAAGCTGCAAAGCAAGTAGAGGTTTATTGTTTTAATATTGTTCGGCATGAACTTGATGGTAAATACTGCAAAGGATGGAAGTTGGTGCTGCTGCTGTTGTTGTTGTTGTTAAAGCAACGTTTTAACGTTTTAATGTTTATTTAATTCATAACATTAACTGTTCATTTATTTCACATGCAGATTTTCAAATAAAATTCACTACCAAAAAAATAAATTAAAAATTATTCTGGATTTAAAATTTTAGATGAAGTTGATGCTGATGATGATGCTCATGTTAGAGCAAAGTTTAGTGGTTAAACTTTGTTTTTGTTGTTGTTGTTGTTGTAGCCTCATTTGATATGCACAATTTGGCCCTTTTTCTATGGTTTTTTTTTGTTTATCTCGTTTTGTTTTGTTTAATTTCATTCCATTTAGCTGCTGTTTTTCAGTTCTGTGGGATTATTTTTATTGTTTTAAAATGTTTAAGGAATAGAGTAAAATTTTGATGCTGTTTGTTTGATTTTGCTAGCCTTGTGTGTTGACTTTATGATTGCAGATATTGAACTTCTGGTTTTGAAATAATTTTGTTTTTTCTTTGCATTTATTTTTCGTTGTTTTTTTTTATTTTTGTTTGTTTGCTTTCCTTTAAAACAAACAAAATTTCGTGTGCATTTGTTTTGTAGGTCCTTCTTTGGGTTCAAAAATCATGCTTGTAATTTTGTCATGGTTTTTCTTTTTCTACTTTATTCAGTTTCTTTTTTTTTTTTTTTTGTTGTTTTACTTAAAACGGTAATTTAACATTAAATTTAGAGCACTTATTGTGGGAATATTGCAAGTAAATCTTTGAAACGGTAGCTTTATCTATTAAGTTTTTCATTTTAAAATAGAAATTAAGTTATAAAAATTTGTTGAAGAAATTTTCTTAAATCAACCACAAAAAGTAATCAAAATAATTATTTCGTGATTTGGATTTCTTTTTCGTTTAAAGTTGAGAGCTTTTGATTTTAGTTTAAGATAACAAAAATTTTCTGGGACAAAACCTATGTTTGGTTTTTTCTATATAAGCACTTGTTTTTTATTTTTAAAGTTGAAACGAAATTGTAATGTTAAATATTTGCTTTTTAGGGTTCCATGCTCAAAGTGTAAAAACCGTTAGATTTTTTCGCCACAATGTCCGTACGTTTCTCTGTCTGGAGCCGTTATAAAGAGACTGTTGAGATTTTCCCAGAAGATGTTTTTGCTGTATTTACAATTTACAAAAACTACAAAAATTTTAAGTTTTTTAAAGGGTGACCAAAAAGTGATGTGATTTTCATATAAATGGCCCTTGGCTTTAACAGCAATTGTAATTATTTTTATACTTACTATACGATCAAGCCGAAGCAATGAAAAATAAAAGTAAAAAATAAAGGGTGTGCCTATAGTAACGAGATAGACAAACACGCAAAATTTGCACATATAGAACTATGTTTGGTACAGCAACAATATAAGAATTAATATTTTAAAGTAAAGGGTGACCCGATAGTGTTGTGATTTTTAAGTACGCTTCCTTGTTTCTGAAACGCTATAGAAAGACATTTAAAGTTGAAACATTTGTATGTTCGCTGTAAGAAAAAGTTAAAAAATAAAAAAAATTAAAATAAATAAGAACTTAGAATGAGTTTGGCATGAGTGGGGTTATTGATAAGGCTCTCAGTGTAAATTGCCGTACGCCCTGGCACTTAAAATCATTGTAGCTTATTGCATGAGCCATAACTATATTTTGTGACTATTTTCGGTGTCAAATTATATGGAGAGCCTTACAGAGACGCTGCTTAGTTTTGTCACTTATGCTAACTTTATGCTAAGTTTTTGTTATGCATACGACCGGAGGAGTTTTTTTAGAGTGACGCGATTTGAAATTGTATGACTAAAGTGTTTCAACCGAAGTAGTCAGACATTTAGAATAAATTCAGAGAATGTCTGCTATAAAAATAAGTATGAACAATAAATTAAAAAATAATGGGTGTTTCCATAGTAGCGGTGATTATGACAAATAATAAATATAATTTTACCTCTGTATGCTTCTCTTATAATGACTAGATCATTTGTCTTCAGGATACCAAGGTTGTGGAATTCTTTTGTACCCTGTGAACAACGAAAATTTTTAGGAAATTCTTAATAGAAAGTCCTTAATAATTGATCTTTTATAATAGATCTTTAATAATTGACAGCAACAGGTCCACAACAAATTGTCATTATTATTTTTTTTCTTTTTTCCTTTTTAATTTTAAATATTTTTCAAAATTTTTGCAAAAAGGGCGGGGGTTTATATTATTACTTTTCAGGTCCTAATTAAAAAAATAAAAAAATTTTGTGTTTGCCACATAATTTAACTAGATTAATTAAGCCCTAAGGACTTTCAATGTATATTGAATATATAAATAAATAAACAAATAATTTAGGCCTTGTTTTTTCAGCCATTAGAGACAGACAACTTAAATTTTTAACAGAAAATAAGAAAAGAATAAATTAAAAAATTAAGAAAAGGCTCATACATTATAGGGAATCCTTTATGTGTGTGTTCAAAGTAGTTTTTAGTGGATTTTTAAAATCAATCCAGGTGAAATTTAAAAGTTATCTTTAAAATGTAGACTGTTTTTTTTTCGATAGTGAAGACTGTAGAAAAAAACTTAAATAATTTGATTAAATACTTTTATGGTAGATTTAGTTTTCGAGTTTTAAAATTTACTGACTTTAAGCGATTTTTTCGTGATCAGGGTATAAAAATATACCCTTCACCACAAGAAGTGGAATTTCTACAACCTCCATTTCCGACCCCATAAAGTATATATATTCTGATTTATTTTGCATAGCGAAGTCGATTGAGCGATGACCGTATGTCCGTCTGTCAGTTTACCGAGGCAAATTTGATTAAAAAAAAATAAATGTATCAATCGATCAGATATAGTGTCGAAAGAGGTAATTCGAGGTGTAATTCGAGGCAGCTAGAAAAACACCACGTCTACCTCTTAATTTTCGTGTCTTTTGGAAAAATAAAGTAACTCCAATTGAAAAAAAAATAATATATGCGTCGACAGAGAATTAAAAAATAAGAAAAAAACATCAAGTAAAAATATTGGCGCTCGCCCATATTTTCCAAGTTACGGGCTCAGAAATTTTCAAATCTGTTAAAATATCAACATGGGTATCATTTTAAAGCTTTAGAAGAGATCTTTAAGGAAATACTAAATCATTTTAAAAATACTTAACCCATTAACAGCCGATGTCATTTTTATGTAAAATTATATATATACAGTACCAATTTTTTTTTTAAATTTTAATTCTCTGTCACCTAAAAACTAGATTTACATAGATAGTAAAGGATATATAAGAATCGGTATAGCACTATATAGCACTTTTACTACGCAAGATTCTTTTTTTTAATCTCGAACCAGCGCGCAGGAGATGATCCCTACTCAAGCAATGCTTTGTGCCAGAACTAAGAAATTTCATTATGGCAAGGAGGATGAATGGAGTATTGCTTGTGAACATTTGATTTTTAAATTTAAAGTGACAGGAAAGACCTTTGCAGAAAGATAATTCCACATACGAACTGGTCGACTATGCATAGTGCGTTTTTTTGGCCAATCGACCACGAATGAATGAGCTCTTAATGAAGAGCATGTTGTACACAAAAATATGCGGATATCGGGAATAATTTCTCTAATCCCATTAGAAACTATTCCATGGTAGTATTAATAAAATAGCGAAACATAAGCCACTTTGCGCCAAAGTTCAAAAGAGTCAATAGAGTTGGATACCCTACTATCAGCTATGAGTGTCTTCGCCCTCTCCTATACGCGGTTGAGTAACTCCATGATAGACTTTAAAGCAGCGGCCCATACATGAGACTTGTATTCATTCCATTCTCGGCCAGATGTAGGTGGTATAAATAGTAAACAAATCAGATGGAGTGATATATCTTTTACGACGTCTAAAAAAACGAGGGGTTTGAAAACTGCTTTTGAGACTTGACAAATGTCTTTCGTCCATCGGACATCATACTGAATTTTCATGTCAACCTTGCTTAATAACTGTCAACCTCTTACGAGGTTTTTTTTATTAATTTTTTTTTTTGATTCCTTCATTCTTTTATATGACTATTAAAACCAGAGTTCCTTCAGCCCTATCAAAGCCTTGTAGCATATCCCTCATAAAGTCTACGGATGTGCTTGATTTTACCAAAATTAGAATTAATAAAATGTTTAGTAATTGACTAAAGATGTCCTTTATGAATATTCTGGTCAAATAGTATCTAAAGTTTGCTGGGCCTCCTTGAAGAGATAATACCTGAACTAGAAAAATATTATTGGCCGTCATTGTAAGATTAAACGAACAAATTATTTAAACGGCAAATAAACATTGAAAAATTCTATTAAGATAAAAAAACATCATTATCCACACAAAAAAGCACTTTCTTGGGGAACTCCTCAATATCAATTAAAGTTAATATTTTCAAAAGTTCAATTTTTTTTCTTTCACTACTATCAAGCTTAAGTAAATAAACTGTTAAATTGCCTCCAGCTATTAATTTAGCAGGCATTAATCTCCATAAGTGCTTTAAAAAAAAATTGAATTAAAATATTTTGCCGCCATTTAACTTCAGCAAATAAGCAAAAACTAACAACAACAACAAAAAAGTCTTTCAACTTCAATCAAAGTTGTAACACTCACATTTGTATGTTAACATTATCAAGCTACTCTCATTTACATTTCAAGTGTCAGAAATGTATAATAGATAGTAAGAAACAAAAAAAAAAAGAAAAAAAAAACACAATTCAAACAATGGCCAAACAATAGTAAAACAAGTGGTCTGTCAAAAATCTAAAAAAGGCAAAAAGTGAATAAATTTGCCTACAGCCAAGATTTGTTAGAAAAACAAAATGTGTGGTACTCTTTTTTTTTTTTTGTTATTTTATTTTTTTTTGCTACGCAAAGTAAATTTCTATTGTTCATATTCCTTTTTTTTCGTTTGTGTACAGTAATTGCAATTCATTTTTATTTAAAAATATTCAATTTTATTTGATATTGACAAGTGATGAGAAAATAAAAGACTTAAATTGTGCAAAATATGCGCAAAAATTGCCAAGTTACCGTTAAGAAGGCAATAAAGTATTTGAAATATTTTCTTTAAGGTTTGTAGCTTAAGTCTTTTGTTTATAAGACATTTTTGTTTTTTTGTTATATTATTTTAAGCTGACAGTTATATGTTTATTTGCTATTCTACTTATTTTAGTTTTTCAATTTTTAAAACCATAAGTATTTAAATATCTTCTAAACTGAGTTTTTAATGAAACTTTCAAAATACATTTTCAGTTAATGATTTATGTTCCCCTTTTTGTTGGGTGTTTAAAACCTTCCAAAAAAAAAATAGAAGAAAACGAAAATGGTTTTTCTTTTTTTTTTTTTAATTATGACTTACGAGAATTTATTACAAAACCAAATTTATGATAGCTATACAACAACAAACTATTTGGCACTTGAACACCTGACTCTTTAACCTCATAAACAGGATATTAAAACTGAAATATAGCTATTCTGCTGTTGCTAATACTAAACATAAAAATTGGTTTTTTTTTATTATAAGTATTTTTAAGTAGCAGCAAAATTAAAACCCACACATTTCAACATCAAATTAAAATTGAGCTCACAAAAACTTAAAGAGGAGTTGAAAAAAAAATACATATTTAAAAAACAAGTAGCAGGCACTGCAATAATAGAAGTTGCAATGATTCAAATGTCATTAGTATTTCCGTTTCTTCCATACAATAAAAAATAACAATCAGTAAGAATAACAGCAATATTGTTAATAGCTGTAGTCATATAAAATGCATTAAACATTGTTACCAACTAACAATCCTATTTAATATGCAACATAAGCTTTGTGTTATAAAACAAACAGTATTTACATAAATTTTACATAAAAATATAAAAAAAGACAAACAAAAAGACACAACTTACTGCAGTGCGAGTTGTAGTACCTGCAGTTAAAAATACCAAATATAAATGAATGAAAAAATTATTGAGAACGCACAGCGAAAGAGAATAAAATATAAATTAATTATAAATGAACATGTTAATAAAGTTTCAATAATATTTTGACTCAAATATGACTTAAACTTTTTAAAAATAAACTCATTTAGTTTTTAAGTCTTAATTTTGTATAAGCAAAATCGTTATTTGCTTCCACTTTAGTTAAAGACGGCTTACTTTTGCATGTAAACAGTTAATATTAAGCTGATCCTTTATTTTACTTCATTAATAAAAAAGCACGTAACCGTAAGCAAGATTTTACTAGTATAACTTTACAATAAAAATAAATAAAAAAGAGCTTTTTGAAAGCTCTAGCTTATAAAATTAATTTCTATTAACACCTGGTTAATTTTTTTTAAACAGCTTTTAAAATTTATTATTAAAACAGCTTTTTAATTTTTTATTTTTTTTAAGATTTATTTTTATCAAAGATTTTATAATTTTTTTTAAGAGCTTTGAAAATTTATTTTTAAAACAGCTTTCAAAATTTATTTTTCAAACAGCTTTTAAATCTTTTTTTTGGATTTACTTTAAAAGCTTTATTAAATATTTACTTTTTTTTTTTAATAATTTTTTATAATTTATTGTTAAAACAGCTTTTAAAATTTATTCCTGAATACATTAAAATAAAAGCTTTTTGAAAGTACTGCAGAAAGCTCCAGCTTTTAAAATTTAGTTTTAAAACGGCTTTTAAAATTTATTGTTAAAACAGGTTTTAATATTTATTTTTAAAACAGCTTTTACATTTATTTTTAAATTAATTTTTTTTATTTTTATGATTTATTTTTAAAAAAGATTTTATAATTTTTTTAAAGAGCTTTTAAAATTTATTTTTAAAACAACTTTCAAAATTGGTTTTTTAAACAGCTTTTAAATGTTTTTTTTTTTTTTTTGGATTTATTATAAAAGCTTTATTAAATATTTACTTTGTTCTTTTACCTTAAGCGTTTTAAGCATTTTATACAAACCAAAAGGATTGTCTCTTTCTTAAAATTCTTAAAAAATATAGCTTTTTTAAAACAATTTTTCAGTAACGAAACATAATGCGTTCTTAAAACTTTTAAGATATTTAGTTGAAAGCTTTTGCAAAAAATCTTTTTTCTTTAGTCGTGAAAATGAAAAAAGCTGTTTTACAAAAGTAGTTAAGTAGCAAGCTTTGTATATTGAAAAAAGCTTTATATTACAGTAGCTCTTAGAAACAACTAATAATACGTATATAAACAAATTTTTTAACAAGCTTTATTCAGCTTTTTAAAAATATAAGTTTTAAAGCATTTTTTAGATTTATTGTTTTTTAATCAGTTATTAGTTAAATAAATAAGCTTTTGTGTAAAGCTTTAAAAATAGCTTGTTTTAAATGCTTTTTTTACAAAAGCTTCAATAAGCTGTTTGTTATTATATTACTTAAATTAAGTTCAAGCCTTTAAACTATTAAAAATCCTAAAATAGATTTGTAGAATATTTTCATGGCTTTTTTTAAGCTTTTAAATTTGTTTTAAAAGCTTTAATTTTTATT
The DNA here is from genome assembly GCA_916610165.2 of Gymnosoma rotundatum. Taxonomy (NCBI): domain Eukaryota; kingdom Metazoa; phylum Arthropoda; class Insecta; order Diptera; family Tachinidae; genus Gymnosoma; species Gymnosoma rotundatum. Next base: position 128,136,750 of record OU744338.1, read on the forward strand.
AAATTGTAGTTTTAGTATTTTTTTCGGTTTTTTCTAATAGAAATGCTCATTATGCCAGGACTTTGAATGTTTATTTAAAAGCAATTAGAGCAGAAACTTGGTGCTGAAAAAATAATTTAAAGCTTATTTTTAAAAAAAAAAAAAATATTAAAAAAAATTTATATTCTTTTTTCTTTAAGGCTTTGCGGCTATTTTTTACTTTTTAACCTTTCGTAATTTATTGCATAATATGTAACTTAATAAACACTTAAGCTTCTTTAAAAGTCTTGAAATAAACAAATTTGTCAAGCTCTGATAATTAATTAATAGCAAAAAAAAGTTATTTATTTATAAAACTTGTCTTCTTATAGATTTTTTTTTTAATTTTACTAAATATCTTAAAACCCATTTAAGGAAACGAAAGTTAAAAAAAATAAATTAATTTTAACTTAATAACGTCATCATATATCTTTCACCTTCTAATACGAGTGTCAAGTTTTTAATTTCTGTTATCTAAATTTTATTACAAAAAATATAAAAAAAAAGAAAATAATACAGATTTAATTGTACCGGTTTTTTAAACTGTCGTTATAAAAACGTAACACAATTTCTTAAACAAAAACAAAAGCTTCATATTAATGATACACATTAATCTTATTTTAAAATCTTTAGAGACATTTGAATTTATTTTATAGTTTAAATCAAAAATAAAAAGCAAAAAAAAAACACTTTGAATGCTCTTTTAAATAAGAAATTAGAGATCAACATGATTATGGTAATTTTAAGTTTTGTGTTTAGAAACTATAAAAGTATAAAATTCGGCAAAATAAATACATCTGAATTATACAACAGCAAGAATAAGAATCAGCTATTTTAAAATTGTATAACTAATTTTAGCAATCAAAATAACTGGAAGGGGTTTAATTAGGCGGACCCTTATTTTTATATGATACTTTTCAAAATAATTGAAACTGAAAGGGTTCTTAATATTTTATTTGTGTTTATGTTTAAAATTTAAGATTATTTCGCTTCTTTTTTGACTTTCAATTTCTATCGTTTTTAAGACTCTGTTGTTCTTTGCCAAGATTTTTTATTTCAATTTTGTTTTTTATTTTATTTTGGTTTCGTTTCGTTTTCTTGAATATCATTCAACCTCGGCTTACACGTTAATTTGTTGCTTGTACATATTTGACCATAATTGAAGTTTTTTAACATCGTCCATGTGACTGTTTTTTTTTTTGTTTTTTTTTTTTGTTTTTCTCTTTTTAACAAATTTTAATATCTTTATAAATGCTGTACTTAAGCTGTTTTATAAAATTGTAACATATTGTTTTACAAATTGTTAACATAACATGACGTTAGACAAATTGCATTGACCACACATGTACTTGTTACACATTTAAAAATTTTCGTTTGGTGTTGGTTTTTGTTTTTTTTTAGCCACCAATTTGGTTAGAACAACATGTCAAAGACATGTGTTTTGTGCAACTTACCAACCAACAACTAGTAAAAACCTAAAAACTTATTGAAACACACAGTTAAAAACTTTATTTTAGCTGTGTTAAATTTGAAAAAAAAAATGCGATCGCTTTAGTTCAATTCTTATTACGGATTTAATGCTTGAATTGATAAGAAACAGCAAAAGACTTAAGACAAGAGAGGATAGAAACAAAAGTTAAGATTTTTAGAAATAATCTGATTTATAACAGTTTAAAGATAAAATGTTAGACTTTTCAAAGCTTTCATTTTTTCGTTAATTCTTTAGGCGCTGTTGCTTAACGTTGCTTAATTAAAATGAGATCTTCCTTAACTTTGCAATATAGACTAAAGAAAAAACCCAAAGACCACCTTGACTATAATATGTTAATGTGAGAAATTTCTCACTTTACAGAATAGAGACACAGGTTGTGCTGTAAGACCAATCTGGATAAGATTTTTTATATATTATCTTTTGTGCGACTGATATTCATTACAAAAGTCCAACTAAACTCTTTGAAGTTGTTAATTTTTTTTCTCTGGACTTATCTCTGTTCTATTATCTCTAAGGGCGGTAAAATGGCGCGTTGATTTAAAGGAACGACTGATATCGCTTCGTCACTAAATGGTCTTTAAATATAACGAAAAATTTTTAAAAAATTTTTTTGTTTTAATGACTTTTAACTAAAGTATTGCAAAAAATTTATTTGCAGCTTTAACCCGCAAAAATATTTAAGGGCTTTAAATTATAAAACGTATAGAATTGTGGCAAAGAAAAAAAATGGAAGAAAATTATAAAATTAATTTTGAAGCAGGATTTTTAAAATCTACGTGTCTTAATAAAATTTAACTGCCTGTCCTAAAACGAAACAAGAATACGCTCGTTCGCAAATTACATTTAAAACAAAAATTTAAAATAAAAATATATTTTAGAAGTTGTTTTTGTTTTATACGAGGGCTGCTATATATATTTCTGGCCTGGCAACACTGAGTGCTGCCAAGTGCAATCTGACATTTCCATTGGAAAGTTTGTCATTTTTAAGCATAATCGTACTCAAAACGTTATGACGTACGACCATTATTTGTGTTGTTTACAGTGACTTGAAAAAATTAATATAGAAAAAAATGGAATTAACTCGTGAACATTTTCGTGCCATCATTTTTCACAACATTCGATGTGGATTATCACGACAAGAGTGCATTGATGAACTTAAATCTTTGTATGGCGATGAAGCACCATCCTAAAGCACTGTGAAAAATTGATATAATGAATTTAATCGTGGTCGAAGCTCGCTCAAAGACGAATTCCGTGAAGGTCGTCCAAAAACGGCTGTTGTGCCAGAGAACATTGATGCCGTGCGTGAACTCATAATGCAGGATCGACATGCGACATACCGAGAGATAGAGACATCCTTGGACATTTCTTCCACCAGCATACATTCGATACTGCATGAACACCTGGCCGTAAAAAAGGTTTTTTCTCGTTTGATCCCGCACAATTTGAAAGTCGCTCAAAAAAAGGCTCGTGTCGATTGGTGCAAAGAAATGTTGCAAAATAAGAGTCATGGATCTATGCGTATGAGCCCGAAACGAAACAACAATCGACCGTGTGGGTCTTCAAAGACGAGCAAAATCCAACGAAAGTTGTTGGTGGAAGAAGCACTTCGAAGCAAATGGTCGCCTGTTTCTTCGGCAAAACTGGTCATGTGGCGACTGTTCTGCTTAAGCAACGTAGGACGGTCACTTTTGAGTGGTACTCTACAATTTGTTTGCCTGAAGTCATCGGAGAAATTCGAAAAACCAACAAGAGAAGACGAATCATTGTTTACCATGGCAATGTGAGCTCTCACACATCGGCTCAAACCAGAGCGTTTTTGACCGGCCAAAACGTCGAAATAATGGGTCATCCGCCCTACAGCCCTGACTTGGCACCTAATGTCTTCTTCTTGTTTCCGCATATCAAGAAAAAATGCGTGGTGAACGATTTTCGTCGCCAGAAGAAGCTGTTGAAGTGTTCAAAAACCATGTTTTAGAGGTGTCTCAATCGGAGTGGAAAAAGTGCTTCGACAACTGGTTTGAGCGCATGCAAAAGTGTATAAATCATGCTGGAGAATACTTTGAAAAACAATAAAACCATTTTCGATTATAAATATTCGCATTTGTACTATTAGGCCAGAAATATATAGAGCAGCCCTCGTATTTAATATAATATGACAACGAACGAATTCTGGTGACAAAGGAGGACAGGCAGTAAGAAACCATATTAAGGATCCACATCTCTAGAAAAATAACAATATTTAGTAACGTACACTACCCATGACTTCGTCACTTTCTTACAAGTCAAATTTAGAAAAATGTTTTTTTAAAATATTTATTCCAGAGTTCTGTAGACAGTGTTAAAAATTTGTCATTCACAAAAATAAAATATGCAGACAACACTTTTAGTACCATTATATTGGAAAAATTGGGTGCTTTTAAAATTGTATCCTTATTTTGCCTACGAAATGACCTATTTTTACAAAAAAAGTATTCTATATTTTAATCAAATATTTAAGGGACTTTCTCATAAAATTTTTTTCAAATCCATCCATTAGTTTTTACGTGATGCGAACACAGACAGACGGATAGACAGACAAAAATTCCAAAAATAGGTGTTTTGTATTCCATATTGATTACTATCTACAACATTAAAATTTTCAAAAAATATTTCATGTACAGAAATGACCCCGTTACAGTTTAGTAAAGGAAATTTAAGTCATATCCTTAAAGGACTTAAATTTAACTAATTTTATGGTTTTTTCACGTTACTATTGTTTCAACTAAAATTTTGTTGATTTAAAAGAATTTTGCTTAAATTCTTAATTAATTTTAAAATTTAATTAATAGATTAAAAAAAATTATTTTTTACAAAAAAACATGTCTTTTAATTTGTCAATGTTTTTAACCAGTCTTTGAATTGAAAAATCAATATGCATAGATGACTGCTTTATTTAATTAAAAACTATTTTTGTAGACCTTTTTGTTTACATTTGGAAATAGGAAAAATCATTGGAATATAAATCTGGTTGTGATCTTAATGACTTTATTCACTAAACATAACATTTATATCTTAATATTTTCGTGGACTTCTCCCACTTATGATAATTTACATTCTATATTTTTATTGCCTTTAACAAGAAACTATTCTATACATGGTACTTAAAACAAAACTTAAGCCGGCACTTTTAAAATAACTACCTATTTTTATCTCTGCGAAGTAGCTTCCACCTAATAAAAGCCATTGCTCTAATTATTTTTTAATATCTGATGTGTAGCAGTTTAACTATATTTTCTCATTGTATGAACGATGAAACGAAATCAATACTAGGTTACCCTTGGATAAAAAAAACTACTAAAAGTAATATTTATTTCTTATTAGCGAAGAAAATTAGAAATATTATTTTGTAATTGAAGGTTTAAGTTAAAAAACAGACAATATAAAATAATAACTTACAATCTGATTACCATAAGCGATTGTTTTTGCCATTATTATTTCATATCTTAAAATAAAAATTTTTTCCTTTAAAATCTGGATGCAAAAAGCTCAAGAGCGTATAATTCATCGTTGTTGCGCTGGGAAAGAAGATCGTTAACAAATTTATTGCAAATGTGATCGAATACAGTTTAAGTTTGTTTGTCATGTTTGATAACATTAGAAAAGAACTTTATGTACTAAAGAAAAGTACCAACTATTTACTAAGCAGATTTCCATATAAAGTTCGTTAACTTTTCATTTTCAATATATTACACTTTTATAATTAAATTGAAATTTGCCAAAATACAAACACAGATATTGTAGAGGTGAGGAAAATTACATTAAGGGGAATTTTTTTAAGTTATCTGAAATGCTTAAATATTGTCTCAAAATTTTAATAAATTAATATAGAATAGTAAGGAATCTACCAATCGATTTCTCTATGACATAATTTATAAAAAGAAATATTTTCTATCATATGAATCACATTTAAAAAAAAAAATTTTTTTTTTTCGTTTAGAATAATCTACTCATCCACAAATAATTGATTATTCAAATAAAATAATACGATATAAGAAATAATTTAAGAAGAAAACAAGGGAAGTGAAAGATGATAAAACTACGTTTAATAAAAAATAAATAAATAATTTTTTTTTTAATTGGGAACAAAATATTAGTTCAGAATTAATTGATTATGTGTACAAAATATCTTATAAAAAATTCAAAAAGGAAAACCAGAGAAAAATTTTTTACAGCACATTTTATCTACAAACAAAACAAAAACAAAAAAAAAACTGCTATAGAGGATTTAAAGCTGATGTTGCAAGCTGCGTAAAAAAAATATTTAATGCATAAACAACATATCAAGTGGTTGAAACAAAAATCTTTTGAAAAAAATTAGTTTAAAAATTTAATCGTAAAAAAATTATTCGATTATTCGACATTATTAGTATTGTTATATTTTTCCTTTTTTTAGACAAACGTATGGATTCTTTTGATTGCAAATATAACTGTGGCTCATTATAAATTCTGTATTTTTATTTTGTGGATTTATCTGTCTATACTTCTTGATCCTACAGTCTGGTGAACCCCATGGCCTCGTATTTACTAAACATGCGTTGTTATTACAAACGAGACTAGACAATGCCTTGTTTAGTAACCTGAACCATCCACAGACATCTCCACTGCTACTTTTATCCCAGCCAGTCATCTTCTTTAATCCAATAGCCACAACACACGTCTTCCATACACTGTTGTTATGCTGTTACAATTCCCTGCGCTAACCTATACCGTTCTTATTTTTTATTAGATTAGGAGTCTTGACAATTATCTGTTATTCTTATATTAAATTAGACGTTTCCACTAAATTATCTGCTATGACTTTACACAATCAATAGATAATTAAATCTAAAATTTTTTTTTTTTCGTTTAACGAATCAAGAGTAAACAATTTGGATGTGTGTTTATAGTAAAATATTTAAGAAAAATCGCGAAAATTTTTTCACGACGATAAAAATCGAAATTGTCGCTAAAATATTATTTGCGTTATTGTTTTTATTCGAGCGAATAAAATATTTTAGTACAGCGTTTTGGTAGCAGAATAATCTTTAATATGCTTGCAGCTTTACTTAAGAAAAATCCATTTCTAAGAACAGAAACTCATTAAATATTAAAAATAGAAAGTTTTTCGAATAAATATTCAGCAGAATGAAATCTTATTACTTATCCCCTACAACCTACGGCAGCATTCTTCTTATCTATCTACGATAAAGACAAAGATTTTAGCGATCCAGAAAGTGGATTTTATTTACCTAGGAATCGAAATTTTCAAAAAAAGACCTTTCTTATATATTAGTTTTTGATTAAATTGCAATCACAAAAAATACTCGAATAAAAAGTTATTCGAATAAAACTTTTTTTGCGAACAATCGGTATATTCTTATTATTTTTTTCCAGTAATAAAAATATTTCAATCTAGATTTTTTTTTCATTTAACGAATTTATAGAAAAAAATTGGAATGCTTTATTGAAAAATATTTAAGAAAAATCTTGGGAAAATTTTTTCAGGATTATAAAAATCGATATTGTCTCAAAAAAATTATTTGTGTTATTTTTTTCAAGAGAAGCTTATCAAATATTAAAAAAATAGAAAATTATTCGAATAAATATTTAGCAGAATCAAATATAATATCTGATCCGCTACAATCTTCGGCAGCATTGTTCGTATCTATCTACGATAAAGACAAAGATTGTAGCGATCAAGAAAGTGCATTTTATTTGAAATTTCCAAAAAAAATTTAAGCCAAGTTTATTAATTATGTAACGCTTGTTAATTTCTTTTTTCTTATTTATATAGTTTTTGATATAATCGCAATCACAAAAAATACTCGAATAAAATTTATTCGAATAAAACTTTTTTTGCGAATAATCGGTATATATTATTATTTTTTCTTCCAATAATATATTTCAATATAGAAAAAATGGGAAAATTTTTTTCAGCAGTATAAAAATCGAAAATGTCTAAAAAATTATTTGCGTTATTTTTGTCAACAAAAACTCATCAAGTATAAAAAAATAGAAAGTTATTCGAATAAATATTCAGCAGAATGAAAGATGATATCTGTTCCGCTACAACCTACGACAGCATTCTTCGTATCCATCTACGATAAAGACAAAGATTGTAGCGATCAAGAAAGTGCAAATTATTTGCTTAGGTTTACAAAATTTACAACAAAAAAATACTTTTTACTTATATATTAGTTTTTGATTTAATCGTAATAACAAAAAAATACTCGAATAAAATTTATTCGAATAAAACTTTTTTTTGCGAATAATCGGTATATTATTATTATTTTTTTCTTCTATGATAAAGAGATTTCAACCTAGAAAAATATTTTTTCGTTTAACGTGTTTATAGAAAAATATTTAAAAAGAACCTTGCAAAATTTTTTCAGGATAAAAAAAAAATCGAAATTGGTTGCACAGCCTGCAAATAATATGACCAACATAATAGTTCCCTGTAGCCACATAAGAGAAACAAACAACTTTCTTTCGTTTTTGAATTTCATAATCACCGTCTACCGAAAGGGACGAAATTAAACTGAATTATAAGAATAACTTGTGGAATTTATTAAAGGAAATTGTGTAAAAACCTGTTAATAAGCTTTTAATAAGTTCTGAAATAAAAATTGATATGCAACAGCAATGAAATTGCATTTCGTCCTGCAGATTTTTTATTAACTAAAATTTAATATTATATTAAAATAACTCAATCAAAGATAGGATTCAAATCTTCTTTCAAAATAATATATTCAATCCAAATATCTCAGGCGAATTTTAATTAAAAAAATTTAGAATTAATTAAATGATTATTTTATTATGTTACACTGATTCAGGGTACCCATCATCTAAAATAAAATTGTTTATAATTAATGAAAGAACAAACGCTTCTTTAATAAGATCACTGTTTTGGTTGTTTAATTAAATACTTTTATGAATTGACAAATTAGCGTTGTTTTACCTTCAATTATTATTATTCCTTCATATTTAAAGCACTTTTAAACTTACCCTAATTAAACTCTCTATCAAGATGACTGCATAAATCCAATGATTTCTATCTTGTACTTAATATTTTCACGTTCAAAAATTATGCAATTTCTTTTGTAATTAAATTGTAAATAAATAATTTTGAAAAATTTATGGTGCTTTTTAGTTTCAATTAATTATAATTATTTTTCACAAGTGTTATAAAGTTTGATCACTTTTTTGTATAAATATATTTTAGTATTATTTTCTTAAAGCATTTAGATTTTTTTATGTTTTGATGTGACTTTTTTTTAAGACGTTTTTTTATCAAGCAAAATACCATGAAGTCATCAAAAGAACAAAAGCGTTATTAATTACAATATTTTATTTGCAGCTAGCAACGAAGAAGTTTCAATAATTCATTCATTTCCTTTATAATTTTTTAAGTCTTTAAAAAATATTTTGATACACTAATCAGCAGCTGGGCAAGTTATTAGCATTACCGTTTATACACATAAAAAAAAATAACACTTAAAAATTAATACAGGCCATTAAAACTGGCCATAGATTTCTTTTTAATCATTTTTAAACGTTTTGGTTGAAAAGCGACGGTTTCAGCTAGATTTTAAACTTTTTTAATTTGTTGTTATTTTAATGAAAGAATAAAAATCAATTTTAAAGGGAGCCCTTTAAACACTCACACTTTTATTTTGACATGCCTTAAAAAAAATAACGTCAAATATATGCTCTAGTATTTTATTTTTGCGTTTTTTTTTTTTAATTCACGTAAAAATCGCGTTATACTTTTCAGAAGATGTTTTAACGAAAAGCGCCCATAATAGACTGAAGACTTGACATAACGATAAGGTAAAAAAAACTCCACAAAAATATTAAAAACACACAGGCTTAGAAGTAAAGAAAAAAAAAATAAAATAAAAAAAAAAAACATTTAAACCGGTGATCGAGTTTGGTGCGAACACAAATTAAAAGAACTGGCAACATGTTTGACATAAGAGTTTGTTACGTTTTACTACTCCATACTAAAATGTTAAATGTTAGCGCTTGCAACATGTTAATAACAGAGATATGTGTAGGACTGGAAAGGAACTAATATGGGCAATGGGATTTTTAAACAAAAATGTGTAGTTTTAAGAATCGTGTAAATTTTTCTTGATTTCTGCCACACAAGCGATGTTATCTACTTATGAGAATTTTTTCTTGGCGGAAGTATACGAAAAGGACCTTGATACTTACATGCAGTAGAAGCTAAACTAGAGGTTACTTCAGAAATTTATCCCTAAATAATAAATAGGCATCTTAGAGTATCTTTGTTTTCAAAAACATTCCCTTGCAATTGCCGCTATAAAGTGAGTTCCAAAATTCTTAAAATATTTGTTTTTCTAAAACTCTTTGAGCAGCAATCTTACACTGTAATTCTCTGAAAATAAATTACAGCAAAAATTGTTACAGAATAGTAGTTGTAGCCAAAAATTGCTAAATAGTTTTCATTAGAGTTTTAGCGATCGATAGGCTTTAGCGACTTACAGCATAAAGCTGCAGGAAGCTTTTAATTCGGCGTGGGGCAGGTGAAAAAAGTAATATGACTGTATTTTTTCCCATTACATTTTGCTTAATTTTCAAAATTTGATAAACGTATCTGTAAGCAGTATAAGCATGACTATTTTAGCTTTTTGTTACATGCAAAACAAAAAAAAATCACGTTTAAACTGATTTTAGTATTGTAAAATGTAAATATTTCCGGCTTTCTTCTCTCTTCTCTGGAATCGTCAATAGAACTATCATGGGGTAGGCTAGACAGTAGCAAAACCACTTTGTTCTTTTTTGGAACATAGGACACAATTGTAATATTTTTTTGCAACCCAAATATGGACGAGCTTATTTCTCTGCCTCGTGTATTCGTAAACTTTGGTGGAATTTGTATTTTATTTTTGCTTAAAGCACCAACAGATGTTATTTTATGCTCTTTCAGTAAATGCAGAACTAATTCGTAACTTTTAGAAACAGGCTGCACGTTGCGATCAACGACATTAAATGGTTTGTTGCTTGCTTCATATGGGTCTGAAGGCTGTTTTCCAGCATATATTTTCACGTTGATGGTAAAAAAAGCTAGTTGCGTCTACCAGTTGTATTAATTTCAAACCATATTTTGCAGGTTTAGAAGGAATGTATTGCTTGAATTTGCACCTTCCTCGAAATACTACAAGCATTTCGTCAATAGTCGAATTATCATTTGAAATATACATTTTTGTACAGTTGTACAGCTCACGAATGGGTGCTAAGTTGTCTAAAATATTTCTCTCAATACGAGTCAACTTATCATCAAAGCAAAGATTGCTCTATATTAAATGAAAACGTTTTAGTGTTATAGTCAATAACATTTCCATCTGCAGCCCAAAGAAAACTTAAGTTTTCTCTTCCACATCGATGTAAACCAGATAAAACAACAGTCCAATAAATGTCTTGAATTCACTCAATGCACATTCCTTAATGTGTGGGTAGTTTGTTCTTTGAGAACATGCATCTATTTCGTCTGTAAAAAATAGACTCCAACATTCGCTTTCGGTGACTGCAGATTTATATTGTAGTCTTACTCCAGGTTTATCTCTCATAATATTTTCTTCCTGAATACGACAATTTTAATGATAAGGTTCTCTTCTTCACTTGGTTCCATCTTTAGTTACATAAATTTCGGTTTGTTGTATTTCCTACTGCAACAAATGCAGAGGTATATCATCACTATCACATTCTGAAGTTTCCTACTGTGTGTTGCTTCCTTCACTACCCACACTAGTATGATTTTTCTCTATGCTTTCGTCTGCAGAATCGCTTTCTTCTGAATAGCATTCATCTAATAAAAACCGTATTCTCTGACGCTCACGTTCTTCACGGTCCAGTTTAACAAAATACTCAAAACAGAGTTTAATACACTAAATTGTTTGTTTTTTTTAATTGGTGAAATCTCACTACACTAACAGCCAGGATGGGTCATATTTACCTTTTCTTAGTTGACGGTCTACCATCTCTGCTCACGTTTGATTATCAACTTAAACGAAATAGAAAACAAAATGCAAAAACGATACACTACAGCTACTGAGAAATTTGGCAACATCGCAATGACCCAACCTGCATGGATTCTTTATTTGGGTCGAAAAATTACACATTAAATAATATAATTTATTTGTTAGAGTGTATTTTTTTAATACAGACTAGAACCTAAAAATAAGACCCCTGAAAGAACCAATCGATCCTTCATGACGTAACATGATTTTTTTATTTTTTTTTTTTTCAACACAGTGTAAACGACAACTAACATTTCAATTGAATATTTAAATTGCTGTTAAATAAAATGTATGCTCAAGTGTTATAAAATAAAACTGTTGTGTACCTTAAGTTCGATCATACATGTTGACTGATCAGCCAACTAACTAACTGTTGTTGTAGTAGATTTCGTTTTCCTTCTTTTTTTCCTTATTTTTTTAAATGTACATCAATAAAGCTGGCTTGGTGGTGGTTTTTGTTTATATTTTTTTCTTTTATTTTATTTGGTTTTAAAATTTGTATTTTTTGTTTTGCTCATTTTTCTCTTTTTTTTGTTTTTTGTTGTACCCAGTTTCATTTCAAAATTGTTGTTAGTGTATTAATGTATTTCAAATTCATTTTGTTTTCATTGTATAGTGTAATATTGTAGTAATATTTTTGTTGGTGTTGTTTTTGTTGTTGTTGCTACTGTTAACTGTATTAGTTGTTGTATTTTCTATAACAATTTTGCTCTGTTTTGGTTGGCTGTTCGCTTTAAAATTATAATTTTCCGTTGGTGTTGCAGTTGTTATTGTTTTTATTTATATGTTATTTGTTATTGCTGCTGTTGTTGTTGCGTTACTATAAGTTTGTTATTGTTGATGGTGGTTTCTTAACTTGTATTGGCTTTTTTTTCTACACACAATACAGTTATGTCTTATATTATTATATTTGTGGCCGTGGTTGGCATCTTAAATGCGTTAAGTTGATTTTTCTTATAATAAATATATATGTACATGTGCATATTTGTATATATACCTAAATGTGTCTACGTCTACATCTATATGTACATAAATAAATGGCTCAAATTTAAATGTATTAGTTTTGTGCTTAGTTAGTTTCTCGTTAGTGTATTAAAACTAGCGAGGAGGAGTTTAAACTAAATTTTTTATTTGATTTTATTTTAATTTGTTATTGTTGCTGTTTTTTTAAAAGTAGTGTAAATATTGCCTTTGTTTATTGTGCGATGATGGCGTGTATTTAAATAATATCAAAACTAGTTTTAATTTTTTAATTTAAAATTTTTCCAAGTACTTTGATTTAGTGTAAACTAAAGACTTAAGATACATACGTGCAAACATTTATGTTGCGACTAAACAAGTGAAAAAATAATTTTGGCAAATTATAATAAATGGTAAATCATACCTTTTTGTGTTGATTTTACTTCATAAATTCGAGGAAGCGTTTTTTTTAATATATCTTTTTTAGCTTTTAATATTATTTTGTTTTTAATTTAATTATTTTTATAGCTAAACAATTTATTAATTTAAAATTTTATATCGCAGTAATACATTTCATTTTGTAGTTTAGCTTAAAATAATAAATATTTCATGAGAATATCATGAAATATTTATATTTGAAGGAATCAAGCACGAATAAAGTAAATTAATTAAATTTTATAAAATTGTTTTATTCTGAAAATCATTTATTTCAGACTAATAAAAATTTTTTTTGTATTTAAGGGATTTATATTTAAAGATGTATTTAATATTGCATTTAGTAATTGGAATTATACTTTCGAATAATTATTTTATTCGAATGTTATATTCGATTATTTCATTTGATTATTTTATTCGATTATTTTATTCGAATATTATATTAAAGATTTATAAAAAAAACTTTTTTTATATTTAAGGGATTTATATTTAAAGATGTATTTAATATTGCATAAAGTTATTGGGATTATACTTTCGAATAATTATTTTATTCGATTATTTTATTCGACTATTTTATTCGATTATTTTATTCGAATATAATATTTCAGATTTATAAAAAAACTTTTTTTATATTAAAAAGCTTTATATTTAAAGATGTATTTAATATTGCATAAAGTTATTGGAATTTTACTTTCGAACAACTATTTTATTCGAATGTTTTATTCGATTATTTCATTCGATTATTTTATTCGAATATAATATTTAAGATTTATGAAAAAACTTTTTTTTTATTTAAGGGATTTATTCATAAAGATGTATATAATATTGCATAAATTTATTGGAATTATAATTTCGAATAATTATTTTATTCGATTATTTTATTCGATAATTTTATTCGACTATTTTATTCGTTTATTTTATTCGAATATAATATTTCAGATTTATAAAAAAAAACTTTTTTTATATTTAAGGGATGTATGTTTAAAGATGTTTTTAATATTGTATAAAGTTATTGGAATTATACTTTCGAATAATTATTTTATGCGATTATTTTATTTGACTATTTTATTCGATTATTTTATTTGAATATAATATTTCAGATTTATAAAAAAAAACTTTTTTATATTAAAGGGATTTATATTTAAAGATGTATTTAAAATTGCATTAAGTTATTGGAACTACACTTTCGAATAATTATTTTATTCGATTATTTTATTCGATTATTTTATTCGACTATTTTATTCGACTATTTTATTCGATTATTTTATTCGAATATAATATTTCAGGTTTAAAAAAAAAATTTTTTATATTAACCTCTTAAGTGTGTTTGACGTGTATACACGTCGAACCAAATCTTTATTACGGTGCGTTCGACGTGTATACACGTCGTGAGAAATAAAAAATTATCGACTATAAAATCTCTAAATTTTAATGAAATCCAATACGAATATTATTTGATTATTATTATTATTTTTATTATATTAGTATTATAATTATTATTATTATTATTTATATGCTTGCAGTGACTAATACGAAACATTATCAACAAAAATAGTTCGACGTATTTGATCCAAAAGATTTTAATTCCACACACGGTGGAGGTTCTTTTAAACTAAATTCCACGCTTAACTGGTTAGAGGGATTTATATTTAAAAATGTATTTAATATTGCATAAAGTTATTGGAATTATACTTTCGAATAATTATTTTATTCGATTATTTTATTCGACTATTTTATTCGATTATTTTATTCGATTATTTTATTCGAATAATATTTTACCTTCCATTCGACAGATAAAATTATAACACCTGTTTAATATATACTGGCGAAACTAATGCAATTAATTTAAAATTTTCATTGTTTTTGCACTAGTGGAAACATTAAGTAGGTAGAAATATTATTTTTTTTTAAAGAGAATCAACACTTCAGGCATTTTACTTCGCCGGCGAATATGCTATGAAGAAATATCAACGTGTTTGAATGTTAATTCTGAATATTTATTTATGCCATTAAACAGAAAAAAAACATATTTATTTTATAATTGCCGCAGGGGTTGAACCTAGGCCAACCAGATTCGTAGTCAACGTGATCACCACCTTGACTACAGCAAACTTTAAAAACTACTAGAATAATTTTTTTAAGTGTGTAATCTAATACTTAAATCCCTCCTCCCTTTTTGCAGATTCTTTTTCAACTGTAGCAGATTTTGCTTCTATAGCTATATCTATAGCTCCTAAAGAAGCTCGCAGCTATCTTACTACTGCTTTTATTCCATAGTCTGAAACATCTACTAACCTCGCAGATAAAAAAAAAATCAAGAGAGAAATTTAATGCCCTAAGGAAATAGATTAAAGCCAGTATCCAGAATGAAGTGCCCTCAAAAGAATGTCACTGTGTCTGTTGAGTTAAATTATCCCGTAGTCGGCAATTTTTAGATTTTAAATGTATCAAATTACCGTTTTGTTCTCTTTCCCTTTTATTCTCATACAAAATTATTGAGTTCGCAAGTAATTTTTCCCTTGTTTCATATTACGCATATTAACCCTAAGTCGCAGATTCAATTTTTCGTACGCAACATAATGTCGATTTGTGTACGACTTCTCGACAACTGTAATCTATAGCTTTACTCGATTGAATTTTCATTTATATTTTGATGCTTATAATTTTGACTGTATTCTTTTTCAAATTGTATTTCTTCGGAATTCATTTACTCGGTTTCTCTGGATAGTTATTTTCATTATTAAATTTAACGTATTTTCCATCAACACTTGTCTTAACAAATGGCTGCCTATCATTTGGTAGCTGCCGCCTTTTTCTCTTCAGTGATCTTAGGAAGCCACTAAAATTTAGCTTGCCTTAAGGTGCCTGCATTCTCAGAGTCCAAGTTAAACGGGACTGTCTTTTAATGCCATCCCTAAATCATATTCCCTTATTTTTTTCGGTTAAATGAATAATTTTTCAATGCAACATTTTAGATTAAAAAAAAGAAAAAACAAAATACTTTGTGAACTTCTGCCTCAATAAAATCTTTCGCTTTAATATTATTTCAATTGCAAACTCCAAATATAAAAATTTAACCATATTTTATGCTCAAAACGATCTAGATTGCTTAAAACATCTATCTTACAACAGACTTCAGTTTGTTTTACTTCCTTAAATCAAACCGCACAAAAGAAAGAACAACATAAAAGGCCACAAAGAAACACACACACATGGAAAAAAAAACACAAAAATCATTTTAAATCAAAAGCAATTTTCAATTTTATTTCAGGCACATGTCAATGTTAAAGTATCAAATATTTTACACAAAATGTCAACTCATATATGAATCTTCAGTAGTCTGTTTGTTTAACTTAGCATCCGTCCGTCTGTCTGTTGCATTTACTAAATATTCAACCATACATTGTCTTCTCCTTTATGTTCATGTGAAGTCGTCTGCTCATGCATTTTTGATCTTTTTTTATTATTATTATTATTGTTTATGCTTGTGTGTAGATATCTACACACATTTATAACAATTTCAATTGATTGTCATACAATCAACATATGAATAATTCAATTGCAACAACTACAACAACAACAATGATAATAGCAGCTACAAACTGCAAGCAATTGCAGCAACAACTTAACAAATATCAACAAAATATTCTTACTTAAGGCATCAGTTAACATAAAACTTGCGTGTATTGTTGTTATTTTTATTGCATTCGTCTTTTTTGTTTTTTTTTCTACTAATTTTTATTTTTTTTATTTTTAGTTATGAAATGGCTAAACCATGATTGCAATTGTTTATAAAATATTGAATTGAAGAAATATTCTCTTACATTTAAAAAAGTCGTGAGTTGATTGTTGTTTTATTGAAATAAAATTTATAAATTTGTTACTAGAATAGAATAAACAAAATGTTGTGAAATACTTAAACGTGGGGACAAAAAAAAAATATAATAAAATTAAATTAAAAAAAAAATTGTTTTCACAAATTATTATTTTTATACAAATATTTTAAAAATTTATACAGAAAATTTAAAGAAAAAATATAGCAGCAAAAAATAATTTTGATAAAAATTTACAATAAAAAATTAAAACAAAAAACAATGGATAACAATTAGTTTTACACAATTACAAAAATTATTATAACAAAAACAAGTAAGAGTTCTATAATTGGTGGCATAGCCAGCTGCAACATTTTTGTATATCTAATTTAGTAAAGTATATTGGTGTAAATAAAAAAAAAAACAAATATGGGGTCGATAGGGAATTAAAAAAATCATTACATAAATCATACATAATTTTATATAAAAATGTTCTCGGCTCTTAATGGGTTAAGCATTTAAAAAAAAAAAATTTTTTTGTATTTCCTGAAAGATATCTTCAAAGGCTTTTAAATGATACCCATATTGAGATTTTAAATAATTTGAAAATTTCAGAGCCCTGTTACTCGAAAAATACAGACGAACGCTGAATTTTTCACTGGATGTTTTTTTTTCTTATTTTTTATTTCTGTATCGCCCCATATTTTTATTTTCTTTGATTGGAGTTATTTTATTGTTCCAAATGACATGAACAAATTAGAGGTAGGCGTGGTGTTTTACCTGCTGCCTCGAAGGACAGGGACCAATCATGTTGATTTCCTGTAGCACCTCTTTCGACACTAATTCTGATTTTTATAACACTAACACGGATGGATATCGCTCAATCGATTTCGCTATGCATAAGAAGTCAGAATAAATGTACTTTATGGTGTCGGAAATGGATACTGTAGCAATTACTAACGAACTGACAAACTTAGATACCACTTTTTGTTGTGTAGGGTATAAAAATAAAGCTAAACTTACAGTGTAAATTTGTTTTTTTTTTTTTTAATTTAGCGACCAGTTTTTTTTTATAAAATATTCATTTTGGTAAAACATTTCTATGTTTAACCTTGATATTAACGATTTGAAAAATTTTTTTATATATCTGTGCCTGCAAGGAAAAATTGCTTAAGTCGACTTAAGCATGAAAATTTTGTTAAAAAAAACATTCATTTATTTTAATATTAAAGTTATTTAAACGCTAAACAATATTTTCTTTTGTTAATAGAAAGAGGAAAAAATATAATAAGCTTCACTTTAATGGAAATAATTTTACGGAAAATCCTTTTTAAAAGCGTTAAAGTGTTCGACATTAACATTTATTTAAAAAATATAAGCTGTTTTTCCTCATAGCCACAGATATAAAGAGCAAATAAATTTATGAAAAGAAAAATTGGTCTCTTGCAAAAAATATGAAAAAAATTTACCAGTTTTTAGAATTTATTAAATGTATATTTCAATTATGTTAAAAATATAAGAATGCAAATTACTTCGTCTATAAATTAAATTTTATAAATGTCATCCCTTTTTTCAAACAAAAAAAAAATTTTTTTTGAAATGGAGCATTTTCTTAGACACTAATTCTATAAAAACTTTTGTACGGTTCATTCTTTTCAAACCTCATCTAACATATTTTTTAAGGCAGTTTAAAATTACTATGCCTCTTGTATAGATTTAATTGAGACAAAGTCTTCTCTTTTAATCACCTACAAAGTGAAATATGTAGCTGTTTTAATCTCGGAAAGCCATTATTGCATTATAATAGTCTTGGTCAGTGTATAATTGCTCTCTTCTGTTACGCTGTTTCCCCAACTGCAAAATATCTGTCATTTGAAAGAAATTAATGAAAGTTGTTTTAATTATACATATTAGGAATGGCTTAATTCCTTTTTCAAAGGAAATATATGTGCGATAGAATTGTGCACCAAAACTGTTTTTGTTAATTGTATGTCAAGATAGAACTTTATTGAATCATTATTATATAACTATGGAAAGAAGGAGTTTATAGCTCGTTAAAATTATCGTCAATTTAGTTTTAGTGGACTTATACCACTTTCAAAAACACCAGCTCATTAATATACATTTTAATTAAATTTTTTTTTTTAAATTGTTATTTGATTTGTGAATATTTTATAAATGAATAGAATTTATTTTGGCTTAATTTCATTTATTTTTAATTTCTAAAAGTCTTTTTTAGAAAGAAAATGTATTTTTACAAATGTATGCGGACTCTTTCCAAAGAATACAAGAAGAATTAGACGCTAGCAAAATAAAATGCACTTTCTGGACCACTACGACCTTCATCAGCGTTCTTCGCATCTATCTACCATTTATAAACATCATCTATTTAAGCAACTAACTTTGTAAATAAGAATACGAGAATATTTATATCAACATTAATTTGGTTAGACGAAATTTACACACAAACCAACGTATTTCAATACTGTTCTCCCTGTATTTCGTCTTGTACATTTGTTTTTGCTTTGTTTCAATCATCGCTTAAACACGAATGCAAATTTGTTTTTAGTCATACATACATTTGTAAAAATAAATTTTCGTTCTAAAAAAGATATTTAGAAATTAAAAATAAATGAACTTAAGACAAAATAATTTTTATTCATTTATAAATTTTTTTTAATTTATCACAAAATTTTTCCAAAAATGTTTCTACAAAATTTTTTTTATCATAATTTTTTATTTTAAGTTATGTGCAAAAATTAAAATGTAGCTTAGGAAAACTTTTTTATACAAATTTATTTAAAAATATTTCGTTTAGAAAGTTTTCAAAATGAAAATTTTATCGAGCTTAAAAAACACACTCGCATTATAGCCTTCACCACAAAATTGAAAAAAGGTTGTAACTAAGTTTGTCATTCCGTTTGTAATTTCTACAATATGCATTTCCGACCCCATACAGTATATATCGCTGGTCTCATGTAGAAAGGCCCTAACTCGATTTTTTACGAAATTGAAATTTTTCGTGATTCCAATACATTTCACACAGACACACCTTGTCACATAATTTAAATGCAATATTATCAAAAATAACGATTTTCTAAGCATTTGCATTATTAGTATTACATTGTGATAAATACAGTTTCTATTATGGTTTTACCTTCTCCAGTAAAGATACATAAATGCGAGTTAGGGCCTTTCTACATGAGACCAGCGATATGTATGTTCTGACTTCTTATGCATAGCGAAGTCGATCGAGCGATGTCCATTTGTTCGTCTTTCCGTCTATCAGTCTGTACGTCTCTTCATCAGTGTTAGTCAATCGATCAGATATATTGTCGATAGTGGTGCTATTGGAAATCAGCATAATCTGTCCATGTCCATCGAGGTAGCAGGCAAAACACCACGCGTACCTCTATTTTGATTTTTGGCATTTGGAACAATAAAGTAAGTCCAATCAAAAAAAAAAATAGGAATATGGGGCGATAGAGAATTAAAAAATAAAAAAAAAACCATCAGCTGAAAAAATGGGTGCTCGCCCATATTTTTCAAGTTACGGTGGTCTGAAAATTTAAAAATTTTTAAAATCTCAATATGAGTATCATTTTAAAGCTTTTGAAGAGATCTTTCAGAAAAAACTAAAATTTTTCAAAATAATTAACCCATTAAGAGCCGCTGACATTTTTATGTAAAATTCTCTGTTGCCTCAATATTTGTATTTTTGATTGAAGTTACTTCACTAAACTAGATTTACATAGATAGTGAAGTACATATAAAAATTCGGCTTAGCCAAATATAGCATTCTTGCTCGTTTTATTTTATTCTTAATACTTAGTTGCATGACCCTGTTTTTTAGTGATGTTTTTATATAATTGACTACTCACCATTCAGTGCTTAAATGTTTTTTAAATGAATTTATTTTTCTAATGCCATGGCATATACGAGGGCTGCTATATATATTTCTGGCCTGGCAACACTGGTACACTACAATTTGTTTGCCTGAAGTCATCGGCGAAATTCGAAAAACCAACAAGAGAAGACGAATCATTGTTCACCATGACAATGCGAGCTCTCACACATCGGCTCAAACCAGAGCGTTTTTGACCGGCCAAAATGTCGAATTAATAGGTCATCCGCCGTACAGCGCTGACTTGGCACCTAATGACTTCTTCTTGTTTCCGCACATCAAGAAAAAAATGCGTGGTCAACGATTTTCGTCGCCAGAAGAAGCTGTTGAAGTGTTCAAAAACCGATGTTTTAGAGGTGTCTCAATCGGAGTGGAAAAAGTGCTTCGACAACTGGTTTGAGCGCATGCAAAAGTGTATAAATCATGCTGGAGAATACTTTGAAAAACAATAAAACAATTTTTGATTATAAATATTCGCATTTTCACTATTAGGCCAGAAATATATAGTGCAGCCCTCGTAAATCACTAATAGAAATCTAGGGCGACAAAGAAATAAAGTTACAAGTTGTTACAAAGTAAGCAATTTATGCTTAAATAGAAGTACGAGATAAAGCTCATTGTCTGGGGTGAGCTAAGTCACTCCCAGAGGAGCCTTATTTATGATCCTTCAAAAAATGTTTTTTTCTTCTAGAATATCTACAGCATGACACAGTTTCTTTATAAGTTGAGGCTCTATAGCCCCCCTACAGAATAATTCTATTACTACGCTAATGGCCATACTTATGTGCAGTAGCTATAACATTTATACGTTCATGCTTTCAATATAATTTAAATATGAATATAAAGCATCATTATGTATTTAAGACTCCCTGCCTTTAGATCTCAATTGTCTATAATCTTTTATTTGCAAAGATCAACATCAACAATAATCATTTATCAAATTGCCCTTAAGGTAAGAAATATACAAATAGAAACACAGTGCAATAATATCATTTTATTTGTGTCTGATGCTCTGTAGAAAAAAAGAACTTAAAGAAAAAAAAAAAAAAGAAGCAGATCACTTAATAATAAATTATTTAAATATGTTAAATACTTAATAACAATAACAATTATTTTCATTAAATGTCCTGCTTAAAGGATGCTTGAACCTTTAGAGGGGTTGCTAATCTTTTGTTGTTTGTGTGTGTGTGTGTGTGTTTTTTTTTCTTTGTTTGAATGGTAAATTAATGAACTGAAGTGTTTGTTGCTTAAGGCAGGAAAAAGAAGAACAAGACGACATCAAACACTTAATAAAATTGTCAGCACTTGTGGAAAACTAACACGATAAAAGTCAAACTCTTTTATGCCTTAAAGTGTTGTTAATTTAATTTGTGCATTGTCACATACAAACAGAAATTTAGAATTAATTTTTTTCTTGCTTCTTAGTGCTCCCTTTTCTTTTTTTTTTTTTGTTGATTCGAGAATAAATTCTTTGCTTGGACTATTCCAGTTAAATTGTTTCATTTATCATATTTAGTTGTGAGATTGTTTTTGGTTTTTTATTTTTTTGTATTTTTTTGGATTTTGTGCTCTTGTCAAGAAACCAGTCAAATTTGCATATTTGCATCATCTTGAAAATCACTTTTTGAAAATGACAAAACAATTTGTTATGCATAAACATTTTGCTGTTGCTTTAGTTTGTAGAAATCTTCTTTTCTTTTCATTTCTAGTATTTAAGTTGACTTTGTATAGATTTTTAACTCGTTTCCAGAAATCTTTTTCTTAATGTGTTTACGTGCTTTCTTTAGATTTCATGGGATAGTTTTTGCTTATATTTTTTATTTTTTTCTTAAAGGTTTGTCTCGGCATCTTGTTTATTCTGTGTCGGTTGGTTGGTTGGTTAGTTGGTTGGTTTGTTTCTTTGTAGATTCTTACGAGACACATGTAGAAATTTGCATAAATGGTTTTGACTTTTTTGGTGTTTTCTTTTTGTTTTTTGTTTTTGTTGTGGATGGTGATAAATGTTATTTATTGTTAATAAGCTTGACGAATGCTTGTCAAGGACTCTTTTTAATATTTTCTTTTTGCATTTTTTTCGCAGCCATCATTTGTTTATTATAACGGAAATTATTAGATTTGCTGTACTTAAACATGGTCACATCTGTAATTTGAAATGCTTAAATATTAACATGCAGAAATAAAACCAAAGCCATTTTCTTTAATACGGATTTTAAGTATAAAATTCGGTTTTTGCAGAGACTTTTTGAATAGTTAACAGTTTAGCTGGCATCATCAATGTAGTACTTTCCCCATATTAACGGTTATCTTTAAAATCTACACCAGTACCTCTTACTAGACATCTTCTTGATTTTAAGATAATTTTAAGTGAATAGTAAATCAGACTGTATTAAAATTGATTTTTCACTTTTGTCGTTGAATTTAGCAGATCAGTGTGAAAAACTACTTTCATAATTATTATTAAACATTGTCAAATTTAAAGTAATCTGCATTATTAAGCTCTTGTTTATTATCCATTTATAATATCCAGTCTCATGAATTTTTAAGAAAATGTGAAAAAGTAAATGACGTGTTTGGTCACACAGAATGCTGTTACTCTATCATAAGCAAACTTTTTTAAGGAGTACTTTTTAGGTTAAAAAAACAAAAAAAAATATATCTGATCTATTACTATTAACGGCTTAAAAATATACACTTGAAGCAGCAGACATTTTCGTATGAAAATTCATGAAAGAATGCAGAAATGTCATTGTCAACTTCAATGAAGTTACAAAAATAAAACAGTCACAGTTTTTGGAATTTAATAACAATAAATCATATTGCAGAGTGTTTAATGCAAATAGACACTGGCTTTTTTAACAAAAAAAAAAAAAAAAAAAAAAAAACAAGTAGGAGTGATATATTTGACAATGCCGAATCTTATATACACTTCTCCATCTATCTAAATCTAGTTTTGTAAAGTAAGTCCAATCAAAAGAGCAAATGTTGGGGTGACAGAGAATTAAAAAATTTAAAAAAATTTTGGTACTGTATATACATAATTTAACATAAAAATGACATCGGCTCTTAATGGGTTAAGCATTTTTAATTTATTTATTTTTTATTTATTTATTCAATACAGATTTCCTTAAAGATCTCTTCAAAAGCTTTAAAATGATACCCATATTGATATTTTAAAAAACTTGAAAATTTCAGAGCCCCGTAATTCGGAAAATATGGGCGAGCGCCAATTTTTTCACTTGATGTTTTTTGTTTTATTTTTTAATTCTTTATCGTCTCATTTATTTACTTTTTTTGATTGGAGTTACTTTGTTGTTCCAAATAACAGACGGACATATCTCAATCGACTTCGCGATGCATAAGAAGTCAGATATATATACTTTTTGGGGTCGGAAATGAATATTGTAGAAATTACACACGGAATGACAAACTTATGGCGTTTTTTTTTTCAACAAAAATGTTGCATATGTTTAAGCCTTTTTACACGGTTGAGTTCTGAAGCTTTAAAATGATACCCATATTGATATTTTAAAAAACTTGAAAATTTCAGAGCCTCGTAACTCGGAAAATATGGGCGAGCGCCAACTTTTTCACTTCATGTTTTTTCTTATTTTTTAATTCTCTATCATCTCATATATTTACTTTTTTGATTGGAGTTACTTTATTGTTCCAAATAACAGACAGACATACCTCAATCGACTTCGCGATGCATAAGAAGTCAGAATATATATACTTTATGGCGATCGGAAATGAATATTGTATAATGACAAACTTATGGTGTTTTTTTTTCTGACAAATATGTTGCATATGTTTAACACTTTTTACACCTTTGTGTTCTTTACTAAAAAATGTTCAATAGTGTAAATTAAAAGTATGTTTTTTTGAAAATATTGTTACGAAAGTAAGATCTGGCAACCCCTGTTGTAGTTTACAGTATGAGAGTTGTGAATAAAGTTACTTCCACTAATGATGTGTATCAGTGATCGGCAATAAGTCGTTTTTTCGCTGTTCATAATCATTTACAAAATTTTAAATTCAAGTGAGTATACATCATATAAATTTTACTACTCAGATTTGTTCGCACTCACTATAAGAGTGATTCATGAAGACAAGTTATATGATTATGAGTACTACGTCGACATCGAACTCGTATATGTATGATTCGACATCGAACTCGTATATGTCGTTTAGATTTATAATAAGATTTATTATAATTTTAGAAAAATACTCTGAATACTTACAACTCATTTAACTCATTCTAGCCACTCAAGAAAAATTTACGGTTCTATTCTTTAGTACTTTACAAAAGAACGGCGATTGTTACATTAAAAGAAAAAAAAATAAAATAAAATAAAAAAAAAATATGGGGACAAAAATAATAATATAAAATATTTTTTATCAATACAGAAGTGAGTAATAATCAATGAAAATGTAATAAATGAAAACTAATAAAATGTATAATCAGAAATACTAATCTTTCTTTTTTAAAAACCACTAGTAATAGGGCTCGATACTATATTTTTAAACTCTGCCTAAAACTTATAAAAAAGTTTCAACTAAAACTTTCACTAAGAACGTTGCCACGTAAAAATTTTCAATTAAATTTTCTCGAAAATTAAATTTCCCATAGAAATGTTTTTGAAATAGAAGAAATTTTCTTCAAAGCAGCTTTTGTTTTTTAAGCAGTTTTTTAAACGTAAAAAGCTTTTTGGTTGAATTATATATGCAGGAGTTAAAAAGGTTCTACTTCAAAGCTTTATGAAAGTAATAAACATTCCTCTATACATTATTCTAAAAACCTTTAAAGTTACTAAAATAATAAAAAAATCATCCCACACACCACTATGATACCTTCTATTGAAATAACAAAAAAACATCCCACACGCCACTGTGAAACCTTCTACAGAGTATTTTATTTTCCGTTAGCGAATCATACTTATTTTGTATTGACTGCATATAATGTGTTAGTGAGAGTCGAAATCATCAACATCATACATGTTGTTAAGTATGAATACTCAGAGTAGTTCAAACCTTTGAGATGTTTGGTGTTTAGTGAGTCAGAAAAATGTATGAATGCGTATAATTACAAAAAAATTAGAGTCATGATTCAACTCCACTTGTTTCTCCACTACTCATAACCGATCACTGGTGTGTATATAGAATAATACCACAATTAGGTAACAAAATCTGAGCTATCACAATGGCTGCGTTGGTAGAGGTGCTTGCTGTAAAACAGAAGATCATGAGTTCGAGCCCAACTTCGGACATGCGTACAAGAGAAAATGATAATTGTTATGCAATTAAAAATTAAGAAGCAGCAGTACAAACCTTCCGGAAAGGAAAAGAAAATTATTGTGTAAAGGCATGGCAGATAATTTAGTGAAGACGTCCAATTTAATATAAGAGCAACAGATAATTGTCAAGAAGCCCTTTACAATAAAAAAGTAAGTGCAATAGCGGTAAGCGCGGGGAAGTGTAACAGCATAACAACAGTGTATGGCAGATGTGTGTTGTGGCTATTGGATTAAAACGAGATGACTGGCTTGGATAAAAAGGAGTAGTGGAGATGTCTGTGGATGGTTAAGGTTACTAAACAAGGCATCGAGTAGTTCATGTCTCGCCAGAGTAGAACAGTATTATAGCGTGGATGGCTGCGTTTGTAATAAAAACGCATGTTTAGTAAATACAAGATCATGGGATTCACAAAAAAATGTTCTTTTACCATGACAAGGCACTAGCGTTATCGAATCATGTTGTCATTCTCCTACATCTTTCGGTTACGTTTTGAAGATATAAATTATGGAAATGACTTTTATGTCACCAATTAGCTGCTATATCGCATAGAAAAAGACTAATAATTAACCAAAAAGTACCAATTACGAGGTTGACTAACAAACGAATATATCCTCAAAACGTTCGGGTCACCTTAGAAGTTTTACTTTATCTTTTTCTTATTTGTTGTTAAAAAGTAATGTTTTTAAAGGTAAGACCATATTGGTCATTATCACGGCCTTCATTGGAAACAGTTTTATGTTTTTACATTTCTTGTTTACAATTTTTTTTATAATCTTATTTTTATGAAATTAGGAGTTGAACTGTGGATCTTATAAATTAATTTAAATTGGTTTTGGCTCAAGTTAATTTTTTAATTTCTAAAAAACTTTTATTTTAGACAAAAATTATTGAATTGAAATTATTTTGGCTTAAGTTCATTTATTTTTAATTTCTAAAAATATTTTTTAAGAAAGAAAAAAAAAAATAACAAGAAGAATTAGACGCATAGTTAAAATAATAATAATTCGATAAAAACTAAAAAAAAAATATTTTACAAATGAATGCGGATTTCCAAAGGAAATAAGAAAACATAGACACCAGCCGATATAATGCTGGATCGCTACATCCTTCGTCAGCGTTCTCTGCATGGTAGACAATATTAAGTTGTGTACATTGTAAACATCATCTATTTAACCAACTAACTTTGTAAATAAGAAAACGAGTAATATTCATATGAATATTAATTTGCTTAGACAAAGTCTACACACAAGCTTCATTCTTCATTTTTCTTTCTGTATTTTGCTTTGTTCCAGCCCTCGTTTGGACACGAAGGCGATTTTTATTTTTAGTCATTTATACTTGTTTACTCATAACATTTTATTATATTGATTTTTATGCGTTAATCATGAATGTACATGCGCTGTGCCTTGCGTTTTCTTAAATTTGAAAGTTGCAAAAATGTAGCCACGTACGTTCAAACCGCATCAGCATAAGAATACGTTCTGTATTTTTGTTCTATTTTTGTATTTTTCTTATAACTATCACAAAAAATAAAGTGTCTCCCTAATGCGGTTCAAAAACAAGGCCTCGAAGTTAAAAAATAATGTCTCTATTGGGCGACCCTTTAATTTGAAGTTTTAATTTTTGTTGTTGTTGCTAAAGCTTACATAGTTTTAGGTAATTATCACCGTTTGAAAAATAATAATATTTAAATATATATGCAACACCCGAAAAATTCATGTTTCTGCTTGATACGGTTCCAAACATAAAGGTTTGTGTGACTGACTATCAGATAGTGAGACATTGTAAATTTACGTTTTTTCTTTTTAGGGTAAATTTTAATAGATTCAATCATATCTTTTAATGAAAATACTTAAAACATATTTCTTATTAAAAAAAATAATTGATTTAATAAATAAAATTATAACATGAAGCGACAGGAAACTTTAGGTGGGTGCAAAATATTTTGCTTTGTTAAACGGAAAGAAGTATGGAATGATACAAGGATTCTATAGCATTGCCAGTTAGGCCGATTGTGGTATAATTGGTAAAGAAAAGAAAAGAAAACAAATGAACCAGAGTCCACACTCTTCCAATCTTGAACTGTATGTGTTTTGAAATCCTTCGTTAAGTTCTTGCCTTTAAATTCTCATGAGCAATAATAACTCCTGCGTAAGGATTTATTTTTGAAGAGTCCTTTATGGTTCTATGTTTGTTTATTTGTAGAGTTTAGAGAAAAACGAAAAAATTTCGCTAAAAAAAATTAAATTTTACCAAAAATTAGAATTGTATATTTCATTAAAATTCTAAAATTTACAAAAAAACTTAGAAGCTCCTGTCCTTAAAAAAATTCCACGTATCGCGAAAAAAAGATTTTTTTAACAACAATTTGTAAGTTGGTTAGACAAACTTTCTTTTTTCTCAGCATTCCCTGTTAATTGTCATATACAAAAAATAAAAGAAATTTTTGCGTTAAACCAGCCATCGCTTAGCATGGAATAAAATTTTTATTTTTAAGCCTTTTTTCGTAACACTAAAAGCGGTTTCAATATCATTCAGATCTATGCGAAGTGCATAACCAATAATATTCATTTTTTTACTTCCATTTTCCTGATGCTGTCACCAAATATAGTGGCAAAATATTGAAAATAAAAATTAATTTAAATAAATTTTTTAAAAATTAGATTGTGCTTAAAAATCGAATTATTAAATAAATATTTATTATAAAAACATTTGAGCAAAGATTTTTTGTTTTGTTAATTTATTAATAAAATTAATAATTATTTGATAAATTAAATTAATTATTTAATTAAAGCAATTAAATTAACAAAATTTTTATAGCTTTTCAGGGCTTTTATTAGAAAGCTTTTCACGGAAGCTTTTCACTTTTGGCTTTTCTTATATAATTTTTTTATAATAAAAATATTTTGACAATTTATAAAAATTATTTGCTAAAAATCTATTGACTTTGTGTACAAAAGCTTTAAAGTTCTTTACACATTTTTATTTAAAAGTATTTGGGAGAAGCTTTTACAATTTTTTCAAACCATTTGCCGTTTCATATATAATCTCTTTATAATAAAATTATCTTGACAATTTGACTTTGTGTACAAAAGCTTTAAAGTTCTTTACAGATTTTAATTTAAAAGCACTTGGGAAAAGCTTTAACAATTTTTTCAAACCTTGGCTTAAATTGATGTTTTAAGCATTTATTTTCAGAAATTTTTGCTATTTGTATAAATTCTTTTTTTCTGAATTTCCTAATCTTGTTTAAGATCGATTCAATTTTCTGGTAAAGAGTTTTCAAAAGTTTTTTTATATGAAACGAATTTCTTGCCTTCTATAAAGATTTTTAAACGTTTTTTAAAAACTTATATTAAAGTCTTGTTTACAAAGGCCTTGCTGAGGAAGCAGTTAAAGATTTGTTTTATTTTTTGGAAAACTATTTATTTAACTTAACATATTACAAGGTGCAGAAGCGAAAAGCTAATAAAATAAAGTAATTGAAAAAAAGCTACCTGAAGATGTTTAAATTATGTAAATGCTAAACACAAAAACTTTAAAGAGGCATTTAAATTGCAATTTCATCAATTCATTTAAAGCACTTTGCCAACAATAATATGCATTTGAAATGGAAATTTTAAATAACTCTTAATTCTTTAATTTAATTTAAACGTTGGTTGCAATAGAAATTTCAAAAGCTATTAAAGTCTACGAAGCCATAAATTAATCCATACAAACATTAAAGCATTAAATTATAAATAGAAATCATAATAAAAATATTTCTGTTATTCTCTTGGACAGATCTAAATTACACGAATGCTTTAAGCCAAAAACTAAGCAAGTGAAAATAAAAATAAAAAAACGAAAGAAAACTAAATTAAAAAAAAAATACCAAATAAATACCCAAATCCCCACGTATAAACATTTTATTTTCTAACGAATTAAATTAAATCATTTCATCAAGTTGGCCGTAATATACATGAATGTCCGTGTTGGTTTAAAACTGTAAGAGAAGCAAGCGTGCAGGTGAATATGGTGTGCTACATTCCTTGAATTCACAAAGTGTAAGAAATTAATAAAATAAAGCACTTGGCATTTATGTGTCTTCACATATCACATCTAAATGACTGACTGAATGACTATCTAAAGCACTCACTCACACGGGCTCGTAAATATTCAAATACAAAGACAAGACAAGACGAGACGAGATGAGATGAGATGCCATGCGATATGAAATGAGATGAAATGATTTGTGTTTTAAAGCTTAACAAATACACACTGACTTATGCATATGCGTACGAGTATAACTTTAAATGCTTATGATTTTGGCGGGCGGTGGAAAAAGTGGTAACAAAATATTTTTAAAGTTTTTTCTACTTCTTTATTTTCTTTTGCTGTAACTTGAAATTGTGATGATGATGATTTCATTTTAATAACACCCTGTCTTAACAAAAAAAAAAATAAAAAAATACAACATCAACAACAATAATAAAAGAAAACTCTATTCTACTCTACTCTACTTTACTTTACATACGGCTATTAAATATAAAAATGATTGGACAGACAACAAGACATTTGGACTTGTAGCTGAAGTATGTCCTCATATTATTCGCATTCGTAACTGGGAAGCTTTAGATGCTTAAATTCATGGTAATATATCAGTCAACTTAAGAGTTTATTTCTATCATTCTGGCATAGACATAGACATAATACTCTCTAACTCTAGTCGACACTCCAACTCAACTCAATTCATGTCTATCTTAAACTCTTCTTCTTCTTCTTCTTCTTCTTCTACTTCTTTTTCCTGTCCAGCTAAATCTCTAAATCCAGCAACAGCAGCCCCAGCTAGACAAACGATCATCAAGGAAGAATGATTTTTAATGTTAGTGACCATATTTTTTTCCTGTTAAGTTTATGTGCTTCGTCTCTATTGCGTACGTGTGTGTGTGTTTAGTAATCGTAAGTAACTAAAAAGTAAGTACGAGTGTATATAATTTTTCACTTAAATCTATGCAATTTTTGTTATGATTTTAATTAAGTTTATGAATTATGATTGCTTAGGTTGTGTATGTTTGATGTCCGATTGCATATAACTGCATTTATTAAAATGTAAAATATTTGGATGAGAGAAAAATTATATTTCCAGCAATTGTTTTTACTTGTACTAAAGCTAAAAAAAGACTCTATAAAAAATAAAAAATTGAAAGTCGTGAATTCCTTTAACTTAATATCCAGGCAAAAATGTTATAATTTCTTTTGAACGAAAAGCAAGATTGAATGTCATATCCTGAGTGTAGAGTGTGCAGACCAGGAACTAGTATTTCATGTCACTTTACACGATTTATTAAGATAAAATAAAAATTTCCATACCGAATGTCACTGAATTTAAATCCATTCGTAATATCCTTCATTCAGAGATTAAGTGATCCTCCATGCCTTTCTTTGGAGATTTTCTGAAAAAAAATTTTAAGATCATGGCCACTAAAAAGACTTTATAATCCTGATTATACGTTATTATTATATTATATAGACAGGAGTGTAATATTACTAAAACTAAAGTTTAGTATTTCTTCTATCCAATGTTTCATTTGCCTTTTCTGCCTTGCACTTCCTGCAAAAATTAAGAGAGCTATTCCTCCTTAAACTGATCCATGCTGCATAAATAGGCAATGACCCATAACTTCATCTATAGAGATCCTGAGAGCTATCCAGAGTCCAAGCTTAGACGTATTTTAGTCCTTTAATGACCTGCAATACTTTCTATCTCTTAAGACTGTCATTGTATTTTTTACACTGGTGTTAGAAGTCCAATTTTCTACCGGTCACACAAGACAGCACTTAGACTTATTGTGGGGTCAGTTTTGCAGTTGTAACATATTGTTGCGAAAAGTAAGATCTGGCAATCCCTGTTATTGTTAACAGTATGAGAGTAGAGAATAATGTTACTACCACTAATGGTGTGTGTATAGAATAAAACCACAATTAGCTAACAAAAGCTGAGCAACCTCGATGGTTGCGTTGGTAGAGGTGCGTGCTGTAAAACAGAAGATCATGAGTTCGATACCGCCTTTGGACATGCGTACAACAGGATATAATAATTGTTGTAAAGCAATTAAATATTAGAAGCACCAGTAAAAACCTCCCAAGAGGCAAAGGACAATTATTGTGTAACGCCATGGCAGATAATTTAGTGAAAACGTCCAACTTAATATAAGAGTAACAGATAATTGTCAAGAAGCCCTTTATAATAAAAATGTAAGAAAGGCAGTGTATTTCCGACGTGTGTTGTGGCTATTGGATTAAATGGGGATGACTGGCTTGGATCAAAGAAGGAGTGGAGATATCTGTGGTTGGTTAATGTTACTAAACAAGGCATCGAGTAGTTCATGTCTCGCCGGTGTAACACAGTAATGTAGCGTGGATGGCTGCGTTTGTAATAAAAACGCATGTTTAGTAAATACGAGACCATGGATTTCACAAGACCGGTAGGATCAAGAAGTATAGCCACAAAAAGCCATAAAGTAAGAATGCAGAACTTATAATGAGCCACAGTGTGGTATTTGCAATCAAAAGAATCCGCAC
This sequence comes from Gymnosoma rotundatum, assembly GCA_916610165.2. NCBI lineage: Eukaryota > Metazoa > Arthropoda > Insecta > Diptera > Tachinidae > Gymnosoma > Gymnosoma rotundatum. The sequence continues at coordinate 128,169,291 of OU744338.1, forward strand.
GTTTCTGCTAAAAAGGGAAAAACGTAACAATATTTTTATGTTTAAGCATTAAACCAGTAGCGCAAATTGCTACTTTCAGAGTCCACAAGACCTGCGTCGTGCTTTAAAGTTAGCTCCATAATTTAATATTGATATTATTTATTTATTTTATCCAGCTTTTTTCTCCTCATCAGATTAGCTGCTGTTCCAGTATGATGACGATTTTTAACACGAAAGTATGAACTATCTCGAATAGAGAGAATGTTTAGGAAGAAAACAATAGAAGAAAAAGTCTTTTGGACTGTGATTTTTGGAGTGTAACTAAAAACAAATTAGTGTTGTTGGAACCATTAGCCCATTGGGATCTAAGACCACTGCCTACTTGATGGTGTAGACCCTTATAACTTAAGATCAATAGTGGGGATAAAGGCTGATATCGCTAGCAGTAATTTCGAAGATGTAAGATCTGGGTTCTATATTGAAATAATTGTGTATCATAATTTACAGCTTGGAATTCTTACAACTTACTAGGTATGGAATGATGGTCCCTGGTTGTACAGTGCTCTCTATCGCAGTATATAAGTTCTCTGACCATACATCACCTTCTGGCTTCATACAATACCAAATTGTCTAAACCATGATGATAAAGATTTACTTTACTTAAACACTTTGTCGAAATTGGGTTTTTCAAAACACTGTACAATTTCAATTAATAGAATAAGCAATGTACACTCCTTAATATCCTAATTAAGAGTAACCAAATTTCGCTGAACAAGTGGTCAAAAAATTATGTACAAGTAAAAGAAATCCGGCATTGAAAAGCAATAATTAAATCGTCTTTGTTTGTATCCAAAATATAAACAGCATAATTTTAAATAAAAAATCTTTTCTCCCATTATAAATTTTTGTCTCCTTTTAATTGACTGCGGAATGTGAAAAAAATTTTGGGGTAAAAAAGTTGGTGTTATGATCTATAAAAAAAGATTAATATGTGAATAAACAAAATAGCTCCCTTCAAATAACGATGAAGCCACTTTTTATTATTATTTTGTTTCCACGGAATTCATAATTAGAGGAATCTCTTCTGGAGAAAAATTTTTTTGTGAGGAAGAAATTCCGTGAGAATATTCATGCTCGGGCTGAAAGAATCCAACTGAAAATATTAAAAAAATAAATGCCAAACTGGATGAGAATTACATATTGTTATCTAAATATATACTTAAAATCAATTAAAAAAGGGGAGCATATCCTTTCAACATCTCAAGTATGTATTTATGCAAATATAGAAAAATGCAGTATTATTATACGATGATAATTGATTGGTAGACGATATGAAGAGCTCACAATCCACCATAAAATTTTTAAATACTATAAAAGAATTGAAATTAATTTTTAGCTTTAGTTCATTTGCTTTAATTTCTTAAAAACTTTTTTTTACAAAAAGAAAATTATTTTACAAATTTCTAAAAAAAAAACAAGAATATAATGCTGCATTTTATAGATCGCTATATTCTTCAGCAGCATTCTTCGCATTTATCTACCTTACGTTGTTTACATTGTAAACATCATCTATTTAAGCAACAAACTTTGTAAAAGGTTTTGGGAAATTAAAAGAAATGAACGCAAGGCAAATATCAATTTCAATTTATTTATATCTTCTTAAAGCCCGATAGAACTTTAAATTATAAAAAATAACTCTAAAAATTAAATTTTGTTGAAACATTTTTTTTTCTTATTGTTTTCAGTAAACGCTTGAAAAGCGATATTAAATCATCGAAGTCTAATTTGAAAATCAGTCATCAATTCGAGCAACTTAAAGACGACTTCGTGATTTTTATGGTGAAAATAATCGTCCGTCTGAACAAGCCATCCGTCGAACAATGGATAGATTTCGTACCACATACTCTCTAGGGGATCCAATAACACCAAAACGTCGAAGGAATGTGTGTACTGAAAAGAATATCGCTGCTGTAAATGAAGGTGTAGAAGAAGATTTAAATTTATCTATTCGTCGTCGGTGGCAAGAATTGGGGCTCTGTCCATCCACTACGTGGAACATTTTGCACTACACCCGTATAAGATCAAGCTAGTGCCAGATTTAAAGCCACGAGGCAATTATATGCATCGCTGTTTACCCGATTGGGCTCTAGAGCAGTTAGTAAGTGACCCGTTGTTTTATCACCAAATTGTGTTCAGCGATGAGGCTAATTTTTGACTTAACGGGTTTGTTAATAAGCATAATTACCGCATATGAAGTGAGACCAATCTACAACATACCCTTTGGTGTGGTTTACATGCTGGTGGCATCATCGGACCTTAAATCTTTAAAAATTAGACCGGATTTAAGTTACGGTCAATGGCGATCATTACCACACAATGATTAATGATTTTCTGTTAAAAAATATGGCTGACATTGATCCGGAAAACATGTGATTTTAACAAGATGGTGCTACGTGCCATACAGAGACCGCAACCATCGAGTTAAATTGAAATCAAAATTTGGCAATAAGTTGATTTCGAGAAATGGACCTCCTTGGGCCTCCAAGGTCGTGCGATTTGACTTCTTTCGATTATTTCTTTTGGGGCCACATGAAGTCAATTTTTTATGCAGATAAACCAGCGACAATTGACGTTTTTAAAACCAACATTGGTTGAGTTATTTGTGACATACAGCCAGCAGTACTTGAGAAAGTGAACCAAAATTAGTCGTCCAGAATGCGCTTGGTCATGAAAAAATTAAACAAAGTGTGCGTAACTGTACTGTCCACAATTAATAGTATAAAAGAACTAAGGAGGGTCCTCATAGCTGCCGTTATTTGACTTATATACTCCAGCCCAATTACCAGAGAATTGCGTAGAATATGAATATTGAAAACTAGGAATTGAAGGGTGGTTGCTGGATTTTTTTTAAATCGTTTTACATAAAAAATTGGAAAATTGAAACAAAATGTATAAAAATTAAATTGCGTATTCAATGACCCTTTACCTTTCTATTTTGAAGTGTTTTTCAAGAATTATTAATTGATGGTTTTTGAATCTTTACTTTTATGTTTAAATAGAAGAAAGTTTTCTGACAATAATTAATATAAACATGACTTCTGATGTGTAAGAAATAACATAAAACAAACATTATTTTGCCAAAAAATTTTTTTAACAAAATATTTTTAAACGAATTATGTTTTTTATCTCAACTAATATATTTGTAATTTGGTTTAACACGCACACACACATACATACATTTCTCTTTTATATTTATATTTGTTTCTAAAGTGAACTCGTTTTGATAATGTTACACAGGTTGCATGCCATTTGAATGCTTAACTTTGTGGCTGAATGATTTGCTAGCTGGGGCTAACTGCCTGCCTGACAGACAGACAGACATACTCGATGATTGTAAAGTTGGCTATTTTTATTTTATTACCATAAGCTGTTGCTTTTAATACTACACCACTGACAGTGATGAGTTGTTGCATTAATGTTGATGGTTTCTAACAATTTATTAGAGCACGCATGCGTGTATCTTTAATAGTTAAACGTTAAAGACAACTGACACTAGTATGTACATGGCAACAGCCTTGTACTACAACACTTCTAATTGTTTTTAAAGAGCACTGTCATAAAGTAGATTAAAATAAAAGAAAAAAAATGAATAGAAGCAAATTTAATCTCGTTTTTTTATGATTTTAAATTTTCAATGTGTTTTTTTTTTTTGTTGTTCTTTAAGAGATTTGTGGACTTAAGTAGTTTATAAAGCGTTTGTAGTTGATTATTAATTTGTGTTTTAATTAGTAATTAATATTAATTTCTTTTATAAATTTGTTATCAAACAAGCTAGTTGCTCTGAACTCCTATTCACTTTGTTTTCCGTTGTAAGGTCAAGTATTTTGCTTAAATTTTTCGTTGGATATTGGACATTTTAACAATTATTGCTTTTTTCTTTAATGTTGTTACGTGTTTCTTTTTTTTAAAAGCAAACGTACGGATTCTTTTGATTGCAAATACCACTGTGGCTCATTATAATTTCTGTATTCTTTTCTTTATGGCTTTCTCTGGGTATACTTTTTGGTCCTACCGGTCTTGTGAATTCCATGGTCTCGTATTTACTAAACATGCGTTATTACTACAAACGCAGCCATCCACGCTACACTACTGTGTTACTCCGGTGAGACATGAACTACTTGATGCCTTGTTTAGTAACCTTAACCATCCACAGACATCTTCACTACTCCTTTTATCCAAGCCAGTCATCTCCTTTAATACAATAGCCACAACACACTTCTGCCATACACTGTTGTTATGCTGTTACACTTCCCTGCTTAACCGCTACCGATCTTACTTTTTATTATAAAGGGCTTATTGACAATTATCTGTTACTTTTATATTTAATTGGACGTCTCGATTAAATTATCTGCCATGGCTTTACACAATAATTGTCTTTTGCCTCTCGGGAGGTTTGCACTGCTGCTTCTTAATTTTTAATTGCTTATAACAATTAAAATTGTTCCTTGCGCGCATGTCCGAATGCGGTATCGAACTCAGGAACTCGTGTTTTGCAATACGCACCTCTACCAACGCAGCCATTAAAGCTGCTCAGCTTTTGTTAGCTACTTGTGGTTTTTATTCTATACACACACCATTAGTTGAATTAACTTATTCACCACGCTCATATGGAAACAATATCAGGGGTTGCCAGATTTTATTATTATTCGTAACAATATTATGGCTCTGCTTATCCAAATGTGAGTGAAGCTTTTATGAAAAAAATTTAAAAATTTTAAGGTCGATAAATGATGGTTTATTTATTCAAATATGTGATCAGCATTGGTTTTCTACTATGCGCGCTCCATGCAATGGAACCTTAGTTTTCTCTTTTATTCTTCGAAAAAATGTTAAACTGGGGTTTTACAAAATCTCTTTGCTCACACAGAGATTATTTTTTAAAGTTCACAAAATATTCGATTTTTAAAATCGTGTCTTTTGCTGATTTACTCCTGTTAATCTAAGATAATGACGCACAAAGGGGTATTTTGCCAATCTGTCGGGACATTACTTACTAGAAGTCAAGAATAATCGAACCAAGGAGAAAAAAGTTCCCCTAAGGAGAAATAATCCTAATTCTAAAAAATGCAAGTTTTTTATCTTATTTAATTTTGGCGTAATTTTGTTTAGCAGTTACAGCTTTTAAGGTCAAAGAATGTTTAGAAACTTTCTCAACTAACTGTACTCAAAAGACACTAAAATACAAAATTTGGGTAAAATCCACTGATGAGCTATTTGAGCAGTAGTGAAATGGCCATATGGATATGCTTTCCCCGCAGTAATATATTTCATTTTTTAGTTAAGTTTAAAATAATAAATATTTCATGAGAATATCATGAAATATTTATATTTGAAGGAATCAAGCACGAATAAAGTAAATTAAATTTTAAAAAATTCCGAATAATAAATTTTCATATTGTTATTATTTTAAATAAAATTTACCGTTACTATCATGAATAAGTTATTACTAGTAATAAATTCACGATTTTCAGATAAATAATATACTATAGAGAAACAAATTACAAAAATATCTTTTTAATAATATTTTTTGCAGGCGGGGATTGCTAAGGCATTGAAAAGCTTAACAATGAATATTATAAGGACATTGGCAAAAAAAAAATTAAAAAAAATTTTTTCACAGGAAAGTTTTTGGTGGTGGGTTTAGAGGGATACCTCTCCCTGCCCAAATAAATTAATTTCTATTGTCTTAAGGTGTATGCAATTCATTTCATTTAAAAATTACATCTTTTTTCGAATAACATTTAATTTCGACGCCCACAAAAAGGGGCGGGGCTAAAATTGCATTTTAGTATCTCTTAAGTACAACTTTAAGTTTTTGAATATTTTTTGGCCTTAAAAGTTGTAATTGCTAAACAAAATGACGGGAAAATTAATAAAAAAAAAAACAAAAATTTTTCTGAGGTGGGATTAGTTTTTCTTAGGGAAATTTTTTTCTCGTTGGTCCGAGTTTTCTTATTTTCTATAATAATAACAGATTGTTTTTCTTACCAAGTTTCATTAATCTAGGTGCACATACGAGGGCTGCTCTATATATTTCTGGCCTAATAGTGAAAATGCGAATATTTATAATCAAAAATGGTTTTATTGTTTTTCAAAGTATTCTCCAGCATGATTTATACACTTTTGCATGCGCTCAAACCGGTTGTCGAAGCACTTTTTCCACTCGGATTGAGACACCTCTAAAACATGGTTTTTGAATACTTCAACAGCTTCTTCTGGCGACGAAAATCGTTGACCACGTATTTTTTTCTTGATGTGCGGAAACAAGAAGAAATCATTAGGTGCCAAGTCAGGGCTGGACGACGGATGACCCATTAATTCGAGGTTTTGGCCGGTCAAAAACGCTCTGGTTTGAGCCGATGTGTGAGAGCTCGCATTGTCATGGTGAACAATGATTCGTCTTCTCTTGTTGATTTTTGGAATTTCTCCGATGACTTCAGGCAAACAAATTGTAGTGTACCACTCAGAAGTGACCGTCCTACGTTGATCAAGCGGAACAGTCGCCACATGACCAGTTTTGCCGAAGAAACAGGTAACCATTTGCTTCGAAGTGCTTCTTCCATGAACAACTTTCGTTGGATTTTGCTCGTCTTTGAAGACCCACACAGTCGATTCTTGTGTCGTTTCGGGCTCATACGCATAGATCCATGATGCGTCACCTGTGACGATCTTATAAACGTCTTTTGAAGCACTGCAATCGTATTTTTGCAACATTTCTTTGCACCAATCGACACGAGCCTTTTTTGAGCGACTTTCAAATTGTGCGGGATCCAACGAGAACAAACCTTTTTTACGGCGAGGTGTTCATGCAGTATCGAATGTATGCTGGTGGAAGAAATGTCCAAGGATGTCTCTATCTCTCGGTATGTCGCATGTCGATCTTGCATTATGAGTTCACGTACGGCATCAAAGTTCTCTGGCACAACAGCCGTTTTTGGACGACCTTCACGGAATTCGTCTTTGAGCGAGCTTCGGCCACGATTAAATTCATTATACCAATTTTACGCAGTGCTATAGGATGGTGCTTCATCGCCATAAAAAGATTTAACTTCATCAATGCACTCTTGCCGTGATAATCCACGTCGAAAGTTGTGAAAAATGATGTTCACGAGTTAATTCCATTTTTTTTATATATTAATTTTTTCAAGTCACTGTAAACAACACAAATAATGGTCGTACGTCAAAACGTTTTAAGTACGATTATGCTTAAAAATGACAAGGTTTCAAATGGAAATGTCAGATTGCAGCACTCAGTGTTGCCAGGCCAGAAATATATATAGCAGCCCTCGTAATAAATGTTTAGAGCCAATATAAACTAAAAAAAGTAATCTGACTAGATTGGCAAAGTGGCCCTATGTGCGCCTGATTTTTCTGCTGCAATATGCTGTACTAGTTTTTCAACTACAGCCTTTGTTGTTTATCAAGGCTGCAAGAAACATATAGTTAGTATCGCCTTAAATCAACTATACTTCTAGAGCCACTAATCCATTCATAATTAATTCTTTATTATTTTTTTTTTTGCCATCACATTTCCTCAAATAATAGGTAAAAATATTAATGTTGACTTTATAAGCCATTTTATGTGTAAAAAATTTTTTTGAATTCCTAAAACACTTTTCAATGTGAAGTCTCTTTCCTCAGCAATAGTTAGACAATTTGTAGTTTCATTTGCTTTCACTTTATATTTCTATTACATTTTACTACAAATATATACACAAAATGACCACTTCAAAACAAAAAACATAACAAATAAAAAAAAACTGTAAAACTAACCCAACCTTTGTAAATGTTTAGTATCTCTTATTGGTTGAAAACTTGAAATGACTTTATTGTATTGTAAAATAAAAATTAAACTAAACAACATCCCACATTTAATGAAACAGGTGTATGCATAAAATTGTTAAATAAAAACAAGTCTTTATTATTATTATTAAAATGCAACTGGCAGCCAATACAAAAACTTTAAAGATAAAAAAGTATAGAAAAAAATAAAATATTGAAACCATTTTTAGACAATGAATTTTTAAATAAAATCAAAAAGCCAGCAAACAAGTGTCAGCTGATTTAGCGGCAATTAAGCTTAAAGCCCCTACACAAAAATATAAAATAAGTGAATAATTTAAATTCGGCTTAAGTTCATATATAAAAAATATTAAATTTGTTTTTAAATCGAAAGTTAGCAAAAAGCTAAAACGGTGAAAAAAAAAAAGAAAACAAACAGAAAGGCTTTGGGTTGTGTGTGGACTTTTCCTAAATAAATAATAGATGATTTTTTTAATGTACACAACTTTAGATAGAAAGATGCAAATAATGCTGAGGACTGTTGCCGTGTTCCAGGAAATGCAGCAATAAATTCTGCTAGAGTCTAAAATATCCTGTTTTCTTTAAAAATGAACACACAAAATTTTAAACAATTTTTCTTTTTCAATAAATTTTGAAACTAAAATACACATGAACTTAAGTTTGGTTAAAATTATTCATTTTGTTATAATACTAAATATAGTTTAATTAATAACACCGTCCAACAGCATTTTTGGAACAGAATAGCGACCCCATTAATTCTGAAAGGGTTTGCTGAGTAGATCATTTTTGTAGAACAAACTTTTTTTACAACAATGGTGTCTTTGGTGACCCCCACAATAATTTTCCGGCAAACATTTTCGTACTATATTTTAATTCTTAAATGTCCTTTTTTAAAGGATATTTTTTGATTTTCTCGAAGAAAGGGTCAAATTGACCCATAAAGGGACCAGTTAGAGGGTTAAGATCTTTCACAAAAATATTCCTCATACAATTCCACAATATAACTCAGACCATAAGAATTCTCTCAGACATTAACTTACAGCATTTTTTTCTTACCGTATAATGCTCCCTTCGACCAAAAAATGAAAACTTTGACCCACTGTAAAAAAAAAAAACTCAGACGTGCTGGACCATAAGTTTGTTCTACAAAAATGATCTACTCAACATACCCATTCAGAATTAGGGGGTTGCTATTGTGTTCCATTCAAAAAGTCTTAATTTGTTGGACAGTGTAATTTTTCAAAAATTAGGAAATGTAGAAAATACATTTTAAATAGATACAAATTTATTGTGATATAATTTTCTAATTTATTGATAATTTTTTTTTTTAATAAAAATGTAATTAAAAGGATTTTTATAAATTTCAAAATACAGCGGGCAAAAGAGTCCTCAACATAATGTCCTCATAATTTCAATAAGACAACTTGAAACGTTTGTCAAGCAATTAGCGACTGCACCATAAAATTATTTTCGATTCACAAAATCCCGGTTTAATAAACAATATATATTATCACAATGTTTTGTTATACGAGGGCTGCTCTATATAATTCTGGCCTAATAGTGAAAATGCGAATATTTATAATCAAAAATGGTTTTATTGTTTTTTAAAGTATTCTCCAGCATGATTTATACACTTTTGCATGCGCTCAAACTAGTTGTCGAAGCACTTTTTCCACTCCGATTGAGACACCTCTAAAACATGGTTTTTGAACACTTCAACAGCTTCTTCTGGCGACGAAAATCTTTGACCACGCATTATTTTCTAGATGTGCGGAAGCAAGAAGAAGTCATTAGGTGCCAAGTCAGGGCTGTACGGCGGATGACCCATTAATTCGACGTTTTGGCCGGTTAAAAACGCTCTGGTATGAGCCGATGTGTGAGAGCTCGCATTGTCATGGTGAACAATGATTCGTCTTCTCTTGTTGGTTTTTCGAATTTCTCCGATGACTTCAGGCAAACAAATTGTAGTGTACCACTCAGAAGTTACCGTCCTACGTTGCTCAAGCGGAACAGTCGCCACATGACCTGTTTTGCCGAAGAACAGGCGACCATTTGCTTCGAAGTGCTTCTTCCACGAACAACTTTCGTTGGATTTTGCTCGTCTTGAAGACCCACACGGTCGATTGTTGTTTCGTTTCGGGCTCATACGCATAGGTCCATGATTCGTCACCTGTGATGATCTTATAAACTTCTTTTGAAGCACCGCAATCGTATTTTTGCAACATTTCTTTGCACCAATCGACACGAGCCTTTTTTTGAGCGACTTTCAGATTGTGCGGGATCCAACGAGAACAAACCTTTTTACGGCCAGGTGTTCATGCAGTATCGAATGTATGCTGGTGGAAGAAATATCCAAGGATGTCTCTATCTCTCGGTATGTCGCATGTCGATCTTGCATTATGAGTTCACGCACGGCATCAATGTTCTCTGGCACAACAGCCGTTTTTGGACGACCTTCACGGAATTCGTCTTTGAGCGAGCTTCGGCCACTATTAAATTCATTATACCAATTTTTCACAGTGCTATAGGATGGTGCTTCATCGCCATACAAAGATTTAACTTCATCAATGCACTCTTGTCGTGATAATCCACGTCGAAAGTTGTGAAAAATGATGACACGAAAATGTTCACGAGTTAATTCCATTTTTTTCTATATTAATTTTTTCAAGTCACTGTAAACAACACAAATAATGGTCGTACGTCAAAACGTTTTGAGTACGATTATGCTTAAAAATGACAAACTTTCAAATGGAAATGACCGATTGCACTTGGCAGCACTCAGTGTTGCCAGGCCAGAAATATATATAGCAGCCCTCGTAATTGGTTTATTTTGTTTTGCGTTATCTTTTAACTGCATCAAAATCCGCAATAAATTCAGCTGTTGTTTATCCCAACTTTAACTTTCATCTACTTTTTGATTTTTTAATTCTTTTTTTTTTTCTAATTTTATTTATTTACAATCTATTTTCACAATAATAATTAAATTTGATTATAAAAATTAACAAGGATATAAGGACACTTAATACAGGTTAATAAGCTTCAGCAAACCTAATAATACAACTAATATTATGTTCAATTATTAGTGTGATAAAGAATATTCTATTTTCTGTATGGTAGATCTAGTACATGAAATCTTTTAAGCCTTCTAACTTCCTCTGATTCATGTAGTAAATTAATCGCCAGAATGTTATTGTGGTTACTTAGGCGATCCAAGTATCTGTGGCTAAATCTGTTTATTTCATCAAGGACATAAAAAATTTTTAGATCTTTGTGGATTTGTTTGTTTGTACCAAACCAAGGCGCGTTAGTTATGGTTCTTAATGTTTTAGATTGGTACCTTTATAAAATTTCTATATTTGAATAGCAGATCTAGCTTCAAGTGGTAAAAGGCTTGTTGATAAAATGCCATTGTCATCTGTAAGTAAGTGGCTAACAAAATATTATCGTTAACAGATATATCCGAAGAGAAAACTGGGTATAATACAGGACCAAGAACACTTCCTTGAGGTACACCTGCATTGATGTAACACATTTTTGACTTTTCATCACTTATTTTGACATAGAACGTTCTGTCTACTAAATACGACTTTAAAAGCAAATAAAATGGAGTTGGTAAAATCATTTTAAGTTTAAATAGTAATCCTTCATGCCAAACTCTATCAAAAGCCTGTTTTACATCTAAAAATACTGCACAGCATTAAGACTTTCTCTCTAGTGAGTCAAATATAGTTTTTACTATACGATGGCATTGATCCGGAGTTCCATGTTTTTAATTCTTAATTGAGCTAAGCGAGCAATAAAATCAATAACCAGTAATTGAAAACTATTTTATCGAGTACTTAGCAACCTTTAGTTTTACTAAAGAAAGTAAAAAATAAAAACTCATTCTTATATGACGTCAAGAAAAACAGGAACATTGTATCAAATAAATTTTTTTTCAGACATAAGGACGATAGTCGCTGATAACATCCAAAATATTTGAGTACTAAATATATATATCCCGTGTTATTTCTTAAAAGTTGTCAACTTATCAAGGTCAGGATGAATTTGCACCAAATTGAGTAACGTAACAATTGCCTTTAAGTGTTCGAAAAAGTTGTTATCGAACATCAAAAGCAAAGATTTTTAAATTATATCAGGCGAAGTTTTAGCGATTATCGCTTCCATAGACTTTCTTCCAGAAGTGTTCCTATTTTTAGAATTAAATGTTTCCTTAAGCGCTATAAAAATATATTAATAGTTTTTATGCGTAAGTTAATTTTAAGTTTTAAAAATTTCGAGACAAAATGGTATTCATTTCCTTTAAAATCTTGTTTTATTTTCATAATGTAGTGAATTTAAGGTGGGTGGCTCTTTCTGTAGTCTGTGTGGTTCACACTGCTGGGTTTTCTTATGTTAACCATTTTAGTAGCATTCTTGCTGGCATGTCATAACGTCCAATGATATAATATCCATTGACTTTATGTTGCACTCAAAAGTGACACCAAGTTGAAATAAATATATATGTATGTATGTATTGTAAGCATATACAATTTTATTTTTGTGTTTGAAGTACAATTGTGAAATCATTTATTTAAACTATATTTTTATATAGCTGTTTCTTGTAGCTTATGATCTAAGCGTTATTATAAGCAAATAATTGTTTTTTTGTGAATTTATCTTTCTAAATAATTTTTATGACAAATCGTAAATGAATAAATCGTAAAAATGAAAAAAAAATGATATAATATCCATTGACTTTATGTTGCACTCAAAAGTGACACCATGTTCATGAACTTTATAATGCACTAAAAACCTCTAAGTATCCATGGACAGTGCGACGTTTTTAATATGGACATAGTGACACTTAAGAAAGCGTCATAATATCGGCACATAAAACAACAATGGCTTCGCTTATCAAAGATTTCCTGCATAGCTGGCCTTCCGTCGGGCACAATAATTTTCTCCCCTAGTGTATAACTGACAGTGGCTTGGCTTAACCAAGATTTTTGTATGTCCATGGACCTAATGTTAATTTCTGGTGTGACATAATATCCCTGTACATTATGTTCTTGGACATTACGACATGCCACCACATACTTAATGCCGCTCTTTATGTTGCTTCAAGCATAGTGAATTTGGTCTACTGACTAGAGTGCGGTATTTTGTTTAGTTGCAGCCTTTCGTTATCTGCTGGGGGACAATTTTTTTTTGTAGGTGTCCTTTTTGTTTTTCATTTTATTCTCGCTTGTGTCATCTAGTGTGACTCGAAAGGGCGACTATTTAATGTTATTATTTTACTATTTGCTTGTCTTATGACGATGATGTTTTTGTTTAATGTTTTTCGCATGTATTGCGAGTATGAAATTTGCCACCATGAGTGTCAGGTACTAATTGAACTTTTGTTTCACCCTATTAATGGTGCGGTCATTTAAGGGGCTACATAATGGCTATAGATAGAGGACAAGCTGGAAGCATATAAAAAAAGCAGCTGGATTGTGTGAAGCATGCAAAAGAAGGAGTTTCAGAAACGCTCTTTTTTCATGCTCAAATGCGTTGTTTTGAGTTAGAACTTACGCTTTGGAGAGGAGGTATTGGAAGATACATTTAAGAACACTGTGAGGTCAGGTCTGGAACAAGCCTGTGTCAAACAAAAACTGGAAAACTATAACTGATCTTTTTATAGCTCAACTAATAGTAAGTATCGGAAGAGTTAACTCATGTGAGACACAAGGAGCTAATAAAGGCCTGTAGTCACCTACAGTGCACAGTGACATGTTATTTTTATTTTACCGATAGGTGACCATATAAAACCAATTGACGTATATGTTCAATTGAAAACTTTATTAACTTACCACACCGACTATTTGTATAGCAATTACAGTTTTCTTTATAAAAACAAGAAAAAAAAATAAAATATTTTAACACGTCTTGAAATTATTTATTGTTGCTGCCTTAAAACTGACAAATGCAATGGACATTTTTGTAAATAAAAATATCAAAGAAAAACTAACTCAATGTTTTGAATAAACATGGCAAATATTTTCAAATGTTGGCTAAACTAAACGCACAACAACAGCTATAAAGACCAAAAGAATGAGAGACACACAAACAAAAAAAAGAAGAAGAAGAATACAAAATTCAACAAACTATTAACACAATTGATTGACAGCTCAAAAGCAGTTGCTTGTTTTTAAAGTCTCTTTTATTTTGCTGCGTTAGTTTACAAAATAGTGACAGAGCTGATGTTTTAAGGAAAACCACTAAACGAAGAAGAAGAAGATGTTGTAAAACTGTTAACATTATTTAACAAAATAGAAAATGTTGACAACCTTTGGCGTATTTTGCTTTTAAAGTTTTACTGTTAAACTACGAAAAAAAAAGATGAACAGCAAAAATTGTTTTGAAGTTTTGAAAATGGTTTGTTATTGTTGCTGTCTTTAAAAAGACATCACGTGCTTATCAGAAAAAATAAAAACTACACCAAACCACACAACCGCAGGAGGTCAAATATGTTTAAAAGTCATTTGTTTTTTTTCCTTTTAAACAGCAAAGACATCATCTAAGCAACTCAAACCCAGTTTTGTTTTATTTCTTTTCTTTTGAAATTTGTTTTCTTAGAGTTTTTTTTACATAAATGTATGTACAAATGTGAGCAATAGAAAGTTGTTGTTCTCCAAACTGCGTATAAGATTTTAATATATTTTCTGTTTTGAATTAAATAAAAGTAACGCACCTACTATTTAAGAAATTTGTGAGCTTTTTTTGGTTTTGTTATAGATGAATGTGTTTGCCAATCCCTTAATGTTATACATTCATAACTTAAGCAATTAAACTCATTTTGACATTTTTGCTTTGTGATGTCATGCGCTTGAAATTTTTATTATTCTTGCATACGCTGTTGATGATTCAGTTTAATTTTGTGTCTGTTGTGTTTGTTGTTAATATTAAGAAAAATGTATAACGCGTGCCTTAATTTGCTTAAGCAGGGTATCATCATTATTATAACAATGGGGGCGCTACAGGCTGTGTGTGGTATTTACGTTTAAGAAATTTTTTAAAAAATTCAATTATTTCTTTGTAGTAAATATTTACTTTGCAAGTTTGTTTCTTAAGTCTTTAGTTTTACGCTTTTATTATTATAATTTTTTTTTTTTGGCTTTAGAATGCATGATGATGTTTTAGACTCTAAGAAATAAATTTATATTAAATTGATTTAAATGTAGGAGTAATTGGTAAAGAATATTGTTAAAATTAAATTATTTATTTTTATCTTTAATTTTTTTTTATAAAAAATTTTTTTTTATTTTTTTTATAAAATAAAAATTTAATTTTAACAATATTCTTTACCAATTACTTCTACATATAAATCAATTTAATATAAATTTATTTCTTAGAGTCTAAAACATCATCATTCATTCTAAAGCCAAAAAAAAAATAATAATAATAAAAGCGGAAAACTAAAGACTTAAGAAACAAACTTGCAAAGTAAATATTTACTACAAAGAAATAATTGAAATAATTGATCAGACCTAACCTCACAGTGTTCTTAAATGTATCTTCCAATACCTCCTGTCCAAAGCGTAAGTTCTGATTCCAAACAGCGCATTTGAACATGAAAAAGGAGCCTTTCTGAAACTGGGTCACACAGCCCAGCTGCACTTTTTATATACTTCCAGCTTGTCCTCTATCCAAAGACACCATGTAGCCTCTTAAATGGCCGAACCATTAATAGGGGAAAAAAAAGTTTAATTAGTACCTGACAGTCATGGTGGCATATTTCCTACTCGTAAATCGCTCGGGACTGAACACGTACTATACATGCAAAAAACATCAAACAAAAACATCATTATTCCTAAGGCGAGCAAAAAATAAAATACTAACATTTAATAGTCGCCCTTACAAGACACACTAGGTGATACCAGTGAGGACAAAACGAAAAATAAAAAGGGCAACTAGAAAAAAAAATAATGTCCCCCAGCAGATAACGAAAGGCTGCAACTAAACAAAACACCGCACTCTAGTCAGTAGACCAAATCCGTTTGCTTAAAGTAACATGAAGAGCGGTGGCATGTCGTAATGTCCAAGAATATAATGTACAGGGACATTATGTCGCACCAGAAACTAACATTAGGTCCATGGACATACGAATATCTTGGTTAAGCCAAGCCACTGTTGGTTATAACCTAGAGGAGAAAATTCTTGTGCACGGCGAAAGGAAAGCTATTCAGGAAATCTTTGATAAGCGAAGCCATTGCTGTTTTAAGTGACGACGTTATGACGCTTTCATAGGTATCACTATGTCTATACTAAAATCGTCGCAATGCCCATGGATATTATGACGGTTTTAGTGCATTATAAAGTTCATGGATATTATATCCTTGGACGCTATGACATGCCACCAAGACCACAGAAATAGTCACCCACCTTTAATTCAGTACATTATGAAAATTAAACAAGATTTTAAAAGAAATAAATACCATTTTGTCTCGAAATTGTTAAAAATTAAATTAAAAATAGAAACACTTTCGGAAGAGAGGTTTTAGAAGCGATAATCGCTAAAACTTCGCTTGGTATAATTAAGGAATTTTTGCTCTTGATGTCCGATAACAACTTTTTCGAACACTTAAAGGCAATTGTTACGTTACTCAATTTGGTAAGTGCAAATTCATGCTGACCTTGATAAATCGACAACTTTTAAGAAATAACACGGGATATATTTAGTACTCAAATATATGTGGCTGTTATCAGCGACTATCGCTATTTCTCTTGACGTCATATAAGAATGAATTTTTATTTTTTACTTTCTAGAAAAATATCTCTTAAAAAATAATTCTTAATATTTTAATCTTCTTTAATAAAACTAAAGGTTGCTAAATACTCGATAAAATAGTTTTTAATTACTGGTTATTAATCTTTAATTTTTTTATAAAAAAAAAATTTTTATTTTTTTTTTATAAAATAAAAATTTAAAATTTTTGTGTCGAACACAGACATGCTTTCAGTTAAATTTAAAAATGATTTTAGTAAACTAACTACAGTTAAAAAAAATGACCCTGTAGATATTTTAGAAGGTGTTTAAGTTAACATCAACTTCACAGCAGCAATTTAATAATAATAAAGTGTCTTAATCAACTTTAATTTGTTGGTGGATAAAATCTTCTAAATTCTAATTGTCGTTAATATTGTATATTTAAAATGAAATTATTATCTTTGACGAGTGTTAAAACATAATAAAGCGATTTTTAAAGATCAATATATCAGAAGCGATGTGGTGCTTTAAACAATCCGTCAATAGCCATGGTCGATTGAAATGCTGTATACGAATAGAAAAAATCTGGTTGTTATATAGTCACAAGAACCATGTTATGGTCTCTGTAGTAACGTTGTGGTTGATAAATATTTGTTTAGTCCTAATAAAGCAGCACCTTAAAAACAATTAACAATATAAATTACTTAGATTCACTAGTATTGAATATTGAAGGTAGAAGAACGTTTCAATGATCATTTCGCTATCACTCATTAATCTCAATAGGAGTTTTTCCTAAATTATTAAATAATTTGAAAATATTTGTCGAAATATATTAACTAAACTAAAATAACAAAATCAAAAACCAAGTTATAAAGGTTTTTAACTTCGAATTCAATTTTAAAAAACTCAACATGAAAATTTCCGAATGGGATCCCTTATGCAGAATGAAAGAAAAAATAAAAATAGCTACTGAATGATTGCTGTGTTTTTGTATAAAATATTTTTGAGTTGTTATTGTCTTTTGTCTTATTGATTCAATTGGAGTTCTCATTTAATCAATTTGGCTTTTGATATAAGACTTTCTAGTTTCCTATTTATTCCCGCTCTTTAGGCAGTTAAATGATAACACAAAATAATACGATAATTCCTTTTGTTTAATACCTGGGCACTTTAAAACATTTCATGAAATTTAATTTAAAGGCAGGTTTAATATACTTTAGTTAAACTTAAAGGTATTCTGACCTTCAATAATCAACAATGGTAAATTTTTATTAGTTAAATCGGATTTTCGGCACTCTTAAATTGATACCACATTAAAAAGAATCACCATTATAAATTAAAAGAAAATTTTGTCATTGTAGGGCTTTTGTATTTTCATTGTTTATGTCACTTTTCAAATTATACATTTTTCATATCAAATTAGTGTTGGAATTTTTAGTAGACTTTGTCGGCTGCAAAAACCTTTGATGTTTGTTAAATCTTCTGTTAAAAAAAAGTACTTTAACACTCTCAAAAACACACCAGCAAGGCAACAAGAAAAAGGTGAAAGATTTATGGTAACAGATTAAAATAAATTGAAAAAAAAAAATACAAAAATTAGAGTGTAAGGTGGTGTATAAATAAAAGAACCTTGGGGAAGAAATTTGTAGGTTTTATAAAATTTATAAAAATATATTTAAAATTTTTTTATAATTTGATATTTATTGGCAAAAAAAACTGAAAACTTTAGCGGCGAGTTTTATAACAAAAATTCAAAAGCTAAATTAAAAGACACAAATTTATCTATTAAGTTATTGTGAGTGACACTAACACCACTTTAAAATATTAAAAAAAAACGGAATTATTTCATAATGGGAAAATTCACTATTTTTTTTTTTTTTTTAAATAAAAATATTTCTTTAGTGCATTGTGACTTGTGTTAAAAAGTGGCTTGATTCATGAAACGATAATTTACATAATCACTGAAGTAAATCTACATTTATACCATGCCATTTTTTGATGCATTTATAATATCCTTTGAAAATTCAAGTCATACCATATCTCTTATCACTCTTGCTTCACTACCAAACAAAAAATGAATGCTAGTTTCATGAAAATTATTATGGTGTAAATAGAATAATAGAAATGCTTTAGCCTATGACAAACTATAAATATTTAAAAAATATCATTTGCTCGTTTAAAGTCATGCTTTAAAAGTCAGCCGTATACAGCAGAGAAAGAATAATTCTTGCGAAAAATAACCGACTTCAAACAGATTTCATCTGTCTGTCTATAACATCTCAAGTGTATGGCCACATAAATTAGTTACATTAACTATTGGGACACACTTATATCTTCAAACTTAATACTTCTTCAACTATTCAATAGTTTGGCAATATACATCAAATTACAGCAACTATAGGGTCACTCTTTAATTCCCAAGATCAAATTTTATAATTGCTGCTGTAGTAGTCTTAGCAATCAGGCTCTGTGTAAATTTCAACCGTCTGCCTGTAACGGTTGAACAGTTTGCCCATATACATCAGATTATATCAACTATTTAATTTATAATATAACACTTTTATACGAGGGCTGCTCTATATACTTCTGGCCTAATAGTGCAATTGCGAATATTTATAATCAAAAATGGTTTTATTGTTTTTCAAAGTATTCTCCAGCATGATTTATACACTTTTGCATGCGTTCAAACCAGTTGTCGAAGCACTTTTTCCACTCCGATTGAGACACCTCTAAAACATGGTTTTTGAACACTTCAACAGCTTCTTCTGGTGACGAAAATCGTTGACCACGCCTCTTTTTCTTGATGTGCGGAAACAAGAAGAAGTCATTAGGTGCCCAGTCAGGGCTGTACGGCGGATAACCCATTAATTCGACGTTTTGGCCGGTCAAAAACGCTCTGGCTTGAGTCGATGTGTGAGAGCTCGCATTGTCATGGTGAACAATGATTCGTCTTCTCTTGTTGGTTTTTCGAATTTCTCCGATGACTTCAGGCAAACAAATTGTAGTGTACCACTCAGAATGCTCAAGCGGAACAGTCACCACATGACCAGTTTTGCCGAAGAAACAGCCGACCATTTGCTTCGAAGTGCTTCTTCCACGAACAACTTTCGTTGGATTTTGCTCGTCTTTGAAGACCCACACGGTCGATTGTTGTTTCGTTTCGGGCTCATACGCATAGATCCATGATTCGCCGCCTGTGACGATCTTATAAACGTCTTTTGAAGCACCGCAATCGTATTTTTGCAACATTTCTTTGCACTAATCGACACGAGCCTTTTTTTGAGCGACTTTCAAATTGTGCGGGATCCAACGAGAACAAACCTTTTTTACGGCCAGGTGTTCATGCATTATCGAATGTATGCTGGTGGAAGAAATGTCCAAGAATGTCTCTATCTCTCGGTATGTCGCATGTCGATCTTGCATTATGAGTTCACGCACGGCATCAATGTTCTCTGGCACAACAGCCGTTTTTGGACGACCTTCACGGAATTCGTCTTTGAGCGAGCTTCGGCCACGATTAAATTCATTATACCAATTTTTCACAGTGCTATAGGTTGGTGCTTCATCGCCTTTCAAAGATTTAAGTTCATCAATGCACTCTTGTCGTGATAATCCACGTCAAAAGTTGTGAAAAATGATGGCACGAAAATGTTCACGAGTTAATTCCATTTTTTTTTTATATTAATTTTTTCAAGTCACTGTAAACAACACAAATAATAGCCGTACGTCAAAACGTTTTGAGTACGATTATGGTTAAAAATGACAAACTTTCCAATAGAAATTACAGATTGCAGTTGGCAGCACTCAGTGTTGCCAGGCCAGAAATATATATAGCAGCCCTCGTACTTCTTATTATACCAAATAAGGTAGTGGACATTCTGTCCTAAAATTAAGGCGTTTGTATACAACGGTTCAAAAAATAAGGCCATATAGAACAAATTACATTAATTTTGGAAACACCCTTTACTTTCTAAATTCTTGTTATAGCGGTCTTAGCAAAACATGTCCATTGTAAATTTCAGCTGTCTATCTATAACGGTTCAAAAGTCCGGCCACATACACCATATTGTATCAACTATTGGCACACCCGTTTATTTCCAAATCCAAATATTATACTTGTTGTTATAGAGGAGTTAGTGATACAGTTTCTTTGTAAATTTCAATCGTCTGTCAACTGTTTACAAGTATGGCTATATACCAAATTAAATGAACTATTGGTGCAGCCTTTAATTTATAATTTTAAATATTATCAACTGTTACTATAACGGCCATAGCAGTCGACATTGCGTCAAATTTACAAGCGTTTATCTATAACGGTTCAAAAGATAGGCTCATGTAAAAAAATCTTCATCAATTATGGGACACCCTTTAATTTCTAAATTCAAATTATAAACTCGTTGATATAGCGGATTTAGCAATACAGGTCTCTTTTAAGTTTCAGCGTTCTGTTTGTAACGGTTCGAAAGTTTGGTCACATACACAAAATTACATTAACTATTGGAGCACCCCTCAACTTCCACATCCAAATTTTATACTTGTTGTTATAGCGGACTTAGCTATACAAGTTCATTATAAATTTCAATCATCTATCTACAACTGTTCAACAGTATGGCCATATACATCAAATTTAATGAACTTATAATTTGTAATACGAGTATTATAATGTTAATAGCAATCGACATTCTGTCGTCCAATTTGCAAGCGTTTGTCTATAACGGTTCAAAAGATAGACCCATATACGTAAATTTACATCAATTATGGGTGCACCCTTTAATTTTTGGATTTATTTTTGTATAATTTTTTGTTTTTGGGAGCTGTGGTAATACGCTGTAATTTTAAATTTTACAGAATCGGCCTTTAGAGTAAAAAATTGGTATGTTGTATGGGGCACTCTTTAATTTTTAAGATTATGAGCTGTTTTTAAAACGGGACCAATCTGTAAACAAAATATATCATATTACCAAAAATTTTCAAAATCGGATCAGAAATGACTGAGTTCTGCGAGCACAAATATAAAAAAAGCCATGTATTTTGCGTGTGTGTGTAGCTCATAATCACCCAGCTGTTGTTGCTAATTAATACGACACCTTCCTATCTTTTTAACAGTTGTTGCGACGTTAGTGCTAAAGTGCAATTTTGAGGGGGGTTTAGAGTTCCTAAATGGTTTCCTTTCGCATAAAGCCTTTTGCTAGAAATATGTAAAGATGGATTATTGATACGGATACTACTGACTCTATCTCAACAACCCCATTGCTAAAGTCAAGGTGGTAATCACGTTAACTAGAAATCATGTTGGCCAGGGTTCAACCCCTGTTGCATTAAAAAAATAATAATAGTTTTTTTCTAATTTTTAATTTTGTCCAATCGGGGTTTAAACCATCGATCTTATACATGAATGAAAATTTACTTATTTTCGGCCGAAAATAAGTCAATGTTTTTTTCTGTTTAATGGTATAAATACGTATTCAAAATTAACATTAACATCCTTCGTCGATACTTCTTTATAGCATATTCGGAGGCAGAGCAAAATAACTAATAAAATGGCTATATCTTTGTCCTTTCACCACCTATCTTATCTCTTCTCTATCTCTTTCCAAAAGAATGTTGCAAAAAATAACAAACAGATTGTAAAACGTATGACACGAAAAAACTCTCAGATTTTTGTACAAAACTTGGACATGTAATTAAACAAAATGAATTAAGTTTTGTAGCCTAGAAATACGTCAAGACAATACAGCAACTAAAAAGTTCCTGTAATTCAAGTCCCCCTGGCTAACATGCAACATTTATTTTCTCAACTCAACACGGTAAAATTGACCAGCATTTGATTTCGTTGAAGACACAAAATAGAACCAAACTCCTAGGTAAATAATATAAGAAGGCAAAGCCTCACTTTAACCAAAAAAATAACTCTGTTTCCTCTAAGTTATTGCAAAAAAAAACTGTTTGCTTTATAAATCGCAAGTCATAGTGTCCAAGGACATAATGTCCATAGACTTTATGTCGCACTTAAAAGTGACATTGTATAGTTTTTGATATGATATGAACATAGTGACACTTATGAAAGTGTCATAGCATCCGCACTTAAAACAACAACGGCTTCGCTTACCAAAGATTTCCTGCATAGCGTTTACGTTGATAGACATTATGTCCCATCGTTATGTGACATAATATCCATGGACCTGACGACACTTTCTGGTGCGACATAATGTCCATCAACGTAGACTTGTAACGTTCAAGGATATTTTAGGTACATTTTATTGTATTCTATGTAAGAGAGATGAAACGTTTTTATAAACTGCCGTGTAGTCTGCCTTGTCCTTAAACAATATTGTATAACACAATAAAATGAATTTTTTATAGTAAAACATTTTTTTACTAATTTTATTTTAATTTAATTTTATTTTATTTTCATTTATTTTATTTTCATATTTATTTTTTGAAACACACATTTATTTGTTTAACAAATTTCTAATTAAATTTTACACTTTTAACCTTCAGGCCTAAAAACACTGTCAAATTAATATTATTTTCTTAAATTTAAGAGCTCCTTTTGTTATTGCAAGCAAGTGGCTGGAGTTAAAGTTGGAGGCAACAAAAAAAAGTAAAACTAAAGGAAAACATGAATTTTATTGCTTAGAAATGCAAATATATTTACACAAACACCCAAACACATACATACAAATTTAAATACATTAACATTTACGAACACCTATTTTATAATATAATCATGCATGTTGTCTAAGTCTTGCTGCATGTTGTTTTGGGCATGTTGTAACGCAAACCATAACGTTAGAATTTAAAAGTTATTTTCGTTTTTAATAAATACAACACATAAACTAAACAATTTACTTTTACCTTTTAGCTTACACTTGCAAACTCGGGCTAAAATACAAGTACATAGGCATTAATATGGACATGTATGGTTAGTTACTTGTTGTAAAACTTAAGAGTGCCGAAAAAAAATTAGTGTGGGAAAGAAATAAAATTGTAGGAAAAAAAAATTAATTTCGGATTCTTAAAGAAGAGGAGAATGAATTAAACAGACAGACAGGGGGATAGACAGACATAAAGCAAAGTGGGCCATGTAATCTTTAGAATTATGAATTGCATTTTGTGTTTCATGTTTAGCGTCTCTCTCACAGCCAGCTTTTCAAAGAAAATGTGTTTAGAATTTTTGATTAACTTAAGGTTTATTTTTTTTATTTTTTATTTTCAGAAAAAGCGCAGAATATATTTTTTGTAATAGTGGGAAAATTATTATTAATTGATAACAAAATACTTAAATAATTTTATGATGTAGAATGTAGACAAACTAAACTTTGGACTAAAGTGTCTGTCGAGAAATTTATATTGCCTACTACAGCTAAGGCACAATCTGAAAAAAATCTTAGCTTGTTTTTAATAAAGTAAAAGGGCCTTTAAAATATTTCTGGCAGATATATAGTGACTATGGCCTAGTCAAAAAAATTGCAAAGTCACTTAAGCTGGAAAAAATGTTGCGTCTTTTACGAAGTAATTTTGACTAGAGAGAACTTGATGGAATTACTTTAAAAAAAATGGCATTCGTGTCCAAAAAAACTTAAGTTACAAGTACCAAGTGTCAAGATCTATTGTGCAAAGCCCATAAATTTCGAAAAAAAATTTAAGGAGAGATATTTCATAAGTTAAAGCAACATTATTTTTAACCGACTTAAAAAAAAGAAAAAAAATATTAATTCGACTGAACGTTGCTTTTTTATGTTTGTGCCTCCATTAGTCAGTAAATTTTGAATCATTCAGGTATGTGATGGAAATCGATCGATTTGAAAACGACTCGTTTTGATATATTTTTTAAACAATAGTGAAGAAGTTACCCGAAAGTAATTATAGAGATTGAATGGAGAGTTATTGAAAACTATATTGAAGGTATTTAAAAAACGAAAATAGCAAGCATATCGCAACCAATTTTGGTTTAAAATCGTATCGATTTCGAAATCGATTTTCATCACATACCTGATTAATTTTTTTTTCGTTAGGTGTGGACTACAGATTGTTCCTGTTTTGAAAACACTTCACACTCCTAAATACTAAAGGGTGTCCCAACACAAAATACATTTTTTTATGCGTATTTTTTACTGTCACTATAGCTTCCAATGGTGAAAAGTAATAAAAAAAATCTAAAAATTAAAGGGTGTCCTCATAGGTGAATTAAATTGACCTTATATAGTTTGAACCGTTATAGACAAATGCTTGGAAATTGCTCAAATCGCTATGACCGTTGTAGTAACCAGTATTAATATTCAAAATTATAAATTAAAGGGTGCCCCTATAGTTGATGTAATTTGATATATGTAGCCAAACCTTTGAACTGTTATAGACTAACAGCTGAAGCTTAAACGGGAGCTGCATTGTATAGGCGGCTATATCAACATGCTTATAATTTGAATTTAAAAATTAAAGGGTGTCGCCATTATCGATGTCAGTTGATTTGTATGGGCTTTTTTTTGGAATAGTTATAGACCAACACTTGCAATTTGGACAGAATGTGGATTGCTATGAGACCGTTATAGTAACAATTATTAATATTCAAAATTATAAATTAAAGGGTGCCCCAATAGTTCATTTAATTTGACATATCAATAGTTGCAGCCTGACGCTTGAAACTTACCACGAACCTGTATTCCTAACTCCGCTATAAAAATAAGTATTAGATTTAAAAATTAAAGGGTGTCCCAATAGTTGATGTAATTTGATGTATGTGGCCAAACTATTTAATCGTTATAGACAGACAGCTGAAACTTATAAGGAACTTGTATTGCTAAGTCTGCTTAAACAACAGGCTTAAAATTTGAATTTGGAAATTAAAGGGTGTTTCCAGAATTAATGTAATTTGAGCTTTATAGCCGTATCTTTTGAACCTTTATAAACAAACATTTGGAAATAAGACAGAATGTCCACTACTTTAAGGGTTCGCCATCTAACATTTTTTTTTCTTCAACTAGTGCTTATTTCGTGAATGGTAATACTAAGCTCATATCCGATTTATCAGATAATTAGTTTTATCCTTCCGCTGAACGCTTGAATAACGCTGGGAAATATTGCGACATTACTTTGAAAATCATGGTGATGTTGCAGAATGTGTGCGTACGGATTTTGGAAGAAGAAAAGCACCATCAGTTTCATATGTTCGTTATCTCGTAAAAAAGTGAAAGAAACTGGCATCCTCATCGATAAACCAAAGCGTGAAAAGCCAGAAACAGTGTGTACGCCCATGAATATTGCTGCTGTGACAGAAAGTTTGCGTGAAGCGCCATCAACATCGATTCACCGTGGTTCGCAACAATTGAATATTTCGGAGACATCGCTGAGACGGATTTTGCATTAAGACCTTGGTGTGACGCCATAGAAAGTCCAATTGGTTCAGGAGTTAAAGCCAACTAACCAGCAAATGCGTTTTTTTATAAAATTTAAAAAAAAAGTTATTTGGCGGACCCTTTATAAGATCGCTAAGTGCACTACAACAGCAAGTATACATTTTTAATTTGGAAATTGAAGTGTGCCCCTATAGTTGCTGTAATATGATGTATATTGCCAAATTGTTGAACAGTATATGTAGTACTAAGTCTGCTATAGGAAGTATAATGTTTGGAAATGGAAGACAAGGTCCCATTAGATAATGTAATTTGATGTATGCTGCCATGCTTTGAAAATCTGAATTGTAGTCGGTTTTTTTCGGAAGAATTATTTAGCTAAAAATCCCTTCATCGAAAAAATAATTGGTTTAAAAAATAAATTATTTGACAAATGAAAATTAAAACCCTTTCTTGTGTAGGTGCCGAAAGATCTCAGCATTTTAGATGCGATTTTAAACATTGTTTTTTATTTACAAGGTAACGCTTGGCCCCATTAAATAAAAATATTCATATAAAAACTAATTACAACAAACATAAATTTAAAATTTCTATTAAAAATAAAGTATGAAAAACACATATGTGACGTAATTTGACTTAATAAAAATGCTTTATTTAATTTCTTTATTGTCATCCCAGCAGCAGTTATAAAAAAAATTCAACTTCAAAATTATGACTTCTTTAATGTTAAACAATCAAAATAATCTTCTTTATAAATATTATTTATGCATTTACACCGAGCACAGCACCCAAATCAGCAGCTGTTTAAAAAGACATTAGGAAAAATGCTTCTTGATTCTTTAACTGGCAGCAGTATTCAACAGTAGATCTGCAAAACAAAAAATTATTATTTCTTATAGTAATAATTTATGTCGCGGCCAATACTTTCACGCACATAACTTTACACCATTCTTTACAAGCAGCAATAAATTTTGTAATTTGTTTTCATATTGAACAGGCCTTAACTCAATAAGCAATATAAACCTACACAGACATATTCAGTGACCATTTAAAGACTGAGAAATACAAATAGCTATGACTTTTTTGTTTTTGTTTTTGCTTTTGCTACCAAGAAAATTAGGTAGAAAAACGTTTTATGAAAATAAAAGAAGAAAAATGATAATAAAATGCTAAAACAATAAATATTATGGAAGAAAGATTTAGTTGTTGAAAGTGGTAAAAAAAATAAAATAAAGAAGTCATTTTAAGTTGTGTGACCAAACGGCCAACAAAAGCCAGCCAGTCAGTTAGCTAGCCACCTTATTTGGCAATAGTCAATGCAGACAGGAAATACAAATTTGTCTTAAGGAAAGGAGAGAATAAACTATAAAAGCACAAAATAGAAGACAAATTAGAATGGAAATTGAGAAAAGAAATTTGCATCAAATAGATGAAACATAAACGATCAACATAAATGGTGCATGTGTCTTAAGTCATTAGTTATTTGTTTTAAAAGCAATATTTAAAGAGTTTACAAAGTTGTTGACTTCTTTCACACCTGAAAACTAATGTAATAAAATTACCTTTAAAACAAGTAAATGGTTAAAAGCCTTGTTAAGGGGTTAAGGACCTGTAGAAAATTTTTATACTTATAAAATTTAAATTTAAAAGTGGCGATGTGAAATTTTTAATATTCTAACATTTGACTTCTCCACTCTTTTAAGACAAGTAAATTACATATTTTCTAAAAGCCTTTAAAAATTTGTTATGAGTTACTTCACTAAACTAGACCTCAATATATGGTGCAGGGTGTATAACTTTCGGCAGAGCCAAATATAGCACTCTTATTTGCTTGCAGCTAAAAGAGAATTTATCACAATTTTCTTACATATTTCTTTTTCTAATGAAATTCGCACAGATAAAACGATACACTGAAGAAAAAATTTGTTCAAATACGTTGCAGAATAGAAGAAAAGTTGATTATTAATCGAGCTTAAAAATTATAGTGCTAATATCCCGACTTAATTATTAAAACCACCAGTATTAATTATTTAAGGTGAAAGCACGTTTCGATGGCCATTTCGCTACTGCTCACTTAGCTCTTGAGAAAACTTCTCACAAACATTTTGTCCAACGAATAATATAAAGACAAAAATCAAAGTTTCAGCAAAAACAACAATTATTAACTATGATTTTAATTTTCTTTTGTCCACTGTATACGGCTGACTTTTTGTCGGCTCTTTTATACAGTTGAAACATGATGAAAATATAAAATAAAAAACAAGAAATAAGATATCACAAAACTCATGATAATTTGCTTTTGGTTGTATGCACGGGCGCTTGTAAATTTGTTAGTAAAAGTAAACCACGGGAACATAAATTTTAATTAATAATCGTTTTTTTTTTTTTAATAAATAATATTTTCCGAATTATTAGATTATTTTATAAAATCTTTGCTTTTATTTAGAAAACTTTCGCAGACTTTTGACGGTATAAGGTAGATTACGTATGGTTGCTATATGTTTAAGAATCTGTTTGAGACATCCAAGTGGACGTAGTAATCTCCGAGTAGAAATGTGGGAGAATTAGCTTTGATATTATTAAGTTATCGGAAGATATTGTTACATTCTTCCCTTTTACGAAAACTTATGGATTCTCTTTGATTGCAAACACCACTGTGGCACATTATAAGTTTTCTATTTCTTGCTCTGTAGTTCTATTGGGCTATACTTTTTGATCCTATGATACATACATTACTACAAGAGAAGAGTGGAACTATACTACTGCGTTGTTCTGGCAAAACATGAACTATTCAATGCCTTGTTTGGTAACCTAACTTATCTACAGATCACTTTCGCTGGACGTCCCCTTTTATCTTTCAGCCCAACACACATCTGCTTTCTACTGTTGTTATGATATTACTTCCTTGCACTAGGTGGAGCTCTTTCTCTCTCTCTTATTGTAAAGGGCTTCTTGACAATTATCTGTTGCTTTTATATTTACGAGGGCTGCTATATATATTTCTGGCCTGGCAACACTGAGTGCTGCCAAGTGCAATCTGACATTTCCATTGGAAAGTTTGTCATTTTTAAGCATAATCGTACTCAAAACGTTTTGACGTACGACCATTATTTGTGTTGTTTACAGTGACTTTAAAAAAATTAATATAGAAAAAAATGGAATTAACTCGTGAACATTTTCGGGCCATCATTTTTCACAACCTTCGACGTGAATTATCACAACAAGAGTGCATTGATGAAATTAAATCTTTGTATGGCGATGAAGCACCATCCTATACCACTGTGAGAAATTGGTATAATGAATTTAATCGTGGCCGAAGCTCGCTCAAAGACGAATTCCGTGAAGGTCGTCCAAAAACGGCTGTTGTGCCAGAGAACATTGATGCCGTGCGTGAACTTATAATGCAAGATCGACATGCGACATACCGAAAGATAGAGACATCCTTGGACATTTCTTCCACCAGCATACATTCGATACTGCATGAACACCTGGCCGTAAAAAAGGTTTGTTCTCGTTGGATCCCGCACAATTTGAAAGTTGCTCAAAAAAAAGGCTCGTGTCGATTGGTGCAAAGAAATGTTGGAAAAATACGATTGCGGTGCTTCAAAAGACGTTTATAAGATCGTCACAGGTGACGAATCATGGATCTATACGTATGAGCCCGAAAAGAAACAACAATCGACCGTGTGGGTCTTCTGTTTTACAGAACGCATCTCTACCATCGAGGTTGCTCAACATTTTTTTGCTAATTGTCGTATACACACCATTAGTGGAGTTACTTATTCAACACTGTTTTTCGCAACGCTCATACGGAGAACAACAACAGGGTTTGTCAGATCTTCTTTTCGAAACAATATGTTCGTGTCATTACTGAATCTACAATCAAGCGACAATATCGCCTCTAATACATATATAATGGACATATTTAAATCGCATTGTCATTTATTAACATTTAGACTCGTATGAGAGCTGAAGATATAGGATTGAGTAATTGATGAAGCCGCTTGATGGTATGTAGGTTAGCAACTAGAATTAGAGAAAGATTGATTTCTAAATAAATCTACATGAAAAATATTAATGCTGAAATATATTAAGATTCCAATACTGCTTAATCTTAATTTAGTGATCGTGCCAAGGCACAAGCACCGTGGAGTGCTGCACATTTGAAATTTTGTGTTGATTATGGTACACCTACAGGAAGGTACTCCACTCTCAATGAATATCAAGTCAAGAATGCTAGATATAGCGTAGTTTCAATATTAAGAGATTTTACCAGTACAATCCAAATCAATAATTTAAAAGCTGATAAAGATTGTGGCAGATCTGGTGCTAAATAAAAGCAGTTTTTAAATTTGTTATTAGTATTCAAAGCGAAGTTTTGAAATTGATGATGAGTTACACATCCATGGGTTTTCCAGGCTCTGCATAGCCGTGTGGTTAAACAAAAACTTGGGAGTAGAACTAAAGAAAATTAGGCAATTAAGGAAATCAACATCCTTCTTGTTAATTTGGACTGCAGTTTATTCTTAATAAAATAAATTAAATATTGAAAAAATAAATAAAAAAATTATTAAAGAAAAACCTTTTAAAAAATCTAGAAAAACGAACATTATTTCCTTTAATGTAACTTGTTTTCTCCCTATAATTGATTAAAAACGAATAAGAATTTTTCTGAAATTAACATTTTATCTAATTAAAATCATTAAATAATATCTTTACTTTATTTCCCTTTTCGTTAATCATTATTTAAATTTAAATTTTGTATTCAACTGTCTGAAAACTAATAATGTTTAAATATTGTAATTTATTAATTTCATATTGAATTTCCTTAAAGTTTTACACACATATTCTGCTTGATAATTCTGTTGTTATGTTACGTTTGTTGCTTAAGTCTTTTGTTTTTTTCCCATCGCATAATTACAACTAATAAACTAATTAAATTCTATGAATATTTTTTCCATACAACTATTTATGGTAACTTGAATATGTTGAATTAAATTGCCTTTCTCTATTTGGTCGTTGTAAAAATTTTTTTGTCTCTTCTTTTTGTTTTTTTGTTTTTGTTTTTGTTTAGAAAAACAAAGTATCATTTACTTTCATAATTAGAATTCTTATAATGTGCATTGTTTGTTTAGCAAATAAATTTTCCCATTTTGATTGATACTCTTAATAAACAATAACGTTAAGTATGAGTAAATTATGCTAAAAAATAGAAAATCAATGTTGGCGCCGCTTTAGTGCTTCTTTCAAAGTTGTTTGTAACTAAGCATTCATTACTGCTTAAGAATTTGAGATCATTATTTTAATTTGAAATAGTTTACATTTTTTAAATGTCCATTACAGGATCAAATGGCTTAAGCAGTAGACAGAACCAATCAGAGAGAGAGAAAAAGCGAGAGGGAGTGAGAGAGAAATATATGAACTCACTTGACAATGAAAGCGTTCTAAAAAAAATTACAACAATGATGCGGATGATATAATAATGAATTGTCATTTATATTCTTTTCTTGATTAAGTGACTAATAACTAAATTGTTGCAATTGTATTTTAAAATTAAATAATGTTTTTCTTGTTTGTTCATTTAATGTGAAGAATTTATTTTAATTAAATAAATTAAGCTTAAGTAACCTTCACAATGTATTAAAAGTGAAAGGAGTAGTTAATGATGGGTGATTGTGATATATTTATGTTCAGGCATTTGAAATAAGAATGATTCATGTTTAGCAATTATGTCAAATATTTACATATACATATAATATTGAAAAAACTTCTTAATAATTGTCATATATCAAATAGAAAATCTGCAGAAATATGTTTAGTATTTGACATAGTGTCCGAATGTAAAAGCTAAAATTCAAAATTCTAGAATTTTTCGGATCAGTAGCAGCCTGTAAAAAAGAAAAATGATTTATATAATTTAATTTAATTAATACAGAATGAAAAAAGCTAGTAAAATCTTGCAAGAGTCGATTAGGTCGAATTCTGTTAAAGAGTAAGTTTAATAAGCCCAATAGAATTACTTTCAACTGTAATAATTCTTGCGAAAAAAAAAAAACTAAATTCAAAGCTGATTTCGTCTGTCTATCTATAAAGATTCAAAAGTATGTCCACACATCAAATTACTATTAACTACTATTGGGACCCTTTTACATTCCATCTCCAAACTTTATACTTATTATAGCAGACTTAGCACTACAGCTCCTTGTTATTTTCAACCGTGTGACTAAAACTGTTTTAGCAGTTTGGCCATATACATCAAATTACATCAACTATTGGGACAGCCATTAATTTTCTAATTCACATTTTATACTTGTTGTTATAGCAGAGATAACAATACATATTCATTGTAAACTTCAAGCGTCTGTCTACATTTGTGCAAAAGCATGGCCAAATACATTAAAATAAATGAATATTTTGGAGCACTCTCTAATTTATAATTCTTAATATTAACACATGTTACTATAACGGTCATAGCAATCGATATTCTGTCCAATTTGCAAGCGTTTGTCCATAACGGTTCAAAAGCTAGGTCAATTTACATCAATTATGGGAACACCCTTTAATTTTTAAATTCAAATTATAAGCTCGTTGATATAGCCGAATAAGCAATACAGGTCTCTTGTTAGTTCTAGCCGTTTATGTATAACGGCTCAAAGGTTTGGCCACATGCACCAAATTACATCAACTATTGCGACACTCTAGAATTTTCAAATCGAAACTTGGAACACTTTTCGGCATTACGGACCGTATTTACAATTAATCCTGCATAAAACATAATCGAAAGGTGTCAGATAGTATGCCCTTGGAGGTCCACTAACAAGACCACTATTGAATTCGACTTAGTGTCAAATGTCAATAGTTCAATTATTGCGCTCGACGCGTTACACATAGCAACATCCAAATCTCGGATCAATGCCATCCGTATCAAAGGCTATGACGATCTTCATCTACAGTATTCATCCGGCTTAATTTTTAAAAAATCAAGATCCAATTATGCCAGTGAAGCTCTTTGATTTTTAAGAAAAATCTCGATATTTTTCGATTTATTATGTACTCATTTTTGTAATTATTGAACTCTTTCTTTTTATTTATTTAGGTAAAATTTTAGATTTTATTAATTTTGACAGTTTAAAAAGTGTTGCAGAAATTCAAAATTTTTTGTCAATAGACATCTCAAATTTTTCTGGAAACAAAAATATTTATTTAAAATTCCTAGTTGACTGCATTGCAAAGTCTCGAATTATTTAATCGTGTAAAACGATTTTGGCTGATATTAGATTTTTTTTTTTATTTCTAAATAACATTATTTGTTAAAATAAAAATTTATATGTGACTATTCAATACTTTGGTAGATATCGATGCTACCTAATGATATAAGTTAAGCAATCTATGAAATAGTCAGTATAGAATGATTTTATTTAAATATAAAATTTGGGTTATTCTGACACGCTGAAAAGTAAGCCCGTAAAAATAATTATTTTAAAAAAAATTTTTTAAAAAATTATTTTCAAAAATTTTTTTGGGTTTTCGTACATAAAGAGTAAAAATATTAACTTAATATTTTCGCTACAATGTCTTCCTATCTGTTGCAGCGCTCTATCTTTCGAACTGTAATTGGTGGGCTCTTCAAATTTACGCTGAAGAACTAATAGCAAAGATTATAAGGTGTTCCAAGAGTTAAGTGGTATTCATAACAAATATCTCCTTTATTTTAAGTGTGATCGTAAACAATGCCTGATATGGCAACAAGTTCAAAAAAATAAAAATTTTAATTAAAAGCTGGCTCAATAGTAACGTTATACATAATGTAAGCTGTCTTGTTTTAAATCCGCAATAAGCAGACACTTTAACTTTAATTCGTTTAGTGACCGCTACACAAATATTTTCATATACATCGTAATTTCGACTTTATGTCTATACATTCCACTTGACGGATTTATTAAAAGGTTTTTGTAAAAACAAATGAAATTAAATCAATTTAATTTTTTTTTCTAAAAATTTTTAAGAAAGAAAAATTATTTCATATATGTATGCGTATGTTTTCCAAAGAAAACAGAAAAAATTAGGCACCAGCAGAATGTAATGCCTCATTGTCTGG
Source organism: Gymnosoma rotundatum (assembly GCA_916610165.2). Taxonomy (NCBI): domain Eukaryota; kingdom Metazoa; phylum Arthropoda; class Insecta; order Diptera; family Tachinidae; genus Gymnosoma; species Gymnosoma rotundatum. The sequence goes on from OU744338.1 coordinate 128,203,315, forward strand.
ATCGCTATATCCTTCATCAGCATTCTTCGCATCTAACTACCTTACGTTGTTTACATTGTAAACATTATCTATTTAACCAACTAACTAACTAACTAACTAACTAACTAACCAAAGTATTTCTTTACTGTTCTGTAGAGAACGCGTCTTGTACATTTATTTTTTGCTTTGTACCAACCCTCGGTTGGTAACGAATTTTTTTTTATTTTTAACGTTCGTAAATAAAGAAAATGGAATTGAACTTAAGCCAAAATTTATTTAATTCATTTTTATGTTAATTTATTTGTTATAAAATTAAATTTTTTGGTATAATTTCGACTTCTGAGATATTTTTTTTCACGATTTGTTCTTAAAATTGTTATGTTTCAATAAACGTTGGATTTTTTGCTGAAATTTGAGTTTATGATAAAGTTTTGAATCTTCGGGTAAGTTCCTTTATTTTTTATTAGTTTCGAAACCTTAAAAATGTTTGACTTTTTTGGGAAATTAATTTTATTTTTTATAAAATGTTTTTTTTTTTTTTTTTTTTTTTTTGTGAAATACGTTTCACCATAATTTTGCTAGCTAAGGAAACGTTCTCACATTAAAGTACTAGAACTGAAACTGATTATTAAAAAAAAGTGACAGTCTCACTGATAGTCAGAACTTCAGCCTGAGAACACAATATGAAAATCGAAAATAATTTTGAATTTTAACTGTCATATGTATAAAAAATTAAATAGATTTGAAATGTATTTTATGAAAAATCTTTATTATTAATTTGTCCTGAAATACATTTCAAATCTATTTTAATATTTTATGAATACGGCAGTAAGTAAACAATTATAACGAATTAAAATTGAAATAATAAATTGCAATTTTTTTAAATAAACAAAAAAAAAATATTTTACCCACTTCCTAGAGCCTGACTTGATTAAACCGTCTTTATTTTTACTGTTCTGATTCCTTTATTAAAAAACAAACACTTCATTAGAAATACTCAGTCTTTGCCGTCATCTAGATATATGTTTTTGTTACATCAAAATTAATATTTTTATTAAAGTCACATATAGTGCTTTTCAGAACTGTGCTGGGTAAAAAATTAAAACCTGTTTTCAATGTGTTTATGTTCTTCAATGCATTGCAGCTCTTCAATTGTATCGCAATTGACAATATATTTCAAACTCAAGAAAATATATTAAAAGTTTTTTTTTTCTCGAATGTATAAAAGAAACATGTTGTACGTACTCCATAAATGTTGACGATTATGACACATTTGTTGAAATCATAATTCACTTAAGTTGTTCTTTTTCTTCATATTTTATTATATTTAGTTTTTTTTTCAAGTTCTTACGAATCCTTGTCAAAAGACATCTTTATAAATTTTTTGTTTTGTTTTAAGACTTGAATAAAAATTGCTACTTTTTTTCACATGGTTTACAAACAGAACTAAAAAAGAAAAATTAAAAATAAAAAACAAGAATCTTGTTAAAGTATTTAGCAATTTGTTTTAAAAGCTGTGTTCATGGTTGGTTTTTGCAATTAATCATTTAAAGAAAATTTTATATTAATTTTTTCTTTATCAAGATAAGTCAATAGGTGAAATATTTCTTTATTAAATTCTAGCTAAATTATTAATAATTTTTTCTTTTCATAATCATTTTTCTTAGCTTTTGCTTAAACTTGACCTTTGTGTTAAAGGTATGAACAGGTTGGAGTATATTTTATATTTTTCTAAAAATAATTGCCATCCGTATTCTCTTAGTCTTTGGATTTATAGTCTTAAAAATATATTCTGTGTGATTGATTTACTAAATATTGGCAAGTGATTTTGATAAATGGCTGCAGTATTGATAAATTATCATATGGAATTCTAAATCGTTTATTCAATTGATTTTTCTTTTGCTAATAGAGAAATTGGAAAATGTAAAGACACAGGTAACGAAGTAAATATGAAATTATTCTTGAAATTTCAAGACAATTTATTGTTAGTTATTCATAACTTTAGCACATTATTGTATTGGGACTTTCTAAAACATCAAACTGAAAATGTTAATTGTTTATAGTTAGAGATGAAGTCTTTTTTCTCCATTTACTCTACAACAACAACAACAACAAAAAATTTTTGGTGGCATCTTTTCGCGAAAATTATTCCATCTATATTTAGATCGTAACATATTTCGCTGTAATTTTTAGTAAAGGATTTGCTAGCAATGTTGAGTGTTTAGTGTAGAGGAAAATGTTATTATTATGGCTTAGAGCGAATTCGTGGCATGTTGTGTGCACAGAGAAAAGACATTCGTTATGAGAACCGAATTTGTTGCCAATCGAATTTTGTCGATTGTGTGTATTATCTGGAATTCGGTTGTAATAACTGAATAAATATAGCAGTCACAACTATTTAAAAAAATTATTCTTGGGTGACTATAAAAAAGTATTGTGAATTAAATAAAACAATAAAACATTTTAATATTTATTTTTATTTTAAAAGTAAATTATAAAAATAAGATTACACATTACATTTTATATCTGGAGCCATCGAATTTAGCCTACTTCTTCCTTTACATCATGATTCTTCTTTTCCACATAGTTTCTTTAAATTTCCATCCCATACCACACGTCTTGCTGTAGCGAAGAGTATTAAACATTTAAGAGTTTTTTAATTTAAAAATATCTTTGTGAGATTGTTTTTGGACTCTCCTTTCAACAATATTGGAGAACTTTTTACCACTAACAATATATCCTTGAATTTTTAACATAAAATATTGAGGATTTTTTTTTTCTTGTTGTAATGTATAGAAATTTATTTTGTCAAACATTTTAGAAAACATATTCGATTTTTATGATTCTAACTACCGAAATTGGGTTGTCAGTAGTAATGTGCTGTTGCATCTTCCATTTAATAGAATAGATTTTAGTAAAGACACAAATCGGTCAGGTGAACTTTTTTAAGAGGTGTTATAACCAACATTTGAAGGCAAATATCATTTGTTAGCTTTTAGTGTTAAAAATAAGTCAAAATTATAATTTATTTTTATTTAAAATCAAATAATTAAATTAGTAATTAAATTTGAAGCATATCAACTGAATTTTTACCAATCTTTTTTCTGTGTGTGGTAGTCATTTAAGCTTGAACTATTAGCATCATATTCAAGACAATTGATTTAGGGGTTAAGCAGAGTATTTTGTAATTTATTAAAAGAAAGAGCGAGACTTTAGTTGACTGCAGGCGCAAAAGCTTAGTTTTGAACAATATAAACTTGATATTTTGCACTGAGTTTTGTGTTTATATTCATATGGAAAAATTAACGAGTCTTCCTGGACTGGAAATATGGCACACAGTCCAGTACAGTACACTGCAATAAAGTATAGAGGCATACAGTACAGCATATTACAGTACAGTATAATACAGTACAGTATAATAAAGTACAAAGAAGTGCAGTACTTGTAGTTAGTAAAGTATACACGGTACAGTACAATCAAGTATAAAAAGTAAAGTAGAGCACATTACAACAAGTTACAGTACCGCTAGAAAATTATAGTACAGTACTTGCAGTATAGAAGAGAGGCATTGAAGGTACATTACAGTACAATACATTAGTCCCAATTTTCACTAGGCAATTCTTATCGGCTTATCCCTTTTGCTTGTGGGTGAGGGCGACAAGAGGAAAAGAAACGAGTACACAAGCTGATGTACTCGTTCAATTCGTTTTGCTTTCTTATTCGTAATTTTTAGCTGATTAAATGTTACTTGTTTTTATATTCAAATTGAAATTTGTTGTTGTTGTTTGTTGTTGAACCGCTAAAACAATAAGCTAATAAGCTAAGAATTGTGAAAACGACAAGGCAAGTTCAAAGAAGAAAGATTGATAAGTTTATAAATTAGAATTGCTTCGTGAAAATTGGGACTTAATAGAGAGCATTAAAGTATAGTACATTGACCCAGAGTACAGCACTAAGCAACACACCATAACATAGAACAAAGCAGTACAGTACGTACAGCACAATATATTACACTACATACAGTACAGTATAGTAAGTTGAACTACAGCAGTAGTTATACAGAAGTAGAGCAGTAGTTATCAGAAGTAAGTTATTGTTCTGTACTTACAAAATAAGAAAAGAAGAAAGCCCTAGGAGGATTAGACTTTGTCAAAAAAAAAAAAAAAAAAAATTAAATTAGTAGTAGCACCGAATATGATAATAGTTTCAGTTTCATAGTCACCGACTAATTCCGCATGTGAGTTTTCTTCTTAACCCTCATGAAAAATCTTTTAGATTCCAAAACATTCCTCTATAATCATCAATATGGTAAATAACTGTCACAGATAAAAAAATCTTAAATATGTGGTCATCCTATTTGCTCAAATTTTCAAGTGACTAATTTCGCGGTTGTATTTTTTAATTTTTCTAAGCAAGTTTTTAAATTATGTAAATCTTTGTTTTTTTTTTTGTTTTATCCATATTTCATTTTTTTTAAATGAATAAAATTAAATTTTTGGATTATTTTTATATCATCATTACGGTATTTACGCTATGCAATTTTTCATGAAACTAGTACGGAGTTTTCGTTAGGTAGTGAAGCAAAAGGGGTAAGCAATAAAGCATAGCTTCAGTTTTAAGGGGATGTTTATGCTAGTTATGTTGTGTTGAAAATACTGAATATCACTGCAACTTATAAAGAGAATTGAAAACAAGATGCAGCAAAAAATGGCATAGTGTAAACGTTGACCATGTCTCTAATGCAAAGTTTCTTTGAAAATATGTGATGATTAGTCATAATATGACTAATGAAGTATAAACTGTATTATATTAGCAGTTCCACTTTAAACTTTGTTGCATCTAATGTTTTAATATTATATCTGAATTGAATAGATAAAATATAAAATTTTTATCTTATAGATATTTTTCCGACTTCTACTCTAAATAACAGACAATATTCGAACTTAAAGTAGACGCAGGAGGTAATCTAGGGTAGTTGGATAGCCCTAGTTATAGCAAAGTTATGGTTGTGACATGTTCCCAAAATCATGTTATAATCTCTGCAACAATATATAGTTTGCAATGAACAAATAATGGTTGTTTTTAGCATAACTAACGATCATAAAATTTTTATTACATACAAAAAGTGCAATGCTTTTGGTTAAAAGCAAATTAAAAGCAATTTTTGCCAAAATTTATTTATAACTATGCAAAAATAGTTTTAAATAAATATATAACAATAATATAAAAATTTTGATCATATTTTATTATTATATACATATTTCAATTTGAAAAGGAATTATGGTTATTTTGTCCTATTATTGTTATCTCAGGAAACAATAACCATAATATTTAGTTATATAAATAAAAAGAGTATGATTAAATTAGAACATTTCAATCATAATATGTGTCACCGAGATTACAGATACCTTTTCAATGTGTTTTCATCGACGTGCAGCTGCATAGTTTCGTATTAAAACTGTGAACCATTTGTTGTTCCAACAAGATAATCTTAACACGAAATCCACGAACCCCATTGTAGAATGCTTAAATAAGCGATGATTCATTATAACGATGACTCAGTTCAACTACGTACAAGTTTTAAAATCTAAATTAATCGGCGTAGTTTTAGAAGAAGATTTCTATTTTTTACCGATTTCAAAAAAAGAAGGAGGTTAACAATTCGACTGATTGTTGCTTTTTTATGTTTGTGCTTTCATCTAGGTCGAAATTTTCTTTTTCATTTGAAAGGAGCTGCTTACAAATTGGTCCCGTTTTTAGAACACTGCAAAATCTTAAAGCGTAAGGGGTGTTCCATATAACATACATTTATTTATTTGTATTATAAACCGTAAAGGACGCCACTATAAAATTAAAAAAAAACCTGCGTATCACTATAACTGCTAATGGCAAAAAGCAATTCAAATATATATCTAAATATTAAAGGGTGTCCCCAAAGGTGACGTAACTTGACCTTTATAGGCCTGTCTTTTGAACCGTTATAAAAAAACAATTGCAAATTGGAGGGAATATACATTGTTTTGACCTTTATAATAACAAGTATTAATATTCAAAATTATAAATTAAAGGGTGCCCCAATAGCTTATTTAATTTTATCACTACAGTTATAGACAGATGCCTGAAATTTATAACAAACCTGTATTACTAATTCTGCTATAACAACAGGCATAAAATTTTGATTTGTAAATAAAGGGTGTGCCAATATTTGATATAATTTGTTGTATGTGGCCAAACTTTTGAACCTGTTTTAGACAGACAGCTGAATCTCTACAGAGACCTATATTGCTTAGTCTGCTAATATAACAAGTTTATAATTTGATTTTAGAAATTAAGGGGTGTTGCAAAAATTAATGTAATTTAATTTATTTGGCCGTATCTTTTGTAACGTTATAAACAAACACTTGAAAACTGGACAGAACGTAAACTGTTTTGTTTGTTATAAGAAAAAGTATATATATTTTAAATTATAAATTAAAGGGTGTGCCTATAGTTTGTGTAAGTTGATGTATGTGGCCAAACTACTGAACCGTTATGGACAGACGATTGAAATTTACAAAGAACCTGATTATGAATCAAGTATAAAATTTGAATTTGGAATTTAAAGGGTGCCCCTATAGTTGCTGTAATTTTATGTATTATGCCAAACTGTTGAACAGTTTTATACACACGGTTGCAATTAACAAGCAGCTATAGTGCCAAGTCTATACAGTTTGGATAAAGGGGGATCCAATAGTAAATGTAATTTCTATTTTGAAGTCGGTCTTTTTCGCAACAATTTTTTTTAATATGTTTTATAAAGAGAAAGGAAAAAATTATTTCATAAATAGTTTTAAGGTTTGTGCTTAAAAATTATTATTTTATGATTTTTCTTTTATTTGTAAAATAAAAAAAAAATAGAAAAATGTGATTGTAAAATTTTTAAGCAATTGAAAATTGTTTGAAGAGACATCTAGCGTTCATTCTAAGCTGCTAAATTTGCTTGTTAATTTTTTAAAAATATTTTATTTTATTTATTTAATTTTAAAATAGCTTCCTTCTTTCCTTTTTACCCTTGAAGTATTATGAGAACAAAAAAAATTTTATTCTATGATATTATGCGCTACAAAGCATTTCTCCAGAGCTGTTCAAAGAACGCTTAAAAAAACTTTTTAAACAATTGCTGTGTGTACAGATAATATGGACAAAAATACAAAACATTTCACTTGTCAGTACAAACATTTCATTTATGCCATCATTTAGACATACAAATTGACAAACAAAAACATTGTTAAAAAAAAACAAAGTAAAGCCATAAGAAACCAAATAATGATGCTATAAAAGATGAAAGCGAAACAAGTAGAATAAAGTAGTATAAAGAAGTATAGATGGAGATGATGATGTACGTACTAAATAAATGTTAACATATGATGTGTAGACAGTAAAATTAAACATTGACGAATATCTGATATCGCCCGTAAGTTTTCTGCAACATGTCCTTTTTCAATTTTTTTTCTTCGTTGCTCTTTCTGGAAGATGCAACATAATGAAGCAATTTAGTTTTTCTAAAAATCATTACAAAGTCATATGATTGGCTACAATGTTGTAATAAGTTTTTGATTTTAAGCTGAAATGATTAGTGTGATGATGGCTATAAATACTTGCAACATCGCAGCTATTTGTTAAGAATCCTTTAGTGTAAAACTGGCAACAGATGATGATGACAATATCAATAAGCCGGGTGATAGTAATTGTTATGTAGCTGCTACCAGTGTTAAGTGCAAATTGTTTTAGATTTTATAACTACAGGCCATAATCAAACAGACACTTGTGTTGTTGTTGTGGTAGTCTTCAGGCTAAAAATGGAAATTACAAATAAATACAAACAGCTAAAAAAGAAGAAGAAGAAAAAAGAGGAATTTAGCATGTGTTTATTAATTTCTGATTTGTTTTTAATTATATGTATAACACCAGCTTGTCTCAGTTAAAACGAGCCATATTTAAATTAAAGAAAGAGCAACAGCATAACAAACATATCGTTGCAAATAGTTGGTGCAAGAAAATTACTTTTTAATTTGAGTCTCTTTAAAATACCAGCTTAACATTAAAACGTATGGACATGATACATAAGTCTGTATAATAAATATTTACCTGCCTGCCATTGAATATTTAAATCTCTTTAGCTATTTTAATAGTGACTTAAAATAACTTTTTTTATATATATAAATATATTTTTAAATTTTGCCTCCTTCCACCAACAAACCAATAAACAACAACAAGCAAAAGAAATGGCGAAAAATAAAACCGTCAAACTAACTAATTTAAATTCTTTATAGAGTATTTGTATGCCAAAACAAATTAGGAATAAATGAATGAGAATTTCAAATAAAATATCAAGAATTGTAATAAAAAAAAAATAATAAAAAAGAAATGAAAATTCTGTAAATTGAAATTATTATTGACTCAAATATAGGCAAACAAATGTGCACTGAGACATTATGTATAAAATTATAAATTTAACCTCTGTAGAGCAATTATCTATATTCGCAAGACTTTGATCTTGATAGAGCCACAAATAATAATGGTAGCATGTTGCATATACACAAACACACATAAAAAAATTGTTTTGCAGAAAACAACAACATTGAAGGCAAAATATTCTAAACAAACAAATCCAGTGCTGCTGTATGAAAAGGCATAAACGACTTAAGAGAACCCTTTAATATAATATTGTAGCAAAAACCTTTTTTTAAACTTCTAAATAAAAGTCAATTTGAATGGTTTAAACAAATAATTTTATTTTTTTTAAATAAAAATATGTTTTTTTTTTGTTTTAAATATTTCTTAAAATTTTAATTTTTTTTAAATTTTTTCCAATCAGGATTTGAACCATCGTTCTTAAAAATGAATGAAAATTGACTTATTTTCGGCTTTTTGGTTCATTTTAATTGGTTAAATAGATGATGTTTACAATGTATACAACCTAAGGTAGATAAATTCGAAGAATGCTGATGAAGGATATGGCGGTCCCGAAAATGCTGCATTTCATTCTGCCAGCGTCTTACTTTTCTTGTTTTCTTTGGAAAACGTCCGCATACATTTGTAAATAATTTTTCTTTCTAAAAATGTTTAGAAACTAAATTAAAAATGAACCAAAAAGCCGAAAATAAGTCTATTTTCATTCATTTAATTTTAATTTTCTTTAAAAAAATTTTTAGAAAATTTTTTGCAAAAAAATAAAAACAAAAGCGCCTTTAAAATAGATCGACAGACGGGCATATGGTCATTGAATTTAAATCGAATTTAAAATTTCAAGTGACAGGGCCATATATGTATTATTTCTAAGTCTATGGGACACCCTTTAATGCTGATAAGTTTTTGTTTTTATTCTTTTAGTTGTGGTAAGCTTAGTTAAACTCATATCACTGAACTGCTTAAGCGATAAGACCAAATACATAAAATTCTTGTCTTCTATGGGGACACCCTTTACTTTCTAATTTTATGCTTAGCGCATATGGTAATTCACACACTAAATAAATTTCTGATTTTTGTCTACAACGCTTTAAGACATAACATATACATTAAAAAACATCAGCTCTAGGCATACCCTGTAATTTATAAGTTTAGTGTTAAACTACATTTTTGTTATTGGAAGCTACAACTTAAGGCATTTTTTACCAATAATAAATGCCAATTCCTTGTCGCTGAAAAGATGCGGTAGAATAACGTGTATGGGCACACCCTTTTAAAACTTAGAAAAATATTTTTTAAATTTGGCATAACTGTATCCACAGCCTTTCAAATAACATAATAAAAAGCCGTTTCAAAAGATTAAGTCATATGTGTTAAATTTACATCTTCTATAGGGACACCCTTTAATTATATTTTTCTTAATAAGCGATTGGAGTAACACATTTTCTATATAACTTCTAAGTGACTCTGTATAACAGCTCAAATCATAAGACGTATATGGTAAAAACACGCCTATGGGGATACCCTTTAATTTATAATTTAAGTGTTACACTAAATTTTTGTTATTGATATTTTAAATTAAAAATTCCAGTTTCTTTTCACTGAAAATTTACGCTAGAATTACATATGTTATATAGGGACACCCTATAAAAACTTTGAAAAATGTTTTTTTAAGTTTGCTATATCTGTAAGCATAGAATTTCAAACAACATAAACATAAAATGCCATTTTAAAAGATAATCTTATATATGTGAAACTCATATCTTCTATGGGGACACCCTTTAATTTAAATTTTTGTAAATTAGTGGATAAAGTAACACATTTTCTTTTTAACTTCTAAGTAACTATGTGTAACATTTATGAGAAATATACGGAAAAAATACCACCTATAGGAATACTCTTTAATTTTAAAGTATAGTTTTTTACTACATCCTGCTATGGAATGCTAGAGCGGTATGCAACTGGTAAAAATTTTAAATTTATTCACCTTACCGCTCAAAAAAATACGTCAAAGCCACGTATGGGCACACCCTTTATTTTTCTAACATTTTTAAGACTATTATTTCAATGTAACCAGTTAGTATCCATAGCTTTTCAAAATCGTTCCAGAAGTGATGAAGTTTTGAAGGAACAAACTAAAAAAAAAATAAAGGCGAATTAATAAGGTTCTCACTGTTTTTAGTCGTTTCTAAACAGGTTTCAATATAAGATTTTCAAAAGCGAAATTTACTATATTATAAGGATGAAAACCCACTGCTTCTAAATATAATAACAAAAAATAAAGTCATTTTCCTAAGTCGTCTTTAAATCATGACAATAGAAAAATATTCTCTTAGTTCCTCCGTTGCACAGTTGCGCCCGTAGAGCAAACGAGGTTGCAAAAACCAAAATTTTTATGAGCGCCCACGAAGTTTTGAATAAACCCATGTTATAGGAAACTTTTCAACGATTTCAAATATGTCACTCTTAATAATATCACATTTTTAGTTTAGAAGATATAACCGTTCAAAGGTGAACGACTTTCGTTTTTCAAAAAAAACACACAATTTTTAGTCAATTTGTTGCGATTTCAGGTATAATATCACGAAATTTAGGTAACGAATCGCCATATTTTTTGTTTGTATTGATTGATGTATTTATTAAATGTATAATGATAAAAAAAATTACCTGTTTGCTTTGTGTTTTTCCTGGTAAATCACTATTTAAAAACTATCCCTTTTTTCACTATTTTTTAACTTTGACGGAAAATAAAAAAAAAATCTATATTTTTCTATATTTGCCATATTTGCAAAACCTGTTCTTTGATTATTTCTTTACCTAATTCAAAAGGTTTTATCTGCCCGTACGTGCCCGTTTGGCTTCTAGAGGTAAAAAAGGTTAAAAAGACATGGTTGCAGAAATTGTTTGGCGTCCATCCCTTATATGTTTTGACTGACAGTATTTTTTTTAGTAGTAAATTTTATTAAAATTTTTTTTGTAGTAGTAAATTTTTAGGCATGGTAGCATAAGCCTATATATTGCAAAATAAGCACAATGCCTGGATTAGTCTACGACTGAAAGTTGGCGCAACATTTACTGAAACCATTAAAGAATTTAAGAACTGAAAACATGGCGTTGAACAATTTAAAATTATTTGAACTGTTTAGAAAGTCAACCACACCAAAGTTTTTCACGGAAGCTGCTTTAGAAGAACTTGATAGCTTATACGGAAATATTGAGAGAAGCGAAATTATAAAAAATAATTTTTATCTGATATATGCAAATATTAAGCAAAATGGGTGAAATCTAATCGAACCATTCAGAACTTCAACTCCAAATACGAGGACTGGCTTAATGAAGACACCATCCTGGCTAAATTGGCAGTAGATAAACCCATCAGAAAGAAGAAAATACAGGATGCTTTTTTTAAACAAGTTGGACTAAAAGTAGACTGTCCCAAGCACGGATATGGTAACTCAAACGATGGAAACACTGCTAGGAGATTTTTTGAAAATGATGAGGCAGTAACTAAAATCACTGGAATTGACAATCAAATTGTGAAAAGATTGGGAACGATCTTGGATGTTTTAAACTGCAAAGAAAATGTCAATTCTACAAAATATGGAGAATATGCGTCGAAAACTGCATCTCTTATAGCAGAAATGTATCCACAGAAGAAGTTGACCTCGACCGTCCATAAAATATTAGCGCATGGCAAAGATATAATTGAGTTCCAGTCTTTCCCAATTGGAAAGTTTTCTGAAGAAGCACAGGAGTCTCTTAAAAAATTTTATAAAAAATATAGATTGCAGAACACATTCAAAACATCAAGGGTAAGGCAAAATGAGGACCTCTTCAACATGTTGGCAGCATCTTCCGATCCACTTATTTCTTCCCTGCGGCATGTGAAGTCACGAAAAGAGTTAGAAAATAATTATAGTTTAGAAATGCTTAGTCTTTTAGATGTATCTTCTCTTACGATTTGTGATGAATATTTTACAGAAAATTGAAAAAATTAATTTTAAAAAATTTATTTTTTTAATTTGTTGGGTAATAATTTAAAACATAAAACCCTAAAGAAAAAATAAAAACTATTTAAAAATGTAAAAATAATTTTTTTTACTTACCATAAAATTGATTTTTCTACTACTTTTAACTTTGATAACCCATAAGTAGGCCCCTACAAGGCGTGGCCCCCTTTCCAAACGCTCATTTCATAGGCTGAACAGTTATCTATCATATGCTGTTTAAACTGTTTAATTATCTTATTCGGTTCAAAAGATATTATTTTTGCAACGAAAAAACTCAAACGGCGCCACTGTGCGTTGGTAAAAATGTGAGACTTTTTTTTTAAATTATTAAGAAAAAATATTTATTTTGAAATGTGTTCAGCAATCTACCTCGACGTGTGAAGATAAAATTACGGCTTTAAGAATTATATTAAGTTCCTTCTTTACACGAGCCACAGCGCCACTCAAACCAAATGATTTTTAGTTATTTCTAACAATACTTCAAATGTGCAAAGCAGAGAAAACAGATTTACTTATGCGGTTGACTTCTGAGGAGTACTGTTTTTGACCTTTTGTTTATAGAGGAGGTGTAGCCTTTAAAAATTAATTCCATTATCCAACAATCATATTAACTTTATATATATTTTTTTCTGATTCATGAGGTTCAATAAAAATTCCAATGGTAACTTAGTAGCAGTAAGTATTACTGGCCGTTAAAATTATTGAGTCTTATCTTTAACAAATAAAGCAGAACAAGTTTTAATACCACCACTAACAAGTGTGGTTATTACATGGGATATCGAAACCAGTGAAGCAGGCGAAGTGAGGTGGATGTTTATTTGTTAAAGTTAAAGAATAAAATTATTGTGGAGTAGTCGAACTGAATGAAGGCGTGCAAGTAAACAACAACAAATCAAACTCCTACGGAGGAAAATGAATGTTGTGTGGTAGATGAAGAAACACAACAGTATATGGCAGTCGTGTTCTATGACCGTTAGTAGAAATATCATAGGAACTACAGAGTATTTTTGTTGAAATGGCTGCAGAAGTTCGTTAAAGCTTAACTACTATTAACAAGACATCGTAGATACAATTGCAGCAAGAGCCACAGAATATTTGCACTAAAAGGATTCCTACGTCGGAAAAGTAAAAAAAGTAAGAATCTTTTGCAAAGGCAGTTTGGTCTTCATCCAGAATATGTATGCTTTCATGATACTAACGGTAAGGAGTCTCTTTATAACCGACTTAAAAAAGAACTATCGCTTTTGAAAATTTCATTTTATTTTAAAGGTGACACTTACATATTAGTCCATTTTTAAAAACAGTTCATAATGTTTAAAATTAAAGGGTGTCCCTATACAACATATATGTTTTTTATGTGTACTTTGAACCGTGCGGGCGCCTCCTTAAGATTAAAAAAAAACTGCGTATCACTCTAGCTCCCAGTGGCAAAAAGTAATACAAATATAAATCTAAAAATTGCAGGGTGTCCCCATGAACTGTTATAGAAAAATGCTTGCAGATTGCACAGAATGTCGATTGCTATGATCGTTAAAGTAACAGGTATTAATATTAAAAATTATAGGGTTCCCCATTAGTGCGTTCAATTTGATGTATATAGCCATACTCTTGAACAGTTTGTAGATAGACGCTTTAAATTTACATCGAATCTGTATTGCTAGCTCCTCTATAACAATAGGAATGAAATTTCGATTTGGAAATTAAAGAGTGTCCCAATAGTGGATGAAATTTTATGTAAGAGGCCAAACTCTTGATTCGTTATAGACAGACAGCTGAAACTTACAAGGGATCTGTATTGCTTAGTCTGCTTAAACAAAAATTATACAATTTTAATTTATAAATTAAAGGGTGTCCCAATAGTAGACGAAATTTGATGTATGTTGCCAAGCTTTTGAACCATCGCTAATTTTTACAGGAGACCTATATTGCTTAATCTGCTAAAACAACAAGTTTACAATTTGTATTTAAATTTTAAAGGGTGTTCCCAAAATTAATGTAATTTAACCGATAGGCGCGTAGCCTTTGAACCATTACATACAAACACTTAAAAACTAGACAGAATGTTTTTGGTATGAGATGAATTATAAATATTTTAAATTATAAACTAAAGGGTGTTACAATAGTTGATGTTATTTGACGTATACGAACAAACTTTTGAACCTTTATCGACCGTCAGTTGAAATTTACAAAGAACTTGATTGCTAAGCCAACCACAACAGCCAGTATAAAATTTAAATTTCACAATTACAAGGTGCCCCTATAGTTGTTCTTATTTAATGTATATTGTCACACAGTTGAACTATTTTGCAGTCAATTTGTTTTCGCAAAAACTATTATACAATATGATTGAAAAAGCTTAAAGTTAAAATAATTATACTTCTCCATAGATGAAAAGCAAAAATATTTTGATCCAGAAAAGGGTCGTTGCGCAGATTTTAAATACCACCAGTTTAACAGATGAAGTTACTTCGAACTGCAGACCGAAATGCAGTATATGACGTGAGGAAAGAAATATTATTCGAAAAGTAGAGTTGTTACAGAAGGGTTTTATACCAATTTTTACAATATAAGATTTCTTTCACACATCTTGTAGCCTAAACTTGAGGAGACATCTTCGGGAGTAAAGAAATTTAAGGTGAACAATACTGATAACTGGTCTTAATAAAAGGTTTTACCTTAAAGCTGACTAGACAGTGATAGAGTAGGAGCTTAAATCATCGAACTCTTGGCCGCAATAAATCTTAAATAATTGCAAGAAACATGCAGACAAGCAGATAAGCAATTTTAAATGCTGTTTATTTAACTGAAATTGTAGTAATAAAATCAAGACTACTGAGACCAAAAACCTTAAATAGAGCTAAAAATGGTTTTTAATCAAATTTACCTTCTGCTATTCATTGTAGCGCATCAAATAACCAAAGAAAATTAAAGTTTTATTTGACTTAAATCCTACTTAAAAATATCTTATGCAGCGGCATTTTGTCTTCTTTATAAAAGAGCTGCACAACAACAAATAACAGCAACGATTGGCAGCAAAGTACAGCAGCAGTGGTACTGCCCTAGACAAACTTGCAAATAGATAAAATAAAAATAAGCCAATGCTTTAAAACACAAGCATGAACACAGAAAATAAAGAAGAAGAAAAGATGTACAAAAACGACAAAAATGAAATTTTTTTTCGTATTTGCTTTTTTTTGTTGTTAAGCCGACAAAGGTTTTTTGAAATGAAGTATTTTCCAGTAAAATTTTTGTATTTAAAAAATCATAGTCAGGGCTCTAGCTCAGCTAGCTGCAAGACAATAATATAATTTAGTATATATTTATAAGTGTGTTTATATGTATGTATGTATAGAGATGAATACGTTTTGTGGTTTTGCGGTGTTGATATCCCACCTCTTGAAAAAATGTTGGACAAGGTAATTTTTTCTTTTGGTTTTTTTTTCAAACAAAAAAAAACGCTCCCAATTCTCTAAGGAAGTTATTTGTTGTCGTCTTCTTTATCTTTTTTATTTTCATTTATTTACTTCGTGCTATTTATTTATAAAAATATGCAGAATATGAATCATACTTTCCATACCATAAGGGTTAAGCTGAACTTATTCAAGTAATTTTGAAATTTTTATTAAGTAGAAGGAAAAATATGTTTTGCCATTAACTAGAAGAGCCTGTCTGTTTTTACTTTGCAAATAGCAACTACAGTATAAAAAAAATCTCCCTTGAACAAAATTATTTCTTTTTAAATAAAAACTCTCTGACTTGTGCCGTTTTTTTTGTTTGTACTTCTGCAGATTTAAAGAAATTTTATACAGTAGCGGCATTTTGTATCAACACAAAAAACCACAAATAATGGTTTTGACCGCAGTACAACTTAAAATTTATAAGCAAAAAATATTCAATCAAACAAATTTAGTTTTCAAGATTTTAATATAAACATTACAATTTTTTTTTATTTCTTAACACAGCTTAATTTGATTTGATCCATAAACACCAAAAAAAAAACTTTTTCAATATTGAGTTCAGGAGAGAAAATAACACAGAATTAGGAAAAACGTGAGCAAAAGTGTTGGTTTTTTCATTATGCTAATGATGTTTTATTATTTTTGTTTTGATTTTTTTTTTTTGCTTTGTTTATGCTAAACAAAAATTGGTAGCATTTTGGTAATTTTTCAAATTAATCAAATTTGTGGTTTATGCTCTTAAAGGTTGCTTTATAGAGTACTTTGTTGTAGTCAAAGGAGTGTTACTGCTTAATCAAAAATTATATATTTTTTTATTTCTATTTATTTTTTGTTTATTAAATTTTTTTTACTTAATAATTGTAATGCGGTTTAAGTTCGTTATCTTTTAATTTCTAATTATTTAGAAACGAAAAATTTATTTAATTTTTTTAACTTAAAATATTTTAAAAGGAGTATTCAACACGAGCTTGTCGCTTAAGTCTTTTAATTTTTTTAAACGACTCCTAAAAACTGAGTGTTGCTTTTTTATGTTTGTGCCCGCAGAACTCTGTCATTTTTGAAGCGATTTTGAAATATTTTTGTTTATTTAAAAGGTGATGCTTACACATTTGACCCGTTTAAAACCCCTTTTATAATATTAACCCTTTTTTAAATTAAAGGGTGTCCCCATACAACATTTGTACACACATACGGTTTATAAAATACGTGCACCACTATAAAATAAAAGAAATTGCGTATCACTATATTTCCTAGTAGAAAAAAGTAATACAAAAATGAAACTGAACATTAAAGGGTGTCCCCCTAGGTGACGTGAATATACCTATAAAGGCCTATCTTTTCAACTGTTATAGACAAACGCTTGCAAATTGGACAGAATGTCGATTGCTATAGCCGTTATAGTAACAAGTATTAATATTTAAAATTATAAATTAAAGGGTGACCCAATAGTTTATTTAATTTGATGTATATAGCCATTTTTTTTAAAGTTGTAGACAGACGATTAAAAATTTTTTTTTATAACAACAAGTATAAAATTTGCATTTGAGAATTAACGGGTGTCCCAATAGTTGATGTAATTTGATGTATGTGGCCGAAATTTTGGACCGTTATAGACAAACAGCTGAAACTTACTGACTTACTTTATATTTTGAAATTTTAAATTAAAGGGTGTTCCCAAAATTAACGCAAAATGACCTTAATGACCATATCCTTTAAACCCTTATAAACAAACACTTAAAAATCAGGCATAATGTCTACTACTTTGCTTGGATTAGATATTATAGAAATTGTCAAACGAAAACAAAAAAAAAAAAAAAAAATAATAAAAATCAGATCCGGTGAAAGTGCATTAGTAAGATTTTGAAAAGAACTTCTTCATTTATATACTTTAGCCTTCTTCAAAATAGATCACTATAGTCTTCATCTTTTGCAAAACCTATTTATCGTCTCACTTGTAAGCAACTTTAACTATAAACAGCAAAGGACAGCTGATGCCTGACTGACTATTACAAACACGGTATGGCCATAGTTATCAGATAGCAAGATGCTTTTAATATCTTTATACAAATAATTTCAACATGAGTTACCCTCTAAACAAAAATTAAAATTTTACTTTTTAAGGGTTTCAGTTTTGTGTCTCCTAAATCTTAAAATTTTAGTATCGTCGCTCCACAACTACGATAATTCATAACACAATATTTAATAAATTTCTGCTTACAGATCCTTAAGTATTTATCAAAAATTTTATTCACTACATTTTAAATATTAGTTTCTATTCCAAATATTTAAATAAATCTGAATTATAGTTAAAAACCAATTTATCAAGTTACTGCTTATATCCAAAGAATTATTATAAAAAAAAAAATATTTAATTTAAGAAATTTTGATAAGTTTTAATATGCTGCAAGTTAAGACTTTAAAATCCATAAAATATTTTACATGACTTGTGCCCAAAACTACTCAAACAACGAAGCAGAAATTCTTTGCCTTTAAAATTTTATTCTTTTTTAAATTCATATAAAAATTTTTAATATATTTATTTATTATTTTTTTTCTAACACACATTTTTAAATACTTTAAAGAATAATCGACTATGTTTTATGAAATTTCAAAAATGTTCATTGCCTAATCAACAAATATGAAAAATCGGTCTTAACTCATTTTTTATCTGTAAGAAGCAAAAAAAAAAAGTGTTACTATTTTCTTGCCACCTGATTATATGGCCATAAGAAAACAATTTAAAGCATTTAGTTTTACTTAAATTCCAACTTAAATTCTAATAGCAATTTAACATTACTAAAAGCAGTTTGATTTTATTACAAGGTTTCTTATTTAAGAAAAAATTATTTTTTTTTCTGCATTTTTTTCAAACTTTTGCATTTAAAATTTTTAGCCTTTCCAAGACAGTTGTTGATGTTGCTGGTTTTTTTATTTTAAAGCAAATAATTTAATTTTAATTTACAATTTAAATTGCAAAATTATCTTAATGTATTTTGACTAGAGAATAAAAACCGTTTAAAAAAAATAACAACAACCTAAAACTATAACAAATTTGGAAAACTTCACAGGCCAACAACCACACAGTTTATAACTTGAAAAAAAAACCTCAATAAAAACAAACATAAAATCATTGAAAAAAAACCTTACCACACCTTTTACAGAAGACCCAAAACGGACATGGAGACCAAAACTGTCAGCACTTAAAATAAGATTATACCATAAAAAGGCAAACATACTACAACACACTAAAACTGCAAAAAAAAAAAAAAAAAATAATCAACAAAAAAGAATTTTAAACTGATTTAGTTTTTAAATTCAATTTAGCTTTTTATTTTGATTTTTATTATTTATAGGAGGGTGGTGTTATTGTTATATGACTTAACAGACTTTAAAACTCTTTATTTTGTTTCATTTGAATTTATTTGGAGTTATTTTCCAAGACAACAAAGCAGCGATACTTTAAGATGTCATATATTTGTGAAGCCCCCCTTCCCCTCAAGGGTTCTTAGAGTCTGGGCTTTAAGGGTCACCAATCACCTGGTGTGCCGGCACCAAATCTGGGCAGGCAAGTTGGATATTTGTCGAATGGCTTAACAGTGTCCTTAGCTATACTGGCACCACGGGAACCGGTAGTTCAAACAGAAGTCCGCCCATCGCTGTAGCCGGCTGTTGGTGAGGTCCCTTCGGGGTGAACGTAGTAGCTGTGGTTAAGGTCTGTATCTGCAGGGATGCTGTGGAACAATTCGAATTGTGCTGTTGCATTCTCAACAGACGGGGTTAGATAGTCTTCAACCCTCAAGCAAAGCGTAGCTTATGTTCCTTACGGCCATGTTCTTAGAACTGCAATTCTGTTGGCTACGCCAGTAAAGGGCGCTAGTCGTTTCTTTGTATTTCACTCAGTGCTAAGACCACCGGCAGGTTAGGGCCTCACAGCCAAGTACCAACGGTAATCTTTATCACGTTATATGTTCTAATCCCCCCTGTAGATACTAAGGGTCTGGCTGAGCTTACCAAAGTTTAGACGAAGTGCTTTCGGGGTATAAGGGTCACCAGTCTCCTAGTGTGCAGACACCAAATCTGGAAAGTCAAGTTGGCTGCTTGTCGAAAACTTAGCAATATCCTTAGTTATACTGGTGCCATGAAAACTAGTAGCCCATACAGAGATCTGCACAACTCTGTAGCCGGTTATTGGTGAGGTCGGTGTCTGCAGTGAAGGTGTGGTTGCACTCTCAACAGACAGGGTTAGATATTCTTGGACTAGTTCATGTTCCTCACGGCCTTTTTCCTAGATTTGCAATTTTTTTAGCTACGCCAGTGGAGGGCGCTAGTCGACGCTTTGTATTTTACTCAGTAGTAAATCCACCGGCAGGTTAGGGCCCCCACGGCCAGGTACTGAAATTAATCTGTGTCACGTATTTGTTCTAATCCCGAAGAGGCTACTTAGTAGTGATAAGTTATAAAAATAAGTTACAGAAAAACACTCTCTTACCTGCTGCCTTACCGTTGATTCAACGTTATTGCTTTCATTTTATTAGGGGTGAGGTCTAGAGCTGAAATGGAATATAATTTATGGTGCAGTCGTAACTTTCTCCCTCTTCACTTTTAAAATTTTGGTATTTAAAAATTCAGTATTTACTTTTTAATTACCTCCTAACAGTTTTAAATACTTATAATCTTCTTTATTTTAATGAAATTGGGATTAGAACTGTGGATATTAAAATTAATTGAAATTGATTTTGGCGTAAGGTAATTTTTTTTTAAGTTTTAAAAAACTTTTTTAGGCAGAAAAATTCTTTTACAAATGTTTGCGAACGTTTTCCAAAGAAAACTAGAAAATTAGATACCAGCAGAATGTAATGCTGCATTTTATAAATCGCTACATTCTTTAGCAGCATTCTTCCCATCCATCTACCTTAGGTTGTATACATTGTAAACAGCATCTATTTAACCAACTAACTTATAAAAATCTAGTATTGCATTGTTACTGATAAACTCAGAGCTTGCAAACAAGTGGAGTTTTTCCTTATGATTCGAATTTGCAGAGTTCTCAACATTGATTCGGGTATTTTACTTTCATAATTATACCATCCAGTTGCAGTAACAGTCGTTGAGCATATCTCCATTAGAGTGGATATTTCAAAATTAATATTTTTTAAAGTGTTCTTTCACATTCATGTTGTTATTTTTTGGGGTCGCGCAGGTCACCTGCACAATTTCGAGGTTATTATAGCCTCAATATAATAGTAGTATATCAGCGAATCTGCTGAGGTTTCCTCGAGATGGTGGCTGTGCTGACAAACCACCATGTTATTAGTACCCATACTAGAAGACTAAATCTTCCATACCATGACCTCTTCTAACCGGGGTACTTCGAGTCTGGCTGAGGTAACATAGGCTTTGACACTGGTATCTTTGGGATAGAGGGGGAACAAGTCCCCCGTTGTGCAGGCACTGAATCTGGATAGACAGTTCTAAACTCTCGAAGGATGCACTAGTCTCCTTAATAAACTGGCACTACGGGAACTGGTAGCCCATACAGATAGCCGCCCCTCTCTGTAGCCAGTTATTGGTGACGTCCCTTCGGGGTACACGTGGTGGCTGTTGATAAAAAAGTCTATATCTGCGGGTCAGGCGCGGAAAAGATAGAAGTGTGCTGTTGCACTCTCAAAAGACGGCGTTGGATAGTCTCCAACCCTCAAGCAAAGTGAAGTTCATGGTCCTGCAAGCCATGCTCTTGAAATTGCAACTCTGTGGGCTAAGTCCGATGAGGGCGCTAGTCGACGCTTTGTATTTAACTCAGTGGTACTGACGTTAATCTGTATCACGTATATACCATGACCTCTGTAGAAGTTGCCAGGATGAGAAAGAAAATGTATTAACTCTGTCATTGTCCATCTCTTTTTAGGAACAGAGCAGCTCTTTTGGGCAGTGCAAGACTGCATAGTCTTGCAGATCTATCGGTCTGTGATGTTGCTAGGACAAATCGTTTTTTCCAAATTTAGCATGCAATCTATCTCCTATTAGCCGAACTTCCTTTAATAAAGCTGCTCCACCATTATGAAAATACATCTCTCTTGCAAAGAACGCATTTGCGCAAGTCGGTAATCTCTTTAGAGTTACAATTACAGAAATTGGATCAACCTAATGTTAAGGGCGATTGCTTTATTTAAATACTCACTTCTTAACTGGCAATATTGATTTTCCTGCAACTGATTCCAGTTTATTATTATTTAACAATATATCAATTGTCCCTGCTGTTTAAGTACAACCCACGAATAAATCAAAACATTAGTTCGAACAATAGGGGAGTTGGCTGGCAGTTGAAGCTGTTGAAGCATGTAATACATCTAAGTCAGTAGCCAGCAAACAGCGAATCAAACAAAAACTAAAAAAAGAAAAAAAAAACAACAAAAAAGAAACTAAACTAAATGTGAAGCTTAAATTCAATCATGTATCAGCAATTTTAAAACAATTTTCAACTTACTGACAGTTTTGCTACTGTGCCAACTTTAGTATGAGATTGATTTTTTTTTTGCCATACATTTTGCTTTTCTTAATGTTAATAAAAAAAAATAAAAATAACTTTTTCTAGATGAAGTTTAATGTATGATAGTGGTATGATCTTATAAGAAAATTACACATACCTACATATCGGTTGTTAAAGTATGTTACGAATGACTTTGGTATCAATCTGTCCATCATCATTACCATCAAAATGCAATATATATATTCTGAAACAAAACAAACGTTAAACATACAAAACGAAAAGGAAAAAGACTTTTAGCTTAAATAGAGATTCGAAATGACAGATACAACCGTCATACTAAAGTTAAGATTAAATCAAAAATTGAAGGCGAAGAAAATAAGAAAAGCAAACAAATAACACAATCAATCGATAAAGTGGATGTTTGTTAAGGACAGACAAGATAATCAAATACAGTGGTGGCTTAAGGAATAGATTTAAGGATTAAAATGGTGGAGAAAGTGTGAAAGAGCAAAACCTCTAGGAAATACTCGGTTTCAACATTTTGTTGTTGTTGTTGTTATTGTCTTGGTTCTATTGCTTTGAAAGCCGAACGATTATAAAAACAATGCAAATTGCCAAAAACTAATATTTCATAAAAATTCTCAATTTTGCCAAAACTTCGTCAAAAAGTAATCACCGATTACTGTGACGAAGAGAAAGTTACGTGAAATTTTTGAGAGAAACCACGTGCCAAAAGACCGTACTATTTGTCGTGTAGTAAATGATTTCGTAGAAAGAGATTTTGTTGGTGATAGGCTCAAGCATGGACTACAATGTACTCCAAGATTGGCTAAAAAAATTATTGCTGCTCACAAAAGTATTCAAAACAATCCATCATCCTCAATTCGACGTCGTGCTCAGCCGCTTGATCCTCGAAGAACAAATTTGGCCACAATTTTGCTCAAGAATTTCCATGTGTTTTAATATAAGATTCAGTTGACAGAAGAACTTATTCCACATTTACGCGGCGTAACGTTAACTCTGGATGGGCAGCGATATTGTGATATGAATGAAAACTTTTTAACGCCACAACTGCATGCTTTGGGCTCGATTAACATGTAGTATCAAAAGGGCGGTGCCACAACACAAATAGCCAGAATTACAATAGAATTGCTGCGAGACTTCTTTTCATAATGAGTTATTTCAAGAAATGGTGATGTTGACTGGCCTCCACGGTTGCCTGATTTGGATGATCGGTACTTCTTTTTGAAGGAATATCTGAATAGCCAGGTTTATGCAAACAAACCAGGAACGCTTGAGCAACTCAAGCAAAATATTTGTGATCAAATTAGAGAAATACCACGTGAAATTTGTGAGAATGTAATGAAAAATGTGCTCAAAAGGTCTCGAATTTGTAAGGCTAACAGAGGCGGACATTTATCTGATGTTGTATTTCATACATAATTTACCGATATAAGATCCCTTCTCTTTCATTTAATTATAAGCAAACAGAATAGTATATCTTCCCGGCAATAACCAAGTGTCACAGTTGTGAAAGAATGAATTTTAAAATTAAATCACTATTTTTTAGGAAACGTAAGATGAGGTTTGAACGAATAGAGCCCTTCCAACTTGTTTTAATTAAAAATTGTAAATACCCTTTTTCTTCTTCTATTAATATAAATACAACAATTCAAATTATAATTATTATTTTAAAAGAAATGCTTAAAAATTTAAAAAAATCAATTACGTGTATATGTTGGCGTATGATTAATTTTAATAGAAAAAAACCTCGAAATTTTACCAAAAATATAAACTACACTAAAAAGCCAAACATTTAATAAAAACCGAAATTCAAGAAAATACTGAACATTTCAACAAAAAAAAAAAAAATAAATAAATAATTTCTTCAAAAAACATAATTGCCTCCAGTAAAATAATTAATTTTAGAAATTATTAAATCAATTTCATGATATTTCTAAAATGTTCAAGAAAGAAAAAGTCATTATCTGGAAGTCTTATGCTGTTTCAAAAAATTTAAAATTATTAAGAACTAGATGACCCGTACGAATATTTCGCAGCGCTAGTTGTCATTTCTGTAAGATAAAATAAAAATAATTAATGGAAATTTTAGTAACTTCAATACATTTTATTAAAAGTATAAATATATTAGAAATCATAATATATCATACATATTTACATACATACATACATATTTTTAAATGCTTTTATAATACTTCTTTGAATACAATGTTGGAGGTAATGACATGATCATCTTTAACTTGTTGCCCGTACGAATCCTTAATACAAACAAAAATATCTTTAAATAATCGGCATTATAGTAAATAAAGGTATTGCCAGAATGTATTTTAATATATACTGTATTATGTAGAACTGCATTACCATTAATTGATTAATTAAGCGACCCTGTATTACCACACTTGAACAAAAACATATAATCACTTTATTATCTTGCAGTTCTACATATAAAATATAATTTTTATCAATGAAAATATTAATTTTTCAATTTCTAATTATTTTTCGTCATTAGTATTAAAAATAAGCTTTAAAATGAGATATAATTCCTTAAATTTGATGCGGTGGTATGGGAGATATTTGCAACCGACAAAAAAAAGTGCTTTAGAAATAATATATATGATTAATAGGAGTATTATTAAGAAAAACTAAACGTATATTGCGTCTATCTTGGCGTATGATTAACATTAATAGCAATAAAAGTTTAGAATATTAAAAGAAATGTAAAAATGCATCAAAAAACAAAAGTCAATAAAGTGATGAATATATCATAGAAATGGTTAATTTCAATTAATAGAATTATTTTCCTAAAAAAATTGTGATTTCATCAATAGTACAATGTTCCTGAAGTTTTCATAATATCTTCAAATTCTTTTAAATTTTTTGATATTCAAGTGGGATAGGGCAATCTCCTTACATGATAAATATTTGACGTCCTGAGATTTGTGGTTAACATACACATAATTATCATTAATAATTATTAATTCACAATAAAAGCGCATATTTAAAAACGATAAATACGGTCTTGAAATTGCTTGTATTTATTTAAATACAAAAACAGAGTTCATCACTAGGAAACTATAAGTGGGTAGATTTATAATTAAATAAAGCAAACTAGAACCGTCGAAAATTATAACACAAGGGTTTCTGAAATTTAAGAGGATAACTTTACTTCTAGATTTCATTAATACTGTTTATTGTTTGGACAAAAATTTTTAGTTTATTTAAAATATTTGTCAGTAGTTTTCTGAAGAGTTTAGTAAGCGGTAACGAAATGGCCATCGAGACGTTCTTTGAAGCTCGAAAAACAATATCGGTAATTAATTTAATCGGGATAATTTAAAAATAGCACAAAGTTTTTTATGAAAATTAAATAAAAAAATCACTGTATTAGAGTAGTGTATATGGCGCTTTCCATACAAAATAAAGATAGACATATTTAAAATCTTTAAATTCCAACGGTTTATCTGGGGCACATATTTTAATAAAAACTTAGCAGTTACTATTCGACGCAAATAAATACTATCGTGTGGCTACACAGAATAAAAAACCAAATATTAAATAAAAATGTATGTATTTTTTCCAAAATCCTATTTTAAAATTTTAGTGATGTTCATACTCAGGTGCCCTATAAGATCGTAAAATGTGAATTTTGGAATTAAATTTAAATTTTGGAGAGCTGCAATGACATCTTAACAGCATTGTAATATTTCAAGCTTAAAATGTCTTTTTTATGCTAAAATTTTTGATATTGGTTTTTGACATTTTACACCTTTTTACGATGTTGGCATTTTTTTAAAATAAAGCTGAACTATTCGTTTGTTCTTGTTAAATTATTATTATTAATGAGAATAATCGTACCACGACCACTCTTCCACGCAAGTTTTTTATTTAATTAAAATGGCTTCCTGTTTCCTTTTGCCTAATTTGCGTTATGAATCACGACTTATTTATCTTTTAAATGTCTCTTCCTCTCTCTCTCTCCCTCCCACTTACTCCTCCTCATCCTAATTTCTTAAACAAACATACCCTCTTGGAATTACTATAAATATATCTATCTCTGTTTTAAATTTTTTAAGAACGGCGCAGCCTTAAATGCCCGTTTTAGTCATAACTCAAAAACGCTTTGTGCAGACTTTAAATAAGGCATCTATACGATCATACGAACAAACGTTAAAAATTCAATTGAATTCGGTTTGACCGGTCGTGAGTTATACAGTCACAACACTTTTCTTCAAAATTCTAATAAAGGTGAAAAAAATGGAAGTCATTACGGCTTAACCACGCTTGATGAATTTTTCTCTGAGTAACAGTTTATATGCAGTGAAGATAATACTCCTAAATCTCCGGTGAAGAAGAAATTGTACAAAAATAATGAACCAGATATTGAAGAAATATTTTTATATACTTCAGATTTCGCAAATCATAAAAGTAAACTTCTTTATTTAATTAAGTTGCTGTCTCATTTAAGCAGCAACCACTGTTACATATTATATTGATAAAACAAACAACGCACTCTATATATTCTCTAGTTGTTGTTGTTATTATTATTTTTGTTTCATATCTATTTCATTTTAATTTTTTTCTACATTTTTTCCATTTTTTTTTTCTCTCGTTCATAAGACTCATTGAAGTAGTGGGTATTAAGTATAAAATATCAGTGTATCAAGTAGCAATCATTGAACACCCAGTAGCTGCTACAACAATCTATTACAGCGCCTTTACTCTTAATGTCCAAGCAAATATTGCTGCTGTTGTTGGATAATATAGATTTTTTTTTACTTCATGCTAAGCTGTTGTCTAAAGTAAAGTACAGCAAAAGTGTAGTTCGGTAGTTGGTGTAGAACTGTTACTATCTATAACTATATATTTATTTATTTATAAGTTGAAGAAAAATAGATAAAAGAAAAAAAAAGAAGAGAAGAGAAATAAAAATAATAATAGTAATAGTAATAGCTTTAAGTGTAGATGCCAAGGCAATTACTTTGTAATTTAAGTTATTGATTGCCACGCTGTTGCTTTGCGTTTTATGAAAACTACCAGAGACCACTAAGACACAATTATTCTTACGTTCTTCTGTCTTCACAACTCAAGGCAGTCTTAGTCGTCTATAAGTGTAAAATCAAACTGCCAGCCTACTGTAACGTTAATCTATAGATTATTTCATTACAATTTTTCAATTACTATTTAGTGTTATTAAGAGTGCAAAAATCAACAACAGCAGTAGCAAATAATATGATATTAAGTTATTTATGGGTGTTTCCATAGTTTAGTTTTAATATTGGCTTACAAGTTAAATGACTTATTAATTTAGTTGTTGCAAGTAATGAGACTTAAATTAAAAAAAAAAAAAAAAATAAAACGAGCATATGCAGTGTTCAGTTGTTATTTATATAAAAAATTATTTTATTTTTTGTTTTAAATAAGCTTTTCTTTTTAGTGGAAGTGCCTCTGATTGTTAACATAAATTCTGATTAATTGCTCCTAAGAAATTCAAACACATTTTTACACAACTGAGATTATTGTAAAAATTTATAGAAATTTGGAAGACATAATTTTAGTGAAAACTAGAAAAGATTGCACAAGTCAATGGTATTATTTGTACCAGATAGATTCAATTAGGTACTAATGGTCCCTTAGGCTGATAGGCGCAAGCAGCACCTTTGTTTTCTATAGTCCACACTACATCTAGTGCTAGATAAGCTCGAATCCCAGAAACATTAAAAAGAAATGTGCCCATAATTTTATAAAATTTACGTGTCTTCATCTGTCCCTTTTTACAAGAAGTTAAGAACGGAAAAATAAAATATTTTTTTTGTAAATTAATTAATCTCATAAAAAATTCCCGGTGTTTTATATAATTTAATATTTGCAAAGTCTCCGTGCATATAAATAAATTATCGTAGTGTTTTGTGATATTTTATTTTTCATCATCTTTTAACTGCATAAAAGACCCGAAATAAAATCAACCGTGTACAGTAGAGAAAGAAAAATAGAGTCATTGTTGGTTATTGTTGTTTTTGCTTAAACTTGATTTTTGTCTTTGCTTTATTGTTTGTACAAAAATCTGTAGTTTATTTAAAATGTGTGCGAGAAGTTTCCTGAAGAGCTAAGTAAGCGGTAGCGAAATGGCTATCGAGACGTGATTTCACCCTCAATAATCAAAACCAGTGATTTCGATATTTAGTCGGGATGATAAAAAGTGGCACCAAAAAAAAAACGTTTTTTTTTTTAATTAAATAATCTAATAGAAAACTTTATTTAAAATTGAAGAAAAATAAAAGTAATTTATTTTAAGCATCCTTAAGATCGTATTTTTATTTTTACTTTTTTTTAAGAAATAATAGAAAATTGAAGTAAGTAAGTAAGAATAGAATATAATATAATAGAATAGAATGTAATAGAATAAAAAAATAGAATAGAAAAGAAAAGATATGAAAAGAATTAAAATTGTATTCGCTTTGAAAAAAGAGTGATAATAAGCCTGCCGCTTATAAGCGCGTGAAGCGACTTTTGCTGAAAAGTTTGCTGAAGCAATATTTTAAACTTGGACATTTTACTTTTGAGGAATGGAATGCTATTAGCGTTCAAAATTTGTGGCAACACTAAACCTAAGATAGACAATTTTTAATGCGAGTTTTAATTTTCTTTTTCTTTTTGTAATAGAATCTCCTTATAGGCAACAATAAAAACTATACAATGACCATTAACTGTTACGTAACGCTTGAGAGTTATTTTACATTTTACATTTTAAATTTAAATTCCTCATTCTCTTTGTTAGTTTTTAGTGAGCAGCGAAAATGAAGTCCTGTTTTAGGAAATATTTTTTAAATCAAAACTACTTATAGTTGTAGAAGAAAAAAATTTTTTTACTTTGAAAATTAATTAAAGTTGTTATTAGCTTAATTATACATTTTATTAAAAAACAAAGAAAAAAAATTTTAATCAATTAATTAAATCAATTACATATATAAATTGATATTGAAATAATTAAATTAATTAAAATTTTAATAAAATATCATTCTCAAAGCAAATAAACTTTCAGTAGGTATAAAGACGACTTTCTATACGATATCGATATTTTGGCACTTTTATGCGAAAAAAAATTTTGACTAAAATATACAAAAAAAAAAAAATGTAGGAAACGTATATAATAGCTAACGTTTAACAAGAAACATTTTCAGAAATATGTCACACCCAAAATTAATACCCTCCATATATTCTTTATAGCTCTACCAAGAAAACACATTACCAAATTTTTTAATATGTAGAATTACTAAAAAATCTTATCTTTGTGATTTTTGGCAAGATTTCTGGGAATTGTGTGGAATTTCTCTTTCAAGAACTGTTTTTTTTAATTTCCATTTTATTTTATGTATTTCTATACACGCAAAGAAAAAACATGGTTGAGGTAACCATAATCTCAGAGCAACATATTATGGTTGTTTTATATGGTTGTTAGCAAAACATAGTGTTGTTACATTTAACAATAATAAAGCTAGTCTTGCAACCATATTGTTGTTAAGCATAACAATAACATGGTAAAATCTAAAAAATAATAAAATAATTATGTTAAAATATAAACATTAAATGGTTAAATTAAAACATCATAATATGGTTGAAAATGTCATGAATTATTCTTATTGATTTGTTACATAAATTCACAAAAAAACCATTCTTTGCTTATTCTATATAATTATTTGTTATATTTGTTCTCATATTTTATATATTATTTTTGTTTTTGCATAACTTTTTATTTTTTTTTGTTTATTTACTCTAACAACAAAAACAATTTCAACTTTAAGCTAACAAAAAATTACTAAACTAATAGAAAAGCATTCAAGACCTAGAACTTAATATTTTTAAGCGCAAACATTATTTGGTTTTCCTTTAATCATTGATTGAAAAAAACTATATTATAGTTAAATATATTATATTATTTTTAATAAGTTATAAAAATTTGGTTGTAGTTAAAATTGTTTCAAGTTTTGTGCCCAGTAACCATATTATGGTTAAATATTTAAAAAAAATGTGATTAAAGTATTGCTGAAAACAACTATAATTTTCTGTCTGCAACCTTACAATGTTATTAAGAACATATTATGGTTATTGTGACCATATTACAACCATGTTTTTTTTTCTCCCAAGGCGCTTTACTACTCCAATGAGAATTATCTTACCACGACCACTCTTCCAATTAAAATTTTTTTATTTGATTTATATGAAAGTTATAACAGATTTCCTTCTGTATATTGGACTATATGAATCAGGAGTTATTTATCTTTCAAATAGTTAAAAAAATTTTTTTCTTTTCTAAAAATTGATTCCGCGCATTTTTTCTCTCCCCCAGTTAAGCTAGTTTTTCTTATTTTTTAAATAAGACGAACCTTATGAAACTTCTAAATAAATGTCAAACTCTGTAAAAAAATTTTTTAAAATCGGTGCGGCCTAGATGTGCGTTTTAGTCATAACTCACGATCACGACAAGACGAACAAACATAAAAATTTAATTGAATTGGGTTTGACCGTTCGTGAGTTATAAAGTCACAACACACTTGCAACAATTTTTTATATATGGATTCTAAAAATTAATCCAAAAATATTGTTAAAAAACTTGATAACACTTATTTGGGCTGTTTTAAAAGAAATATTGAAAAGGCCCTAGGAGGTCCGCCTTAAAACTAAGCGTTAATAATAAATTTAAAAATTAAAGTGCGTTTCTGTAAGACGTTCTAAGCAAAATAGTCCCGATGAGCTACACGCACTTGTCCGCTTTGTTTTTATAAAAATTCTGAATTTTTTTTTTCTATTTTGAGTGACTTTTACAATTAAAGTGCACAAAAGATTCACCATTGCCGATTATTTTTACTTTTGTTTCACATTAAGATTAAGTCTATCATCTAGATCACCTTTCAACAATTTACAAATAGTTTGTCTACATTTATTTAGTTTTACAACTCTTTCTTAGCTTCTGACATTTATGATTAAATTTAATTTTATTCTGCTGATCACTGTTTGACTGTTAAAGTTTTGATTTCAATTTCAATTTTATTTATATTATTAACCAGCAACTAAGACTTGTAAAATATAAAAGAGGAATATGGGTATTTTTATAAAAAAAATATCTATTATACTTTTAGATTACAATTTTTAGAATTTCAATTTTTTTATGGCAGTGTCTTTGTTTAATTTTATTACTTAGAATCAATTTAAGATTGAATTTGTTGTTTTTTTTTAGCAAATTTTATAGCACTTGCTATTTATTTCAATTCTTTTTTATTTTTAAGCAATATTTTTTTGCAGTGGTAAAATTAAATTAAATTAAATAATTGGTTTCACACATGCATTGGCTGAGTGAAAAACAAAAAACGAAACAAAACTAACCAGCGTATAAAACACATGTGTTTGTTTTGAAATTATTTTTTTTGTGGTGTTTTTTGTATATTTTTCTGCAAGATTCATAAAAGGTTTGAAATTTTAAAACTTGTCTGGTGTTGGCTGTTTGTAATTTTTGTATATTTTTTTCTTAATTTTTATTTTTTTAATTTTCAATTTGGCTTTTTATTTGGTTATTGTTTGTCTGACTTCTTTTTTTGGCCAAAGAGTAGTTGTTGAAAATCATGTTTAATGTTATACCATAATACCATAAATTCTTGAAAGTGATATTAATATGATTAGACAAGTCGTTAAATATAGAATGTTGAGATTTTTGTACAAACATTTTTGTTATTCGCTTGAAAATTAAAATTTAGTCATTTGGAAAAGAAGTTGTAATTTATGGTAATGAAATGAAAAGAATAAAAAAATTAGCAATAAAAATGATTTATTAAAAAAGGCTACACATCAATCATTTAAGATGCAACGGCAACGAAAAATATAAAACTGAAAAATACTTAAAGGAAAATTAATGTTTTTAAGAATAAAGTTTCCAAATTGCGTTAATCAATATTAACACTTAAAGCCAATTTACACTATGCAATTTTTCATGAAATTAGCCTGAAATTTTTATTTGGTGGTAAAGCAAGAGGGGTAAGCTGTATGGCAAACGGAACGAACATTAAAGAAAAGGTTCGAAGAACACATACGATTATACAAACGGTAAAGGGAAGACTTTAACTTCGCCCTTAACACACATGGATATAAAGCAAGGAAAATAGATGAACGTATGACACTACTACACCCTAGTAAAAAAGGACGAAGACTAAACATTCTTGAAAATATGAAAATCTACAACACACAATCGATTAATGGAGACATTATTAATGAGGAGGTAAACACAAGATCTGGCACAATTTTTACACCACTAAAATTATTAAAATTGTGTTTAAAAAACATATTTCTTTAATTAAAAACACGGGGATTTTTTTTTTTAAATTTAATATTCACAAAAACTTCGTGCTATTTTTTATTTAATTATGCCGATTAAATTAATTACCGATATTTATTATTGAGGGTCAAAACACGTCTCGATGGCCATTTCGTTATCGCTTACTTAACTCTTCAGGAAACTTCTGACAAACATTTTAAATAAACTAAAGATTTTTGTCTAAGCAATAAAGCAAAGACAATTATCAATATCGGTAATTAATTTAATCGGGATAATTAAATAAAAAATAGCACGAATTTTTTGTGAAAATTAAACATTTCTTTATTTTTCACCCTTACTTGCATCAATGCTAAAACATACACACAAAAAATTTTTTTTTCTCACTTATGAGAAACTTCATTAATCTCATCTTTGAATGCTCATAAATGAGAAGTTTTCAAAGCTGAAAAATTCTTAGCGTTCTTTTAGAGATTCTAGCAAATCTAGTTATAATATTGTGTTTTATAAAACAGATTTCTTTATTTTACTTGCATCAATGCTAATACATACATAATGACGAATGACCGTGAAAAAGAAAAAAAAAAACTTTTTCTCATTTATGTGAAACTTCATTAATCTCATCTTTGAATGATCATAAATGAAAAGTTTTCAAAGCTAAAAAATTCTTCGCGTTCTTTTATGAAAAGCAGCATCAAGAAGATTGATGCTATTTATTGCTTAAAAACGAAATAGACACACCCATTCATGTGTGATCGTAGTAAGAAATTTTTTTTGTTGGTCGTTTATGAACGTAAAAACTAAAAAAAAAAAAAAATAAAAAATCATAGAAACCTCGTTTATGAAAAATTTCATAAATGCTTATAATTGAATGCTCTTTAATAAAAAATTTGGACCTCTGTATAGAAGTAATAATTAAATGACCTGGAAACACAGGCTACAAGAATCATTTATACAAAAAATAATCCCAAATAGCGCCATTTTAGCTTCATTCTTTTCTACGTGAACATCCATTTGTGGAGTAAACGTTATATTCTGGTATTGAAGATATCATAAGATACGTAATGGTAATTTAGAAATGACTTCACGTTCATTTAAAACTTCTAATACGTTAATCTAGCATCTGCGTTGATAGCAATTACTTTTGATGTAAAATATGACAGCTTTAAATGAAAAATATGTAAATGGTTTTACAATTTACAATATTTCAAGTATTTTTGAAATCTTTTGCTGGCTTTTTTATATGTTTTTATATTTTGTATATTATTTTTAATTATTTATTTTTTATATAAACTTTTTTTTTCTTCATTTTCTATAAAAATAATTTCTAATTTAAGCTGACAAAAATGAAATATTTTGAAACGCAAACATTATATTATTTGCTTTTAATCATACTATGATTAATAAAAACATATTATGGTTAAATATATAATCTTACTTTTAATTAGTTATAAAACTTTGGTTGTGGCTCAAATTTTTTAAGTTAAACCAACCGTATTCATTTTTTTTCACAGTAACCATATAATGGTAAAATGTTAACAAAAAATGTTTATCGTGACTTGAGTATTGTTGAAAATAACTATAATTTGTTCTCCACAGCTATACAATATTACAAAGAACATAATATGGTTAGTATAACCATTTCACACAATATGTTTTTCTCTGAGCAGCCAGTGACGACGGTTTTAACCGAAAGGTATGACCAACAATCGTCAAACCACTTTTTTCACACAATCTCCTTTATTCACGATAATTAGCTTTCACATTAATTCTTAGATTCCTGGTTAAACAATTAAAAAATTCTTCGCATATTTTTAATTAAGAAACTGTCTGTAGTGACAAGTTGACAAATCATCAAAGGACATCACAACATCATGCGCTGCAATGATTTTAGAATATCATAAATAAATAATATGACTTTCATTTAAAAAGTAGCATTATTTAATATAAATTAACTGCCTGGCTAACAAACAGTTGCCGGCTCAAAATGCAAAAGCTATTAAAGCTAATAAAGTCATTACAAAAAAAAAATCTTTTCTAAGTTTTTGCTCTAAATCTGTTATAAATATTCATAGCGATAAGTAATTTTAGCAAAAAAAATAGATAAAAAAGGGAAGGTTGGACTGTGTAAATGAATGAATAAAAATTAATTTTTTAACAGTTATTTTTAAAACAAACTCGTTTTGCTCTCTGGCTCAAGCAGGTTACAATATTAAAGATTTTTTTTAGCATAAAAATAAAATAATAAAAAAAATATTTCATAATTTTATATTCTCCAACCTTCCCCAATCAATTATTCCTTCAGCTACAACACTTTACTATTCCATTCGCTAGAGTTTAATCAAATAAATTAAAGCAAAAATACCAACACTTTGTTATTGGTAACAACTGAAGCAAAAACATGTGAATGAAAAAAACTCCAACTCCAAACCACACTACAATTAAATGCCTACAATCTCCTCTACCATTTTGCTTAAATAATACAATACAATTCCATGCTTCTGCACAAATTGGCCATACCTCAAGGTGGAAACTAAACACTCGTACTTTAACCGCAGGAAAAGGTGTCTGCATAAAAGTGTGATTTTTATAACAAAATGAACTTGTTGTTCAACTTGTTGTCTCAATTAAATGCTAAATTATGAATCTGTTTTTTCTTCTTCTTCTTTAACTTGTAGTTCGTAGTCAGTGCAAAGACTGTCCCAGCTATTTTGTAAGTGTGTGACATTTTTATAGTTATGCTCGACATTATGAAAATTTAAAAGTGCATTTGAATTGTAAAAAAAAAAAAAAAAATATAGTTAATGTTAAATTATGAAGTGTTTTTTGTCTGGACACATTGCAAACAACATTTCAAAATAAATAATTTTAAAATAACTTTACACATAAAAAATTTATGTGAATTTTTATACTTGATGGCACTTGGTTTGGCAAATTTATGGGATCTTTTTAAACTGGAATTCTTTAAGGAATGTTTGGGAAATTTCTAGTCGAACGGAGAAACTAATTACGAGAGCTTCTGTACTAGAAGACGGAATAAAGTTATACAACAAAAAGATTACCAAGTGGGTCCAAATGAATACAAAATATACATTGACAATCTTATTCTTATTAAAATACGATAACTGTTTCAAAACTTTTTCTTTTAAGAAAAAAAAAAAAGAACTAAACCAAAAGGTATTCAAAGTTACCATCAAAAAAGTACCTTCTGAAAAACTTAAAAAAAAAACTTTTTATTAATAATTACATTAAGTTGTCTTTTAAATTGTACCTTTAAAAGAGTACATTTACATACAGATTTAACGATAAGTACTTTAAAACTTTTAGAAATATTTCTTGTAAAAAAAGTTCTATCAAAAAAATACATCTTACATCATCCTTCAATAAACTAATTTTAGAATTTCACAAAAAGTTCATATATTTGTTTTTAAAATCTAAAAAGTACTTTTAACAAAAATTATCCAAACCTTTCGCAAATTTGCACTTAAAATAGTACGTTAAAAAATGTTTTTTTTTACTAGAGGAACCTTTATGCCTGTAAGAAGAATAAAGCTATAAAAATACTATTTAAATAACTTAATTCTATCCAAAAAGTATGCAGTAGAAGAATTCGTACCTTTTAAAAAGTACCATCAATTTTTTTTTTAAGATAGCTGCTTTTAAACTTTTCGGAATAAATAGTTTCTTCAGCTAAACCATATCTACCCGAAAAGTATAAAAAGGTACTTTTCAATTTTAAAAAAGTACCTTCTAAAAAAGTTTTTTTAAACTTGATGAATGAAATTTATAAAAAATACTTTAATAAAAAAAAACATTTTCATAAATATTTCATCTTGATGATGCAAATTAATCGAGATGCCTTAAAAATAGTACTCATAAGAAGGAACATTGGCCAAAAATTTTATACAAAATATAGACTTATCGTCTATATGAGTACAGTGGTGTATTCAAACCCGTAGCATTAAAAAAGTACTTTAAAAAGTATCTGTTAAGAAACAAAATTCATTATTTTTTTCTTCTTTTTGCGGTGTCAAAACAGCAATCACTCGTTAAACACCTCATGTAAAGGAACTCTTAATAACAATACCTTGAAAAAGGGATTGTGAGAAAGAAATTCCCAAAAAAAAAAATTTTTTTATATAAGAACGTATTACAAAAGGGCCCTCTTAGAAATGGTACCTTTTAAAATATCAGCTTTCATAAGTAGATTTTAGAATAAGTACGTCTATATAAAGTACCAATTAAAAGTAAGTTCTTAACAAAAATTATTTAATTTCCCTTTAAACCAACTTTAAAGATTAAAGTACTTCTGACAAAAAGAATCATTAGAAAATCACGTTTTTATGAAAACATCTTTATAAAGTACTACAAAATAGAACATGTAAAGTAAGTACCTTAATGAAATGTTTTAAATAACGGTTATTCGAAAAAATCTTGTTGAGAGACTAATTTTTAAGAACTTTTTGTAAATTACAGCTGAGCACATTCTATTTAAGTAGTTGTTTTTAAAGTGTTCTTAAAAAAACCTTCAAAAAAAACCATTTTAAAAATGTACTTTTTGAAAAGTACTTTTTGAACAGTACTTTTTAGAAAAGTCCTTTTTAGAAAAGTACTTTTTTGAAAAGTACCTTCCAAAAAATAAAACGCGATTTTCTCAAAATATAGTTATTAGTAAATATCGTGGAAGAATATATTTCAAACGATTTCAATATAAGAAAAGTACCCTATGCTAAGTACTTTACAAAAAGTGTGGGGTGCCACGAGTAATTTATTAAAATTAAGTTCAATTTTATTGCCTTTATAAAATTTTAAACTTTGAAGCAAATATCAAATTTTTATTTATGACTTTTTCTCAATGAATGATCTCAAAACGTCAACAATCTATTACTTTCCAAAATGTTTGGATAATAAAACTAGTGTTCAAACATTTTTAATTTCTATTACATGTGGCAGCATTTAAGCATTAAATTAAATTAAATTAAAACAAATATGGTCATATTAAATACTGGTATTCTAAACTAGATTCATAATCAACGTCATCATCATTATCAGAAAAGCCATCATTTTTTAATAAAATTTATAAATGCAACACCACAACTATGAACAAACATATGTAACAAGTTGTGAAGGAAACTTATATTATAACAGTTTGCTATTTGTTAAAGCAATTATATTTAACAAAACTCAAGTAAGCAACAATAAACAAACATTTAATTATCACTTGTAAGAAAAGAAAAGGTAAAAAAAAACTTTGAAATAAATAAAATATAGTGCGTTAAACATAAACAGGCTGATTAAAAATGTTTGGTATGACAGACGGACATACGTACATACATACATCTTAAAGTCAGACTATTTGATTGTAATCTGTAAGTCAAGCAGCAATCATCATGTTTGAAATGTCGACACTAATTAGTAAAGTAACAGAGTTAACACATGACAAAGATTCATAAAGTTGCAAGTAATTGCCACATTAAACATCTTTACACAAACATTTATTCTGAATAGAAGAAGACTACTTACAACTAGTAACAACGATTGGCAAGTTGAAATGGCATCGTTTGTAAAAGTGAGAGGATTTAATTATTGATAAAAACAATCCTTAAAAGGGTCATTAGAAGACATAAATGACACTTAAGATTTATGATAAATTAAAACAGTAGCCATCATACAGCCAAGACATTAATGATAATGATGATGCTTCTGGTATAGCAATAGACGTTAGCTAAAAAAAAAGATTTCTACAATTCAAGGCCATGTAAACGAATGCCGACAATTATTACACTGTAATTAAAATAACGGAGCAACTGAATTGGAAATGAATTAAATTAAAATTAAATGGTTTTTCTATGCTTTACTTCTTCTCGGCTGTGGCTTTTAGTTGAGAGCTGGAGAAATATTGTTGTGAATTTTTTTGCTGGAATAATTATTATATAAAAATACATAATTGTATTTTAATAAAAATTATTGTTTCTCTCAAATAGTTTGGGGTTAATAGCTTATGTGAAATATCGAGTTCATTTCAATGCTTGTGTAGTGACCTGTAACATTAGAGTTGGGGAACGCCAAGGGTTTTAATATCTACACCGCAAAATCATTCTGTTGTACAGTGGTACCAGACATTTTTAAAGAAAAATTCCGTTGGCTAATCTATTTCTTTATTTCGTTATATTCAAGTTTACTTTTGAAAATATCCATTCAACGTTTGCACATAAACAAAGGAGACATATCAGATTAAATGCCAACTTCGACAAAGCTGGAAACACTAACTCACTATTCGCTATAGAAATTTTTTGATATTGGGTACTAAAACTCCTCAATAAATTTTTTACCTACAAGCTGTCCGCCGGCAAGGTATACGAGGGCTGCTCTATATATTTCTGGCCTAATAGTGAAAATGCGAATATTTATAATCAAAAATGGTTTTATTGTTTTTCAAAGTATTCTCCAGCATGATTTATACACTTTTGCATGCGCTCAAACCAGTTGTCGAAGCACTTTTTCCACTCCGCTTCAGACACCTCTAAAACAGCTTCTTCTGGCGACGAAAATCGTTGACCACGCATTTTTTTCTTGATGTGTGGAAACAAGAAGAAGTCAGTGCTGTACGGCGGATGACCCATTAATTAGACGTTTTGGCCGGTCAAAAACGCTCTGGTTTGAGCCGATGTGTGAGAGCTCGCATTGTCATGGTGAACAATGATTCGTCTTCTCTTGTTGGTTTTTCGAATTTCTCCGATGACTTCAGGCAAACAAATTGTAGTATACCACTCAGAAGTAACCGTTCTACGTTGCTCAAGCGGAACAGTCGCCACATGACCAGTTTTGCCGAAGAAACAAGTGACCATTCGCTTCGAAGTGCTTCTTCCACGAACAACTTACGTTGGATTTTGCTCGTCTTTGAAGACCCACACGGTCGATTGTTGTTTCGTTTCGGGCTCATACGCATAGATCCATGATTCGTCACCTGTGAGGATCTTATAAACGTCTTTTGAAGCACCGCAATCGTATTTTTGCAACATTTCTTTGCACCAATCGACACGAGCCTTTTTTTGAACGACTTTCAAATTGTGCGGGATCCAACGAGAACAAACTTTTTTACGGCCAGGTGTTCATGCAGTATCGAATGTATGCTGGTGGAAGAAATTTCCAAGGATGTCTCTATCTCTCGGTATGTCGCATGTCGATCTTACATTATGAGTTCACGCACGGCATCAATGTTCTCTGGCACAACATCCGTTTTTGGACGACCTTCAGGGAATTCGTCTTTGAGCGAGCTTCGGCCTCGATTAAATGCATTATTCCCATTTTTCACAGTGCTATAGGATGGTGCTTCATCGCCATACAAAGGTTTAAGTTCATCAATGCACTCTTGTCGTGATAATCCACGTCGAAAGTTGTGACAAATGATGGCACGAAAATGTTCACGAGTTAATTCCATTTTTTTCTATATTAATTTTTTCAAGTCACTGTAAACAACACAAATAATGGTCGTACGTCAAAACGTTTTGAGTACGATTATGCTTAAAAATGACAAACTTTCCAATGGAAATACCAGATTGCACTTGGCAGCACTCAGTGTTGCCAGGCCAGAAATATATATAGCAGCCCTCGTACTATTTTGTTTTGTCGCCAGTTTGGTAAACATTAGTATTGACATTCTTTAAATTTCCCCGAATTAATTATAGATTTTCAAAATAAATCTTTATAATTTGGTAGAGTTGTTCAAGCGTCAATTTCTTAATAACGATTTGCTGAACATACTGTCCATAAGTGTCAAAAAGTGATCGCATTATTATAGTTCATTTGACAGTTAAACCTTTCGTAAGTTCTAGCGGGTTTAAAAGACTCATTTTTCCATATTTCATTATTTAAATATTTCGTTAATATGTGGTGAGAAGGGAAAAAGAATACTTAAAAAAAAATTGGCTAAAAACTCTGGACCAATATAAAGTATTAGCTGTGATTATTTACAGTTTCTGCTGGTTCTACAGAACAGTAAAATTTTTACAGTAAAATTTTCTAGATGAGTTACACACTC
The DNA here is from genome assembly GCA_916610165.2 of Gymnosoma rotundatum. NCBI lineage: Eukaryota > Metazoa > Arthropoda > Insecta > Diptera > Tachinidae > Gymnosoma > Gymnosoma rotundatum. The sequence continues at coordinate 128,244,077 of OU744338.1, forward strand.
TCGTACAACTCTCTGGGGATTAAAATTTCAAAACTATTTTACATTAAGTTGGTTGTTGCTTTTGTGAGTTATAACCTCACTGCTGGTCCTTTCTGCGCTTTTATTTTCTTTTACCATCAAAAACTCTTTTAAGAGGATTTTTTTTTTGGTTTTGTTTGCATACAAATTGTTTTACTTACAACCTAAAATTTATTACTCCAAGTCGGTATGTGTATAATTTATTTTTTTATTTGTTTGTTTTTCTTTTTTTTTTTTTTTTTAACTGCTTCCTTGAAAACACTGTTGCTTGCCTTAAAGTCACACATTGTGTAGCATCATTGAATTTGTTTGTTATAATAATAGCACCATTTGCAACATTGCCACCACTGCTTGCAACTGTTTTGTTCACGCTTGCTTTACTATAGTGGCTAAAGCAGCTAAATAACACACTTGTACTGGTAATGGTAGCAAGAAAAAGGCCTTCTTAGATTTCCTTAAAGCTTTTTTTTTTTTGCTACTTTATGGTTAGACATCGATATTTCTTTGGGTTTGTTGGTTTTGTTAAGAAAATTTCACATATTTATCAAAATATTGTTACATTTATGTTGTTTTTGGGAAAATTTATGTGTATGCGCCTGCATTTTATTCAATTTATATTATTTTTTTTCTATTATTGTTGTTGGATATTTTTTTTTAATATTAGTTTTATAAGAGATTGCTTTTCGGTTGGCTTTTCAACTGTATTTTGCATTCTATTGTAACATGATGATCTATAACGGTTTCATTTTTATATTTGTGGCCAAAAAGAGTTAAAAAAGCTTAAGAAAAAAATTATTAAAAAAAAAAGAAAAAACATTTTATAGTGGTTCATTGTCATAGAATAGAGTCACATAAATTAAATTATATAGATTTTTTAAGTAAAATGTATTGATGTTTTAGTTTAAAGACTTATGGAAATGTTAAGAGTATAAAAATGATAACAATGGATGATGAAGAACTACAATTGTTAACGAGATTTAGTAGATCAGTAATTTTAACTATAAAATTGAATACAATACATTAAGTAAAGGATAATTGATGTTTGAAGATTATCTTTTAATATAAAAAGTATTTCTATATCGATAAAAAATATTTTCTTTATTAGAGTTCCGAGACGAACTAGCTTAAGCCGCCGTTCAAATATGTTTTGGGTTTTTTTTACTTCATAAACTCATAACTGCCCATATAATTGTTTTTATGTCGCCAAAAAAAAAGTTTAAAGTCTGCTGCCATTGCCCTTAACTTTGGTTTTTTAGTCTTCAATCTTTAATGTGCTTTAAGAAAATAAAATCTTGAGAACCTCTGCGCATTTTTTAGCAGATGGCGCTAAATCATCAATTGAGCTTTAAGAGAAGAAATAAGTGCCATCAATATTGCAGTAGGACAAAGGTTAAATGTAAAGAGAATTAAATGTAGAAGAAAAATTTAAATTATAAAAAATAACATAAAAAATTTGAATTTTAATTAAATTTTGTTTTTATCTGAAAGGTCAAAATAAAAGAAAGGCGCACTATGGACGTTCAGTGTTGAGCCATTTTTCGAGCATTGCTTTCCGTATGTCACAATTACCCATAATAATGTTGGACATCCAATGCGACTATTGTGTCAGTTGATCGGCGTTATTCAGTGTCTTTAAGTTCTTTCACAGGAAATAAGCGACAGGCCCCTTATCGCATGATCTTGGAGCCCAGAACCAAGTTCCATATCTCGAAATCAACTTATCGTTGCGTTGACCATAGTGCTGTAATGGTCTCCATGGACTGTAATGCGATTAATTTAAAAAAAAATAAAGTCCAATGATGCCACTTTTTCTGAATATAAAAAATTACTCTCACTTCATGACGGATTTTTTAAAGTACTTCTATTTATTTTGATAGCGTTCTTCAAGCTTTTGATCTATGGATGATGATTTTCAAGATAATTTCCAGAGTATAAAGGTCATTAGTGTTGAAATGATAGACTCCCGTAATACCGTTGACTAAGTCGTATACATCCTAGTGCGGGGCACAGATAGAGGAAATGTTCCACGTCTACTCCTCCGCCTCCTCGTCCTAGCAACTTCTGCAGAAATCATTGAAAGGGGGACCCGTTTTCCTAGCATAGCTTCCAAAAAGACAGTGCCCAGTAACCACAGCCATCAAGTCGCGCAATTGACTTCTCGGTAGCTATAGCAAGGAAGCCGCCCTGAATGCCCGATCCAAAGAGGCTAGATTATTCTAGCGATCGAATTTATCGACTAATTTGACTATGTGACCTGAGGCAGATCATACAGAGCAGCATCAACACGCTGTCCGCAAGCAGAGAGGTGTATATCACAGAAGGTGTCAATGACACCCTCTTAAAATATTATTCCCTATTTTTCCACTTCATCGAAAACATGGTTGCCCAAGTCGGTTCATTGTCCGCTCACCCATTTTGGGTAACTGCTGAAACCTCTGCCATCCTGTTCATTGATGCCCAACATAAAGAAACAAATCTAGATGTGGTAAACACAACTTTCAGAGATTTAATCGCATTTTTGCTATCGGTACAGAAAAAGATAATTCAGATAGATATGCTATGGTACCTTAACCAGCACGAAGCCCTTCTGAAAGCACATATTTCTGGTTATAAAACACTGAAGTTAATTGGGAGTCTGAACATCATCCCTATCTCAAATTCCCCAATGGAGACCTTACCAACAACTGTCGTAGCTCTCTTGAAACCATCTGTGTATATACGAGGGCTGCTCTATATATTTCTGGCCTAATAGTGCAATTGCGAATATTTATAATCAAAAATGGTTTTATTGTTTTTCAAAGTATTCTCCAGCATGATTTATACACTTTTGCATGCGCTCAAACCAGTTGTCGAAGCACTTTTTCCACTCCGATTGAGACACCTCTAAAACATATTTTTTGAACACTTCAACAGCTTCTTCTGGCGACGAAAATCGTTGACCACGCATTTTTTTCTTGATGTGCGGAAACAAGAAGAAGTCATTCGGTGCCAAGTCAGGGCTGTGCGGCGGATGACCCATTAATTCGACGTTTTGGCCGGTCAAAAACGCTCTGGTTTGAGCCGACGTGTGAGAGCTCGCATTGTCATGGTGAACAATGATTCGTCTTCTCTTGTTGGTTTTTCGAATTTCTCCGATGACTTCAGGCAAACAAATTGTAGTGTACCACTCAGAAGTGGCCGTCCTACGTTGCTCAAGCGGAACAGTCGCCACATGACCAGTTTTGCCGAAGAAACAGGCGACCATTTGCTTCGAAGTGCTTCTTCCACGAACAACTTTCGTTGGATTTTGCTCGTCTTTGAAAACCCACACGGTCGATTGTTGTTTCGGTTCGGGCTCATACGCATAGATCCATGATTCGCCACCTGTGACGATCTTATAAACACCTTTTGAAGCACCGCAATCGTATTTTTGCAACATTTCTTTGCACCAATCGACACCAGCCTTTTTTTGAGCGACTTTCAAATTGTGCGGGATTCAACGTGAATAAACCTTTTTTACGGCCAGGTTTGATGCAGTATCGAATGTATGCTGGTGGAAGAAATGTCCAAGGATGTCTCTATCTCCCGGTATGTCGCATGTGGATCTTGTATTATGAGTTCACGCACGGCATCAATGTTCTCTGGCACAATAGCCGTTTTTGGACGACCTTCACGGAATTCGTCTTTGAGCGAGCTTCGGCCACGATTAAATTCATTATACCAATTTTTCACAGTGCTATAGGATGGTGCCATATCGCCATACAAAGATTTAAGTTCATCAATGCACTCTTGTCGTGATAATCCACGTCGAAAGTTGTGAAAAATGATGGCACGAAAATGTTCACGAGTTAATTCCATTTATTTCTATATTAATTTTTTCAAGTCACTGTAAACAACACAAATAATGGTCGTACGTCAAAACGTTTTGAGTACGATTATGCTTAAAAATGACAAACTTTCCAATGGAAATGTCAGATTGCACTTGGCAGCACTCAGTGTTGCCAGGCCAAAAATATATATAGCAGCCCTCGTATAGAGTGCTCGAGATGGCAGAGAGTGGCCCTTCATCAAGTTAAAGAGAAATCACCTTGTAAATGAGAGCATGTCCCCATGATCTGTGGTTTTATGCACCTATGACATACAAACATAACTGCCGTTCACTGCGCCATCCTTCTGGCAAAATGAGCGTCTGTAGGCGCATATGTAATGCTCCCAGTCATTTACACCGCTATACGGTGCAGCACCTTCTCCAAGATAAAGATATTTGCTTAATTGTTCAGTTCCCTCCACCAGACAAGAGTTCCATAAAACAAAATTGGCCCGATGAACGCTTCAAGAAGCCAATTTCCATTCCATGGGTTGATGCCCCAAACAGACAGCATACGAAACAATATAGCGCTCAAAAATTTTGCACATTTAGTTAGATTGAGTGGAACTTTATTCAGTCTAGATAAACCAAAGGAAGGAAGTATGTATTTTCTCGAAAAGAAAACAAGTTCCGTTTTGTACGGATTTACACTCTGCTTCCGCTCTGCTCCCCCAGGTGTTGTTTTTATCCTCTGTGGCATCGTATCGGCGTGAGTTTTCGGCACTGCCATCGCACAGAAAGTCGCAAGACATTGATGTGACTATAGTGGCCTTAAATTCAAAACTGGACTCCGTCAAGTTACACCAGATTCTTATTCTTGCCAAGTATTACCTCAATCAGGTAAAGAGTGATGTCTTCAAAATCTTATTTTCCCAATCAATTTCAGAATTTATCAACATTAATATTTCTTATGACTTTTTTTTTTAATAAAAAACCTAATAAAGTTTTAAGGTAAATGAATTAATTAGAATTAATTAATTATAGTTGAATCTGCTAAACGTTTTGCTGTTTAAATAACAAGTTTATAAAAATAACAATTAATTATTGATAGATTTCCTACATATGTGCAAAACAAATTAAATATTTAACAGATTACTTAACTTATATCTTGAATACTAATAACAATAACAACAACAAACAATAAGAATAGTGCACAATAAAAATCAATAGAAAACAAAAGAAAAAAACTTTAATATAAATCATGCCACTTACAGATGTCTAAATGTAATTTCTAGTGCGGTTTGATTTTTTTTCCTTTAAGATCAACATCAATCTTATTTAATCCGACTATTATCAATGACAAAATCGAAACACGGGAGTCTAAACAAACAAAGAAAAAAATAAAAACATTGCAACAATTAATAGACCACCTTAGACTGTACTGTCTAAGGAGAGAGAATAAGCGAATAAAAAACAACAGCAACAACAACAGTAATAAAAAAAAAACTAAGTGAACATAGAACGATTTTTACAACATTTTGTCGCCATTAGCGTCGGTTGCAAAACAGAAATCAATATAAACATAGAAACGACAACAAATGACAATCAATTGGAAGCCACAAAGCAAACAATAGCAGCGTATAAAAATTGCTGATGACAAAGCGGCAGCAGTAGAGCTTGAAGAAAACAACATCATATGTAATGTGTGAAACAAAGCGATCAAATTGCCAATAACAAACGATCGATTAAAATAAAAATTAAAAAAACAAAAACAACAACAATTACAAATACAATAACATTATAAAATACTGCTATATAGCAGCAACAACAACAACAACGAAAGATAAACATAAACGATGACGATCACTATCTAAAACGATAATAAAATGCATTGAAATCAATAAGATCAAAGCTGAGATTGAGTGACATTTAAACAACCACAAGAATTACAAATAACGTTAAGACAAAAATAAAGCTGCCTGCTTTTAACCGGACTGAGAAAAAGTGGAGCTGAAAAAAAAAAAAAAAAATAAACTGAATCGAAAGAACATACGTTCTGTTGACATGCGTCAATGACAGAGTGTAATGTCATTTGTATGCAACAATAACAAGATTTTTATTTTTTATTTTTTTTTTTAATTTTCAAATCAAAATCAAAATCAAACCAAATGTGCATGGTCATGATTACCCGCTGGAGTAAAAGTAGTAACTACAACCATTTTACAAGATCTCTTTAGACCACTTTTAGAGCATTCTTCAGTTGATAATCCCCCAAAGATTGAAATGATTATAAGACTGTGATTGCAAAAGCTTTTCAATAGCAGCCGCTGAGCCAACGAAAAAAATCATAGTGAATATAAAACTCAAAACAATTTTGCCGATAACACTACACATGTTGCAAGTTGTTTAAAGTTTATTATTGAACACTTGAACGGCCAGCATATCAACACAAGCTTAATATTTTCAAACCCAACCTAAAGTTGTTTACAAAAGTCATACCAGCCAAAGCCTTTAAACTTTAAACAATGACACTGCTACTCTACAAGAGCTGATCATCCACTATCTAAAGATCCCTTAGCCAACTAACAATTACTTTTCTGAAGCTCTTCAAATTAGATTTTGGTTTTGAAGAGATTTGTTTTAATTACACTTGCAACAAGTTTTACTACCTTCAATTGCAAATTGTTAAAGTCTATTGAAGCTTAGCACAGTATTAATTTAAGCTACAACGGTCTGATTCTTACTGCTGTTCAGTTTCTGTCACAATACAATACACAATGCCTGTACACCAGGCGAAAACATCAACATCTTTCTGCTGGTTATTGTGAAACTAGCAAAATGTACTCGAGGGTATTGATAAAAAAAAAATCCTTAAGAAGATGAGATGGGTTTCATCATCATGAAACAGCAACAGCAGCAGTAGAAAGAAAATGAGTAGTTTTTAGTTAAAGAAGTTTTTGAAACGCAATAAAAATAAAACTACAATAAAAGTTTGTTAAGTAATCTTTTTCATTTGATTGTTCTTATGTTCGGTTATCTAAGGTCGCAAAGAAGTCCATAGGAAATTAAAAGGAAACAACAACTGCTCTTAATAAATTTGCTCCAGATCAATTTCTTATTTTAGTAAATCAAAAGTTTTGAGAAGCCCCATATTAGTCAAAATACATCAACTATGAGAACACCCTTTAATTTCTAAATTGAAATTATAAACTTGTTGTTTTAGCGGATTTACAAATCTCTTCTAAGTTTCAGCGGTTTGCCTATAACGGCTCAAAAGGTTGACCACATACATCAATTACATCCACTATTGCGACACCCTTTAAATTCCAAATCCAAATTTAATACCTGTTAGTTTAGAGGACTTTTCTTCTTTTCAAGTGTTTATATATAACATTTCAAGCGATATGGCCATATAAGTCAAAATACATCAATTATGGGAACACCCTTTAATTTCTAAATTGAAATTATAAACTTGTTGCTTTAGCGGACTTACAAGTGACTTTTAGGTTTCAACTAACTGTCTATGACGGCTCAAAAGTTTGCCCACATACATCAACTACATCCACTATTGCGACACCCTTTAATTTCTAAGTTGAAATTATAAACTTGTTGTTTAAGCGGACTTACAAGACACTTGTAAGTTTCAACTGTCTGCTCAAAAGTATTGCCCTATACATCAAATTAAATGAACTATTGGGGCACCCTTTAATTCAGAATTTTATAACGATCATTCTTTATAACGATTATAGTAAACGACCTTCTGTCCATTTTTTAAGCGTTTGTCTATAACGGTTCAAAAGATACGCCCATATAGGTCCATTTACGTCGCCTATGGAGACACCCTTTAATTTTTAGATTTATTTTCGTATTACTTCTGTGCTGTTGATTCGCAGTGCTTTTTAATTTTAAAGTGTCACACTTTACGGTTCATAATATACGTAAAAAACTCGTATGTTGTATGGGGATACCCTTTAATTTTTAAGATTATGAACTGTGTTTAAAACGGGACAAATCTGTGAACATAACTTTTAAAATCGGTTCGGAAATAGCTGAGTTCTGCGGCACAAACAAAAGCAACATTCATAGGGATTGATAACCTCCTTCTTTTTTTGAAGTCGGTTAAAAAATTAAATTTTTTCTGTATTCTAAATAACTCCTCAAAACATTTTTCTTCTAAATTTTTTTTTCATAAGCGTTTTCATACGAAATCGTAAAATTTTCTGTACAATCTGTTAGTCCAATAGCATTGTCTTTCCTACACTTTTGGCAAAACAAGCCCCACGAAAAGATTAGATTGGGTCCGATTAACAGCCAGCCTATTATTAGGGTCACGTTGGTGTTGCATCCCTAAGGTAGTCCAGGTTTTGAAAGAACTTTTTGCTGAAATAGTTGAGCCTTGCAGAGTCGGATAGTGGCAGGAGGTTTTGAAGTGATTGGTTCTCCTCATCATTCTGACAGCTTTTGTATTTCTTACTGCAAGAGATTTCTATACGCTTTCACGGAAAAATGATTTGTAGATCAGTCTGCTGTATTGACCAACAGTTGATATTATATCTCCGCGAATCAAAAGGAATAGCTTTACGCTCAAATAAACTGAATGTTGAGTTGCCAAACTGAGGCATTTTTTCAAAAGTTTTGGTCTTCACGAATGATGTTTTTGATAAATTTTCTTAAATACTCGCTTGCTAGTGGCCAACAGCACGCTGTGTATTCCCACGGGAATGTCTCTTCTGAAGCTTAAAGTATGCAACTCAGTTCAAAAACATTGACTAGCCATCGATCTCGAACAACTAAGCAATTCAGGCGCAAGCGTGATTAGGATTTTCTTTAAAGATCTCTTATTATTCGCTTATAGCCTGTTCAGACACACGCTTTAATTGTTCAATTAAGGAATTTACGAAATTAAGGCTTAATTGAGCTTAATTTACCATATAAGAAGTCAATTAATAAACTGAGCAATTAGCACTTAATTGCATCACTAACTGAATAAGATGCGAAATGCAACCCTTACTAACAAGTTTGTTTACCGGGAACTATGTTCAAAGAGAAGAAAAAATACATAAAATTGACAAGTCGCAAATATAAAATATAAACAAACGAATAAAAAGAAAATGACGGGTCATATCAAAATGGCTTTTGATACTTCCAACTTCAAAGAACAACAAAAAGTCATGTTGTTTTTGTAATAAAAAGAGAAATCAGCTAGGCGGACGACACTACTTAGTAAAATATATATGCCTTGTGCTAATTGAATAAGCTTAATTGCACAATTAAAACTAAATCAACTCAATTAGGAAAACATGTCTGAACAGTGCATTAGAATATCCAGTGGACCCAGTAATAGAAGGTGAATAAACATCCATTTTCTTACAGCATATCAATTTGGTAATTTAAGAAGCTCCAACTACACATCGAACTATTGAAATCTATGTTTCTGATAAAGCGACTACGAGGGCTGCTCTATATATTTCTGGCCTAATAGTGAAAATGCGAATATTTATATTCAAAAATGGTTTTATTGTTTTTCAAAGTATTCTCCAGCATGATTTATACACTTTTGCATGCGCTCAAACCAGTTGTCGAAGCACTTTTTCCACTCCGATTGAGACACCTCTAAAACATGGTTTTTGAACACTTCAACAGCTTCTTCTGGCGACGAAAATCGTTGACCACGCATTTTTTTCTTGATGTGCGGAAACAAGAAGAAGTCATTAGGTGCCAAGTCAGGGCTGTACGGCGGATGACCCATGAATTCGACGTTTTGGCCGGTCAAAAACGCTCTGGTTTGAGCCGATGTGTGAGAGCTCGTATTGTCATGGTGAACAATGGTTCGTCTTCTCTTGTTGGTTTTTCGAATTTTTCCGATGACTTCAGGCAAACAAATTGTAGTGTACCACTCTGAAGTGACCGTCCTACGTTGCTCAAGCGGAACAGTCGCCACATGACCAGTTTTGCCGAAGAAACAGGCGACCATTTGCTTCGAAGTGCTTCTTCCACGAACAACTTTCGTTGGATTTTGCTCGTCTTTGAAGACCTACACGGTCGATTGTTGTTTCGTTTCGGGCTCATACGCATAGATCCATGATTCGTCACCTTTTGAAGCACCGCAATCGTATTTTTGCAACATTCCTTTGCACCAATCGACACGAGCCTTTTTTGAGCGTCTTTCAAATTGTGCGGGATCCAACGAGAATAAACCTTTTTTACGGCCAGGTGTTCATGCAGTATCGAATGTATGCTGGTAGAAGAAATGTCCAAGGATGTCTCTATCTTTCGGTATGTCGCATGTCGATCTTGCATTATGAGTTCAGGCACGGCATCAATGTTCTCTGGCACAACAGCCGCTTTTGGACGACCTTCATGGAATTCGTCTTTGAGCGAGCTTCGGCCACGATTAAATTCATTATACCTATTTTTCTATGCTATAGGTTGGTGCTTCATCGCCATACAAAGATTTAAGTTCATCAATGCACTCTTGTCGTGATAATCCACGTCAAAAATTGTGAAAAATGATGCCACGAAAATGTTCACGGGTTAATTCCAATTTTTTTTTATATTAATTTTTTCAAGTCACTGTAAACAACACAAATAATGGTCGTACGTCAAAACGTTGTGAGTACGATTATGCTTAAAAATGACAAACTTTCCAATGGAAATGTCAGATTGCACTTGGCAGCACTCAGTGTTGCCAGGCCAGAAATATATATAAAGCAGCCCTCGTACATCATGTATCAATAGGAAATGTTGTCACTTTAGTGGGGATTTTTATATGGCGGCATCATTGGTCCATTGTTTTAAAGCCAACCTGGCATTGTGAATTGGCCACTTTTGACCTGAGATATAACCTTTTTAGAACATTTTCTTGTAGGTTGCTGTTAAAGATCGAACTATCGTGCGAACTTATTAGAGAAAACCTCTTTAGAATTGGCAAGTATGTGATGATGCCACGCAATCTTAAAACCATCCTTAAGGCGCAAATACAATTTTGATCTATTTCATTAAGATTCCTAATAGGTCAGCTTCTGTTGTTGTTTGTTATACAAAAATTATTTCTTGGGACATTTTGGCTAGAAATGATTTTTAACATTTAGACTATAAAAAAGACAAAGAAAAGAAAAATGCTTTGCATTATTCTACAACTGGCTCGTTGTTGCAGTTTATCTTCTTTTTCTTTTGTGGCGTTTTAATAAAACAAAGTTAAGGTTTTATAACGATAGACAACTCAAAAAGTCAAATACAATGACGCCAATATGTTCTAAATGTTGAGCAGCGGCAAATTGGGTGCAGCGTTAGTTAAACACCGGTAAGTAAAAAGTTTATTTTTCTGCCACAAAAAAGCGGCAAAAATTTCTTTGATCCATATAAAAAAAATATTCCTTATTCTTTTTCTTATTGTTATTGTTTTTGTTGTGTTGGTGCTTTAAGTATAATATTACTCCTTTACTTGCTTACATTCAACTGCTAGCATTTCTGTTACTTTTTTTATTTCTATTGGGGAGGGTTAACAAATTTCCCTTAGTTTGTTATTAGTAATTTTCCCCCTCTTGTTTGTCCGAGGTTTGGCCTTTTGTATTGGCAATGTACTAATGCTGTCATCTTTTGTCTTCTTTGGCACTTTAGTTTTGCCGCAGCGGTCATACTGGCGACTCAGCTGGCAGTTGTGCGACAATTCACGTTTCTTCTTCTACTTGTGATTTTGCTTATAAATACTTTTGGCTGCTTGTTTTTCTTTGTTACACTCTTGTTACTGTGCGCTCATTTTTATATGGTGACATTAAATGTCAGTTGGCCTAGTCAAAAGATTCACAATACGACTGGGAAATTGCTTTGGTTTTCATTTGAGTTTTGTAGTCTGCAATTGAAGTTACAATTGTATGTAATGTTGCGTTGTTGTTGTTTTTGTTGTTATTGGTGTTTTGGTTAGAATCTTGATTCTTTTTTTTTTTTGCTTTTTTTGATTTTAAATGGCGCTTAATGTTAATTGTTGTTTAACAATTATCAGCAATTTCGAAGCCATGTTCAATTGATTGCAACCAACCAAGCAACCAAACCAAACTGAATAGTCAAGCAATCGAACATCAGGCTGCCTTTCTACCCCGCTGTTGTTCCTATGGATTACACTATGGATAGACAGACATTCGTCTGTCTGTCTGTCTAGCTGCAGATATGTGTTGTTCAAACTTCTATTAGTTGTAACTGAGGTTTTTTTGCTTTTGTTTGTTTGATTATTATACCCTACAGACCTTTAGAGGTTCTTCAGTGTTTATTTAAAATGAAACCACTCTCTTTTATATATCCTGAAATAATATTAGCAAGTTAAGAAGTAGCAGTTGGAGTTGGCAATACAGGTTCTTTACATGTATGTTATATGAGGACACCCTTTAATTCTTAAGATTATGAATTGTTTTAAAAATGGAACAGATCTGTAAGCATCAACTTTCAAATAAAGAACCAATAAATTAAATCGGTTCTGCGTGCACAATCATAAAAACGCATCTTTCAGACAAATGGATAACCTCCTGCTAAGTCGGTTAAAAAATCTATTATTTTTGGTCATATAATATATATAAATAAAAATAATTGTTGTAACTAAGTCGACTTAAGCTCAAGTCTTGAAACTGTTTAACTTCTTTTCTTTATTGCTGTTATTTTTTTTATTTTTTTTATTTTTTTTTTTTGTTTTTAGTGTCGAAGCTCATGTGTATAATTTTAGTTTTAGCCTGATGTGCGATTTGTATTGATTGGCGGCTAATTGTCGAGTTAAGTTGTTGCATTTTTAAGTTAATTTTTTTGTTGTTTTAACTTGATTTAACTTTACCTTCTTTTCAATTCACTTCTTTTTCGGATTCTTTTGCTTGTCTCCATTTAGTTTCTTTTACACCATTAAACATTGTTTTTCAAGCGGTATGTTTTTTGACTTTTTAACTTTCAATCGTACCACAACTGAATATTTAAAATGTTTAAATGTTTGCTTAGAGAAGCAGTTTCATCTTAACAGTTACACTTTGTCTATATTTAATGCATGTCGCTGTGACAATTAGAGTAATCCAAGTTGTTTAGCGGCGGGATATTGAAAAATTGCGCACATGATGTTTGGTTAGAAAACCAAAAATGTTATTCAAACGAAAAAAAATAACACAGCAGATGGTTTTACATACAAATGTTATTAAAGTTATTTACCTTTAGAATTTGTATATATAATAAAATGGATTTTTATTTATAACGGTGAGTCACTTAAAAGGTAATTTTTTCACAATAAAAATATGTACATAAAAAACGCTTTTTTACAAAAAGTTGCTTAAGTCACAAAATTCACTTTTGTCAAAAAACTTACTTTTGTCGCAAAACTTACCTTTGTCCCAAAACTTACTGTTGTCACAAAACTTTCTTTTGTCACAAAATTTTTTTGTCACCAAACTTACTTTTGTCACAAAGCTTTCTTTTGTCCCAAAACTTACTTTTGCCACATAACTTACTTTATGCGTAAAAGTAACTTTTGCATTACCTAATTTTTAATGTAAAAGTCACAATTTTCTAATATTGTTATTTCTCTTATTAAAAATCACCTCTGTCACACGAAACATTTGCTTTTATGAACATTTTTACAACTAACTTTTTTTGGGACAATATAATTATTTTCCAGAAGGACTCTTTTTGAAACAAGTTAAAATTAAAAAAAAGATCTATCTATCAAAAAGTGTCTTATGTTACAAAAATCATAAATCAACTTCAAATTCTTTTAGGGTTTTTTTTCAAGATTTTTAATGCAAAAGGGAATGTTGAATAAAGTTTTTTTCTTTACAAAGATTTGATTAATTCTTAAAAATTTATTTACATGAATTTACAAGTTAACTATTGTCACAAAAGTTATTTTATGGGAAAACTAAAAAGTACTTTTTAAAAAGAGTTTCTTACATTTGTAAACAAAAAGCACTTTTGTCATCTAAACGTTTGCGTAAACGCTGAAAAAATTATTTTGGTATTTTTGTTTTACAAACAAACAATTTTCACACCAGAGTCTTCTTTTATTTAATAATTCGGCTTTTTCATCTTTAATAAGGACCTTCTTTATATAACAAAAAAAAATATATATATATATATATATATATATATATATAAATTTTGGCCTTTGGATTTATATTGTCAAAAAAAATATTTTCGAATAAAAAAACACTTTTTATCGCAAAATCTTAAATTTGTTTTCCATTAAAAGTATTGTCTTAAAATTACACTATCGTAAAAGCCGTTTAATTTTGCAACTCTAGTAATAGCAAAACACAAAATGAATTTTTCTAAAAGTTCTGGACGTAAATAATCTTTTTGTGACAAGAGTTTTTTTTAAATTATTTTTTCTAACAAAATTCTTTTTCACAAAATAAGCTACTAAAGGCCCTGTAACTGCACTAGTAACGTTTGTCACAAAATGTCATTTTAACAAGAAATCAGTGAAAAAAAAATCACTTATTTTTTCCTTTTACTATAAAGGCCCCCCTTCTTTCAAAAGTCAATTTTGTCAGAAAAGAACGTATTTGTCACAACAATGATATACATACACACATATACACATCTTTTACCATAAATCATTTTCTTTAACCAGAATTTAAGTGCTTAAATATTATTGCCATTTCCCGCTAGAAAGCACTAATATTCCAAATTGATCTCTTTATGTCAAAACATTCTGGATATTGAAATTTTAATGATTCCATTTAGTTTCCTCTCTTTGTTTATCTAAAAAAAGCGCAAAAAAAAATTATGATCAATAAAAAGATTTTTATAACAAGTTCATCATCAGCAAGACGGCACCTAAAATGGTGCTACAAATATTGTACATTTTTGGTCAGTTAGAAACATCAAAGCCGTTACTCTAAAGAAAGAAAAATTATATAGTAAAAGAAGAAGAAAAAAAACAAGAATAGGGAGCAAAAAACATTAAAAGGCATCAAAGCACATCAAATTGGATTAGATTTTTACAGTGATAAAATCTATTTGCGAATGAAAAAGCAAACAACAAACTCAAAATGAAAAGTATCTATTGAGGAGCTTGAGAAGAATTTGTATGGTGTTTCTTTTTTCCAAACATAATATATAATTTTATTATGGTATTTTTTTTTTCTCATTTTATTCATTTTTTGTTCATTATTGTTACTGATATTTAATCATAATGTCAAGATTTATGTTAAGTCTTTATTGGCTTATAAATCATATGAGATGTTTTGCTTTAGCTCTTTTTGGGTTTGTTTTCAAATCAAAATGAGGGTTTTTTTTATTTCATCTGTATGTACGTGGTTTCATAAAGATCTTTTTTGTTTGTCTAGTTTAGGATTTAATATGATCTCATGACAAAACAAAAAATTTTTCGTTGCAGTCGCTTTTTATTACTATTATTATGTTTATTATGGTTTATATGGGTATAGTGGTTTGAATAAGCAACAATGATCGCATTTCCTTCACAACATCATATTTCTGTTGAAAAGTATCATCTAGTTTATGTTTGGGTCCTTAGTTTAAATCACTGGCTTTCTTTCCTCCAAAATATATTATCTGCCTGAAACCAAAAGCACTTTTATATAAAAATCCTATTCCTTTTATTTACTGGCTAAGCTCATTGGTTGCTAAATAAAATATGCCAATATATCACTTTATGTACTGTACGACCACGCATACTAACAGGCAAACGCAACATCTATTTGCTGTTAAACTTACTACTGTTACTTCGCAGGCAACAGCGGTTTAAACAAATAGGCGAGTTAAAACGTCTATATTATATTTATATGAATCGATCTGGTAGCTTGTACTATTTTTTTTTTCTTTTCTACCTGTAATTATGAGCTAATCAGAAGTATACTGCATAAAAAACAACCAAGAAAAGTTTATTGCAGTCTTTTTAAAAGTTTATTTATGTATGGGAACACCATAGAGACCTTTTAAAAGATTTTTGTACTATCACAAGTGTCATAAACCGCTCCCAACTTCGATTTAAATAAATAGGAACGTTAAAACATAAAGATTATCTTTATATGAAACACTGTGGCAGCTTTTTGTAGTTGCTTCTTCTATACTTGTATATGTTAGAATGCTGCAACTACACAAAGTAAGAATTTTTGATGGATTTTGGTAAAAAGTTTAAGTGTAGTTTCAGCTTAGATACTTAAGATTAAATATACTGCTAACAACAGTGATTTCAATAAACACGCGAGTTAAAACGTCTAAATATTACTAACATGAAACAATTCGGCAGTTTGTTTTGTTGTTACTTCTATACTTATGTTTCCGAGCCAAGAGAAGAATCTGAATTTACAAATAGGAGAAACATGCTAAACGGCTTATGGGATTAAATAAAATGTATTTTTGCTATAGGGTTCCCCATAGATACATGACTTTTTTACATACAATCTTATCTATTAATTCGTTAAATGCAGACTTTTAAAGTTTACCAAGAGTGTGTTCTACTATGTCTCCATAATGATAAGAATAAAAAAAGTTTAAAATTAAAGGGTGACCCATGCAATTCTAAACTTTAACATATGTAGCGTCTGTTCTTGAAGCAGACTTTAAAAATTTGAACAAAATGTATTCTCGTTATAAGAAATAATATTCAAATTTAAAGGGTGTCCCCATAGTGACTAAATTATTATATATCTGGTTTTTTTTGAAATTTATGGGCAGACACTTAAATATTCACAAAGTATGCAAAACTATGTCTCCTAAATCGATGATAGTTAAAATGTTAAATTTAAAATTATAGGGTGCACCATTTAAGATCTATTCTCAGCAGAAATAGGCTCGTTTCTTAAAACAGAATTTTACATTTTAAAACAAATATGTACTAGTTATAACAAAATGTGTTAAAAATATAATTAAAATTTAAAGGGTGCCCCTATAGTAGTACTGATTTTCACATATATTGTCATACTTTAAACCATATTAGGCAGATAGTTTAGATGTTTAAAAGAAATATTATAAAATTCACAGTTTTATACTTTTTCTTTTATGGTGAACAAGTCTTTGTGGTGTCCTTATTTAAATTCAATGAAGTAAATTATTTTGTTTCACAAGTTTCCCTCTAAACTTTATTTTAGTTTCATTCGCCATGCGCAACTGCGATTTTAATAAATAGGCGAGTTAAAACGTTGAGACATCGCCAATATGAAATAGTCTGGCCGCTTATTTTTATTGCTTTTTGTTGTATTTGTATCTATGAGTAAAAAAAAATGCTGCAACTAAAGTAACTAAGGAAAATTGTTGTCATAGGAGTATTTATGTGTATGGGAAGCATAAACAATTAATGTTAATTTTTTTTGTTCCTGTCAAACATTAAATAGCATTTTCACTTCAAATGTGTAAAGTTATTAAATCACTATTTTAAAAAACTAACTACCTAGTTTTAGAATTATAAATTTTTCATACTACTTTTTTGTTTTAAAATGGCAATTTCGCCCACTCAAACCACTGTATAATGCAGCTTAGATTTTCCACTATTGAATGCTTTAAAAGCTTATCTGCTGTTAGTTTACTCTGTTGAAAAAATATCAAAAACAAAAAAACAACATTTGAATACAAATCACGTTCACATATTCTGCAACATGTGCAGCACATCGCCAAAAAAAACTGAGAAAATCCAAAATGGATTTACCAAAATAAAATTGAGTAAAAAATTGCATCGATTGCATCTATAAAGTTAAGCTTTCAACATTATTTGAGCCATAAAGTGTAACCGACTATATAACAGGTTGTTGGGACAGGTTATTTATTTGTCTTGTTCTCTTTTACTTTTTTGTTGCAATACGCTACATCAGGGAGTTAAAGGAAATACTGTAAAATATTATTTAACATGATTAGGGTACTTTAAAAGTGTGAATTAAATATTTGAGAAAATACAAAATTTATTTTCTTGAAAATCGACGTCTTAATAAAATAAGCTGACAGCTGGTTTTGGGGATTTATCGACAAATCTAATAATATTAAAAAAAATCCGATGCCGATTATTATTCTCTTTTTTTATGATATGGCACATTTTTACCTTAAAGATTTTCTTATCACCAAAATTGCCAAGGCATAGTTAAGATTGCTGTATAATATGCGGTCGTTGATATATTAATAAAACGCATCACTGCTTGCTTTCTCTTGTTACAGGCATAATTTCGCCGTACTTTCACATAAATAAAGCAGGATAACTTGTGATGATTAGTAAATAGCTAACGTTGTGTAGCAAGAATTGGCCCTCCATAGTTTAATAGGAGGAATATTGTAATAGAGCACTATCCTTTCGGGTACAGAGTACACAGTGATAATGCTAATAGATTCGCTTCTTCAACACAACGCCTCAGTATTTACTTGAGAGTAAGGTCTCTCATGGCAATAATATACAACATGCTGCTGTCTTCGTGCAATACTGTAATGGCAACCAGTGATAAATATTCCCACATGATGTACGAAATTTGATAGCAACTCAGCTTATTCTAAACACGGCCTCTGCACTTCTTCAGCATCATTCGAGCCAGGTATTTATATATATTTATCCGGCCAATTTGCGTATTTCTTTAACTTCCATTTTGATTTCCATTAATGTAACACGAGTATTACACAGACAAAATTTGTCCACCTATTAAAGCTTTTTTTGTGTTCAGATAGAAATTCAAATAAATTTTTAATTGTATCAATACTTTATTTAATTATAATAAATCTAATTAACTATTTTCGTATTTTTTAATGAAATAAATAATTGATATAATAAATTATTTAATTAGAATATTTTAAATTAATTTTTTAACTAAATATATACGAGGGCTGCTCTATATATTTCTGGTATAATAGTGAAAATGTGAATATTTATAATCAAAAATGGTTTTATTGTTTTTCAAAGTATTCTCCAACATGATTTATACAATTTTGCATGCGCTCAAACCAGTTGTCGAAGCACTTTTTCCACTCCGATTGAGACACCTCTAAATCATGGTTTTTGAACACTTCAACAGCTTCTTCTGGCGACGAAAATCATTCACCACGCATTTTTTTCTTGATGTGCGGAAACAAGAAGAAGTCATTAGGTGCCAAGTCAGGGCTGTACGGCGGATGACCCATTAATTCGACGTTTTGGTGAAAAACGCTCTGGTTTGAGCCAATGTGTGAGAGCTCGCATTGTCATCGTCTTCTCTTGTTGGTTTTTCGAATTTCTCCGATGACTTCAGGCAAACAAATTGTAGTGTACCACTAAGAAGTGACCGTCCTACGTTGCTCAAGCGGAACAGTCGCCACTTGACCAGTTTTGCCGAAGAAACAGGCGATCATTTGCTTAGAAGTGCTTCTTCCACGAACAACTTTCGTTGGATTTTGCTCGTCTTTGAAGACCCACACGGTCGATTGTTGTTTCGTTTCGGGCTCCTACGCATAGATCCATGATTCGTCACCTTTTGAAGCACCGCAATCGTATTTTTGCAACATTTCTTTGCACCAATCGACATGACCCTTTTTTTGAGCGACTTTCAAATTGTGCGGGATCCAACGAGAACAAACCTTTTTTACGGCCAGGTGTTCATGCAGTATCGAATGTATGCTGGTGGAAGAAATATCCAAGGTATGTCGCATATCGATCTTGCATTATGAGTTCACGCACGGCATCAATGTTCTCTGGCACAACAGCCGTTTTTGGACGACCTTCACGGAATTCGTCTTTGAGCAAGCTTCGGCCACGATTAAATTCATTATATCAATTTTTCACAGTGCTATAGGATGGTGCTTCATCGCCATACAAAGATTTAAGTTCATCAATGCACTCTTGTCGTGATCATCCACGTCGAAAGTTGTGAAAAACGATGGCACGAAAATGTTCACGAGTTAATTCCATTTTTTTTTTCTATATTAATTTTTTAAAGTCACTGTTAACAACATAAATAATGGTCGTACGTCAAAACGTTTTGAGTACGATTATGCTTCAAAATGACAAACTTTCCAGTGGAAATGTCAGATTGCACTTGGCAGCACTCAGTGTTGTCAGGCCAGAAATATATATAGCAGCCCTCGTAATCAAGAGAATAAAAAATTTAACTTTGTTTAAGTCTGAAGACAAATAAAACTATAATAGGCGGAAACAAATATTTCTGTGTAAAGAAGTTTGTATATTAAATGAAATGAATGATCGCTAGTGGAGATCGCATAATAGAGAAAAAGTTTTGTTCTGGCTCTACATTCTCGGATGACCATGTCCCAGACATGTTGTTTCTTTAAGCAGTCCTCTCCTCTTTATACTAAACGTTTTGCCAGCAGAAACACGTCCTCTTAAGAATTTGTTTCAGAACATCACCAAAAGGTTCGTGTGGTTGAACAACATTGAAATTATTTGCACTCAAAGATCTACGCCAATAGCCCTAAATCATAATAGAAGCAGAAAATTTTATGTTGCAGCGACGACTTTATTGACATTAATACGAAATTGTTAGGAAGAAGCCATTCTCGTTTTTGAAAAATTCCATTTCGGGATACATCTGTTATAGTTTATAAAACAACTGCATCGTAAAGATGTTTTTTTTTAATCGCGATAGAATTTCAAAATGTAAAAAATTACACAAAAAATTAAATTTAAATTTTGATCATAAAAGTTTTCTTATTCGAAAGATCAATACATGGCCTTAACGTTTTAAAATGTTTTCCGACATATAGTCACGGCGGCTGTTTTTAACGAATCACCTTCTGAATGACCATTTTAAAGCATTGCTCGCCGTATGTCACGAATAATAAAAACACTGACTGACTTCAAGGTGCTAATTTTTAACGTTTAGCAGCATAAGCCAATGTGAAATAGAACGACTTTGGAGGCGAATTGACTGCTTCACTCCTTCGAATTAACTAATCGTCATATAGCACGTAGCGCCAACCTGTTGAAACTAAATCTTGTTCGAATCAATGTCTTGAAACAAAATATCATTGCTCATATTTTTAGATCGACTGTATTGGGCACTTCGGTTTCATTTTTAAGAAATTATGTCCAATGATTCTTAAACACCGCACCAAATACTGTCTTGTTTTGAATGTAACGGAGCCTTAAGGATTTGTTATGGAATGATTTTACTACATATGCGGTCATTTTGTTTATTAACAAATGTGCTAAGTCAATAATAAGCCTTATGACTAAACACAGTTTTGCTCGTATAAGTTTCACAAATTGATGCGTGATTTCAAAGCAAATCTGAATAATTTGATAGCATTGCTTAAGCATCAATCTCCTTACGATGATTTGTCAAAAAGTAATACAGTATAACAGTTCGGTTCACAGTTAACCCTTTCGTATGTTCTATCGGTGTAAAAATGACAACCTATATTTGAGGTAATTGATTAATATTTGCCTAATAATAGAAGAGGTAGAGAGAGAGAACGAAAACTTTTGTACTAAATGTGTTAAAAAAATATATTTCTTTAAGAGTCCTTAGCCCCTTTCAAACAATAAAGGACGGAGCATCATCTTCGGAAAAATAGCTTATTATATGGACCTTCTCTTTAAAGCTTAAGCATGTAATCGGAGCACAGAGTTTATCCTCGTTTTAAACCGACTTAAAAAAAGAAGAAGGAGGTTATCAATTCAACTGAATGTTGGTTTTTTTTATTTGTGCCCCCACAACTCAGTAATTTTTGGATCGATTTTGAAAATATTTTTTATATGAGAGGTGATGCTAAGAGATTTGCCACAATCTTAAAAATTAAAGGGTGTCCCCATATTTGTTACATACATATTTGTTATGTATACTAGGAACCGTAAAGGGCACCATTTTAAATTAAAAAGAAACTATAGTTCCTAATGGTAATAAGCAAAGCAAAAATAAATCTAAAAATTAAAGGGTGTCCCTAGAGCTGACCTATATGGGCGTACCTTTATGAACCGCTATAAACAAACGCTTGCAAATCGAACGGAATGTCGATTGCTATGACCGTTATGGTAACAAGTATAAATAATCAAAATTATAAATTAAAGGGTGCCCCAATAGTTTATGGAATTTGATGCATATGATAGACGGTTGAAATTTAAAAAGATTATGTTTTGCTAACTCCGCTTTAACATCAAGTATCAAATGTGGATTTGGAAATTAAAGGGTGTCCCAATAACTGATGTAATTTGATGAATGTAGCCAAGCTTTAGAACTGTTATAGACAGGCAGGCAGCCGAAACTTACAATAGGTTTAAAACCTGAATTTAGAAATTAAAGGGTGTTCCAAAAATTAATTTAATTTTATATAAATGCGTGTATCTTTCGAACCGTTATCTACAAGCACTTAAAAATTATAAAGAATGTTCGCTAACTTGTTTGGTATAAGAAGAAGTATAAATATTTAAAATTATAAATGAAAAGGTGTTACAATAGTTGATGTAATTTTATGAATATGGTCAAGCAGCTAAACCGTTATAGACAGACGGTTGAAACTTACAAAGAACCTGATTGTGAAGTATATAATTTGGATTTGGAAATTAAAGGATGCCCCTATAGTTCCTGTTATTTGATTTATATTACCAAACTCTTGAACAGTTGTAGACAGACGTTTGATATAAACAAGGAGCTGTAGTGCTAAGGCCGCTAAATGAAGTATAAAGTTTAAAGAACAAATATATAGGTGTCCCAATAGTAATTTAAGTATACTTTTATATAGACAGAAGGATAAAACCTGTTTTGAAGTCGGATCTTTTGGAAGTACTATTATAAAGACTTCCCCAGATGCATTTTTTTTGTAGGGTATTTGTAAATCTCTTTAATTTAATAACTTTTGATCCGACTACTAGTGAAATAAAGTTTTCTCTATGTATTTGTTATTATTATTTCTATTTTTTTTTTTATTAGGTGGCGATCACTTTGTTACATCGTTGTTTAACTCTGCATGATTTCCACCTTCTTCTATGAAAATGATTTCTCAGTTTTGATATCAATTTTTGCACGTTTTGTTAGATTTTCAAAACGTATTTACATACTAATATATCTAACGCTTAGATTTATATTTGAAAAATTGTTTAGCAAAATAAACGCGCAGCAACAAAAAAACATTATCAGCCTCACACACGTTTTACAACACAGCCAAACAAATGTGCGTTTTTTTTTTTGTTTTCTCAGTTGATATCAGCCAACCATATCAGACCATTGAAAGGCCTCTATGTACGATCTTTAGCAATAAACTTTGTTTAATGCTGGGTATATTTTTTTTATATATACATATAAATAAAAGATCTCCGCCATCGCTTCAAACGTAATGGGATTCCATTAACTACAAAAAACCAATTTGCATATCGCTTAAATAATGTTGATAACCATGATTGTTGTGTGTAAAAGATAGTTGTCTTTTTAGTGTAATATATTTTTTTTTCTTCACTCAGTTTAATGTATGTGTATGCTTTTTACAAATAAAGCGGTGGTGAGATAAAAAAGAAGGGGAGTGAGATTTCTTTTTTTTTACAAGTCTAATGCATCACTGTTGCGGCTTTGTGGTGGTGGTGCTGATGCTTTTGTAGTCTTTAAGTGCTTGTGCCACATCGGTCATATGTAATATGTAGATTTATATGCTACTAAAGGTGCGAGAATGATAACAATCTACAACACTCAACTGCAAAGATACACGAGTATGTTTGTTCAACCAAGCGCTGTTTGATTTTTTTGGCTGGTTATTTGTTTTAAAGTTTAGTTGGATAAGCAACGGCATCATGTGGTTTTCATGTGAATTAATTTGTTTTTAGTTAATTTATTTCACCTTTTTTCATGTTGTCGATTTTCTAACACCTCGTAAAAGACAGGCACTTTTATAAAAAAAATAGTTATAATAATAAAAAAATATTAATTTTTAAAGAATAAACTTTTTCAAATTGCATTCGTTGGCTAACTGGCCTAAAGTTGTTCATGTAAAAAAAATTCTTTTTAATTTCAGTTTTTATCACCATAATATCAACAAAAAAAATAAGTTTTACTGAAAAAGTTTAATTTTAATCGAAAAATTAAAAAAACAAAAAATACTAAAATATTTTACAAAAACAAATAAAGTTCACTAAAATTCTTTTTTTTAGTAAAAAATCTTAAATTTCAATAAAAACCAAAAATTCAGATAAAAAGCTATAGGCTATAAAAAATACCAACCGATCGAAATATCAAGAAATTTTCAAAATTTTTTTTAATATTTTCCGAAAATTGTCTTGAAATCAATGATTTAAAATCTATTATCGATGGCTTAATATTACTTTACAGGAGAAGGAAAAAACTTAATAAAATCCTAAAAATTTTTGTTGTTTCTAAAAACTAAATAAAATCCTTAAATTTTTAAATTTCTAGGATTTTGCATTTATATTAATCTTACTGTGTGCACCAGGGGTCAAGGGTCATATTCACTACTGCAAATACTATACTTCTCAGTTTGGTTTGTGTGTGGATTTTGTCCAACTAAATTAATATTGAATACTCCTCGTATTCTTATTTACAAAGTTAGTTGGTTAAATAGATGATGTTTACAATGTAAACAACGCAAGGTAAATAGATGCGAAGAATGCTAATCAAAATACAGCATTATATTCTGCTGGTGTCTAATTTTCTTCTTCTTTTTGGAAAACATCTGAATACATTTCTTTAATAATTTGAACTTAAGCCGAAAATCAATTTTAATTTTAATAACTTGTCTCCATCAACTAATTTACTGATTCTCTTTAAAGCATTTCCAATCATATTTCTCAAACATTTTTTTCACAAGTCACAAGCAGTTTTCTTTTTAGTATTAAGTCTCAGTTCAAATTACTTTGCATAATAGCTTAGTTCCATTAAGCAACTAATAAACAATCAACGCCATTTGATAGTCTGTCTAAAAATTCCTTCTTAAAATAAAATTAATTTTATTTTGGACAAAAAAAAAAAAAAAACTAAAAAGTCACAATTAATACTTAGGCATTTCTTAAAACCATTTATGTAAATGAGAATTAAGAACTTTCTAAATTTTATTAATTCTTTAGCATCCACACATATTTATTTTAACCATTTTGGTGGCCAATAATTGTCATAATAGCTGGCGCTCAATATCCCCAACTGACACAGGTTAAACGATAAAATAAAAGACAGTTCAATCTACATGACTGTCGTTCCTTCTACGACTAACTATCTATCGTTGTCAACTAATTCTCATCAGCTTACTTTACAAACTTTCCCACTTGATACTCAGATTATAATAATTTTTACTACACATTTTTCAGGCCAAATTTTAATCAAAAAAAAAAAAAAAAAAAAAAAACGAAAAAAGGAAATAGCAATTCAATAAAATTTTTTTGCAAACAAATATAATTGACTAAAACCCAAAAAGTCTTAAATACATAAAAAATAAAAACTATCATTTAATCAATAAATCAACTTGACCAAATACATGATTGTGCACCAAAGACCGGCGACAATTGTATGGAAAAAATTCAAACTAAATCACACTGTGATATTTTTCAATTTTGTAATATTTATTTAATTTTACTGTTTTTTTTTTTTGCTCTCTATTTATTTATTTATTCATTTTCATTTCAATTTAAGTTGGCTTTGTAGTGTGTACCACCACACAATTTACTTCAAGTACTAATTTGGTCATTAATTGCATTTGTGTTGAGAGTACTCACGATTAAATTCTTGAAATACCCAAAAGGCATACCAAAAGCTCATAAATAATATACCACAATTCAACTTGCAACCAATAAAAAAAAAAAGATGAAAATTGAGGATGGGGAGCAGAGAAAAAAAATTATAAATTGAAACTTATCTGGCAACGATCGATATTTAATAAATGTGCCAAAACAAGACGTAGATGGTTAAAACTACAATGACGGTGTCTATGATGCTGATGACGACCGATGATCACATGATGATGGGGATCATCAGCAGTTTAATGGAAGATGAAAAGAAAAAAAAAATTATATTGGTTAAGAGCAAAAGACATGATCAGCGTTCCTTTATAAAGAAAATACATGGAGCGGGTTTTTTAACTTTCTTAAGGAAAAAGCAATTGTTTCATCTATTTTTTCTATATACATACTGCTTATCCCTTTGTTATCCCTTCACCGTTTTTTATTTTAAAAATTATTTGTGAAATTGACTGTCTTGTAAAAATCTTTGAAAGTCCACTCAATCGCAAGCTCAATCCATAATTTGCATACTAGAAAAATAAATCCGCAAAGTGCGTATTTTCTAACCATTTCATTTTTTCTTTACCTTTTTCTTGTTTTGAAAAAGAGAAAATTTATGATGTCTTCCTATAACGCTTTAAAAGATTGTGCATCCAAAATCATATCCTGTATGGAAGCACCCTTTAATTTTAAAAGTTATTGTGAACACATATTTTTGTAGCGGGATATTTTTACAACAAAAATTTCTATTTAAAGAGAATACGTTTAATAAATTCAATTTCGAAAATTACTTTCAAAAAGGTACCTTTTAGAAAATGTACTTCTTGGAAAAAGTACCTTTTAGAAAAAGTACCTCTAGAAATTCATTCAAATTTCTACAAAGCACCTTTTTAAAAACCTCTTAAAAAAGCCAACGTTTATAAGAAAAAGCTTCCTTCAACAATGCATTTTTTCTAAAAAGTACCTTTTTTCGAAACCTTTTAAAAAACTATCAAAAAAGAGGGCCTATTAAAAGTATACATTTAAACCACCACTAAAAAAGCTATATATCAAAATTCATTTATAAAATAAGCTATCAATTTTATTTTTAAATAAACTTTAATTTAAAATAAGTACCTTAAGAAACGCCATTTCCCAAAAAAATCCCCTTTAAGAAAAAAATTAGTTTTAATATTGGCCTCATTAAAAAGTAATTTCTGAAAAAATTACCTTAATACTGTTCTATTTTATTTTTTGTTTACTATATCCTTCATTATGATTAAAAAGTACCTTTAAAACATCGTTCTATGTATGCACTTCTTGGTAAAAATGTTTTTCGAAGTCAAAGAACGACGCTTTCTAATGAAATACTTAAAAAAATATATAAAAAATTATTTTAAAGCAGATGCTTTTTAAGAAACTATTTTTTAATAACCTAGAAAAAAGTAATAGCAGTTCGCCTTAAAATAGAAACTTAAAAATGTTTCTT
This sequence comes from Gymnosoma rotundatum, assembly GCA_916610165.2. Taxonomy (NCBI): domain Eukaryota; kingdom Metazoa; phylum Arthropoda; class Insecta; order Diptera; family Tachinidae; genus Gymnosoma; species Gymnosoma rotundatum. Next base: position 128,270,954 of record OU744338.1, read on the forward strand.
AAATAAAGTATCTAGCTTAAGTTCCATTTGGAAAAAATTTCTTTGGAGAAACTGCATTTCAAAACGAGTCCCTAATAAAATATATAACTTTTTCTTATATAGTAAATTTGAAAAAAGAGCCTATTTAAAAAAGTACTTTTTCAAAAAGTACCTTTCAGAAAAGTACCTTTCAGAAAAGTACCTTTCAAAAAAGTACTTTAAAAAAAACATGTTATAAAAATTCTAAAAACAAAGTTGGTTTTAAAATCGACTTCATTAACAAACACCATGTAGAAAGGAGCCTTCGTAAAAGCGCAAGTATTTGGGCGTGTTTCAAAAAAAGTACTTTATTTTGCTAAGTAGGTTTGGGTTATTACTAATTCCTCTATCCAATAGAGATTTTAAATAGGATAACAAAATAAATAAACATACATTTTATTATAATGTTGTGTATTTGAAAAGTATAAACGGTTTTACAAAGATTTTTATAAAATCCACTTTAAGTAAGATTAAGTTCGCGGCAAAAAGAAAAAAAAAAACTAAATATCAATGAGAAGAAAAAACAAAGATGCTTCTAACGAAATATAATGATATTTATGTTTAAATTTATTTTATATTTTTATAAGGCTGGCAATCACAATTCGAGCAAACGTTTAACAGAGCTGTTGGTTTTTTCTAAATGTCTCCTAGATGAAGAGAGTTTTTTTTTTGTTTGTTTATTTGTTTCTATTTTATTTGCCAACCATATTGTCAAAACATTAGATGTCAACTTATCATTATCAATATGGTCATGCGCTGGTGTTTTTTAAACATTTCTACAAAGTAATCAAATACATATAAGCAAACAAACGTGTAGTATACCAAGACTATGCAGACTCTCAAATACTCTTAAATAAAGCTACACGCACAGTTTGTAACCATTTTTGCTTAAAATGATCGATGATGATGCTTCTTATAGTATTTGGCTTCTATGTCTAGCGCTATTTTAACACACACACAAACGTGTGCCTCTGTTCTCTATTGCTATTGAATGTTGAATTTGGTACCGCGTTTATCGTTTAGTTTTGTTTTTTTTTTTACATTTCTTCTTTTAATATTGGTCAATTGACTTTTTGAATATGCAGCACATGTTGCAATCAAATTGCTGTAAAGCGTCAAATCTTTTACTTTTTTTTTGTCATCTTCTTATTTATGATCATGTCTTTTCAAATGTGACATTTTATTTAGAAGACAAAAAAAAACAAAAAAAAAAAAAAAATAATTTAAAAGTAAAGAAAAAGTTTGATAGAGTTTTGTCTTGTTTGCTGCTCTTAGATCAATTTAAAGGAAATTGTAAGAAAAAAATTAAATGATTGGTAAAAGTTCGACAAGCGGAAGTGAATGTATATTAAAATAAGGAATGGTAGCATAATTGAAAAAAAGTAATATACTCTAATATATAATTGAAGTAATAAATTTAAGGACATTAATAATTAATGCAACAATTCTCCTTTAAAATAATAAATTTTTAGCTCTTGTTTTTTTTTATCAAAAATGTTATGTACTGAATGAATTTTATGTACTAAATTGAATGAATGTATTGAAAAAATGAAATATTCCAACTTTTAAATGAATGAGAATTGACTTATTTTCGACTTTTTGGTTCATTTTTAATTTAATTTCTAAACATTTTTAGAAAGAAAAATTATCTACCACAATTCCTAAAAAAAACTTTAAAAATTTCCAAAAATTAGATTTTCATTTTTGAGTACAGACTCACCATAGAAAATCTATAGAAAAATACCAATTGAACAGCTAAAAAATATGTATTGCACTTAAATAAAATCTTTTGCTTTCTTTTAGTCCGTAAAAGAAAGTCTGGCCTAAAGGAAATTTACTAATAATAAACAAAGAATGCACACAACAACATTGTAGAGAACGCTTGGTGTATGAGTCAAACTTGCCCTTGGCGAACTTATTATTTTTTATTTATTCTAAAATACACTGGCAAACGTCAACTGGTGCAAATAATATTTGATAAAAACAAGTCGCTACATCTAGTGAAAATATATTTAATTTGCTCATTTGAAAACACACAAAATCTTACCGAACTTTAGGATACTCAAGGCATACTCTTGGTTCTTGTGTTACAAGAAAATATTAAAACAAATATATTATTTCACAATAAGTCTTTATAATTTTTGCAACTAATATCAGTTCTTAATATTTATATATATTTTTTTTAAATAAAAGAAAAGGAAAGAAAAATTTAATAGAAAAAAAATAAGAGCACTGTATATGCTCTGTTTAGCTGTCTAATGGAAATTGATCGATTGCAAGAAAATGCCTTCATTGATAAATACACAATAAATCATTGTGTAATTTATAGTTGCTACGCGCAAATAGCAGTAAACGACATTTAAGGTGACTTACCATAATTTCACGCTCCCAACAGCAATAATAATAATAATAACAACGAAAAACAAAAGCAGTAAAAAAAACAGCAATAACAACATTAACTGCAAATAATGACAACAACAGTGTAAAATCATCATAATCTTAAAATGATAAGTTTGCCAGCAACTTTGTAAACATTAGATCACCAGATCCAGATCAAATCAGTAACAGTAACAGTAACAGAATCAACATCGTTTATGGCAGCAACAACAAGTGACGCTTAGATTGTTTTTAAGTGATTTAGATACATAAAAAACAAACAAATGAACGAAGGAACGAACGATCGAATTAAATAAAAAGAAAATCGTTTTATAATTTTTTGTTTGCCAATTTCGTTCACACAGTAATCGTGCATTAATTTAAGACTTAAATATTTGTTAATATTTGCTTTCATTTGTCTAGCGTAAATGGAGATTAATTTAAAATAATTTAGTTATGGAAATCTCAACTTTTGGACGACAAAACTGAACACAAGGGAGGAATACTAGGAAAAGTATGCGATATAAAAATCATTTGAACTAACTTTCTTTTTTTTAAACAAGGAGAAAAGTGTTATTTTTTTTAGATTGAAAATCAATTAAACATTTAATTGAGTTAATTAATTATTTCATCAAGAAATTATTTCCTTTTTTTTAAATTGCTTATATAATTGATTTAATTCGAATTGATAATTGATTCCATTAATTTTTTAATTTAATTGAGTTAATTAAAAATTTAATTGATTTTTAACCGACTTAAAAAAAATAAAGGGTATCCCCATACAACATAAATGCGTTTTAAGAATATAATGAACCATAAAGGGCACACTTGCAAAAATTATACAAATTATAAATCTAAAAATTAAAGGGTGTTCCCTCTACGGAACTATCTTTTAAACCGTTATAAAAAAAACGCTTGAAAACTGGCCAGAATATCGATTGCTATGACCTTTATAGTAGCAAGTATTTAAATTAAAAATTATAAATTAAAGGGTGCTCCAATAGATCACTTCATTTGATTTTTATAACCATACAGTTGTAGACAAACGCTTGATATTTTAAATAAACCTGTATCGGTAACTCTGCTATAACAACAAGTATAAAATTTGGTTCTGGAAATTAAAGGGTGTCCCAATAGTTCATGTATTTTGATTTATATGGCCAAACTTTTGAACCGTTATAGACAAACAGCTGACTTACAAGGGCCCACTATATAAGCAAGTGTTATTTATTTTTAGATTGAAAATCAATTAAACATTTAATTGAGTTAATTAATTATTTCATCGGAAAATTATTTCCTTTATTTTAAATTGCTTATATAATTGATTTAGTTCGAATTGATAATTAATTCCATTTATTTTTTATCTAATTGAGTTGATTAAAGTTTTAATTGATTTTTAACCGACTTAAATAAATTAAAGGGTGTACCCATACAACATAAATGTGTTTTAAGAATATTATGAACCATAAAAGGCACCATATTTAAATTAAAAAATCTGCGTTAGCCCCCACTTGCAAAAATTATACAAAAATAAATGTAAAAATTAAAGGGTGCCCCCTTAATTGACCTATAATAGCCAATCTTTTGAACCATTATAGACAAACGTTTGCAAATTGGACAAAATGTCGATTGCTATGATCGTTATTGTAACAAGTATTAATATTAAAAATTATAAATTAAAGGGTGCCCCAATAGTTCACTTAATTTGATGTATATAACCATACTTTTGAACAGACACTTGATATTTAACACGAACTTCTGTTGCTAACTCAGCTATAACGGCAAGTAAAATATTCCGATTTGGAAATTAAAGGGTGTCCCAATATTTGATGTAATTTGATCTCTGTAGCCAAACTTTTGAACCGTTATAGACAGACAAGGGCCCGCTATATAAACAAGTTTATAATTTGGATTTAGAAATTAGAGGGTTTCCCCATAGGTAACGTAAATTGACCTAAAGTTCATTTAACTTGATGTACATGGACATACTTTTGAACAGTTATAGGCAGATGCTTTGTCCCAATAGTTAATGTAATTTGATGTACGTGGCCATACTTTTGAAGCTTTGTAGACAGGCAAATGGAATCTGTTTTGAAGTCGATTTTTTTTCAACAATTAATAATCTGAAATCAAATAAAATCCAAATTACCGTTTTTACTTATTACTTTGTCCTTTTGTTTTCTTTTGTATTTTATTAATTTACTGCTTAAGATTTTCACCAAACTAAAACTAAATCATAGTGACAATTCAAACGTGACAGTAATCAACAAAGTGTCAAAATTAAATAACTGTTCGTTTAAATATGGCCACAAGAATTAGCGTCATACATAGAGATATTGTTTATAGAGATTGCTATTGACGTAAGCATAGTGCTGCTACTACATGTCTACCACAGCACAGCCTTAAACTGCCAGCTAAATTGTTAGCCAGCTTCATCAGCAACATCATCATCGACACATGGTCATTACAGACCAAGAAGGTCGTAAATAATACTGGAAACATTGCTAGCATTATCATCAGCATCATTATCATCATCAACAGCAAGCAGCACCAAATCACAATAGATGCAGCAACATCTTTTTGCAACAACATTTTCAGGCAGCAAATGGTCACTGCAATATCAGGAATGTTATAATTTATTTAAACAAACTGAATGTAAAGAAAAAAAAAAGTTATTTACATTTTTTTACTCGTTTTCTTTTATGAAGACTGGAATGATTAGAAGTTTTGCCATAAAATGTTTTTGGATTCTCTTGATAGATAAAAGGAGGCCTGCAGTAAGAGAGAGAAAAAAGAAAGTGTGGGAAAAATTTGTTAGTAAAATTTTATTTTATTTTTTGCAACTTTTTAATCTTCTTAATATGAATATTTCTTGTTTATAGCTGGCTGGGGCTAAGCGGCTGGGTTACTGTTTTCTGTTGTCTGTTTTTTTGGCTAGAAGCCTGTTTGCATTCAAAATGTTGCAATTGATATGTAATTGCAGTGGCAGCCAACTTTAGTCGATTCAGTCGAATTTTTCAAATATAAAGAGAAATAAGAGCATAACAAATCAGCATGCGTAAGCACGTTTATAGTCACCGATTAGTCAATGTCATCATATATTCATGTTGCACATTATTACTGTTGTGTGGCAAGAGACATAAATATTTTTCTGCTAAATTCACTTCTGCATATTTTACTCTTGGTGATGTGTGTATGTGTATATATCTCCGTTTTCTTTTTTAACTTTAGTGCCATGAATGAACTTTTTATAATGCAATTGTATTTGTACGAATTTAATATGAATGAGTGGCACATGCAACAATTCTTTTTACATTTAAATTGAATTGTACATGCTGGCATTTGAAGTGGTCTTAAATTGTAATTGTTCTTGTTTCTTCTTCTTTTTTAAGTCAGATGCAGATGAAGAGGTTTTTTAATTTTATAGCTTTTTTTGTCCGCTTTACCTGTGAGTTTTTATGATGGAAAATTATTTAAGTGACTTTTATTAAAAGGTTGGTAACACAAAATATAACATAACGGTTTTGTGAGTGGGGAAGAGATGTGTAGGTTTAAATGTTCTTTTAAATATTTTAGGAATTAATCATATTTTTTTATAAAAAACTAATAAATATTTCTTAAATATTCCTGATTGACAAACAAACATATACAAAAAATAGCTCCTAGGAAAAATATTTAAATATATTTTAAAAATTATTTTAATAAATGATGTTTGCTTTCAAAAGAAATAAATTAATTAATTTTCGCAAAAAATCAGCAGCAGATCATCCATCTCTTTACAAAAGAAAATTACATTTTCACAAAAAGATCACTTTTTTTGTCTCCAAAAGATCATTTTTTAACAAAAAGATCAATTTTTAACAAGAGATCTATCACTTTGCCATCAAAAGATCAATCACATTTTTACAAAAATATCAAATTTTTTTTTACCAAAATATCACTTTTTCACACGAAAATCAGTTTTTTACACACAACTCACTTTTTCACACAAATATCTGTTTTAAACTAAAAGATCACTTTTTCAAAAAATATCACTTTTTCACAAACAAACAAAAAGAAAAAAAAACATCTTCGCAAAAAGATCCTTAACCATAAAAAGTATATTTATTCTGAGCTCTTATGCGCAGCCAAGTCAATTGAGCGATGACAGTCTGACCATCTGTGCGGCTTCCGTCTTTGTTAAAGTTGAAATCAAATTTCCCAAGGCACTAGATCAGCTAGAGAAAACTTAAATACGCCTATAGATCAGACATTGTTTTGAAAATTTTGCTACTGAAAATAAGCCAGATCGACCCATGGCCTTCGAGGCAGCGAGCAAAACAGCACAATTGCCTCTAATTTTTCCATGTCGTTTGGAATAATAAAGTAACTCAAATCAAAAATAAAATAAAATAAATAAATATATAGAGTGATGGAGAATTAAAAATAAGAAAAAACACCAATAAAAAATTGGCGCTCGCCCATATTTTCCGAGTTACGGGGCTCTGAAATTTAAAATTTTTTTTCAAATATCAATATGGGTATTATTTTGAAGCTTTTGGGGAGATCTTTAAAGAAACACTAAAGTTTTTAAAAAACACTTAACCCATTAACAGCCGATGACACTTTTACGTAAAATTATATATAGGGTGTGTGTTAAACGGTGGCAAAGTACTCTTGTAAGAAAAATTTTCACAGTTCGAACGTGAATTGTACAGCCCTGAGGGCTAGTAAAATTTTTGACGAGAGAATAATCAATTTTTGACACAAAAAATTTCAATAATTTTTCAAAGTGAAATTTAATAAAAAAAAATCTTCGAAAAATAATAATAGAAAAAATTTATTTAACCATAATGCTTTGGTACCGTTTTGCACACGATCATAGTACTGATTTTCTTATTTTTTTTTAACTCTCTGTCCCCCAATATTGTTTTGAACTATGATTTACTTCAAGAATTTTTATGTCCGCTATAACAACTAGTACCAAAATTAAAAATATAATCTAGCGGGTGTTCTTGTAGTGGTGTGTCATTAGATTGTCAACGTAACATGCAGACATTTTGAAAAAAATAAATGGGAATGATAAATTTAATAAATTAAGGGTATTTCCATAGAGGCCGTGATTTTGAGAAAGGTGTTCTTATTTGTTAATCGTCATATGCACCCACTTAACGTTTGTGTATCTGCGATAAGGACAATTAAAAGGAATGAAAATAAATATTAAAGTAAAGTAAATATTAAATATTTAGTAAAAAAAATAAGAAAAATATTTACTAAATGAATGATTGGTTCATTTTTAATTTAATTTCTGAACATTTTTTTTTGCGTGGCTATCTGAAGGTTAGTACAAAAGCAACAACAATTGTACGAGACCAGTTACAAAGAGAACGACAAAGAATGTCTTTAAGTTGTATGTGGACTTCGTCTTACCAAATGAACATTAAGATTGGTAGGTTTAATAGATGATGTTTACAATGTAAACAACGCAAGGTAAATAAATGCGAAGAATGCTGACGAAGAATGTGGCGGTCCAGAAAATACTGAATTTCATTCTGCCTAGCGTCTTATTTTTCTTGTTTTCCTTGGAAAACGTCCGCATACATTTGTGGATAATTTTTCTTTCTAAAAATGTTTAGAAGTTAAATTAAAAATGAATCAAAAGCTGAAAATAAGTCAATTTTTATTCATATATGAGATCGGTGGTTCAAATCCTGATTGAGAAAAAATAAAAAATTAAAAATATTTACTTAAAAATTAAAACGTGATCCGTATATGATACGGAATCCTTTGCGTGTGATTCTTTTAACATTAAGGTTTTTATCTGAAAATTTATCTATAACAAATAAGTATACGTGGATAAAAATATATTTATAAGGATCTCGTTATAGAAAGTCGAAGTCATTTATAAGATTAAAATAATAGGATTGGATTTCTTTTGCTTTGTACATTAAGTCGTTTAAGGATTATGGCTGTTGTAAAAGGAAAAGTTTTAGCATTTGTAGACATGTGGCACCTGTTGCCAAATTTATTAATTAAATCAAATGTGAAAAGAATTTTTAGTAGAGAGAATATACAAAGTTTTTTCGTTTTTGCTTAACTTAAATTTTATTATTTTCCCTATTTTTGAATAAATTAATATTTTGTGATAATATGAAATTTATTTATTTTTTATTCTGCAAAAAATAGCAAAATTAATCTGAGCGATTGCTTAAGAGAAAATTTTACATAATAATCATAAGCAATTTTTCTTAAAAAAACTGTTTTCAACCTGCTTTGTTTTAAGTAATCTATAATAATTTTTGTGTATTCTTAAAATTCAACTAAAAAATTTGTTGATTTGATTTTTCAAATAAAAAATTGTGCGTTAAAAATCACCCAACCATTTGTTTAAGTACAAATTGATTTAATTTATTTTTCAAAATTTACTTTCCAAACAAATGAGCTTAACTATAATAATCTTAATAATAACAGATAATGCAAAGCCACTCCTATTCTTTCCAAATGAATAAAAACCAGCCAGTTCTTTTTTTTATAAATCGACTGAATGTGAACATCAAAAAGTGTTTTAAAAGACGACTTAACATCTGCTGAAAGCATGGAAGAGCAATACTCACACAATTTACAGGCAATAATTGTTTTCTGTTCATTTTGCTCGCCTAGAAACATAAATTAGGCTGTTCTACATTTATACACTGAAGTACTTGTGTATCGTTTGTTTAGATGTTGTGACAACAAAAGAAGGTGCTTAATGGGCAGCAAATAAATGCTGGCTCTATGAAATTAATTTCCTTTATTTATATGTTTGATTATTGTTTAAGGACCTTTTCAACATTTTTAAAATAAAATAAATAGTTCATTGGTATTGTGTTGAACAACGTTCATGTTTTCTTATTATAATAACTGTTGTTATTAACACCTCTTTTGATCAAGAGGACTTGTGAGAGACGACCTCACTTTTGTTATCCTTGTTTCTGTTTGTTTAATAAAACAAAAAAAAAAAACGCACACACACGCATACACTACATTAAATCTTTTGTTGTTTATAAAACTACAGTTTGTTTTGTGGTATGTAGACAGATATTTTTGTTATTAAACATCATCGCAAGCAATAGTCATGATCCTAACAATCTGATCGCTATTGTCGTCAGCAGTGATTGTTGAAATATGTTGTTGTTTGGTGGTAAATATTATTATTTGTTGTATTGGTTCTTGTTGTGTTTGTGTATTTTTACATGCTGACATTAAAACAAATTTATTGATTAATGTATTTTGAAATGCCATTATCATTTAACTATTGTATTGTTTTGCTAAACTAGTTGAAAAAGTCATAAATTAGCAGTCAGCAGAGTCGTCTTTTTTATATTTTGTTTTAATTTCATTTTTTTTTTTTTTTTTTTGATATGAACATCTATTGAAAGTGAAAATAAATCTAGGGTTGTGAGATCATATTTTATCGATTTTATTTTATTTTTTGTTCACATTTTTAATGTGTTTAAATTTGGCTGTTGCCATCATCGTTGCCTGTTGTTTTGTATTTTATGTTATTCAACAGCTGTAACGAATCGTCAACAATATTATGATCATTATTTTGCCATAAATCTTAAAAATCGCTTTCATATATTTATTTGCAAATATCTTTTAAATTTGCTAAGCTTTAGGGCGTAGTGTGATAATTTTAATTTTTTATGGTAAAATCAGGCAATTTTTTTTTTTTTAACTATTTCATTTTTTTAATAAAATTTGTGTAAATATTTTGATACGAAAGTTTTACTGGTGGATTTTTATTTTTCACTGTTATATTAAAAGCAAACTAAAACACAAAAAATAAAAATAAATAAAAAAACGAGAAGTTTTTAATAGAATTGTGATGATATTGTGATTTTTAGTTGCTTACAGTGGTTTTAATTTTTTTTAGAAAAAATTAAATACAAAAAAAAAAAAAAATAAAGTAAGAGTGCTTAATTCGAAAGTTAAAAAAATTTAGTTTAGTGACAGAGAATTTAAAAAAATAAGAAAAAAGTACTTTATATAATTTTCATCAAAAAATATCATCGGCCTTTAATGGGTTAAGCATTTTTAAAAAAATTTTAGTATTTCCTAAAACTCTCTTCAATAGCTTTGAAATGATACCCATATTGATGTGTTAAAAAGTATGGTTCACAATCGTACTTTTCTATACAAATTTCAGAGGCCCATAACTCCGGAAATATGGGCGAGAGCCAAATTTTTCACTTGATATTTTTTTTCTTATTTTTTGATTCTCTATCGCCCCATTGTATATTTTTTCTTCACTGGAGTTACTGTATTGTTCCAAAATATTATTAAAAAAAATTAGAGGCAGCCGTGGTGTTTTGCTCACTGACTCAAAGGATATGGGCCGATCTTTCTGATTTTCAATATCAAAATTTTCGACACTATCGATTTCAAGTCGACTCCGCTATGCATAAGAACTCAGAATATATATACTTTATGGAGTCGGAACTGGAATGATTAGGAAAAATTTTGTCAAATTTTGCAAAAAAGTATAGTGTAGATATTAAAATGCCCCACTGTGAAATATATATTTTTTAGAAATATTTTTATATTCTTGTAGATATCATTTCGTAAAAGAAATTAAAGTTGTTGGTTGTTGTTTGCTGCTAATAAAACACCTTATTAAACACATTTGGATGTCTTAAGTTTAATTTATGTCACACAGCAGGTCTGAGCTACAAAAACAAAAACCATAAAATAGAAAATTTTCAATTATTAAGTTATCTTGTATCTAAGCTTTCAACCTTTTTTATATATTTTTTATATCTTTTTAATATTTTATTTTAATTAATGTATGTTGTCTGCTTCACCTACTTCGATTTTATGAATTCATGATCATATTTTTTTTTTTGCAAGCATTTATGCTGATATTAAAAATCTACAAATTAATTAAAATAATAATTAAATAAATTATAAAGATCATCTTTGATAACAAACGTAAAAAAATTTAATCAATGTTTATCATTCATGTTTATACTTTGTTATGTTAAGTTTGTAACGGGTGTATCAAAAAAGAAAATGTAGCTTTTTTTCTAACAGATTACTATTTTTATTTTATTATACTCACGAAGAGTGGGATTAACTATTCGCTAGCGAAACTAAATAATCCAATGAGCAGCTTTACTCATACAAATGAGCAACTTTATCACAATTTTCTTCCAATTTTACCAAAATTTTAACACTATTTTATAACATTGTATCAACAATTTTATCACAATTTAATGACAATTTTATCACTAATTTATGGTTCAGAGTTAAAATATTCCAGACTTTAAATTTGATTAATATAATATAAGCGATTAATTCACTTAAAGACTGTTTCAAAAAGTACAATTATTTAATACCAAAAGTTGCTCGTCAATGTTCAAACACATTTTTTTGAGAAAAAAATTACTCCGTGCCGTCACACTAATTATATTATTATGGCTTTTAAATCTAACTTTATGGAAAATGAATTTTTTTTTCTTAAATACCTAAACTTATTATTGACATACGAGTTGTAGGATTTTACGCTTTTTACTGATTTTTATAGTAAAATTGTCACTATAATTGTCAATGATACAACTACAAAACTAACACCGCTATTATAATATCAACTTGAAGCGTTTATTCTTTCAGTTAATTTCAAATTTTTTTCTGCTTATAATTTTTCTTGTTACCATATTAGCCAGTTTTAAAAAGACACCTTAAGCAAAGATGTTAAACCATTTTTGTCATATTTAACACCAATGATCATAACCATATGTGTATTGTTAAGATATTAAGTTTTAAGTTTGAAAAATAGAAGAAAAAAAAACAAGAAAAAAAAATTAAAAATATTTATATATAGAGAAGTGTTGCGATAGCCATCAGCAATATAATGGTTTTATCTAATTTACGCACTTCTTATTATTGCAACATATATATACAAACACACTGACTTATACACTTAATTAATATATCTATCTTTAAAGTTGAAACTTAACACCTTTTCTAGTGAAAACTTTTGTTAGATATTAAATATTTTTATATCAGTAAAAGAAAAGATAAGCGAAAAACGACGGAGAAAAATGCTACAATAATCAATGGTTTAGGTAAAAAAAAAAAAAAAAAAAACAAGAAAATAATAATAATAAAACAAAATAAAAAATAAATAAATTATGTAAAAAATAGTGCTTATTTATAAATTAGTGTTCTTTTTAATAAAGTTTTGTAGACAAAAAAAATTTTTTATAAATTTACAGATTAAAATTTTATTAAATTTTTTAGTAATTTAATTACTTATTTAATAAAAAATTTTATCATCATTTTTAATAAAATATTTGATTGATTCAATTAATTACTTAATAATAAAGTGTTGTATTTACTTCTAAATAATATATTAATTAAGTCAATTAAAAATTTAATTAAATAAAAAATATTTTTTAATGAAAACAGTATTTTAACACTGAAACAAACTTTTTGGGGAAATTAATTTTTGGGAAAAAGAGTATTTATTTTTGTCACTAATTATTATTGTTTCAATTTTTTTTTTCAGTGGATTATGATCTTTCTTAACCGACTTCAAAAAAAAAGAAGCAGATTATCAATTCGCCTAAATGACATTTTTTTAATGTTTGTGTCTTCATAACTCAGCCATGTTTTGATCCATTTATGTTATATTTATTTCAAGATTGGTCCCGGTTAACAGTTCATAATTCTAAAAATTAAAGAGTGTCCCTATACAACAAACATATTTTTTACGTGTATTATGAACCGTAAAGAGCACCACTCTAAAGGTACAATTATGCGAACGTCCACGTAAGCTAACCTAACGGCCGTTTGTTTTTAAATATACTAAAACAATGCAAACGCTTACCGAAATTAACTGTCACGTTTCCGGAACGCTTCAACCTGTATAAAATAGGTTTTGACGGCATTGTTACGTGACATTCGTAAGATAGTGCTGGATTTATATGTGATAAGTACCATTGCGGCACATTTGCCCTTTTTAGGTACTTTTTAAGTATTGATAATAATTGTATAATTCATCAGTTTTTATTATTTTGCTTAATAAAAGTATAATAAATAAATAGTTACATTAAATACATAATAATATTTTTTAAAACAGATAATTAAATTTGTCAATACATTGCACATATTGCACTGTAAAATATTTTTCGAAGCGAAATTAGTACTTTTTCTAAATTTACATGTACGGAACAGTGCCTGTAACTATGCCACAAATCTCAACACTGTTCTGAACAGCTGCAGCAAATTGAAAATTGTGTTAGGTTTTGTAATTTAATATTTTGGCTTTATAGTTTTTTTTTTTTTTTTTTTGCAAAACAATTGTACTTATTTCATGGACATCAGGAAATTAATCCTCAATATCCATTTTTAAATTCTTTTTGGGCTTTTGAAATTAATATTACAAACACATTGTGCTGCACAATGTTTTGTTTATTTTATTGACATTCGTCACATTTGAAAAGTTTCTATAAGTACATAAACGACCGTACGTTAAAATACGTTAAGTTTTTCTTACATCAACGTTCGCATAACGAGGCCTTAAAACTAAACAAAAACTTGCGTTTCACTTAAACTTCCAGTTGTAAAAAGCAAGGCAAAAAAAATTTAAAAATTAAAGGATGTCCCAATAGATAATGTAAATTAATCTATATGGGCCTATCTTTAGAACAGTTATTGACAAACGCTTGCAACTTGGACAGATATCGATTGTTACTATGACCATTATAGTAAGAAATATTAATATTCAAAATTATAAATTAAAGGGTGCTCCAATAGTTTATTTATTTTAATGTATATGGCCAGTCGGTTGAATTTTTCAAAAAACCTTTATTACTAAGTCCGCTGTGTCAGCAAGTATAAAATTTGGCTTTAGAAATTAAAGGGTGTCCTAATAGTTGTTGTTATTTTCTGTATGTGACCAAACTTTTGATCCGTTTTAGACATAGTTCTAAAATTTAAAAGGAACTTATAGTGCTAAGGCTGCTATAAGAACAAGTAAACAATTTAAATTTAGAGATTAAAGGGTGTTTCCATAATTCATGTTATTTAACCTAAATGGGTCCATCTTTTAAACCATTATAAAGAAATACTTGAAAATAAGAAAGAATGGCCAATTCCTTGTGTAGTATAATAAAAAGTTTATTTTTTTTTTTAGTTATAAACTAAAGGGTGATACAATAGTGGATGTAACTTAATAAATATGGCCACACTGTTGAGCCATTATAGACAGACGGTTTAGTTTTACATAGGACTTGATTGCTAAGGCTACTACAACAGCAAGTTGAAATTTGAATTTGGGAATTAAAGGGTGTCCCTATAGTTGATGTAATTTTACGTATATTTCTTAACTCTTATAGATATATGGTTGACATTTACAAGAGCTTTAGTGCTAAGTACGCAATAACAACATGTATATTATTTGAATTTGGAAATTAAAGGGTATCTCATTATTCAATGCAATTTGATTAATGTGAACAAAGTTTTGAACAGTTTAAGACAGATCTTTTTTCTACAGGAAATGATTTTTTTCTATGTAAAATTGCCAAAAAAAAAAGGAGAGGAAAAAAGGATGTTATGTGTAAAAAATAATCCTTTTAGAACATTAATTAAAAAAAATTTAAACTTTTTGAACAACTATTTATTTTTGAAAAATAGAAAATTTTATTAAAAACGTATTTAACGAATGAATTAAATTAATTTTGGCTGAAGTTCAATTCTATTTTAATTTCTAATTTTTTTTTCAATTTTTTATGAAAGAAAAATCGTTTATAAAATGTATGTATACGTTTTCCAAATAAAAAAGGATTTAAAGAAAACAAATTGTTTTTATTATTGTTGTTGTTATTAGCTTTTTAATGATCATTTTATACAAAATATTTTTACATTTTTTTGTGTTATTCTTGGTCTGTTTTTTACGAATTGTACATTTCATGAAATGGGGACCTTTCATGTGGACTTTTTAAGAAGTTGTTTGAAAATATATAATTGTAATAAAGAAAACACTTCTGTGAAAGAACCGAAGCACTTATCTAATTAATAAAAAATTTCTTTGAAAGGACGAACTTATTTTTGGAAATAGAAATTTTTTGTGATATAAAGAAAAAAATCAATAAATAAATTATGCTTCTATTGTCAAAAATAATATAATAACTTTTTCATAATTAAATAAATTTATCATGTCCTTCGGTCCATAATCAGGTTAAAATCAGATGCCACGGCCGCATAATGGCTAGTGCCTCCATATTACTAACATAATAAACCTCAACATTATCAAAAAATTTAACATTTGTAAAAGATCGAAATTTCGCCAAAATATTACATTTTCTAAAAAATCTATATTTTATTTAATTTTCTAAAAAAATCTATATATTTATAAAGTTGTTGCAAGTGTGTTGTGACTTTATATTTTACGAACGGTCAAATCGATTTCAATTCATTTTTTATTGGCGGAAAAAGCCCAATTAACTTTTTACTAAATTTTTTGAATTTGTTCGTATGGTAGTGTAGATGCTTTATCTACAGTTATCATGAAATCGGTCGAGGCGTTCGTGAATTATGACTAAAACGGGCACAGGTCTAACAAAAAATTAAAACAGAGATAGATGTTTATCCGAGAGGGTGTACTTTTTAAAAAAATAAGGAAAAGTGGTGAAGAAGAAAAATGCGCGGAATCGATTTTAACAAAAAATAATTTTAAAAATATTTGAAAGACAAATACGAAGGCTGCTCTATATATTTCTGTCCTAATAGTGAAAATGCAAACATTTATAATCAAAAATGGTTTTATTGTTTTTCAAAGTATTCTCCAGCATGATTTATACAATTTTGCATGCGCTCAAACCAGTTGTCGAAGCACTTTTTCCACTCCGATTGAGACACTTCTAAAACATGGTTTTTGAACACTTCAACAGTTTCTTCTGGCGACGAAAATCGTTGATCACGCATTTTTTTCTTGATGTGCGGAAACAAGAAGAAGTCATTAGGTGCCAAGTCAGCGCTGTACGGCGGATGACTTATTAATTCGACGTTTTGGTCGGTCAAAAACGCTCTGGTTTGACCCGATGTGTGAGAGCTCGCATTGTCATGGTGAACAATGATTCGTCTTCTCTTGTTGGTTTTTCGAATTTCTCCGATGACTTCAGGCAAACAAATTGTAGTGTACCACTCAGAAGTGACCGTCCTACGTTGCTCAAGCGGAACAGTCGCCACATGACCAGTTTTGCCGAAGAAACAGGCGACCATTTGCTTCGAAGTGCTTCTTCCACGAACAACTTTCGTTGGATTTTGCCCGTCTTTGAAGACCCACACGGTCGATTGTTGTTTCGTTTCGGGCTCGTACGCATAGATCCATGATTCGTCACCTGTGACGATCCTATAAACGTCTTTTGAAGCACCGTAATCGTATTTTTGCAACATTTCTTTGCACCAATCGACACGAGCATTTTTTTTTTGAGCGACTTTCAAATTGTGCGGGATCCAACCAGAACAAACCTTTTTTACGGCCAGGTGTTAATGCAGCTGGTGGAAGAAATATCCAAGGATGTCTCTATCTCTCGGTATGTCGCATGTCGATCTTGCATTATGAGTTCACGCACGGCATCAATGTTATCTGGCACAACAGCCGTTTTTGGACGACCTTCACGGAATTCGTCTTTGAGCGAGCTTCGGCCACGATTAAATTCATTATACCAATTTTTCACAGTGCTTTAGGATGGTGCTTCATCGCCATACAAAGATTTAAGTTCATCAATGCACTCTTATCGTGATAATCCACGTCGAAAGTTGTGAAAAATGATGGCACGAAAATGTTCACGAGTTAATTCCATTTTTTTCTATATTAATTTTTTCAAGTCACTGTTAACAACACAAATTATGGTCGAACGTTAAAACGTTTTGAGTACGATTATGCTTAAAAATGACAAACTTTCCAATGGAAATGTCAGATTGCACTTGGCAGCACTCAGTGTTGCCAGGCCAGAAATATATATATAGCAGCCCTCGTAAGTCCTTATTCACAAAGTGAATAATAGATTCCATATTAATTTAAAAAAAAACTTGTTTCAAAGAGTGGTGGTGGTACGGTTATTCTAATTTAGGTAGCGAAGCACCAAATAATTTTTATTTCTTAATAAACTTTAAGAGTAAAAAATATTTGGCCTTAAAAATTCTTCTTTTTTAAAATATACATTTTTTTGTGAGTATTTTCTTGACAATTTTGTTCTAAAAATATTTTATTTTTAACAAAGAAAGCTAAATAAGGCAAGGGTGCGTTAAAAGAAAAGTAACAATTTTTTTGGAAATAAAAAAAAAAACTAAATAGATGTTAATTTGATGCGAATAAAATAATTTTATTGGAACTAAAAAGAAAGTAAAAATTAAAACTTGCAAACAAAATAACCAACTAATTTATTTAACTTGAAGCCAATAGGATGTAGTAAACACATAATAAAATAAAATACGTGAGGTGTTGGTGGTTATGGTCAAGCACAATTTTGCTGTCTTAGTTGTTGCTGTTATTTTTATTTTATATATTTTTTTTAGATTTTAACAAGAAAAATAGCAACGTAGCTGTGAAAATTGTTGGAGGTTTTTGTAACAAAACTAACGTATTTTTTCTTGCAACATACACACATATTTTGTGTCATTTTCTATATAACTTTTCAATATAAAGACAAACAGTCCGCCTGTCTGTTATATTTTAAAAAATTGGTTCGTGTCTTTTTTGCCACTTTGAGATAGAAATACACGCCAAAACAAAAAAAAAATAATAATAATAAAAACACTCAACAACACCAATTTCCACAGGCATTAGATGCAGTCAACAGCAAAAAAAAAAAAAATAAATAAAATAGTAAAAAAGAAACTAAACAACCACCGTCACTCTATAAAAGCTAAAATTAAGTAAAAAAAAAAAACATAAGTTTTACTTTAAAGTGTTGCGCTCTGCATAAATTTATGTAATCGTTTGTTACCATTTTCAGTTATTGCTCGACATTTTTAGTTGATACGCGTGCTTTTTGAAGTTTTCGTTTGTTCTTCACGTTTATGTTGTAGTATTTTCTTAGTTCTTTTTTTTTTTGTTTGTTTTTCTTCAATTTGATTTTTGTTTGTGTCTTTGGGGGGGTTACTCTAGAGTATTGTTTGTTAATATGTTGTCGACTTTTATGGCTGGCAAATGTTGCGGTATTCTGCGTGTTTTCTTTTAGCCTTTTGCTGCTTCTATAAGTTATGCCTGCTATGGTCTATACATTGTTTATGGTTACATATAGTTAATGAACAATACATCTTGCCTTAAGTAAAAAACAAAAAAATTAAAGCAACAAAAAAAAATCTTTTCAAGTTTTAAATTTATAATAAAGTTAGTGCTGGCATATGTGCGAATCTAAAGGGAAACGTGTTATAATGACAAATGAACTACATTTGAGTTATTTTTGAAATAAAAAGCAAACCAAATTACTTTTTATTATAAAAACTAAAGTCACCTTAATATAATTTACTTTACTAAGGCAAGCGCTTTAGCAAACTCGATTTTTTTTAAATAAATTATTTAAACAATAAATTATTTTTTTTTTAAACAAAAATCATTAAAATGTTTAATATTTAAAAATATAATTGAATTTAATATTTCCTAATTAATTCTAATATATCGTAGGCTAAATAGTTATAAATCGATCACATATTTTAAATACAGAGGAAAATTCAACTGTATTTTGAGTTGCTATTAAATATTTGTTCAAAACAAATGACTTAAGAACCATAAAAAAAATATTATATCGGGTGTTTTTTTGAACCCAATAGAACTTTAAATTGTAAAAAATAACGCTAAAACTTAATTTTTGATGAAAAATTTTTTCTTATTTTTTTTTCAGTTAACTCTAGACTCAAGCTTGAACAACGCTTTCAAATCATCCAGGTTTATATCAAAAATCAGTTATCAATTGGAGCAACTTATAAGCGTCTTCTTGATTTTATTGATGCACATATTCGTCCGTCTGAGCTATAATTCCATCAAACTGTGGATAGATTTCGTACCACTTACTCTCTAGAGAATGCAATAACACCAACACGTGGCAGGAATGTACGTACTGAAGAGAATATCGAAAGTGTGAAAGAAAATTTAAATTTATCGATTCGTCGTCAGTCGCAGAAATTGGTGCTCTGTCCGTCCTGGGCTCTAGAGCAGTTAGTAAGTGACCTGTTGTTTTACCGCCAAATTGTGTTCAGCGATGAGGTTCATTTCTTGCTTAAAGAGTTTGTTAATAAGCAAAATTGCCGCATATGGAGTGAGACCAATCCACAACATACCCTACAGACTTCATTGCATCCAAAATATGCACCGTTTGCTGTGATTTACATACTGGTGGCATCATCGGACCTTAATTCTTCAAAAATGCGGGCAGATCTCACGTTACGGTCAATGGAGATCGTTACCGCACCATGATTAATGATTTTTTGTTTGAAAATATGGCTGACATTGATCCGGACGAAGTATGGTTTCAACCAGATAGCGCTACGTGCCATACGGCGACCGCAAGCAGCGAGTTATTGAAATCAAAATTTGGCGATAAGTTGATTTCAAGAAGTGGACATATAAATTGACCTCCAAGGTCATGCGATTTGACACCTCACGATTATTTCCTGTGGAGCCACGAGAAGTCACTGGTTTATGCTGATAAACCAGCAACAATTTAAGCTTTAGAGGCCAACATTTGTTTGTGTTATGCGTGGCATACGGCAGTATGTCAGTACTTGCAGAAGTGACCCAAATTGGACGTCCAGAATGCGCTTCGTCATGAGCAGCAGTGGTAAACATATGCGCGAAATCATTTTTATATATTAATGCCATGTTCTGATCTTTCGTATAAAAAAATTCATAATTTCAATTTAATTTTTTGTGTTATTTTAAACAATTTAAATTTCTATCGGGTTTAGAAAACACCCTCTATACGGCCAGAGTTTTTCTTCTGCATTAAAAAAATTTTGCTTCATTTTTTTGAATGACAATCTAAACGTGTTACCGGAAGATGTTGAAGATGTTGCAACCATACATTCAATACAAAATAAAATAAAATGTTTTTTGTTTACATTTAAATTTAAATAACATTTAAAGCCCGATTAGTTCTGAAATTCTATTTAAGCAAAATAGGCAACCTGTGTTTTTAAAATAAAAAAGAAGTGCAGAGAGTAGGCAAATAAAAAAATATATATAAAATTTAATAAGTCTTCAAGTCATCTTCGTGCATTCGCCGGAAGAATGACGTAGACCTCTAACTGCTAGTCGTGACACTCGATGGTGGATGCTATGAAGATCGTGTATCTGCTAGAGATGCTGACGTAATAATATATACCCAAAAAAATTCCAATCCATGATTCAAGGGAAAGTAACTCTTGATTTTTTTTCTCCAGTAATAATTGAGGTAAATATAAAAATATAATTGAAGCCACACAACAGAGAGACAGATGCGCTTAAAAAGAGATGGACAACAATACCTTACATGATCGCATTACTTAAGAGTGTTGCTAGAGAAATAATAACACCGCCCCACTTCGAAGTATAAAATTCTGTTCCACCAATAGAAACGTAAACCATCTACGTTTACGTATGTACAGAGGTGAACTGCAGCGAATGTGCTGGTCAAAAAGATCAAGATAACATACGTTACCCACTTAAGAAATATTAGTAAAGTTGTTTTACTGCTGATGTTGTCGGATTAAAGGGTCAAACGGGGAAAAAGAACTACAATTAGACCAACTACCGGCACGAAGAAAATAAGATTTTGTCATCGGTTTTTATTTTTCATACACCTGAGATGTACTGCTTTAAAATATCTGTTTGTCGGCCTGCTTAACAGTAAAACTAATAAAAATTTACCTGCAATTTAAGCTGAAATATCAATCATTAACACCAATTCTTCTTTCTAATTTTTTTTTTACACCATAAAATTTGTTTTATAGTTGCTTAATTTATTCTAACAAGATATCGTTAACAGCGCTAAACATGAAGTTACCAATTAGTTGGTAACAACCCTTTACAACATTCAATTATTTGATTTAATTATTCATATAAATTTATCGTCATTTTATGTTTAACTACACTTCTTTCCACATTAACTTGTTTGAAAAAACCGGACTTTAATCTGTGATCACTTAAAAAATTCAAAAAAATCTATTTTTCCCCAAAAGATTCAATTAATATCTTTAAGTTAAATTTTTGTCCCAAAAATTAAATTTTTTATATTAAAAACTTTAGACCCCTTTAATTAATTTCCCTATTTCTGCCCTGCTTCCACAAGTGTTATTGAATGTAGATATTTTTGTTAATTTTTTTGTTTGTTTAATGAATTAAAAAAAAAAAAACACATAATTCAATACCATAAAAATGATTTTAATTTTGAACTAATAAATAACGACTCAATAAATAATAAAACAACAAGCAGCAGCACTCCAGACACTAAAAATGTTAAAACAATAAACTTAAATAAAAACATGCTACACATTCAGCCACATTTGGTGCAACACCAAAAGAAAAAACAAACAAACAACAACAACATTAAAGGAACACCATATAACTACATGCAAACATAGTGCCAGTACATGATTTTACTATTACTATTGCTGTTGCCACTGTAACACTGTTCTTAGCAGTTGTTTCTACTACCGAGTATGAGAGAAAATTATGTTCAAAACTAAACTAGTTAGTTCCCACAATATGGTGCAGTGCATATTCAAAACTACATGCATACGTATTGTACACAGTCGGAGATGTAGAACATCAACAACAGCCATAAATATACGATTTGTAACAAATTATAATTTTTACTTACTTGTATCAATAAGTTGGGGAATACATGGTGAATATTAAGACATAGTAATCAGATTCTTTTTTTTTTTTTTATTTGTTTGCTTGTCATATCTTTATGTTGCGGCTAGTGGAGGGAGTAGAAAACCCAGCGAAACATTTATGTCATATAACGCTTGGATGAACTGCATAAATAAAGATTGCGAAAAGAAACAGGAACCTAGCTTGGTGTGTATTTGCTAGCAGCAATTCGTTTGAAAATTGTAAAATTTACTGTAGATACAAAAATAGATTAAAAGCATTAATGAGACGTAAGCGAAGGTTATTTTATACACGCTGTTTTAAAAATTGTTCTCAGTCTCAATATTGAAGAAAAATAAGATCTGAAGGGGTTTTTAGATACCATTCCGTTCTTCCACCAGCTGGGACAACTTCAATAACACTTTTAATGCTAACAACAGATTTTATTTTAGAAATTTTAAAGAACTCGAGGTGCCTGAAGCATTAAATAGTATAAAATCTAACTCGGTTGGTCTGGATGGTATTTAATTAAAGTTTCTAAAACTTGTATTTCCATTCATATCAAAGTTTTTTTTACTTATTTAGTCAACTCATCAATAACCTATTCCGAATTTCCTAAACTTTGGAAAGTTGGTAGAGTTGTGCCCATATCAAAGGTAAAAACACCTTGCTCCCTTTCAGATCTTTGATCAATAAGTATTCTTTGTTGAAGTTCTAAAATTCTAGAAATAGTAATAAAAAAAACCAAATTCAATATTATTTTAGTTCAGAAAACTTACTGAACTAAACTCATATTAATCTGGTTACAGGAAAGGCTACACGCAAAATAAAACTATGGTTGAGGTAACCATAATCTAAGAGCAACATATTATGGTTGCATTATAAAGCTTCTAACAAAACATAGTATTGTTACATTTGCAACCATATTGTTGTCTAGCAAAATAATAACATTTTAAAGTAAAGGGTCATCCAAAGAAATAAAACACAAACTATTTGCAATTTTTTCTAGCTGTTTTTTTTTTATTAAAAGTATGATCCATTACAATTATAAGTGGAATAGAATATCATTCAAATATCCAACATGACTGCGTCTGCAGACATCAATCCGAATATCGAAATTTTCAATGACTTTCCGACATGTTGCTGGTGTTATTTCACGAATTTGAACTTGAATGTTGTTTGTGGCTTGTTAGCATACACTCGACTTTTCAAAAAACCCCACAAAAAAAATATCTAATGGTGTTAGATCACATGACTTTGGAGGCCAATTGAAATCAGCATTTCGTGAAATTACACGTTGAGGAAATTTTGAACGCAAAAGCGTTGTGTTGTGTGATATGTAGCACCGTCTTGCTGGAAATAGACGTCAGACGCATCAATATGATTCAACTGTGTCCATAAAAAGTCTCTCAACATTGATTGGTGCCGCTCAGCATTCACAGTAACAGCATTTCCAGCATCATCTTCGAAGAAAAATGGCCCAATGATTCCATTTGCCCAAAATGCACACCAAACAGTAACTTTTTGTGGGCGTAGAGATTTTTCATGAATAACACGAGGATTTTCATCACCCCAGATACGACAATTTTGCTTATTGACGAATCCATCCATTCTGAAATGAGCTTCGTCACTTAACAAAATTTTGCTTTGGGTATTTTTCAAAGAATGCCCATTTTCATAATAACTGTTGTGTTGTGCTGTGGTTGAAATTTTTTTAAGTTAAAACCAACCATGTTGCATTTTTAGTGCACGGTAACCATATAATCGTTAAAATTTAACAAAAAATGTTTATCGTGACTAAAATTTTGGTAAAAATAACTAAAATTGGTTCTCCGCAACTATACATTATTACAAAGAACATAATATGGTTATAGTGACCATATCACAACCATGTTCTTTTTCTGCGTGTATAGAACAACGGGTATGCTCTAAGATATTGCAGAGACATTGAGGCACAACATGGTTAAATCGTACAATTCTCTACTTGTTACATTGGATTTAAGCAAGGCCATTGATTCGCCAATTTCGAATTATGTCATAATCTCAGTAAAGAATTTAAACTTAATAATTTAATGTCTTCATTTGTTAAGGGTAGAATGCAGTACGTTGAACAAACTAAAAGATCAAAGGTCATCTACACTAGAAGTGTTTAGGGGTGTACTGCAAGGGTCTGTATTAGCACCATTACTATTATTTATGTATATGAATGATCTGTGTCGTATCATAAATTTTTGTAAATTTTATACGTATTCAGATGATATTTCCTTGTTGGGAGATGACTCTGTTTCGGGTTTGAATTATCTTGCCAATAATATTAATAATGAGTTAGGTTAGGTTAGGTTAGGTTAGGTTGCACAGGCCGTCGGCATAAAGACCGACCCACTTGGGTCCCAAAAGTCCCGTTGTGTTGCCTGGAAATAATAATGAGTTAACTTAAGTATCAGACAATCAAGTTTTCATTCAAGTTTTAAAATTTCTCTCTTTAAAAATTGGCTGAGAATTTGCTTTCAAGTTTTCGTTTAATTGCGTGTTTCAAATTACATTCAAGGTAACAACTGATTGAAGTTTTTTCCTCGAAATAAATTTTATTTGTTTTCTTGATGACATCGTTCTTAAAAACTTGCTTTGAAATTGCGTGCAGCCTACGTCACAGCATTCAATTTTTGTGAATTTTGACAAGCAGTATGTGTAAATTTCTTGAAAGAGAATTGAACAAAAACTTGACCGTGTGACTACACTGTAAGAAATGTTGCAGACTGGACTAAACACAATTTTTTTGCTTGATTCTTTTAAATCAAAGTTTATGTTTTTCCCATAATTTATTCCCATCCACGATCTTAGAGAAGACACCATAATATTTGTGTCGCATCATAAAGTTTTAGGAATATACCTTGATTGAAAACTTAACTTTTTATATCAAGTCAACAATATAGTATCAAGAGTGTCTTACGACGACTACAATTTGGGTATTTTCCTTCCTTTAAATGTGAAAAAGCGGGTAGCAATATCCTTGTGTCTTCCACTATTTATTTGTATGGAATTGAAGTTTTTTTCAGGAATGTCACGACAAAATATTTGAAAATTTCGTATTTGCTAAAATAGATTAGTGCGATTAATTTAATTTTATAAAATAAAATAAAAATGGTAACTCATCTTACTTTTTAGAGAACATTTAATTTTTGTAGCTCTTCGAGAATCAATATTTTGATATGTGCAATTTACTGTACTTTATACATGAGCCCATCATTTGTGGTAAAAGTAGCAAGAATTTGGAATAGTAGACATCCGCATGAAGTTCGAGGGTTTGATAAAAATGTTGAGCAATTTATGAATATATTAAAAAAATACTTATAAGCAAGTTGTTACGTTACGTTATTAAAATTATATCAGACTTATTGAATTTAATTTTAATTTTTAAGCCGCAGTTGCCATGTAAAATACTGAAATCATTTGTTTACTATAGGGGCACCCTTTAATTTACAAATTTAAATTATATACCTGCTGAAGTAGACTTCACAATCAGGTTCTTTGAAAATTCCAACCGTCTGTCTATAACAATTCAATAGTTTGACCATATACATCAAATTACATCAACTAGTGTAACACCCTTTAATATATAATTTAAGATATTTATACTTTTTCTTATAGAAAACAAAAGTTAGTGGCCTTTCTGTCTAACTTTTAAGTGTTTGTATATAACGGTTCAAAAGATACGGCCATGTAGGCCAAATTGCATTAAATTTGGGAACACTCTTTAATTTCTCAATTCAAACTATAAACTTGTTGTTATAGCAGACTTGGCAATGTAGGTCCCTTGTTAGTTTTAGCTACCTGTCTATAACGGTTCATTAGTTTGGACATATACATCAAATTAAATTTAATATTGGGACACCCTTTAATTTCAAAATCTAAATTATATACTTTTTGTTATATCAGAGTTACCAGTAAAGGTTCTTTTTAAATTTCAAGCGTCTGTTTAGATTTGTGTGGCCATAAATATCAAATCAAATGAACTACTGGGGCACCCTTTATTTTATAAATTTGAGTATTAATTCTTGTTA
The DNA here is from genome assembly GCA_916610165.2 of Gymnosoma rotundatum. Lineage (NCBI taxonomy): Eukaryota > Metazoa > Arthropoda > Insecta > Diptera > Tachinidae > Gymnosoma > Gymnosoma rotundatum. The sequence goes on from OU744338.1 coordinate 128,297,231, forward strand.
CTATAAGAGTCATAGTATTATATTCTGGCTAATTTCCAAGTGTTTTTATGTACCGGTTTAAAAGATACAGCCATATAGGTCAAATTACATTAAATTTTGGACCACCCTTTAATTTCTAAATTCAAATTGTTTATTTGTTGTTATAGCGGAGTTAGCAATAAGGATTCCTTGTAAATTTCAAGCTTTTATCTACAACTGTTCAAAAGTATAGCCACATACATCAAATTAATCGAATTATTGGGGCACCCTTTAATTTATAATTTTAAATATTAATACTTGTTACTATAAAGTTCATAGTAATCGACATTCCATTCAATTTGCAAGTGTTTGTCTACAACTGTTCAAAAGTATGACCGTATGCATCATAAGGGGCACCCTTTATTTTATAATTTTGAGTATTAATTCTTGTTGCTATTACCGTCATAGCAATCAACATTCTGTCTAATTTTCTAGCGTATGTCTATAATAGTTAAAAAGAGAGATAAATGTACGGTACCTATGAGGACACCCTTTAATTTTAAAAATTATTTTTGTATTACTTTTTGCCATTGGGAACTATAATGATACGTATTTTTATTTTTTATTTCTTTATTTTATAGTATGTTGTATGGGAACACCCTTTTATTTTTAAAATTATGAACTGTTTCAACTTTCAAATAAAGACACAATTTTTTTAAATCGGTTGAGAAATGACTGAGTACTGAGTACATTTAGTCGAATTGATAACCTCCTGCTCTTTTTAAAGATGGTTAAAAATTAAAGATGTCTATTGTCGTTAAGCTGAAGTTAATCGTTACTGCAAACGCCATAAAATATCGACAAAGATAATGGTTATCGTATTGTTTAAAGTTAATGAATCGCACTATAAATATTAACGTTTAACTAAAACTATTGCTGGGCTTAATATTTACACCATCCACAGCAACCACGAACTAAAGAAAGAGAACCAAAAAAAAACGCACAAATTTATGTTAATTTTGAACAAACTTAACATGTTACACATTTTTTTCTTAACGATGTCTGATAGTAAAGAAAGTGATATTCATAAGTATAAAAGTATAAAGAGCAGAGTAGATTGAAACTTAATATGTCTGCAAAGGATTATGATGACTTTTTTCTTTAATTTTTCATTTTTATTAAATTTAGAAGGATGAAAACTTAAGTCTGCAATGTTTTAAGGCGTTAACTTGAAAATTACTAATAGTAATTTTACTGAATATTGTACTCGTATGAGTTTGGTTGGAGTTTTAAAAAAAGTACTCATTTTCGATGGAAGATGATGCTGTCATTAAAGATATTTTGTGTTGATTACATTTAACATGAGTTTTTGTAGTAGCAAATTGTTTGCTTGAGAACATTGCACTTGTACGAGTAATGACACGCAGCCACCTTTAAAATTTCGGAAGGTCCGCATTAAAGAAAGTTCTGCAAGAATAAAACTCTAAGAGACTCCTAGCACCCACTATATCAGAAATAAATCTGAACTCATACTTTAAATTATAGCCACTTCAAGATGAGATCCAAAAAACATGAAACAAGCGCCTCGCACATTACAGCACATACACACAAATACTACACTCTGCATTTGAATATATAAATAATTTTTAGGTGTGCTAATGCGGACACCCTTTATTTTAAAATTTTTTCAAATGCTGCTGCAAAAAAAAACTTTACTACGAAAACATTATAAGTATGTGCTGGATGCAAAACGAGAAATTTTAACATTTCTATTGGGACACCCTTTATTTTATAATTTTTTTTTTTTTTGTAAATTGCTTATTATAAGGGATCGAGGGATTAGTCTAGGCAAATTTATAAATTTTAAACTTTACACTTTTTTATACATTATTTATAGGGACACCCTATAATTTTTAAACTTTTTAATTTAAAAAAAAAAATTTTCTTAAAAAACCAAAAACGATCGGTCTTAATCTAGTTTCAAATAAATAATTTATTAATTATTTTTATACAATTTAAAAGACACAATATAGGGTATTTCACACAGCAAAAAATTGATTTGTTTATAAAAAAAACTTAAGTAACGAACTTTAAAAAGCTACAAAACAAAAGAAACAACAAAAGGAATTGTAAATCAAAAGGTCTTATCATTTGAATAAATATTGATATTGTTAGCAGCAATTTATGTTAAAAAAGCAACAACTAAACATTTACTTTATACAAAATCATGTCTTCTTTGCCAACAAAGAAACAAACAAGTAAATCGCTTTAAAGAACATATTGCAACATGCAACAAATTTACTTAAGCAAATAAGACTTTTATTTAAAGGTATTAGGAGGACTATCACTTCCACTATATTTGTTCTGTGTATCAGGTGCTAAGTTACAAATAAGTTTTTTTTTTACTGCAAATATAGCTCTTTCTTCAATACCTTTTGCTGTTGTTTCTGGTTGCTTGTAATTGTTGCAAAAAAATTTTTTTTTTAATATTTTAAAAGTATGTTTTCTTGCTTTCTACTTTTGGAAGGTGTGGCTCAATTATGTCTAATATATGGAAGTTTCGGTTTTACTTTGTTAACACCCTAGTTTTGTTATTTTAAAAGTTTTTTTTTCTGGAATTTTTTATATATGTGATTGCAATATATTTTTAGCTTAACATTGAAAAAATGGAGGTGTTAGTGCTGGCAAATTAATTTGTAGCCAATAAATTAAGAAATTTATATTTTGTTTGGCTTAATATTGCTGTTGCATTAAATAAAAAATATCAAATTTTTTAAAGTAAAAAATCATATTATTTTTAAGGAAGAAAAAAAAAAGATAATTACATCTTGTGTTTGTAGATCTTTAACTATTCTCTATTAAATAACGCAATTATTGTCTATTGGCTCTAAGAAAAGCTGAGAGCCAGAGAAAAATGAAGTACTTCTTACAAAGCAATTTTGAATTAATGATTGACAATAAAAAATGTCAGTGAGTTTCATGTTTATTTTTAATCATATACTACTGAACAATATTGCCAATTGAACATTGTTACAAATTTCTCTATATTTACTTTGAAAATAAGTCTTTATTATCTATAAGTTGATATCTATAAGTGGATTTTATTGCCTAAGCGATGACGTACATTTTTGACTTAACAAAACTGCTGCATATGCTGTCAAAACAAACAACAACAGATGCAATAAACTACAACACATTCATACAAATAAACCTCATGTGTAGTCTGGCATCATTTAGCCTTAGCTAAGGTAACGATCGTTGGTTTTCGGTAGCGAACCCTGATTAATCACTTTTTGTTTATTAATAGGGACGACATTGATCCCGGCGAGCTGTAATTTCAATAAGATGGCTCTACATCACATATGGGACAGCAACCATCGACTTTTGAAATAAAAATTTCGTGATGAATGGTTTTCGAGAACTATACCTGTCAATTGGCCTCCATAGTCGTACCACCTATCAATTGTTTTCCGCGCGGCCAAGTGAAGGCACTGGCTTATGTTGAAAAACAAGTAACAATCAAAGCGTAGGAATCTACCATTTTTTGTATTATTCCTGATATACAACCACAAATGTTAAAAAAAACTTTCCCAAAAGCGGATGTCCCAAAATGTAGTTCGTTAAAAACAGAAATGGTGGCCCGAAATTATTTCCATAATTTAATTAAAACGTTATTGATATGAAAATTTATTATTCGAAATCTTTTTAATGTTAACTTACTTTAATCGTGCTTGATTCCTTCAAAAAAAAATTATAAGAAAATATGGAAGCAAAAATAAAAATAGTTACTGAATGTTTGCTGTGTTTTTGAATAAAACATTTTTGAGTTTTTATTGTTTTTTTTGCTTTGTTGATTCAACGTAGTTTAAATTTAATCAATTTGGCTTCTAATATGAGACTCTTAGGTTTTTTATACAAAATTTGGGTGGAATCCACTGATGAGCTACATGAGCAGTAAGGAAATGGCCATATGGATATGCTTTCCCCTCAGTAATACATTTCATTTTGTAGTTTTAAATAATAAATATTTCTTAAGAATATCATAATATATTTATATTTAAGGGAATCAATCAAGCACGATTAAAGTAAATTAAAATGTTTTTGTTTTAAAAATTAATTTTTTGTGTTGACCGATTTAAAAACTATCCACTAGATTAATTAAAAATTTATTTAATATTTAACCTGAAGGCAAACAAAATTTTTAAAAGGTGCACTGAATTTTTTTTTTTTTTTTGTGCACGTCGTTACTACATTAACAAGACTATCGGAACCCTTAACACAGAGAAAAGTTTTTTTATCTGTTAAAAAACTTACATTTTTTCATATTTAACTTTAATAAAATTTTTTATTGTTTTAATTATATATTTGATTGAAAAATAAATAAAAAAAAATTTCAACGAAATAATTAATTGAATCAATTAAATATTTTATTAAATGAAGATAACTTTCTAATTAAAAAAATAATTGAAATTTGGCTATGGCGAATCTTATATAACCTTCACGATCTATGTAAATCTAGTTTAGTGAAGTAACGCCAATCAAAAAAACAAATATGGGGGGACAGAGTATTGAAAAATTACAAAATATAATTTTTCATAAAAATGTTATCGTCTCTTAATGGGTTCAGTATTTTTCAAAAAATTTTGTATTTCCTAAAAAATCTCTTTAAAACCTTTTAAATGATAGCTATATTGATATTTAAAAAAATTAAATATTTCAGAGCGCCAATACTCGTAAAGTATGGGTGTGTGCCAATTTTTTTACTTGATATTTTTTAATTCTCTATCGGCTCATATATTTGTTTTTATTGGAGCTACTTTATTGTTCTAAATGATATGGAAAAATTAGAGGTAGTAGTATTTTGCCCGTTGCCTCGAAGGGCACTGACCTATCTTGCTGATTTCCAATAGCACCTCTTTCGACACAATGTCTCATCGATTGGCGTATTTGAATTTTCTCTAGCTGGTCTAGTGCCTTGGGAAACTTGATTTCAACACTAACATGGACAGACAGACGGACATGGTTCAATCGACTTCGCTATGCATAAGAAGCCAGAATGTAGAAATTATAAACGGAATAAATATAAAATTTTGTGACTAAATAATGAATTGAATTAATTGAATCAATTAAAATATTTAATTAAAGGAGATTTTTTTTAATTAAAAATATAATAGAATCAAAAACAAAGTCTATAATAGATGCAACACTTTTTTTCTGTGGGCTGTTTTATTAAAATCAATCATTTGCTAAATATCTACCTTGTTCCCAACCCACTGTATAAAAATTATTATTAAACTAAAACAACAATGTATAAAATAAAAAAATTGTTAAATACATAAGTCTTCTTTTAAGCATGACAAGCTAAACTTCAACTTAAATTCATAATGAATTTTCAACTGTCCAGTTAAATTTCAAAATCAAACTCGTACGACTACAGAGCAGAATATAGTAGTAATTAGCTCACCATATAAGCGCAAGGTTTAATTAAAATTAAATCAGTGGCACTACTACAATCACACAATCACACCAAAGAAGACAAGGCTGGGAGACCACAATTTCAAACAGCTACAAATATTCCAGCTGTGATGACTGCAAAACCACAATTGCTCCAAATCTATGTAGAAAATGAAGTGAACAAACAAATATTTGAATGAATCTATATGATAGAAAACAAAAAATTTGTAACACTAGTCAACTAAAATATCTAACTAAGAAGGATTAAAAAAATCACACACACACACACACACACACACATACATACATGCATACAAAGGAAAGCTATTAAGCTTCAGTTGTTTAAAGACATGTACTGGTTGCTTTTATACACTTGTTAGTTTAAGGCTTAGATTTTCTTTAGATCCAGTATGATATTTATGCTATTGCTGATGCTGATGCTGATGATAATGACGATGATGCTGATGGTGATGACGATGACTTTGCTGCTTTAGCGATTACTTGTATGTTTGATTATCATCTCTTAAATTTCTTTAAGTTTTATTTTGTGATTTTAGATGAGCATGGGAAGTAGTGTATCTTCTTGTATTTATATGTCCATACGCACGTAGTAGTTGTATGTGGCGATTAAAATTGGCATTTTGACAGACGTATAATTAGTGCAGCTGCCTTGCTTAAAATATACAGATTGTTTGTTGCTATTTTTTTAAGTCTTTGTATGTCTATCGGAGTTTGGAAAAAAAAATAATACAATTTTTTATTATTTCTCTTGGCAGAGCTATTTTCAGCTTTTGTTTGATAAACATTTGACATGAAACGGATTTGTTTGAGAAAGAAAGAAAGAAAGAGACATTTATGCAACATAACTGGATTATAAAAAATTAGGTCTATTATTATTTTCTTTTTACTATTAATAAACAGTTATAGTATGAAATAAATTTTTCAAATTATGAACTGAATGAAAATCAAAAATTTTTTTGAACAACATCACCTTCCTCTATTTTTTTTTCTTTTTTTTGAACGACCAGTAGACATTGATTAGCAGAAATACAGAAACTGCTAATAGTTTGTTACAATTTTTGGCTACTGTACGAAAGAATTTTGTTTTTCATTCTGTGTTCTAATTCCTGGCATGACTGTCAGTATTCTTTTAAGAAACTTTCAAAGTTATTTTTTTTTTATCAAATATTTTTCATTTTTGAAATTAATTATTATTTATAAATTTATTTATTAGTTTGCAATATATTTCAAAAAATCTTTTAATTATTAGTTAAACGACTTTTGGATTATAATTGAATAAATAATTTGCATATGTCTTAAACTCAAGTTTATTTTAATGTCTAAATTTTTTTTAAAAAAATAAATTTAAATTTTGAAGTTTTTTCCCAATCAGGATCTGAACCGCGGATATAATAAATGATGTAAAATTTACTTTTTTCGGCTTAGGTTCTTTTTAATTTAATTTTTTAAAATTTTTAGAAAGCGAAATTATTTATTTAAAATTATTTAATAATGCAGAATGAAATGCAGGATTTTCTGAGCCGCTACATCCCTCATCAGCGTTCTTCGAATCTATCTACGTTAGTTTGTGTAAGTTGTAAATGTCATCTATATAACCAACTAATCTTTACATTATTTTTGATTAGACGAAGTCCACACACAACTTAAAACATTTCTTTGTCGTTCTCTTTGTAACTCGTCTTGTACATTTGTTTTGCTTTCGTGCTAACCTTCAGTATAGCCATACTTATTTGCTAACAGCACTATAAATGCTGTTTCAGTATCATATTAAAAAAAACAAATCTGCATACATTTGTTAATAATTTTTCTTTTTAAATAATTTTTAGAAATTAAATTAAAAAGGAACTTGCATAAGCCGGAAAAAGTAAATTTTAATTCATTGAAATAAATTTTATTTTTACAAATTTTTATATTAATTTTTATTTAAAGGTTCGAATAAAATTAATTTTGTCGTTATGTGGTTTTAATACAATATGGCACTGTGCCATACGGCGACCGCTACTCTCGACTAATTAAAATCTATATTTTGCGATAATGTGTTTTTTGAGAAATTCTATAATTCTCGATTGTTAGGTTATGGTTTTATGCTGAAAACTGGATATGCTGAAATTTGAGACGAACGACGAATTTTTATTTCGAATTTTAATACATTTGTGTTTACGAAAATATGCACAATCAATGTGTCGCCGAAATTAGTAGTACGTAACGTATTTTGAGATGGGTTTATTTCGATTTTTTATGTCGACGAACGACGAATACTTTTGTTTAGAGGGATTGTTTTTCTGAAGAAATAAGTGTTTTTTTTTTTTTTAATTAAAATTTATTTTCTTTATGTTTATATAGCCCATATATAGAAATATCCTATTTTAATAATATGTTTATTTTTAAATTCTTTTTTATTTTTATCATGTTCAATTTTAAGTTTTTAAATGAATTATTATTTTTATGTTTTCAATTTTGGCTTAAGTTCGTCATTAATTGTGATAAATTCTAAAGATAACAGCATAATCAAAAGCCCTCGCTACAACCATTGTCAGTATTCTTCTTATATATCTACAAGGTAGTTATCAATTGTAACTAGTATTTAGATGAAATGAAATATGAGAAATTTTAATATTTTCGTAATGTATTTTTGACATACTTTTTTTCTATACAGAGTCGTTATTTATTTAAGTGTTGGTTGACAGCGATATATTACACTATTGACACTAGCAAGATCTATCCTCTACTATCATAATTCTACAATTTCCTGCTGGCTTTGCAAAACGAAAAATATATAATTCATTTAACAAAAATATTTCAAAAAAAAGCTTTTTTCAAATACATGTTCACTCTAGCAAGGGGCATATATAAACAAAAATAATTTGTTCGTTTAATTTATTGAGTTTGAATCGACGAATTTATGCAAATATGATTGAATGGTTAAATCGTAATGCTGCGCGTAATTCGTCGTTCTTCCTAGTTGTGTTTATACTATTATGATGATAATCTAGAAACAAGTGATGCCTTTGAGGCAAACATAGTTCGCTGTTATACATGGCGTATGGTGTTCCATGCTCCAAAAAGTCATCATTCAATCTTTAAAGATTGCGGAATTATTATTTTTTTAAATAATTTGATATCTGGTGTCGTGTTAGCCAATATCATTCTCTCTTTTTTTCGGGAAATATTACACAGCCCGTATGAAGAAATTCTAGCGTACATCTTGTACCACCCTTTTAAAGAATAAAATGTTGTTGTAATTGACAATTAACAATTTATTTAATTTGACAGAAATATTTCTTGTCTAACAAGTCAGGGTGTTTGTGGCTTAAGTCTTTAGTTACGCTGGTGTAGATCTTGTATATTTAATTAATTTACTTTTTTATTTCATACTCGTATTACTTATTTCAAATTATAAAATTATTTATTTAAAACAATTGCGATCCGTTTATTGTTTACATTCTACCGTGTTGTTTGGTTTTTATAATTTAAAAAATTCTTAAAAAATTTCACTTTTTTCTTTAAATGTTGGCTTGAACATAATATGCGTTAATCTTCTCGTTAACGTTTCATGTTATACCGACATTTATGACATTCACTTGTACTGTTTTTACAGAAGACACATACATAACATAACATTCACCTAAAGAAAAACGAACTGAAACAAACAAACATAAACAAACAAAAGAAAAACCGAGAAACAACCGACTGCATTTTAAAACTAAATACAAAGTATTAATATTAATGTGGTTTTAAATTACAAGTGTCATAATAGCTACAAGACAAGTTGGTCTCTCTTTTGTATAAATCAAAATCGTTAAAATGTAAGCAATTATTTTCATCACATTTATTTACCTTAAAGCTTAATTAGGCTTGTAATTGAGTGGTTAGTGGTTTGGGAATTAATCTGAATTTAATTAGCGCTATAACTTAGTTACCTTTCTTTACGATATCATTATTTCCTCAATAAGAAGACCACCTTCTGTGTGAATCAATATTTTTGCTAGAAAATAATAATTTTACGAGCCTTTTTGCTGGACTTAACACAATTTAAGTATTCAGTCTTTTTATTTCTTTGTTACTGGTACTGTTTAACTACATTTGAGCTGGTTATTTTTGAAAGTGGTATAAGTCCATTTCTTCAAAAAACTTAGTTAACGGTAATTTTAATGAGCTATATACAGACTCTTTCACTCCATATTTACAATCAAAATTTCAATAGAGTTCTATCTTGACATAAAATAACAGTTTTGCTGTACAATTCTATCGCAGAAATATTTCTTTTAGAAGTGGAATAAGTCCATTCCTAATAAGTAAAATAAAACAACTTTTATTAATTTCTTCTAAACGAAAGATATTTTGCAGTTGTGAAAACAGCAGACTTATAAAATGCAATAAAGGCTCTCCGAAAAAACTTCATTTTTTATTTTTTAGAAAATAAAAAGAAAACACTTTGTCTCTACAAAATCTCTACAAGAGGCAATATTAAACAGAAAAAATATATGGACAAAGAAATTTTAAAAAATATGTTGGATGAGATTTAAAAAGAACGAAGCGTACAGCATTTTTCATAAAATTAGATTGGAAGAAGCGAAGACAAAAAATTTTAGCAAAATTTTTATGTTTCCAATTTATAGAAGTTCATCGAATACAACAATAGAGAGATATAACGACATAAGTTAATTTCTTATATACCGGCTTTTCACCATAAATACTTCAATATGCTAATGAAAAGAAAACTAAGTATCAAAAAAAATTTCTAATTTTAAGACCAAATAATTTTCATTTTTATATATTTAACATTAATGAAATAAACTTCTAAAAAAAATTTAACTTTATTCGTGTAAATAAATGTTTTTGTATTAACTGTTACTTTGTACATAAACAATTATTTTAGTAAAGTTAATTTCTATAAAAATATGGACTTATATTTGCTACCGTTTTTATTTCTTCTAAAATGTTATTTGTGAAAGTGGTATAAGTCCATGTGAAGCCAAAAAAAAACAGTAATTTTTGAAAATAATTTTTGTAATTATTATTTTATAAAATGTATTTAGTGTAAAAAGCTAAACACATGTATTCAAACCCCTAACTATCCCAATATATTGTTACGTTTTTTCCCTTTTAAGTCATTTGACGTACGGATTCTTTTGATTGTAAATACCACTGTGGCTCATTATAAATTCTGTATTCCAACTTAATGGCTTTCTCTGGCTATACTGCTTGATCCTACCGGTCTTGTGAATCCCATGGTCACGTATTTACTAAACATGCGTTATTATTACAAACGCAGCCATCCACGCTACACTACTGTGTTACTCCGGCGAGACATAAACTACTCGATGCCTTGTTTAGTAACCTTAACCAACCACAGACATCTCCAGTACTCCTTTGATCCAAGCCAGTCATCCCCATTTAATCCAATAACCACAACACACGTCTGCAATACACTGCCGTTCTTACTTTTTTATTATAAAAAGCTTCTTGACAATTATCTGTCACTCTTATATTAAATTAGACGTCTCTGCTTAATTAACTGTCATGGCTTTCACACAATAATTGTCTGTTGCCTCTCGGGAGGTTTGTACTGCTGATTCCCAATTTTTAATTGCTTTATAACAATTATTATTTTCCTTTGTACGCAGTTGCAAAGGCGGGATTGTACCCACGATCTTCTGTTTTACAGCACACACCTCTACCAACGCAACCATCGAGCTTTAGTTGGCTAATTGTGGTATTATTCTATACACACACCATTAGTTAAATTAACTTATTCACCACGCTCATACGGAAACAACAGCAGGGGTTGCCAGATTTTATTTTTCGTAAGAATATGAAAAAATGGATTTATTCCACTTAAAAAAACAAACAGTTTATTTATTTTAGTCTTACGATCTACAATATGAAATAAGACTTATATTTTTACTGCCAACTAATATTTTTTATTATTTATCAATTTAAAGCTTATTCCGATTTGCAATCTTTTGCAAACTTTTTTTTTCCTTACCATTACTAATTTTTGATGGTTGATGGAATTTATAATGCATTAAAATGACTGTATGTTTAAAAATATAAATGGTCATAATTCACTCAAAATGTCAATTCATCTGTATAGCCTTATATAACAGTTTATGTTAGTAACATTTGAAAATAATTTGGACATATCGCCTCCGCTGCTCTTTTTAGGGAGCTCATTGTGAGCAGTCCATTTTGATTATTAATGGCAATATGTCACAAATAAAACGAACAATGTTTACCTTTAAGGCATCAGCTTTTGCCAGTTTTTCAGCATAAGCCCTTGAGTACCTGTGGCTCAGATGAACTAAAAAATTGAGAAGCATCAAATCGCATGACCTTGGAGTCCAATAGATAAGTAAAATTCTCTAAACTATTTTTTTTCCAAATTTTACTTTAAGTAATTCGTTATAATCACCATATAACTAGTAAAACCGTCCTCTTAAAATCACGCCTTGCCCGTATCAATGCCATCAATATTTTCGAATAAAACTTTATTGATCAGGATGCGGTAACGAACTTCACAGAGAGTAGTGCATGCTTCAGCTCCAGTTTTTTTAAACAAAAAAAAAAAAAAAAAAAAAATAAAAAAGAAAAGAAATCTCTACCAATAAATTGTTAAAAATTAATTAAAAAAAAAAAATATTTTTAATAACTTATAAATCTACTTTTTTTTTTAAATAGATCGAAGAACACATAGTACACTTTGTGTGTATTATAATCAGAGTAAAAGTGCACATAGTTTATAACGATATTTGATAACGATAAACACTATAGCAAATTTTTAAAAAACTTAGTTGTTTTATGGATTTTCTATTCATTCATTAATGTTTAAGTTATAATTAAGAAAATTATAGTCTAGCGGGCATTTTACAAAGACGTTATCTGCCAATAATAGCAGTTTTATTAGTTTTAGCTATAAAAAGAAATACTCTACAAACAAATTCTTCTTTCTAAAACTTAACTGGCCATTATAGATAACCAAAAAAAAAAATATATTAATAAATCTTATACAGTTTTAATAAAGTAAAAGAGTTTCAATGCAATAGATGAATGATATGAACCAAAAACAAAAAAAAAAAAAAGAACAACAAATTATGAGTTTACGACCAGTTAATGGACAATAAAAATGCAATGACTTTTAAATGCTTTTTTAATAACAAACAATTAAGGCATAAAACAGCTTAAATGAACCAAAAAAAAAAAAAACGAAAAGAAAAAATACATAAATATAAAGCACCACTTTGCCCATAAATAAACCTGTTAAAATTCTCTTTGCTTTTTATTGGTATATTTTTACTGTTTGTTCTCATGATTGTCTTTTTTCTTTACTTGCATTAAAATATTGTATAATTCCTTTTACAAAAAAAAAAAAATAAATAAATAAATAAAATAATGCTCTAAATTTGGTTTTATTATAGAAATGTCTCTTTTATACAATTTAGTCTATCTTTTCATCTTGTAGTTTAGTCTAATGTCTATTTAATTTCTAGATCTATTTTTCTTTCTTCTTGGTTTTGTATGTATGTAACTGTCAGCCTATTAGGGCATAATAGATTTTAATAAGGTTTCTTTTTTGCATCATTTAAAACTGATATTTATGCCAGTAAATTCATAAAAGGTCAATTTTATAAAGAGAGATTTTAACATTAAATTAACAATAATATAATGTTAGACTCACATATAAGAATATTGTGACAGTTTAAAGGAAGTTATTAGTATTTTTAGGAAGAAATATAACGACAATAAATTCGATAAAATTTGCTTTATTAAGCTGGTTTTTTAAGACATAAACTTTAACGGAAGGTCTTATTAATGCTGTTGTTTATATAAAAAAAATCAAATATTAAAAATTATTTAAATTAATTAATAAGTCCATGAACAGAGATGTCTTTGATGGCTTTAGGATTATTCGAGGTAACAATGGACTCCGTAGCTTTCACTGGGTCACTAAATATTAAACGGCCACCAAATGTGTGGATTTATGTAACAAGTAGTGGGCTGTTGTTAATATAATTTAACTACCTTAGGTGCTACTGAAGCTCCATATGATCCAATGGGTGGTCCAACTTATCTGTAATAAGAGATGATATAGATATTAAAAAATTGGAAGCTCTTAATTTTTTTTTTTTTTTGCATAAAAACCTAATGCAATGCGTGGTAGTACAAGCATATTTTACAGGTAACAAACAATGCATTGGTTATCTGAAACATTACAAGAGATACTTCGCTCTGCCTTTCTCACAAGGAAAATTGAATACAACTTTCAGTTCTTAAAATACTATTTTTGAGGGTTACTCGATAGCGTACAGAAGTAAGTGACAGTTAAGATCGTATAAAATTTATTCCTGAAAATTGTAATCTCTTTAACACGAAACATTCATCATCAAGACGCCAATTCTTTTTTTAGTCAATTTGCCATTAAGTTGAACAGATTGCATATAGAATAAGCTTCCTGCAAAGGTCCTACACGCAAAGAAAAAACATGGTTGAGGTAACCATAATTTAAGAGCAACATATTATGGTTGCTAATAAAACATTGGATTGTTTCATTTGGAACCATATTATTGTCTAGCAAAACAATAACATTCTAAAGTATAAACAAATTATGTTTAAAGATAAAAATTTCATGGTTAAATTAAAATATCATAATATAAAAAAATAAAGATTTATATGCTTACAATACATACACACATATTTGCTTAAACTTTTGTAAAATGTTTTGGTTCCCTTTTTGTTTGTTTTTATATTTTCTATTACGAGGGCTGATATATATATTTCTGGCCTGACAACACTGAGTGTAGCCACGTGCAATCTGACATTTCCATTAGAAAGTTTGTCATTTTTAAGCATAATCGTACTCAAAACGTTTTGACGTACGACCATTATTTGTGTTGTTTAGAGTGACTTGAAAAAATTAATATAGAAAAAAATGGAATTAACTCGTGAACATTTTCGTGCTATCATTTTTCACAACTTTCGACGTGGATTATCACGACAAGAGTGCATTGATGAACTTAAATCTTTGTATGGCGATGAAGAACCATCCTATAGCACTGTGAAAAATTGGTATGATGAATTTAATCGTGGCCGAAGCTCGCTCAAAGACGAATTCCGTGAAGGTCGTCCAAAAACGGCTGTTGTGCCAGAGAACATTGATGCCGTGCGTGAACTCATAATGCAAGATCGACATGCGACACACCGAGAGATAGAGACATCCTTGGACATTTCTTCCACCAGCATATATTCGATACAGCGTGAACACCTGGCCGTGAAAAAGGTTTGTTCTCGTTGGATCCCGCACAATTTGAAAGTCGCTCAAAAAAAGGCTCGTGTCGATTGGTGCAAAGAAATGTTGCAAAAATACGATTGCGGTGCTTGAAAAGACGTTTATAAGATCGTCACAGGTAACGAATCATGGACCTATGCGTACGAGCTCGAAACGAAACAACAATCAATTATTTATTTTGTTAATAAATTTTTATTTTTTTTTTCACTTTCTCTAACAAAAAAAAAAACAATTTAAAATTTTAGCTACGAGAAAAATTACTAAACTGTCAAGAACTAGAAGCAAATATTTTTTAGCGCAAACATTTTTGTGTTGCTTTTAACCGTACTTTGATTAATAATAAATTTATATTATGGTTACATATTTTATATTAACTTTAATAAAACTTTTGTTGTGGCTGAAATTTTTTTAAGTTAAAAGCAACCATGTTTTATTTTTGTGCACAGTTATCATATAATCGTTAAAAGTTAACAAAATATGTTTATCGTAACATAAGTTTTGGTGAAAACAACTATTTATTGGTTCTCCGCAACTATACATTGTTACAAAGAACATAATATGGTTACTGTTACCATATTACAACCATGGTTTTTTTTCTGCATGTACCTATCACTCTTAATGTGTAAAGATTTAAATCAAATGTCCGCAAATATATCATCCTCTCCACAATTGAATTTGCAAGTTCTGGTACAGCGCATTGTCATCCCATGATTGTGATCAAACAAAAATAATGAAAATGAGCCCACGAAGGTACATGCGTTCGCTGGAAGGTATGACTTTCTTATAATTTTAGATTAAATGCAAGATAATGGTTCTTATATTATTATCTAATGTCGCTAATAATGTATGAATACAATATCAGATAAATGCCCGCCTCTCTTAGTCTCACAAATGCGAGCCCTTTTATCACATTTTTCATTACATTCTCACACATTTTACCCATTATTTCATGAATTTCTTCATGAATAATTTGCTTGAGTTGCTTAAGCGATTTCTGCTTTGTTTGCATAAACCTTGGTTTTCGGATATCCCCACAAATGAGGCGACCGTGGAGGCCAATCAACATCACTATTTCTTGAAATAACTTGTTGTGGATAGCGATCTCCCAGCAGTTCCATTGTAACGCTGGTTTTATGCAATGTGGTACCTTCTTATTAATAACACACATTAATCAAGCCCAAAGCATGCTGTTGTGGTGCTAAAAAGATTTCAATCATTTTATGATATCGCTCCTCATTCACAGTTACCATGACTCCGTTGCCATTTTTAAAGAATTAAGGTCCATTGATTCCTCCTAAACAAATTGCATATCAGAATGTAACTGTTAATGGCTGCAAAAGTGACTGATGAATAGTTTAAAGGTTTCCCATCGCCCAGAACCGACTAATCTGTTTATTCACGTGTTCATGTAAATGAAAATGTACGTCGTTACTCTTTATGAGTTTTTCATGAACATCGGAGTTTTCATGGACGAGCTGTAACATCCTATTGGATGCATAAATGGTCTTGTGGAAGAAGCTCTTATGTCAACTGAAACGAATGCAAACCCTTGTGAAAAATTTGTGGCCAAAGTTGTTCTTTGAAGATGAAGCTACTGAATACGGTGTCGAATTGAGGTCGATGAATTGTTTTTAACACTTTCTTGAGCAGCAAAAATGTTTTCAGCCAAGCTTGCAGTACGTTGTGGTTCGTGCTTTGGCCGATCACCTAAGACCCCTTTTTCTTCGAAATCATTCACTATACGATAAATAGTGCGTTTGGTTGGCACGCTGTTTCTCCTAAAAATTTCATGTAAACTTCTTACCGTCACAGTAATCGATGATTGATTTAAATAAAATGTTTTAACGATTACAATACGTTGGTTTATCGAATATTTTTCCATGAAAAATTTTCCACATGTCTGCTATGCGACTGCCAAATAGGAAGACTAATGTTTACAAAAATGGTGGCGGACACTCTATACTACTGAAGTGCTTAAGATGCCAATGGAATTCTAAAGGTACCTCGATTTAAATAGAAACAAATGTAGAGAAATTTTAAAAATAATTCAGAAGCCAGTACAGCTGTAATTATACTCTTATTTCGCACTTGGCCAGTTACAAGTTCCTTCTAAAACCTTAAAACTTAAAACATGTTTTGACAAAAACACTGGCATAGCCAGGGGTTTATTTTTGGTTACAGCATCTTCAACATCAATTTAAATATAAAAGACTTAAGACATATACTTTCTTGCGAACAAAAAGTAACAAGTTCCCATATTTAAATAAAATCTTTCCACAACAATTAGTGTCCTTTTTTACTACATTTACCAATTGGCTAATATAATTTCCATTTAATTTTTTTAAACATTATTTGTTTTGACTTAATTTCATGTCAATTACATGATAAACTATTTACGGTATGTTTTTTTTTTCTTTCTCTTTAATGTTGATTTCACTTCTATCCAACAACCCAACAGCAAACAGTTAACAACATCTTAACCATGTGACTGTCGTATTCTACATATTTACAATAATACTTTTAAACAACTCTTGATTCCTTGAAGCATTTTATTTCTGTTTTTTTTTTCTTTGCTCGCAAACAGGCAGTTTTTGTTTTTGTGGTATTTTATAAATGGGTAGGCAGCATAACAAATGTTCATTTATGTTCATCACAGATTTTAGCATACGTTTTTACTGAATATTTGCCAGAGTGAATATAAAAAATAAAACATTTCCATTTACTGTCATTATGTTAAAAGCAATTACACTTGTTTAGTTTGTAAAAGATGAAATGACCAATATACTCGCCTGATACATTTAAAGATACGGTTGTAACAGACGTAATTTTTAAATGATTCTATGGACAAGTGTAGACAGACATATTTAAAAAAAAAAAAGAAAAATAAAATAAAATAAGAAATAAATATTTTTTATTGAGTTTGACTAGTGGCATTTAAGCAGATATTTTTGTCAATTTAATATGACAATATATGAAAAGCTCTGCTGTTTGGGAATAATTGCTTTATTTTGTTTTAACTTTAAATAAAAAAATAAAGATTTGTAGGAAAGCAAATCTCTATACCATAGAAGCTTGAAAAATGTGTGATCCTTTGAACTCTTCTTACAGTTTTAATGAGGATGCATCTCAACTGTCGGCAGTAGCAGCACAGGGCATTAAGAGGCCATAAGTTTAGTTAAGTTTTAACGCTGTTTGGAGTGCAACTAAATTAAGTCAAATGAACAGTAGATACCTGTCTACTTTCAGCATTAAAATAGAGTGACTGAAACAAAGAAAGTAAACACATTTTCTTCAACAGTAAAAATTTTATAAATTCTAATTGATTAAGAAATGGACAAAAGGGACAAAAAAAGCTTTGCAAAAAAAAAGAAACCCCATAAGAGATGAACAAAATTATTTTTGCTAGAGGTGACATTTAAATTTTTAAATCACTGCTAAGGTAAAAGCCCATCAGTAAAAAGTATAGAAATTTGCTTAGAAGGGATTAAAATAGTTGACAAATGCCAGTAAGAAAGGCAAACTGGTGGTAATACGAAACACCATGGGAGAGTGGTGCTCTTCATGTAGCTGCAGTTGCCATCTTGGACACGAGAACACTTTTAGGAATATACTTGATCAAAAAGAGAATCATAATATTAGTAGTCTGTCTCGGTATACCCTGCTGTACTTTTCTACAGAGTCTTCACTTCTTGAATCCAGATTACTTAATTCGTTTAGGAAACGTCACGTCTAATATAGTTTCCTGAATAAAATAGTTATATATAAGTACTTAAACTCAAATTTTTATATTCACAATAGTATTGTAACGAAAATAAGATCTGGCAACCCTTTATTGTTGTCCTTATGTGCGTGGTGAAAAACAGTGGTGAATTGGTTACTTCCACTAATGTTGAGCTGCATTGGTAGAGGTGCGTACTTTAAAATAGAAGATCATGAGCTCGAGCCCACCATCGGGGACATGCGTACAAATAAAAAACGAAACAAAAAAATTATTGTTACGAAGGCTGCTCTATATATTTCTGGCCTAATAGTGAAAATGCGAATATTTATAATCAAAAATGGTTTTATTGTTTTTCAAAGTATTCTCCAGCATGATTTATACACTTTTGCATGCGCTCAAACCGGTTGTCGAAGAACTTTTTCCACTCCGATTGAGACACCTCTAAAACATGGTTTTTGAACACTTTAACAGCTTCTTCTGGCGACGAAAATCGTTGACCACGCATTTTTTTCTTGATGTGCGGAAACACGAAGAAGTCATTAGGTGCCAAGTCAGGGCTGTACGGCGGATGACCCGTTAATTCGACGTTTTGGCCGGTCAAAAACGCTCTGGCTTAAGCCGATGTGTGAGAGCTCGCATTGTCATGGTGAACAATGATTCGTCTACTCTTGTTGGTTTTTCGAATTTCTCCAATGACTTCAGGCAAACAAATTGTAGTGTACCACTCAGACGTGACCGACCTACGTTGCTCAAGCGGAACAGTCGCCACATGACCAGTTTTGCCGAAGAAACAGGCGACCATTTGCTCCGAAGTGCTTCTTCCACGAACACCTTTCGTTGGATTTTGCTCGTCTTTGCAGCCCCACACGGTCGATTGTAGTTTCGTTTTGGGCTCATACGCATAGATCCATGATTCGTCACCTGTGACGATCTTATAAACGTCTTTTGAAGCACCGCAATCGTATTTTTGCAACATTTCTTTGCACCAATCGACACGAGCCTTTTTTTGAGCGACTTTCAAATTGTGCGGGATCCAACGAGAATAAACCTTTTTTACGGACAGGTGTTCATGCAGTATCGAATGTATGCTGGTGGAAGAAATGTCCAAGAATGTCTCTACCTCTCGGTGTGTCGCATGTCGATCTTTCATAATGAGTACACGCACGGCATCAATGTTCTCTGGCACAACAGCCGTTTTTGGACGACCTTCACGGAATTCGCGGTTTCTTTGAGCGAGTTTCGGCCACGATTAAATTTATTATACCAATTTTTCACAGTGCTATAGGATGGTGCTTCATCGCCATACAAAGATTTAAGTTCATCAATGCACTCTTGTCGTGATAATCCACGTCGAAACTTGTGAAAAATGATGGCACGAAAATGTTCACGAGTTAATTCCATTTTTTTCTATATTAATTTTTTCAAGTCACTGTAAGCAACACAAATAATGGTCGTACGTCAAAACGTTTTGAGTACGATTATGCTTAAAAATGACAAACTTTCTAATGGAAATGTCAGATTGCACTTGGCAGCACTCAGTGTTGCCAGGCCAGAAATATATATACATAGCAGCCCTCGTATTATGCAATTCATAATTGAGAAGGAGTAGTTGTGAAACCATGGCGTGATAATAAAGTGATGATGTCTAATTCATATTAGAATACCAAATAATTGTCAAGACGCCCTTTGTAAAAAAAGAGAAAGAGCTCAAGGAAGTAACAGCATAATAACAGTGTACGCAGATGTGTGATGTGGCTATTGGATTAAAGGGGCTGACTGGTTTCGATGTAAGGCGTAGTTAAGTGGTTTAGGTTACTCAACAAGGCATCAAGTAGTTCATGTCTTGCCAGAGTGACACAGTTGTGTGGTGTTGAAGGCTGCGTTTGTAATAACGCATGTTTAATAAATACGAGGATCAGGAAGTATAGCCAGATAAAGCCACAAAGTAAGAAATAGAAAATGTAAAATGCGCAACAAAGGGAAAACGTAACAGTAATATATAAATTTAAATGTCAAAGTTTAAAACAGATCACTCATAGGTCAAAGCCTTGCTAAAATAATTTTAAGACTTACGATCGTCAAATAAAGGTCGTCTATTACTTACCCCAATTGTGAAAACCTCATTTGCTTAATATGTGTATGTTTTTCTTTACTAAGGAACATATTCAATCTCTCATACAATCTGTTTCTCCTGTGGAGTCTTAAAAAAGAACTTATACTGAATATCCGCAGACCGCACTTAAAATATTCTAAACTTAATACAATTTTGCAATTGACATAAAATAAAAAAAATTATTTATCAAATATTCTAATATATTTTGCTTAATTTTCAATATTTGCTTAAAACTATTTATTTCTTTTATCAAAAAAATCAATTATTTTTTCTTATTTGTTATTGTATTATTTTTATTATATTTTTTTTTATTGTTTGACTCATACATTTAAGTAAATAAATGGAAAGAGAAAACAATAATAACAGGTTGCCAGATTTTTCCACATTTAAACAATATAGACGTTTTATCTAGCCAACAAAAGCAAAACCTCGAACAAAGGAATTGTAAATTACTTAAAACTTGTGCGGAGGTGAGTAAATAAAACGCCATATGGGAAAATAATACTTGACGTGTTTTACAATCCATAAAGTAAAGAAAATTTAATAACAAATGTGATCGAGTAATTTAACGGCGTAATGTTAGCATTTTCTTAAAGTACCCTGTAACTAAAACGATTATCTTTTTTGGCTAAATGCTTATTAAACAAATAGATTTTTTTTTTTGAAACAACCTTAGATTTTTTTACATCATGAATGTTTTTATGGCCCAAGCACGGCACAGTGGTTTAACTAATATTGAGATGCGGGCAAATATCTATAAACAAAAAAATGAACAAACCCCGAAAATCAGTCTATTTTAGTTCATCTTTAAGATTCACGGTTCAAATCCTGATTGGGAAAAAAATTAAAAATTAAAAATGTAAAAGCAACAACTTAGCAACCACGTTACAGTAAATTACTTGTTACCTTTATCGTATATGACGATGCGCGTGCGATATTTAAAAAGCAACATTTGTTAATAACAAATTGATATTTTTATTGCAAATTAAATCTGCGACAGTATTTAAAATTAATTAAAAAATAAACTACTTAATATTTTTGAATCAAATTTTAAAATTAGTCACATTAAAATATTCTATCACGTTTCGCTGAAATCAGTTATTGAACTGTTCGCCTTTAAAGCGACTTCTGTTTTTGTCGCATGTGAGAATACCTTGGCTACTTGTAATTGTCTTCAAAACGACCAATTACCTTAAATAACTCTTACCACCAATTGAAATGCTAATCAAGAGCTAAAGTTTTGCTTTTTTAAAAATTCTTTACTGTCAGTGTGTACGAATAGTCCATTCGGCATTGCAGAAATGCCCATATATGCCTCCACTTTTAGTGAAACCAAAATTTAAATCTCTAAAAAAAAACAACAAAATTTATTAGATTCATAGTACTATTAATAAATTTAGTACAATAAAGCTTATAAAATTCATTAATTTCTTTTTTTTTTTGCCTCTAGGGCGAACCACTAGGCGTGATAAGATTAAAGCACTACTTTCTTTACCAAAGTGCTTTATGCTAAAGCAACGCCTTACAAGGTCGTAGGCTACTTTGAGCTCTCAGGCGTTTTCTTTCGTTTTAATATTGCTGGTTTTACTTTATTTACAGAGTTTCACTTGTTTTACATTAGCTTGAAGTACATGATCGTTTTGCTACTAGTTTTTAGGGCAGTAAAAATTTTATGTCATACATTTTATTAAAACTTTTGTAATAAAATCATTTAAGTATCCATTTGATATTGTAGTATACAGTAGCTTACATCTTGTGTTGCCATGAATGGTTATGTCTAAAAGATTTTAATTTTTGTTCATATCCAAACCTTTGGGCGAAAGTATTACTTGAACAAAAGTATGTGTCTTAAGTTTTTTGTTTTTTCTTAATGGTTGATAAAAATTAATGGCAGATTTTTTATTTTGTATTTAATTAGTGGCCTTTATATTTTTTTTCATTCATTCTATTACTACCCATATTAAAAAAAAATATATTTTTAGTTTTTTTTAACAATTTCCAACATTAATTTTTTTTAATTTTTTTTTTTTTTGTACTAAAAATGAAATGCGGTTGCTATGAAAATTTTGTTCTGCAAACTGTTAGTTGTGGAAAAAAGTGTTTAACATGAGTTTTGCATTTACTTTAAATAAACATTTTATTGCTTTTATTGTTGTTGTATTTGTTATTATATTTGCCGGCAAATGGCATTAAGTAACGCATTTTCTTTGTAAGTCAGCAATTGTAAGTGCAATTTTAATGACTGAGAAATTAAATGCGGGTTAGTTTTGCTTTCGTTTTGCTCAAACGCAACAAACATTTTGTATGAAAATAAAACGAAAACTAATAGCCAACATGAACATTTCCAAATAACATTTTTCCCCTGCCAATTTTCACTCCTTGCTTTTTGTTGTATTTTTTTTTTTTTTTTTTTTTTGTTTTCTGACTATAAATCGGCTGCATTTGTTTGCCGGTGTTACATGATTTGAACAACACTTAATGTAAATGTTCCACATTAAGATTTGTTTGCAAGTTTTTTGTGTGTAAGTTAAACTAAATTAGCTTAAAACTGCATGCATTATGACCGAAATACGGCACACAAGAAAGCCGCTGCATTTGTACATTTTTCAAACAGTTTTTTTTTCACCGATTTTAGTGTTGTTTTTGTTGCTAATCTTTTTGTTGTGCTATTTTATTGCGAATTAGTATATAATGTTGTTGTTATTTTTTTCCATGTAACAGCAAATTATGCTGGCATTGACATGATGTGGTTGCTTTAAAATAAAAAGCAAAATAAGAAAATAAAAAAAAAACAAAGTTATAGGAAATTAAAAATCTTACAGGGTCTTCTTACAAACCATACTGATTTTCGGTTCTTGTTTTTTATTTTGTTAAGCTATCAACACTTGAGAAATATTGCTAAAATTTCTTTGCAATAATGTTTAGATTTAGAAAGGTAGCAATTGCTGTTTTACCAGCTACTTACCCTCACAATTTTCTTTGTTAGTTTTTCTGCTAAAAAAAAAACTAAAACTAAAAATTAAAATCAGAACGTGAGACACTTAAGATAAATTGGCTTTAGCCTTTAAGCAATTCTTTGTTGTTTTTTTTTTAATAGAAATAACAACCATCATCATCATAGACATTTTGACTGCTTTGCTGTGTTTGTTTAAAATCAAACTAATTTTCTTTATTCTTAACACTTTGTAAAAATTCATTTTAATACTCTGTGGTGGTTGCTGTTTTGGGACCATCATAAAATCATTATAAGGAAGCTCAATTGTTTGGTATTTACATTCATTTCAAATATAAGCCGTTACTCTTTCACCTGTATGCCGAATGAATCAAATTGTATTTATTTTTTTGTAAATAAAATATGCGGGATTTTTTTAGTTTACAAAATTGCTGGCTTAAGGAATTTCACTTAAATAATATTTGTAATTTAAAAAGTATTTTTGAGCAGAACTGTAAAAATATGTTTGCTAAAAGAAAGAAGTTTTTTTTTCAATTTATTTGGAAAGAAAAATTAACTACAAATTTTTAGGGTTTATTTTAAAGAAAAATTTTAGCACTAACAGAATATAATGCAGCATATTCTAGACTATTTAAGAAAAAAAAAATAAAATATAAGTGAATAAAAGCTGGATTAAAATTATTCATTTCTTCTACTTTTGTACATTTAATACCTTTTTTAACGACTTAAAAAAAAGAAAGGAGGGTATCATCTATTCAACTGAATTTTGCATTTTTATATTTATGCCCACAGAACTCAGTCATTTTTGGACCGATGTGAAGAATTTTTTGGTTTATTTAACTCTTTGACACGGGAATTAATTTCGGCAGTTGAAAAATTCTATATATAGTTTTTATAACTTTAAAATGCTTCAAAGAGCATGTGTAAAAAATTATGTATGCTAAAATTTCAACCAGTGACGGACTGAAAAAATCGACGTACATTATAATACACGCCACGCATCAAAGAGTTAAAAGGTATTGATTAAAGATTGCTTCTGTTTTAAAATCAGTTCATAATTTAAAAATTACAAGGTGTCCCAATATAACCGACATGTTTTTTAGATTTATTATAAACAGTAAATGGCACCGCTTTGTAATTAAAAAACAAACCGAATATCATTATAGATTTCAATAGCAAAAAGTAATACCGAAATAAATCTTAAAATTAAAGGGTGTCCCTGACTTACAAGAGCCTACCTTTTGAACTCTTATAGACAAACGCTGAAAAATTAGAAAAAATATCGGTCGTAATAATAAAAAGTACAAATATTCAAAATTATATATTAAAGGGTGCTCCGATAGTTCATTCAGAATAATGTATACGGATTTACTTTTGTAGACAGTCGGTTGAAATTTACAAACACTTGTGTTTCTAAGTCCGCTGTATCAGCAAATATAATATTTGGTTTTAGAAATTAAAGGGTGTGCTAATAGTTGATGTATGTAACCAAACTTTTAAACCGTAATAGACAGACAGCTGAAACTTAAAAGAAACCCGAATTTCTCAGCCGGCAATATCACTAAGCTTATTATTTGAATTTAAAAATTAAAGGGTGTTCCCATAATTGATGTAAATTAACCTAATGGGCCTATCTTTTGAACCGTTTTACACAAACAGTTACAGTTTGAATAGAACGGTTATTGTTATGAACGCTATCAGATCAAGTTAACAAGTTAGTTTTAAATTTAAAGGGTGTTCCTATAGTTAATGTGATTTAACTTAAATAGGTCTATCTTTTAAACCATTATATAGAAACTCTTCCAAATTAGACATAATGTCCAATAATTTGTCTGGTATATGAAGAACTATAAATATTTTAAACTATAAATTAAAGGGTGATACAATAGTTAATGTTACTTATAAGGCCAAACTGTTAAACCGTTCGAAACAGACGGTTGAAATTTACCAAGAACTTGATTGCTAAGTCTACTACAAAAGCAAATATATAATTTGAATTTGAAAATTAAAGGGTGCCCTACAGTTGCTCTAATTTGATACACATTGCCAAACTGTTAAACAGTTGTAGATATACGGTTGAAGTTAGCAAGGAGCTGTAGTGCTAAGTCCTCTACAACAAAGTATGGAGATGGAATATAAGGGTGTCCCAATAGATAATGTAATTTGATGTATAATGCCATACTTTTTAACCGTTATAGACAGACATCAAAATTTTGTTTTGAAGCCTAAGCAGTGATTAAGCAGTGCCTTAAAAGTTAACTAATCACCAATAGCACGATAATATTATCCATCTATTACGAGTTTTTTTTTTTGGCAAAAAAAACAAATTTCTTTAAAAGTCTTAACCCTCCACATCTTACCAGTCTTCCTCGATCCCTTCTGAACCCTTCTCACTCAATTAGACTTCATAAAATTTCTGGTATTGTATGAAGGTGTTCACTCGCATACAGCTGTATTTTCCCACATACGTCTATATTATTACTGGGAAACGATTGGTATCCAAAGTTTTCTTAACTTAATTGAGCCGGCCGCCTAACAGAAATTGAAGAAATAGAAGGTAGATATAAGGAGATCTTTAAATAAATCCTTTAGTTAAGGTGAGAAAGATTTTTGTTTTTGCCAGCTGATGGCCTTATGCGGTCTTTATCCTTTCTAAGAGAGTTCTGTTGCAGATGGGTCTTAAAGTGTTGCAGAAGTAGCATGATTTAAAATATTTATATTTTGCATTTTCCCACCATGTAACATTGGGTTCAGCGAGTGCTTCTATAGTCACTGCTCTCTAATAGAATTCGTTTTTTGTAAATTCGATTAAAAGAACGCAATTGTTAAAGATGAAGTAAGCTAGCGAATAGTGAATTTGCTTCATTTAATGAGCTGCTTTATGTTTTGGTTTTCTCTTATACTAAGAAGTAATTTTAAATATTAAAAAGCCGTATTCATTCTAGAAAATACTATCACTCTCTTGTTATCATATAAGGAAATTTAACAATATTTAACCATTTAATGCATTATAATCATTAAATGGTGGATATATTTTGATTAACAATTTTTTTGAAAAATTTTGTTATTTAAAATTCATAAGTTTTGTGAGTTATTAATAATAAAAAACTTAAAAGAATATATTTATTTTTGAATTAATATTACTCATACGTTCAGCTATCCCCACTATTTTTGTTAATTATTGACAAATAATTATTTTTCTTATATTTATTACAATAAATATTAAAATATTATTTATTTTAACAACAAACTGCAGCACAAAGTTTAAAAGAGAAAAGGAAAAAACAAAACTAAATAAAGATCACAATTTATAGACTTGTTAGTTTAGTTAACTGTGCACCCAGCATGCTAGGTTTGGTCTTTATGGCCAATGGTTGAGTTTGCTTAAATTTTAAGCACCTTATAACAAATTCTTTTATAAACATGTAATACATTTTGCCTTTCAGCTTCCTTAAATACAAAAAGATGCGAATATTTTGATAAAATAAAATCTTGTTTTTTTTTTCTTTCTTATGGCAATACAAAAAAATAAAACGCCTTCTTGGGCTAAAACCACTAACGAAATTATTCTAAAGGATTTTCTAGACTATCTTGATAAAACCAACAATAACAGCAGCAAGTAAAAACTTA
This sequence comes from Gymnosoma rotundatum, assembly GCA_916610165.2. Lineage (NCBI taxonomy): Eukaryota > Metazoa > Arthropoda > Insecta > Diptera > Tachinidae > Gymnosoma > Gymnosoma rotundatum. The sequence continues at coordinate 128,324,367 of OU744338.1, forward strand.
CAAAATAAATACAAAATGAACAAAAAAAAATAAATAAAATTAAAATCCACACAAAAATTTTAACGAAAATACAAAACTACTTGAATTTTTGCATGAGCTAATAAAGATGGCAAAATATTGGTGGTATTGGAATTTCCCTATCTCTCACCGAACGTACATAACAACACACAAACAACACAACACAACACCAGCAACTAAAACAGAAATAAAAACAACATGAACACTAAAATCAGTTAGAATTTTTCAAGTTACTGCAAATGCACAATGGGCCATGATTTTCAAGAATTTTCTAAAATAAAATTAAACTTTACATGAAATGGATTTTTTTAAGCAGAAATCTAATTAGATTTCTCAGGCCATTGTGCCCTTAGCAAACTTACAGAAAAAAACCCTGGCATAAAATTTTAGTTTTTTGGGCTGTTTTTTATTATTTTGTTTTTTATGGCTGTGTTGTTGCTGATGATAGCCTTAATTGTTTTTTATGTTAATTTAGCTGTTGCACACGATCATGGTTAGTTTGGCAATGTTTGTTTTCACATTGAAATATTCTTCAGCGTTTTTTGTTTTCTGTGGTCTTATAAAATGCTGTAGATCTATCGTTATTTTCAATATAAAAAAAAAAAATAAAACTTAAAGGAGTAACAGAAGGTGGTGGTGGTGGTGGTGGAGGCGGTAGAATTAAAGGTGGAGTTTTATTTATTTTTTTGCTTTAGCAAATGTTTTTGTTACAGCGCGGCCTTTGTCGTGTGTGATATGCATCTTACAAGAAAATTGGTTCGCACTTGGAATGGAACGGTTGACTTTTGTGGTGGTTAGATTTAAGTGTTAAAAGGTCCTTAAGGAAAATATGATTAGATAAAAATTTTAAAAAACAACTTCAATATTTTAAGGGTTTGTTTAAATAAAATGAATCAATAGTTAACCGAGAAAATAATTTAATAAATTTTCGTAATATTAAAAAAAAATTAAATAATTTTCTATTTGAGTGTAAATGTAATATTTTTGTAAATAAATAACTTTGAGTAAATATCCTATTTAAAAAAAAAATTCTATAAAAAAATCAATCAAATAATGAAAATTAATTAAACAAAAAATTAATTATAAGGAAATAGTGCATCGAATATTCTTATTGCTTAAAATAATTGATTCTATTTAAAACATTATTTTGGTTAGATGGCCGTTAGTGAGGTCATATGCTTAGCTTTAATGAATATGTGCAAGTATGCATGTTACAATCATACTTGGGTTTTTTTCATTACCATTGAAACTTAACTAACATTTAAAGGTAATGATTTTATTTTAATTACAATTGTTTTAACTAATTGAAATGAAATTTTAATGAAGTCATTTAATTAATAATTACAATTCAATTAAAAATAATTGTTTTTATGAGTTACATATTTTTAACCACAAAAACGCACAAAAACTATGCATAAAATAAATAAATTCTAACACACCTGCAAACGGGTCTATATTTGTTAGCAGATCTTATTACTCACACGAAAGTACAAAAATGTTCAAAAGAGTTTTGCGATGAAAATACCGTTTGAAAATATTGCTCTTCTATACTTTACGATGTCTCTTTAGTGCACAAAGACAAAAAAATTCATTCATTATTGACAATGATTTGAAAACATTTAGTCATTAGTCAATGGTAATAGTTTTGTTTTTTAATTTATTCTCAATGAAACCTATTCATTAAAAAGCATTACCATTAGTGAAAATAATGATAATGCTTAAAGATCATTATCATTATTTATCATTCAATGCTAACGAAATCATCAATTAATTAGTCCATCTAATTAATTACTCCCAGGTATGGTTACACTAAACAAAATTATGAAGGCAATATAAACAATAAAACAAGTAAGAATGCTATATTCGGCTATGCCGAATCTTATATACCCTTCACCATTTACGTAAATCTAGTTTAGTGAAGTAACTCCAATCAAAAAAGCAAATATTAGGGTGAAAGAGATTTAAAAAATTTTAACATAAAGATGATATCGGCTCTTAATGGGTTAAGCATTTTTTAAAAATTTTAATATTCCCTTAAAGATCTCTTCAAAAGCTTTAAAATGATACCCATATTAATATTTTGAAAAATTTTGGAAAATTTCAGAGTCCCATAACTCGCAAAATATGGGCGAGCGGCAATTTTTCCACTTGTTGTTTTTTTTTATTTTTTAATTCTCTGTTGCCCCATTTTTTAATTGGAGATACTTTTTTGTTCCAAATTACATGAAAAAATTAGAGGTAGGCGTGGTGTTTTGCCTGCTGCCTCGAAGGACATGTACCGATCATGCTGATTTCCAATGGCACCTCTTTCGATACTGCAGCTGATCGAGTGATTTTTTTTTTATTTTTTATTTTTTTTTTAATAAAGTTATTTTGTGAAATCAAGTTTGCCGAGGCACTAACAACACTAACGCTGACGGACAGACGGACATCGCTCAATCGACTTCGGTATGCATAAGTAGTCAGAATATACATATTTACTTTACCCTTTTTCCACTTTTTGAGGTGAAGGGTATAATAAATAACATTTTAACAATAAAAATATTTAAATCAAGTTAATTTTTAATTAAACTTGCAGACAGTTTTTTTCAAATTAACAAGTTTTATACAAATTAATGTTACGAAATTAAGAAAAATTCTGTAAAGAAAAAAGTTAATTTTGCATCCTTTAAAGGAAGTCAAATTGACTAATTTATCCTCTGATTTGGCTAAATAATACTTTATTTTTGTAATTGTTCTTAGTTTACTAAAAGCATGTATACTTTAATAAATTTTATTGAACTAATTTTATTATTTAATTTAATTAATTTACTTTATTCGTGCTTGATTCCTTCAAATATAAATATTTCATGATATTCTCATGAAACATTTATTATTTTAAACTAAACTACAAAATGAAATGTATTACTGCGGGGAAAGCATATCCATATGGCCATTTCACTACTGCTCAAATAGCTCATCAGTGGATTTTACCCAAATTTTGTATAGAAAAACAGAAAGTCTTATATCAAAAGCCAAATTGACTAAATGAGAATTCCATTGAATCAATAAGACAGAAGACAATAACAACTCAAAAATGTTCTACACAAAAACACAGCAAACATTTAGTAACTATTTTCATTTTTTCATTCATTTTTTTATTATTTAATAAATTTGAATAATCGATTTTCGAACTATTTTAAGGCACTTACTTCTAAAATATCCCTTCAAGGTAATTAATTAAATTATATTTAATTTGTGCGCTTCGATTAAATAATTTAAGGTGACATGCAAACCAATCTTCCAACCTTCGGTATTGCCACGAATTCTTTTTTATTTTTTTAATCATTCATACTTGTTTGCTCACAACATTATAGATGCTGTTTCAGTATCATACTGAATGTTATGAGTTAAGTATGAATGGAAATATGCTGTGTCATGCGTTTATTTTAATTTAAATTTTTTTTTCCCAATCAGGATTTAATCCGTGGATATTAAAAATGAATTAAAATTTACTCTTTTCGGCTTACGTGGATACACGCGAAGAATGCGGATGAAGGATGTAGCCGTCCAGGTTCAATCTGTTAGTTTCGAAATTTTCTTGTTTTGCTCGGAAAACGTCCGCATACATATGTAAATAATTTTTCTTTATAAAAATGTTTAGAAATTAAATTAAAAAGGAAAAGTAAATTTTAATTCAGTTAGTTTTTATCATGTTTATTTATTTTACTGCGAGGAAAGCATATCCATATGGCCATTGGACTACTGCTCATATATATCAATGGATTTTACCCAAATTTAGTATAGAATACCTAAGAATTTTATGTCAAAAGCCAAATTGATTAAGTGAGAACTACATTAAATCAACAAAGCAAAAAAGCAATAAAAACTCAAAAATATTTTACACAAAAACACAGCACACATTCAGTAACTAATTTTATTTTTTCTTCCATTTTCATATTGATGTTAATTTTTTTCTTTCAATTTTTTAACTTATGGCCTTTGTGTTGGATAATAACGTTAATATTAATGTGGTCGTTGTGCATGTATTTTATTCTAAACTCTGAGGATACAAATAAATTCTTTGCAAGCATATTTAGGTAGAATGTTGCTTCAATACAAGGTTCGATTTGCTACTTTGTGACAATTTAATGGAAGAGAAGACGAAATCAAAAAACTGAGACGTTTGAAAAGCAAAAAAGCTTCATAGTTTTGGTGCCATTTTGAGAATGAAATATCGTCTTCATATTGATAGATGAAATTTTGACTTAATTTAAAATAAAATAAGGTACAAGGTATCCGCCGGAAAGGTATACTACTTTTTTTGTTTATAATTTTTGATTAAATGAAAGGTAATGGTTTTTTTTTTTTAATTGATTAATCTTTTATCTAATATCGTTAAAAATGTATGGAATACATTATCGGATAAATATTCGCCTCTGTTAGCTTTACAAATACCAGGAGGCTTATTCTGAATTGCGATGCGAAAGTCAATGCGATGCGAAAATACATAAATGCGAACAATTGCTATTCTCTATTGCGATATTCGCAAAGTTCTATTTTAATCGCATTTCAAATGCGAAAAGGTGGTAAATCGGTATTCTAAATTGCGAAAACACATGTCAAATTTCCAAAATTTATTCGACAACAAAGTAGCATTCGCAAAGTACAAACATGTAAGTAAAAAACAATATTTTATTTATGTATTCATCATATATTTATTATTTAATTCAGGGAAGTAAGCAATAAGACCAACAAACCGCGTCAACTTTAAATAAAAATAGAATTTATGAATAAGCACAGCCATTTGGCAACAGGCCATTTAAAAACACCAAATGCACGTTAGTTTGCAAATACTTTGTGGCAAACGTTAACTGAAGAACTAAATATTAATGGACCACCTATTAGAGAAGTTCAAAAATATTTGACTTAAATTTTAATAGGTTTAGACCTATTAAATAAATTTTAGAAACAATTTTCACAGCGAAGCACAAAAAATTTATTTGTTTTTAATTTGACGTTTGTTGATACTGATGTTTATTTAAACAGCGTTGCCAACGATTTAAAATAAATTGCGAATGCAATTGCGAAAGTCTAACAGAATACCAATTTTCTTTCGCATCGCATTTCATTTGCGCATCGCATTGATTTTCGCATCGCAATTCAGAATAAGCCCCCAGCCCTTTTGAGCAAATTTTGTATTACATTCTCACACATTTTACGCGGTATTTCATTAATTTCAAAGCGAATATTTTATTTGAGTTGCTCAAGCGTTTCTGGTTTGTTTGCATTAATCTTGTTTTTCAGGTATCGTTATAACAAGAAGTCCGGAGCAGTCAAATCAGGTGACCGTTTTAGGCCACTCAACATCACTATTCTTGAAATAACTCGTTGCGGAAGGAGGTCTCACAGATACTTCATTGTAAACCTGGATGTATGCGTTGTGGCATCGTCTTGTTGATACCACATGTTAATCAAGCCTAAAGCATGTAGTTGTGTGTCATATCACGATATCTTTCTCCATTTTTCATTTTCAAAGATTTAAAGTCCAATGATTCCTCCTGGTCAAATTTCACATACGACTGTCACTTTTAATGAATGCAAAGGTGACTGATGAATAATTTGAGGGTTTTCCATTGCCCCCAGAACCGACTATTTTGTTTATTCACACATCCATTCAAATGAAAATGTGCCTCGACACTCATTATGATTTTTTTATGAAAGTAGGGGCTGTTGTGGGCGAGCTGTAACGTCCTACTGATATGTGCGGCAGCGTAAATTATCTTGCGGAATAAGCTCTTGTGTCAATTAAATCTTAAATGGAAACAAATGTAAATCCTTGTGCAAAATTGTAGCCAAAGTTGTTCTTTGAAGACCAAGCTCCTGATCATGGCGTCTAATTGAGATTGATGGATTGTTTTGAACACTTTCTGGAGCAGCAGTTATGTTTTCAGCCAATCTTGAAGTACGTTGTTATCCATGCTTGGGCCTATCACCTAGAGACACTCTTTCTTCGAAATCATTCACTACGCTGCAAAAAGTGCGTTTTGAGGGCACGTTGCTTCTCACAAAAATTTCACTTTGTCATCGTCATATTAATCGATGATTGATTTTAAAAAAGTTTTTAACGATTAAAACACGTTGCTTTCCTGATATTTTTTTTTTCATAATAAATTTACTACTATTTCACGACTGCCAAATATGAACTGTCAAGACTAATGTTTATCAAAATGCTGACAACAACGCCATCATCATTCCGGCGGATACCAGTAATGCAGAATCAAGCTTAATATTGGATAAATTTGTGAAGAATTGCCCGGATCGATTCTATATGTTAAATTTATATTGAGCTGAAACTGTGAGCAAAATTAAAGATATTTATGGAAAACATAAAAAATAATTATTATTGGTCTTAACTTAACAATTATCATCTACATACGATCACTAAACAGTAGGTCTCCTGACAAATAAAATAGTAAATGATAAAAATCATTAAATTTAGCTTAAAATATGCAAGTAAGTATGAAATACTCGAAACGTTACTAAAGGTGGTGCTTAAGTTTCAATTGTTCTTATACTCACATCAATTTCATTCGCCACATTTTGGCAAATAACTGTAATACATGATGTTGGCGGCATTTTTTAAAAACAATTTAGCACAGCAACAAAGTATTTAGGTGACCTGTCATCTAATACAAAACCAATAGTTTTATCATTACCAAAATATCAATAAACTGAATGGAAAATAATATTGAAAAGAGCATAATCTCTAATAGCATAAGCTAACAAAAATAAGAAGGTGTTTTTTGTTGCTTTTTTGTTTCTTTAAAGCATTTTGCCTAAAGCTTCAACAAACACTATTGTAAAAAAAAATACACTTAAAGATGGTTTTGGCAAATTAAACTGTCGCATTTATTTCATGTCGCTGCAGGCCATTGTAATAATGTTTAAAATGAAAACACAACTAAAACAATTTGTGACATTTGAATGGTCAATTGAAGACAGTTTAAGAAAATGGCTAAAAGAAAAGTGATGGTAACATACTTAAATACTTAAAGAGTATTGATAATCGATAAGTAAGAAATTTCGAATATTATTATTATTGATTTTCAAAAATCAAGAAATTTGAATTTTTGAAAAAAAAATTAAATTTTTGTCCCGAACAATTAATTTTTATATGAAACATTTTAATGCTTTTTACCAGTAGAAGTAAGCGGTGATCGCTCAGAAATTAAAAAAAAAAAATAGATTTTAACCAAAACATGTATTTCTGCCCCAAAAATCTATTTTTTAAATGAAAACCTTTAAACACATTTATCTAGATAATTAAGCTTCCTAGAAGGAAAGGGGCTTTAATCTGTGATCAATTAAAAATTTAAATTTTTTTTTACCAAAAAATGATTTTTTTGCCCAAAAATTTAATTAAATAATAGGAAGCGAAAACAGTGGATAAAAATGGACAAATGGGGAAAATTAAATTTTACTAAATTAAAAAGCAAAGAAAAACAGTAGACAAAAATGATAAAATTTTGAAAAATTAAATTTTACCAAATTGAAAAGCAAAGAAAAATAGTGGACAAAAGTGGACAAATGAGGACAATTAAATTTTAGTAAAATGGGAAGGTGCGGTACTAAAGAAAGGCGAGATTCTGAATAAATAAGGCATAAGAGACTAATAACTGAAGACGGTTATTATATATGGATGGACTCTACTTCAGCGCTGAGGATAAACTACGGGCGGGGACAGACGTGAATACATTAGGATGAATGGAAAAACAGTGCGAGCTGAATAGGAAAGCTAAATAGACGCTGCAGAGGTCATGTCTCTACAGAGATGGAAACCAGGTATGATAAAAGACAGGCGGAGACAAGAGGGGCCGCGTGTACTCATGGAGAAATACCGCAGGGCTAAAGTATTCTCCAGCATGATTTATACACTTTTTCATGCGCTCAAACCAGTTGCCGAAGCACTTTTTCCACTCCGATTGAGACACCTCTAAAACATGGTTTTTGAACAATTCAACAGCTTCTTCTGGCGACGAAAATCGTTGACCACGCATTTTTTTTTTTTTTTTTTGATGTGCGGACACAGGAAGAAGTCATTAGGTGCCAAGTCAGGGCTGTACGGCGGATGACCCATTAATTCGATATTTTGGCCGGACAAAAACGCTCTGGTTTGAGCCGATGTGTGAGAGCTCGCATTGCCATGGTGAACAATGATTCGTCTTCTCTTGTTGATTTTTCGAATTTCTCCGATGACTTCAGGCAAACAAATTGTAGTGTACCACTCAGAAGTGACCGTCCTGCGTTGCTCAAGCGGAACTGTCGCCACATGACCAGTTTTGCCAAAGAAACAGGCGACCATTTGCTTCGAAGTGCTTCTCCCACGAACAACTTTCGTTGGATTTTGCTCGTCTTTGAAGACCCACACGGTCGATTGTTCTTTCGTTTCGGGCTCATACGCATAGATCCATGTTTCGTAACCTGTGACGATCTTATAAACTTCTTTTGAAGCACCGCAATCGTATTTTTGCAACATTTCTTTGCACCAATCGACACGAGCCTTTTTTTGAGCGACTTTCAAATTGTGCGGGATCCAACGAGAACAAACCTTTTTTACGGCCAGGTGTTCATGCAGTATCGAATGTATGCCGGTGGAAGAAATGTCCAAGGCTGTCTCTATCTCTCGGTATGTCGCATGTCAATCTTGCATTATGAGTTCACGCACGGCATCAATGTTCTCTGGCACAACAGCCGTTTTTGGACGACCTTCATGGAATTCGTCTTTGAGCGAGCTTAAATTCATTATACCAATTTTTCACAGTGCTTTAGGATGGTGCTTCATCGCCATACAAAGTTTTAAGTTCATCAATGCACTCTTGTCGAGATAATTCACGTTGAAAGTTGTGAAAAATGATGGCACGAAAATGTTCACGGGTTAATTCCAATTTTTTTTTATATTAATTTTTTCAAGTCACTGTAAACAACACAAATAATGGTCGTACGTCAAAACGTTTTGAGTACGATTATGCTTAAAAATGACAAACTTTCCAATGGAAATGTCAGATTGCACTTGGCAGCACTCAGTGTTGCAAGGCCAGAAATATATATAGCAGCCCTCGTATAAATAAACGTTCTAGAGCTTCAATAGGTGATCGCTTACAAATTAAAAAAATAGATTTTAACCAAAAAATTTATTTCTGCCCCAAAAATATAATTATTTTAAATAAAAACCTTTAAACGCATTAATCTGCGATCAGTTAAAAATCTTTAAAATTAAATTAATTTAAATTTTTTTGGCCAAAAATTTAATTAAAAAATAGGAAGCGAAAGCAGCAGATAAAAATGGACAAATGGGGAAAATTAAATTTTAGCAAATGGGGAAGCAAAGAAAGATAGTGGACAAAAGTGGACAAATGAGGACAATTAAATTTTAGTAAAATGGGAAGCTGTGGTACAAATGAGAAGCGAGATTACGAAGAAATAAGGCATAAGAGACTAATAACTGAAGACGGAATTATATATGGATGGTCTGTACTTCAGCGGTGGTGATAAACTACAGGCGGGGACAGACAGAGATACATTAGGATGAATGGAAAAACACTGCGAGCTGAATAGGAAAGCTAAATAGACGCTGCAGAGGCCATGTCTCTACAGAGATGGAAACCAGGTATGATAAAGGACAGGCGGAGACAAGAGGGGCCGCGTTTACTCATGGAGAAATACCGCAGGGCTAACGGGAAAGTTAAATAGAAGCGGTAGGGTTTATCCTAGGAATGGTGATATGAAAATCTTTAGACCTAGAAAACAGGTAATGGATAGATGGCGGCAGGCGGACAAACGACAAATAGAAAACGTATAGAAAAGGAGGGGACACTGCAAGGCGATCTGGAAGATTAAATAGAAGTGGCAGAGTCTACCCCAGGTATAGTTGTATAAAAATTTTCAGAGCTTGAGACGATAAAGAATAGGCTGGAACAGATGGGAAAATACTACGAAAAACAAAAAATAAATATTTGCAAAAAAAAAAAAAAACTTTAAACCCATTCATCTTGATATCCATGCATCCTACAAGGAAAAGTTCATTAATTTCTGATCACCAATAAATATTTAAAAAATATTATATATGACAAAAAAAATAAAAATTAAATATTTTATATGAACAACTTTGTAACCAATTATCTCGATAAACATGCATCCTACAACGTTAAGGGCTTTAGTCTTTAATAACCCCAAAAAAATTAAAAACTTAATATATTTTCAAAAAAAATTTATTTTTTTGTAAAAACAATTCAGAAAATAAATTAATAATTTAAAATTATGAACAGTTTTAAATTGTGAAATAAATCTTTTTTGTTAAGGAAAGTGAATTTCCGAATACAAAAAAAAATTTATTAATTTTTTACACACTGAACCTAATTTCATTGACAATTTGAACGGCACAATTTAATAAAATTTCAGCGAGAAGAGTAGCTACATCAAATAAATATTTATTTAAACTTTTACGTTTTATTTATATTTATAGAGATTTTCTATTAAATTGACTTTAAAATAATTAAAAAGCCCTTTAAAGTTGAAGAAATATCATTAAATAACGCAACGCGTAAATTTATATCCTAAATTATTAATTTCTCTGCTGATTTATGTGACTGTTATTTGACTATTAAATAAGAATTTTTTTTATTTATTTTTTAAATAAATATATAATTAAGACATTTTAAATTTAATTAAAAAACAATCAAAAAAAATATTTTCTGTGTGGTGTTTTTTTTGCTGCAAGAATTTAATTTATTATTAAATTTTTTTTTTGCGCTGTATCTATAAATCATAGCAGAGCTTAACTGAAGCCTCATTAAAGTATAAATTGATTATAGGTTTACCGCCAACAGCAAATATTATACACAAAAAGAATCCATATTCCACCTGATATCAGTTATTTTTTTTTTTTGCTCCAATGGTAATTGAAATTAAATAACACAAAAAATTGTAATTTAGAATTTTAATGAAGAGCACAACTTGACATTAATATTTAAAAATAATTTCGGGCATATGGCTGCTCATAACGAAGCCCATTTTGGTCACTTCTTCACTTCTTCGACACTTTCGTTTACAGCAGCTATATTCTCTTCAGTAAGCACATTCCTTCGAAGTGTTGGTGTTACTACATCATCTAGAGAGTATGTGGTACGACGGATGGCTTGCTCAGACAGACGATTATGTGCACTATAAAAATCACGAAGTCTTCTCTAAGTTGCTCGAATTGATGACTGATTTTCAAAGTAAACGTGAATAATTTGATATCGTTGTTCAAGCGTGAGTCTTTTTATAATGATTTGGCAGATTTTACTGAAAATAATAAGAATTTAATTTTTAATGTTCTCTTTTTTATAAGTTCAAGTTTTATCATGCTTAAAAAAGCACTGTATTTCATTTTAAAATTTATTTAATGCCTCTAAATATGAGATATTTTTAAAGGACAGTTTAAGTTAAATTTAGAGTTTAGTTTTAATGCTATTCGCGGTACCATAATAATGACTAAAAGAAAATCTTATCGTAAGAGTGTTTACTTTGCACTTCATACGAGGGCTGCTCTATATATTTCTGGCCTAATAGTGAAAATGCGAATATTTATAATCAAAAATGGTTTTATTATTTTTCAAAGTATTCTTCAGCATGATTTATACACTTTTGCATGCGCTCAAACCAGTTGTCGAAGCACTTTTCCACTCCGATTGAGACACCTCTAAAAAATGGTTTTTGAACACTTCAACAGTTTCTTCTGGCGACGAAAATCGTTGACCATACATTTTTTTCTTGATGTGCGGAAACACGAAGAAGTCGTTAGGTTCCAAGTCAGCGCTGTACGGCGGATGACTTATTAATTCGACGTTTTGGTCGGTCAAAAACGCTCTGGTTTGAGCCGATGTGTGAGAGCTCGCATTGTCATGGTGAACAATGATTCGTCTTCTCTTGTTGGTTTTTTGAATTTCTCCGATGACTTCAGGCAAACAAATTGTAGTGTACCACTCAGACTGCTCAAGCGGAACAGTCGCCGCATGACCAGTTTTGCCGAAGAAACAGGCGACCATTTGCTTCGACGTGCTTCTTCCACGAACAACTTTCGTTGGATTTTGCTCGTCTTTGAAGACCCACACGGTCGATTGTTGTTTCGTTTCGGGCTCATACGCATAGATCCATGATTCGTCACCTGTGACGATCTTATAAACGTCTTTTGAAGCACCGCAATCGTATTTTTGCAACATTTATTTGCACCAATCGACACGAGCATTTTTTTGAGCGACTTTCAAATTGTGCGGGATCCAACGAGAACAAACCTTTTTTACGGCCAGGTGTTCATGCAGTATCGAATGTAAGCTGGTGGAAGGAATGTCCAAGGATGTCTCTATCTCTCGGTATGTCGCATGTCGATCTTGCATTATGAGTTCACGCACGGCATCAATGTTCTCTGGCACAACAGCCGTTTTTGGACGACCTTCACGGAATTCGTCTTTGAGCGAGCTTCGGCCACGAATAAATTCATTATACCAATTATTTACAGTGCTTTAGGATGGTGCTTCATCGCCATACAAAGATTTAAGTTCATCAATGCACTCTTGTCGTGATAATCCACGTCGAAAGTTGTGAAAAATGATGGCACGAAAATGTTCACGAGCTAATTCCATTTTTTTCTATATTAATTTTTTCAAGTCACTGTAAACAACACAAATAATGGTCGTACGTCAAAACGTTTTGAGTACGATTATGCTTAAAAATGACAAACTTTCCAATGGAAATGTCAGATTGCACTTGGAAGCACTCAGTGTTGCCAGGCCAGAAATATATATAGCAGCCCTCGTATCAAATATTTTCTTGATACGTTGGTTATTAATTAAGCCATCCCACCTGGCGTTGTTTTTTTTTTTGTTTTGATGTCTTGCAAAGATTTTTCTTCTTTTTTGTATATTTTATATATTGTTTTTCCTTTTTATTTTCAATATTCAATTATCTCCCCTTATTACATGTTATAAATTACCATCATCTATTATCACATCAACACTTCAATGTTTTGAAATGAAAATCACTACATTTTTCTACTTTAAGAAATATTAGCATGCAACAAATCGTATTGATTACATACTGTTCACTATTGTAATTAGCCACAAGCAAAGAGAGTTAAGACAACGGCCACAAACAAACCATTCATTATTTGCAAAATGCAAACTACTGCTAAACACATATAGAAAGATAGACAGACAGACAGACAGTAAGCAAACTGTTGCCTAGTTGGTGCTCTAAATCAATTTCAATGTAACAACAACAAATTGCGTGTTGCTGCACCAACCATATGTCGTCGTTTACTTTAACATTAAAGTAGTCGGTTGTAGCTGGTGTGTTAGAATCTAGAAGACTATGTTAAGAGCTAAGAAATAATGGAGGGAACAAAAAAAAGGATAAGATGTCGTTTGAAAACCACAATAACATCATTATTATCATCATGGCCATAGTGCTAGCAGTTAAATGAATATCATGTTGCATTTACAGCCTGCTACTGCAACAACTGATCAAACATCTCAAGCAAAACAGTAGAGAGTATAATGTACTGGCTTTAAGATTGAAGAGACACCTATAACAAACTGTGCTACAATTGCTGTGGTAAAACAACACTAACAGTAACGCTGATGTGATGGTGGTGGCGGCGGCATGCATAAATATCAATTTTCTGTTGATTTGCCACCTCTTGTTTAACAACAAGAACAACAACAACAACAACACGATAAACAACTTTGCTCTAGAACAACTCTATTGGCATGTTAAAATCTATAGCAACACAAAAAAAAATTTATTGTATCACTTGCATATTGACTGCTCTCGTATGTATGAAAATTGTTAGTCTTTTCAGGTTGGGTTTTCTTTTGCATGATTTTAGGAAAAAAAAAAGAAAGAAAAAGAAATAATGTTTATAGTTGAGGTGGCAGTTAATTTAATTTACTCAAGTTAATATAACTTGTTTAACATGGTCATTTTGAGGTAAGCAAACCAACATACATGGACTCCGTAGAAAAATCAACTAAACAATATCGACAACTAAACTAAACTAAACTAAACTAAACAACCACATCTTGATGTGGCAAGTAATTGATTTTAAAATATGGTTAAAGAAAATTGCCACCACAAATGCTACAATTCAAATTTATTACAGCAGCCTCATTTAATTATAAATTATTTGTGTCTTTTATTTTTTTTTTTTTTTTTGGTTTTTCCTTTTAAAAAAGAAATTGAAAAATCATACAGCTATTTATATATTTTATGTATTATTTAATGACTTGTTTAACTGAGAATATTTCATAATTGAAGACCATGTTGTTGTTTTTATAATTCAAAAACGAAAAACTTAATAAAGACATTTGGTTTTAGGTATTTTTATTCCTATATTTCTTTTAATTAGGAAGCTGGCCAGTCACACGTTCTTGAAACTCTTTCCACAAAATGCTTTTCCCGACATTAAGTTTAGTGTGGAATAAATATCAAAAAATAACAACTCTTCATGACTTTGTTTTATCTTTTTTTTGTAATTATTAAAGTCAAAAGCATAACTTGCATTGAACGCTATCGAAACTATTGTTATTTTGGCCTTTAACGTTTAAAGTTAAGGAAAAGAAAAATATTTTAGCCCATGTCCACCCTCCACAAATGATGGCTGCAATTCATAATTAAAGAATTTGCACAGTATATGATACACAACGACAGATTAGCACCCTTTAAGTTAAAAAACAAAAAAAATTTTTTTTAATGAAGCTGCTGTTGTCATGGTAGTAAGCACTTTGACTACAAATCTGGTTGGCCAGAGTTCATCCCCTGCGAATATCAAAAAAATAAACGAAAAAATTTTTATATCGCGCTTTCACCCTCAATAATCAATTTTGGTTATTTTTATAATTTGTTCGGGATAATTAGACCGACAATTCTTTAAAGATTAATTAATTTAATAGTCCCGCCCTTTTACTGTAAATATTAATTTGTAAGCGCCCATGTATGCAACAAAATAAATTTATCGTAGTGTTTTTGTGATTATTTATTTGTTGTTTTAATTTTATTTTTCATCATCTTTTAATTGTATCAAAGAGTCGAAAAATGTCAGCCGCATACAGTAGGTAAAAAAATAAAATTATGCCTGGGTATTGTTGTTTTTGCTTAAACTTTAATTTTTGTCTTTACTTTATTCTACTCGTATGGAAAAAAAATTTAGTTTATTTAAAATGCTTGTGAGAAGTTTTCTGAACCGCTAAATGAGCGGTAGTGAAATGGTTATTTAGATGTGCTTTCACCCTCAATAATCAATATCGGTTATTTTAATAATTTGTTAGGAATAATTAGCACGATAATTTTTTTAAGATAAATTTTTTTCTATTCTGAACTCACATTACAGAACGCAGCCTCCATCGTTTGAACTTCTTCAAAGCACATTCGCCCGCGAATTAAAATAATTAATAAAATGGCTATTTGCTTCATAACCAGCCGCCTAATCAAGAACAAAATTCGGGCAGCGTTGAATAATTAAAGAAGCATTTTCTCCTCTATCTTTCTCCTCTCACCACCTGTCTTATCAATCATCTATCCCTTTTCTAAAGAATGTAGATTGGCTACAAAAATAACAAACAAGGTATTGCTGCCTAACTTAAATTTCTTTGGTATTTAAATCAAACTATAATTGAAGTTTCGATTTTGGCATTTAATATTTTTTATTGTTTAGTTGAAGTTATTTAAAAGTCTTCTTGAAAGATTTTAATTATTGTTATGCGTCGATAACAAATTTTTATAACATCAATGTCTATACGATCATTTGCAATTTTTGTATATATTTTGCTTTTAGTATCTTTAATAAAGAACTTAATTATCAAATTATCTTAGTAATATATCCAACTGAAAAATATCAAGCCGGCTTTAGTTCACTTATATCTAAATTTTTCATTTTATTAAAAACCAGCAATGCCCATGAGATTGTCAGCGTATCCTTTTAAATTTTATTGAAATTCAAATTTAAAAAATTGTATTTTTAATTATTTTTTGCAGAGTTCTGTTAACAGTGTTAAATATTTGTCATTTACAAAAATAAAATAACAACTGTCACACTACCACTGGTACTGGTAAAATTGAGTGCTTACATATTTATATTTTTATTTACTCTTAAAAAATAACTTTTTTTCAGCAAAAGTAAGGTTCTAAGGGTCCTCCTCATTAGATTTTATTCAAATCCATCAGGTAGTTTATAGATAATGTGCATACCAATAAACAGACAGACGTACAGACAGACAAAATTCCAAAAATAGGTTTTTTGTATTCCATGCTATCTACAGGATATAACAAAAATATTTCATGTACAGAAATGATCCTGTTTCAGTTGAATATGAGCTGGTTTGTTTGAAAGTAGTATAAGTCCACTTTTTCAAAAAACTGTTAATGGTAACTTTAATGAGCTAAAGACTCTTGCTCTCTATAGTTACAATCAGAGTTTCAATAAAGTTCTATCTTGACATAAAAAAAACAAACACAGTTTTGCTGTACAACTCTATCGCACAAACATTTCTTTTAAAAGTAGAACAAGTCCATTCCTAATAGGTGTAATTCAAACAAGTTTCATTAATATTTTCCAAACGACAGATATTTTACATCTGTAGAAACAGCATTAAAGAAAAAGACGAATTTTACACTTCCCAAGACTATTACAATGCACTACCGCAAAATACAGCTTCTTTTTCACTTTGTAGGAAATGAAAAGACAAGACTTTGTCTTAACTAAATCTCCAGAAGTTGCAATGTTAAACAGAAAATACAAATATGGACAAAAAAATTTTAAGCAGCCTTAAAATATGTTGGGTGATCCCTACAAAATTTGTTATAAAATTAGTGTTGAAAAAAATGCTTCATTCAGATCAATTTTTTTGTTTAGAAAGAAGGAAAGACCAAAACATCTCAGTAAGATTAATATGTTACCGCTTTACAAATCTTCACCATAAATATATCAATATACTAATGTTAAAGGAAACTCAGTATAAAATACCTTTTTCTAATTTAAAGACAATAAATAAGAAATAAACTCTTACTAAATTTGCTTATTGATTTTTAAAATTATAAATTAATTTTTAATTTTTATAAAATTATTATTTAAACTGTGAATATTACTTGAACTTATTACTTATTAAATGAACTTAAACCATTTCAATTCATTTATTATAAATAAATTTAAGAGGTGCTCCAATAATTAGTGTAATTTGATGAATGTGGTTAACCGTTGGACCGTTATAGACAGCCAGATGAAATTCGTTTTGAAGTCGGCTTTTTTTTTAAGAATTATTGAGTACAATTTTCAAATTTGAATAAATCCTGTTTAGATTTGAATTAAAATTAAGCTGGGTTTTTGTTCAGTGTAGAATATTATCTCGATCGATCAAATTAAAATAAAGGGTCATCCAAAAAACGCGCCTACATGTTTCTTTGAAATAAAGTACAAACTTTTTGCAATTTTTTCAAGCTGTTTTTTTTTTAATTAAAAGTATGATCCATTACAATTATAAGTGGAATAGAATATCATTCAAATGTCCACCATGACTGCGTCTGCAGACATCAATCCGAATATCGAAATTTTCAATGACTTTCCGACATGTTGCTGGTGTTATTTCACGAATTGCAACTTGAATGTTGTTCTTTAGATCATTAATTGTTTGTGGCTTGTTAGCATATACTCGACTTTTCAAAACACCCCACAAAAAAATCCAATGGTGTTAGATCACATGACCTTGGAGGCCAATTGAAATCTGCATTTCGTGAAATTACACGTTGAGGAAATTTTGATCGCAAAAGCGTAATGTTTTCTCGAGTTGTGTGACATGTAGCACCGTCTTGCTGAAAATAGACGTCAGACACATCAATATGATTCAACTGTGTCCATAAAAAGTCTCTCAACATTGATTGGTATCGCTCAGCATTCACAGTAACAGCATTTCCAGCATCATCTTCGAAGAAAAATGGCCCAATGATTCCATTTGCCCAAATGCACACCAAACAGTAACTTTTTGTGGGTGTAGAGATTTTTCATGAATAACACCAGGATTTTCATCACTCCAGATACGACAATTTTGCTTATTGACGAATCCATCCATTCTGAAATGAGCTTAGTCACTAAGCAAAATTTTGCTTTGGGTATTTTTCAAAGAACGCCCATTTTCATAATAACTTTGAATGATGTAAACGCGTTGTTGCAATGGGTACCTGTCCATGGTTAAAACTGTACTACCTTCTAATAAAACAAAATGGCTTATGCCATTTGAAAAGATGTCACGTGTAAAAATTATATAGTGCTGACATCTAGGCGTCACATTTGGATGACCCTTTATTTTTGAAAATTAATTAATAAAAAAAAAATTCCCGTTGTTTAATATAATTTAATATTTGCAAAGTGCCTGTGCATAAAATAAATTATCGTAGTGTTTTGTGATATTTTATTTTTCATCCTCTTTCAACTGTAGAAAAGATCCGAAAGAAAAATAGAATTACTATTGGTTATTGTTGTTTTTGCTTAAACTTTGATTTTTGTCTTTGCTTTATTGTTTGCACTGATATTTTTAGTTTATTTAAAATATTTGTGAGATGTTTCCTGGCGAGATATGTAAGCGGTAGCGAAATGGCCATCGAGACGTGCTTTGACACTCAATAATCAATATCGGTGATTTAAATAATTAATCGGCAAAGTGGCACGAAAAAAAGATTAAAATGAAAAATTTTTAAATTTTTACAAAAATTTAACGAAATATATTTTCCACAAGCCTAAATTTGTCTAATTTTATGGCTTTTTATTTAACTTAAAATTATATTATTATAAGCTTTAATTTTGCCAAAGGGATTCCTGTTGTTAAGGATACATTTCAAATTTTTGTTTTTTATTTATTACTTTAAAATGACCTTTCCCCTTTATGTCATACAAAATATTTGTATAAGTTTTTTTATAACCTTTAACAAACCACATCATTAAACTAAATAACCAAACCTTATCCACTTTAGCTGCATTATCTTTAGTAGAAAAGCATTAACGATTCGATTACCCATTACCATTCATTATAATTTATCAACATCGAGCGTTGAAATGCTCGTAATTCAACACTTCGAAACCATTAGTGGAAGCAACAGAGAGACAACATAGAGAGAGATAGAGACAAGCGAGCAGCACAAATCTAACCAATTTAAACATGCGATACATTTTTGTTTTGCTTTTGAACAGAAAATATTTCCTTTTGGTTGATGTCCAAAAAAGATTAAACACAGCCATCATAGCACACTTACCAGGTACCAAGAAAAACAACAAACACAAAAACAAAAATAAAATATTTCAAACAATTGAAAATCTCTTAAATTATGAACGGAATAGGAAATGATGGAGACAGAGAGAAAAAGAAATGAAAGATATTTTGGTGAAACCATTTAAGTGGTAAATAATTTTGGCACGATTTGTTCTGATTCCCACGTTTCAAGTGCAGCAAAAGCATTAAATTGTGGTTGGCAGGCTCTTTGACTCTCTAACTAACTGACTAAGGCAGTTAGACTGTATAGAAGAGTGCCTTCCTTAACTTGGCTAAATCAGTAATTCCAACATTGTTAGTCATACTTACATTAACAGAATTAACTTAAGAAAATTTTAGAAAAACGGCTGCAAGTATTTTATTGAATTTTTTTTTTTTTGGTTTTGTTGTTTCATTATATTTGGTAGAGCAGTTGCTGTTATAAAATGATTTAAAAGAATTGATAATGGTGACAATAACTAAGCTTGAAAAAAATCATTTCAAATTAACTAAAAGTAGGTTTAAAGTCTACAATTACACTCATAGAGCGACACGAAATGATTTAAAAAATTTTTAAAATAAATTATATTTTTTTTTTTGCTAAGACTTATAAAAAAAATATATTTAATTGCAGTATCATTCTGTTACTAATTTCTGACCATCAATAAGTTCACTTAATATTAGCCTTCAAAACATTTTTAAAAATTTTCTTTAATATAATTCTTCTCAAAAGCCTAAAACGAATGAATAACAAACTCTATTAAAATCTTTATATGCAAAAATAATAATGTAAAATATTATATTGTTTACCAGATCACTTCCACCACCACCAACATTACCGCCATTACGTACGATAAACTACTGCTACCCCAGCCTTTTATATTTTGACCATGTTAAACCAACAAATAATCCAAGTCACTATAAACTCTGGCAGTTATAGTGCTGACAAATTTATATTTTATTGGCTTAACTGTGCAGCGTAGAATGTTGGAAGAAGCCACAAAAAAAATAATATAAAATAAACCTCCAATAAATTCAAACAAAGACCGCCGTGACCAGTATTAACAACGCCATCACCGCCAATAAAAGTTTATTGGAATATGTTGAATCTTCTGAAAGAAAAATAATACTTTAAGTACAATATTTCGGAAACAGTAGTTTGTGTAGAAAAATATAAACAGTAAAATATTAAAGCTAAAACAGACTGACTTCAAAATTAAAAGTAGAGACGTATGTAATTCTTAAGACTCGCAATTTTTTTTTAAATAAATAAAGAGAATTTTATTAACTGCAAGCATTACAACAATACGTGAGAGAGTATTGTTGAGCTAACTTTACTTAATCTTAGCCGCTACAGCATTCTTCGACCTCGTCAGATGGAACGTTGCCTAAGCGATCTAGTCCCCGTCTAGACTTCATAACATCTCTTGTGGCCGTTAGTAGTACAAGAAAGACGAACAGAAAAGGTTGCACAGTTTTAAAGGATACTTTTGTTTAGCCCGATAGTAATTGCAAAAGGGTAAACTGTTAAATTAACTGTCTTGCTAGGGTGTCAGACGATCAAGTTTTCATTCAATTTTTTAAATTTCTCTCATTTTTTTACTAATTCACTCTCACTTTAAAAACTTGCTGAGAATTTGCTTTCAAATTTTCGTTCAATTGAGTCTTTCAAATTTCATTCAAGTGAACAGCTGATTGAAATATTTTCCTTATAAATTCAATTTATAGCAGAATTGTGTTTAGGCATGAGGCTCTTTTTGGGCTTAACGTATTCGTCAATAAACAAAATTGCCGCGCGAAGATTAAAATTAATTCAATCTTCATGTGGTTTTAACAGGAAAGCTCTACGCGCCATAACGCACTCAATAAAAAAACATGGTTGATTTAACCATAATATAAGAGCAACTTACTATAGTTGTTAGCAAATATAATACATTTAATAATAATATAGTTGGTGTTGCAATCATATTGTGTTGAAGATTAACAAAAACATGGTAAAGTATAAACCTAATTATGTTTAAATATAAACATTAAATGATTAAATATAAATATTATATAGTTAAATTAAAATATCATTATATGATTGAAAATGTCATGTTATATAATTAAATGCAAATATTTCTGATATAATAGACTTAATATTATTCATTGATTCATTTGTTAATGATTTGTCACCAAAATTTTATAAAATCTAACTTTTAAACAAAACCAATTATTTGGTTGTTATATGTGAATAATGGCACCTTATCTTTATACATTCCTATGTGAACATTCATTTATATAGTAAATGTTATACACTCGCATTAAAGATATTATAATATACGTAATGGTAATTCGGAACTGAACAAGCAAAACTTTTACCACGTGAATCTGGCATCTGTGGTGATATATTGGGTTACATATCAATTTGTTGAAGTAAAGAATTATATTTATATTTCTAAAGAATTATATTGTTTTAAAATATTTTGAAACGTTTTGCTCCCCTTTTTATTCGTTATGCAAGCATTATTTCGTTTGATTTAATCATACTTTGATAAATAATAATATATTATGGTTAAATATATTATATTATTTTTAATAAGTAATAAGACTTTGATTGTGGGTCGAATTTTTTGAAAGTTAAAATCAACAATGTTGCGATATTGTGCACAGTAACTACATTATTAAATGTTAAGAAAAAATGTTTGTTGTGACTGAAGTTTTGTTGAAAACAACCATAATTTGTTCTCCGCAACTATACAATATTACAAAGAACATAATAATTTTTTCTCTGCGTGCGGGCCGCAACCATTAATATATTAAAATCATCGAAACCTCTTTCTCTTGCTTTACAGAACCAATGCTTACTAATCACGTGTCCTTGAGTACATCTCCAGAAGCTGAACCATGGAGCTGAGATTTGCATGTTTTTCTTCACGAAATATAATTGGTTCTATTATAAGCTTTAGAAGAAAAAGCACCACATACTTGGGCATTTGTCTATATACCACTCTGTATATATCGCTTTATCTTTATCCCAGTTGCTTCTTTTAATAGGAAACATATAATCCTAAGCAACTCGACTTTTTCTCATTACTTCAAAATACCCTACTAACCGTGTTCAATTAAAATCATCGGCAAATCAAATTATTATTGAAGCTGTTGATGTGAGTGTGACTCTCAACGAAGATATTCCAGAATAATGTTCGCAGTAAAAGTATTTTTGCATATTTTCCTAGAGTTAATAGAATTAATTTAAGCATTTACAAAGCTCAAGTTACTTATTTCAGATGACTATAAATATTTTAAATGAGCGGAGTTCGAAGGACCAATTGTTGTTTTGTAGAGATGTGCCCGGGTGTTGGTTTCAGTGACAGATCCGTTCGTTCAAATTGAACGATTGAACGAATATAAACAACAATCCTTATTTCATGTGATTTTTTTGTCATTTTGCAACAAGGTGTCGTTCTGGTATATTTGGCAACAGCCCATGTGCGCAGTGTCGTCAGTAAAGTTTTCCTCTTGCAAACTGTCTGATTCTGTAATCTATCACCACTAATGATAACAAAAATATGAATGTCATAAAAAAATTGTGTTGAAATGAATTTAAAAATTTTTTGTTTACTTTCCACAGCTCTTAGCACCAGTCTATTCGTACGTTGTACTTTTCTAATGGAAAGAGGCTTACGAACAAATTGTGTTATTTTTTGTTGGTGTAATGCTAACTGTAAGAAGAAAAAGAAGACTGTGTGGTGGAAGACCGTTCAAAACTTGAAGACGATAGAGTAATGCTGTATTTCGAGCTTGAAGAATAGGCTACTGAGGTTCCCAGTAGATCCATCTGTAACGCTCAAGTATTTTTTTCTATCCCATGTAAAACGTAACCAAATTTCGCTCATTTTTCTCTGTGTAATTTCTTTAGTTTATTTAAAATCACTTTATTTATTAATTAAAATAATAGAACTTTTCCATTTAAAAAGAGACTCTATATCACAAAACAATATTTTTTTAAAAAAGACTGTTAATTCAAATAAAAGAATAATGGCAATGCCACAGGTGCCCAAATAAAATGTATATTTAAATACGTCTATGTACAGATACAGCAACTCCTTTTAATACAAAAAAAAAAAAAAAAAAAATAACTGAACTGACATGAAAAACGATAACAAACACCTGAACGAACGAAAGTGACGCATACACTATTAAACAGAGGGAGAGAGTTAAATATCTGGCTCAGTCCATTCACTTAAGTCCCCCGTTCAATTTAAACCGTACACTATTGAACGCATGAATTGACCGGATCATTCTATTCACTTAAGTGATCCGTTCAATTTAACCCCTTCGTTCACGAACGTCACAGCTCTATTGTTTTGTAGTCACACTGGTAGGTTGGTTAAAAAATATGTTTGATAAGATAAGAAGATAGGATAAGAAAGCTCCAATGCAGAAATAAGTTATTGCACTTTTTCTGCAAATTTCAAATATTTAATTGAAAAGTAATGCAAAATTTTTTGATTAAATAAGTAATTGAATTAATTCAAAATCTAATTAAATTTTAAACAGAAAACAATTTATACCCTTCAATAGTTGCGAAAAGTTTTATCTGTGCCGGGGTGTTAGAGCATTAAACAAAATTTTAGGCCAAAGCTGTGGGTTAAAAAAATATACAAAAAATATTGCTCGGTTTGTTTCCAATTACAAAGAAGCAGTTTGTTAACAAAAGAAAAATTACAACGAACTTAAGAACAACTAAGAACTAATAAAAACTCTAGTCTCTTTAAGCACTAAATTGTCAGTTTAATTCTATAATTTGAATACACTAAATTACGAGAATCGATGGTGGAGATAACTTAAATTGTTATCAATAAAGATTTTATTTTTGAGCTTAAATTTAGATAGAGGAATAAGTAGAATTATATTGTATGAGTGAACTAATTGCAGTAAACGATACCTTCACCCCAAACCACTGTGCCACTACATCAATAATCAAAAACTATTGTTCTGTTTAATAAAAAATTGCCAGACTAATATCGCCAACACCGCCACCGCCACTAACTATAACAACCATAGGATCATACGAGCTCATAAGTTAGTTACTTCAACTTTTTCGGCCGCTTGAGATTCTTCTGCTTAAACTTAAAAAAAAAAAAAAGGATAAAAAGGAAATTCTATGTGCTGGACTGGAAGGTATAAGTAATGCCAACATTATTGGCATAGTGTCCATTGTATTTGTTGTAATATTTTGTTGCCAACATGAATATGAAATAAACGTATACAATCATGTAGCCATATGCAGAATTGGTCTGCCAATTTAAGTATTGTTGCAATTTAAACATAATTTTCATATGCTCGCATAAATGTGTTCAACATATTCTGCATGTTCATGCTCAAATACTACGAGTTGCAGTTCGTTAGTTGGGGTAAAAAAATACACAAATACAAAAGTACAAATATTGAAACAAAATTTACTTCAGCTACTGCTTAATGTAATGTTACAACTAACAACAAAAACAACAACAACAGCTACAACAAATATTGTTAATAGTAGCGTTAGTAACACTAGCAAACAAAATATATTATTAAGCCACCGTTGCCAGTATAAATATAAATTTGTTTTATTTTATAAAAATAAATAATTTTAAAAAAGATACAACAAGAAGTAAAAGATTTCACTTTGATTCAAGTTACCAGGCAACCAAACATTTCATTTATTGCACGCACTTTCTGCGTAAAACATCAGTCTGTGCAGTAAGTAGTTAATGTTGTTGTTGTTGTTGTTATTGTTATTATTGTTGCATGTATACTGTTTGCTTAAGTAAAGTGCAACATATTGTATTAAAACATACTAGACAATAACAGACAACAAATAATAAAATGTATAATTGGCGGCTTTAAACATGCTTACGGTGATGTTGTTAATGTTCGTAGAAAAAACAAAAATTTGTTTTTAATGTTGGTGTTACTGCAGCAGTTATAGCTGCTGGTGTTGGTTACAAATAATTGTTGGTCACTTACAGGGTGATTTCAAAGGAGCAACTCATAACTCTTTATAAACTTGTGAAATTCGTACGTTGAAGAAGATGCCAAGAAATTAATCGATTGTTTGCTAGAGGCTGAAGTGTCCACGGTTTGATAAAGAATCAAGTGTTCAATAATAAGTGTAGACGTTAAAGTTATCTTTGTAAGCCTGCAATATGCAAGCCGGGAAAATATAAGTGTGTGTTTCTGCAACCATTCAATATACCTGAGCGATTTTGAAGTAAAATATTTGCATTATAGATTTAAAATATTTATAGTTTGAAACTTAATGAAATTAAAAAAAAAGGACACAAGATGGCAGCACACTTTCCGCAACAGAATCTCTAGTATCATACTCGGCTTTCTCTGTAACAAAATTAACCGTAGATTGCTCCTAAAAATAAATTAGGAATTGTACTATTTGGAACACTTTTGTCCCATATGAAAATTTCAACACAAAGTATATCATTTTTTTCAATTTATTTTAATCAAGAGAATAATCCACTTATCTCTATTTTGACCAGAATGGTAGCAGTCGTAACAGCGGCCTCATTTGGCTTTTGCGGATTTCTTATTATTGTTGATAATGGCGATAATGAGGAACTATTTCTCAGTACATGGGTCAACTTGTTCATATAAGCATGTAATACCTAGCTCATGCAATAAACTTTTGCGTTTGGTGTGCTTTTGCTTCGGCTGCCAATCTGGATATACGTCATTGAATACTATATATGTATTCAACGCAGAAATATCTATTATGTTAGGAAAAGCTGCCATGAGCCATCGATTCGTTTTACTCTTGCAGCTGTAACAACAACCGTGTCTACTCCAACTTTTGTAGAATTATAAAACGAAATTATCTCCGGTAAACTTTTTTGTTATCAGTACCGATAACAGGTTTGTTATGCATAGTACTCATTACAACAGTACATTTATTTTTGCGACTTATGTAAGGCACAAGTGTGAATGTGGTAGAGAGGTTGATTTTTACACAGTTGCAGCTTTGGCGGAATACTTCGCTTATTTTTGCGTAAAGTTCCTACCATTGTTATACTTCTTTCCAAAAGCTCTTGCCCCAGATTCTGAGAAGAGAAAAAGTTGTCCACTGTGACATTGTGACACTATGGCCTTTTAGACCCTTTGTCAAGTCGAGAATCACTCGTTCTCCTTGATTTTTTCTGGGATTCCACTTACTATTTTTTCCAAATATGGCTGAATTCGCATACATAGCATGTTTCAGCTTAGACAATAAGCTAAAATTTGATGCCATATTTTTCGGGCTTAGAAGACATATATTACCGAAACTTACATCTTGCATGGAAGCCAAGCAATTGCTCGTCTACTGTGACACAAGTGTGTGGATTTTGGTACATTGGAAGAAGTTTTGCCCAACGTTCCCATAGGTCCCTTATCGTTGCAAATTAGTCGTCATTGCGTTGTTGGCAACGACTAATTACATCATCAAAACGAAAATGCTGATGACAACTTCAGAAAAACAAGAGGATATAAATTTCTTTTATTCTTACCGGGACGCATTTCAATCACATTGGATGTCCGAAAACGACCACTCCTCATTATCACTTGCCTCTAGTATACTTTCGATTTCTTCAGCAGTCAAATATCTAGGTACTGTACTCATTATTGTTGATTTTTTAATGACATGCAATACAATGTAAAACTACTTTATTACTTAGCGAACACGTGTTGAATCCACAGAACTTTGCGTAAACGAAATAGCCAAGCTGAGTCAATTCACAACACTTATTTTGCATACATTTATTATTGCGTGTTGTGTTTTTATGTATTTGATTTGTATTTGCTAGTGCAATCACCTGTTATGAATTCGCGATGAGGTGACTAAAATAGAAATAAAGTAAATACCATTATAACGGAAGTGCAACGCCAAGTGTTCTGTTACAGAGACCGAGCGTCTTTTATGTGATTTCGTATGGAACATTTTTGCACCATAGGATCGAATTATGAAGTTTTTAAATTACAACAAAACTTTACAATAAATTTGTCTAAATAATGCAAAAATCAAATTGAACATCATGCAGTGACAGTCTCTGAATATCGCTATAAAAGCTTCATTGCCAAAAAACAAAGAATAAAACAAAATTCGTATAGAACGTTTTTGTACCAAGGATCGATTAACGGTTAAAATAAAAAATTTTTCTCAAAATTTTATTCTACTTTATATTTTATTTGAAACTACCGGATCCGGGCGTGCTTCACTCTGCATGAATATTAACACTGAATGCCGTGTGTATGAAGTTAGCACACAGTATTAATACCGCTTACAAGTCGTCACGAAAAGTCATAACTCATGAACGTGACGACCGATTTTGTGTAAGCTTTAGATAAACCATCTATATGTTTATACGAACAAGCCCTAAAAGTTTAATGGATTTCATTTGAGCGATCGGGAATTATAAGGTCACAATACGCTTGCAACATATAAAAATGGATTTGCTAAATCTGTAGACAATTAATAGATAAAAACTAGTTAATTGTCAAAGAAGAAAAGTTAACAAAAAGAAAGTTAAAAAAAACACTCGATAGAATTTAAAATTATTACAAATAACACCAAAAATTAAATTTTGATGGAAATTTTTTTTTATAGTTTTTAAGTAAACTCTGGCAAATCATTATGAATAGACTCACGTTTGAACAACGCTAGCAAATAATCCAAGTTTACTTTGAATATCAGTCATCAATTCCAACAACTTATAGACAACTTCGTGATTCTTATGGTCCGTTCAAGCTATCCGTCGAAATTTATCGATTCGACTTTGGTCGCAGGAGTTGGGGCTCTGTACGTCCACTACGTGAAAAATTTGGATTTTGGCCTACACCCGTATGAGATCCAGCTAGTGCAGGAGTTAAAGCCACGAGATCACTGGGCTCTAGATCAGTTAGTAACTGACCCGATTATCGCCAAATTCTGTTCAGCGATGAGACTCATCTTTGGCGTATCGGGTTTGTTAACAAGCAAAATAGCCGCATTTACAGTAAGACCGATCCACAACATACCCTATAGACTCCGTTAAAAAAGAGGCCGGATTTGACTTTCTTTGAAAATATGGTTGACATTGATTCAGATGAAATGTGGTTTCAATAAGATGGCGCTACGTGCCTTAAGGCGATCGCAACCATCGAGTTATTGAAATCCAAATTTGGCGATAAGTTCATTTCAAATGGACCTATCAATTTGCCTCCAAGTTCGTGCGATTTGATACCTCTCGATTATTTCCTGCGGAGTCAGGCCAACATTGTTTGTGCTATTCATGACATACGGCCAGTGACCCAAAATTTTACGTCCAGAATGCTTTTCGTCATGAGCAGTCGTGGTGGTCATATGCCCAAAATCATTGTTAATTGCTTATGCCATATTCTGATATTTCATATAAAAAAATTTTCATTCGAGTTTCTTTTTTTGTGTTATCTTTTATAATTTAAAGTTCTATCGGGTTTAACTTTTTTTTTGCTTAAGTTTTGTTGCTTGTGTTTGCTGATTTTATTGTTCACAACTCACGGTATCAGTTCAATTTTTAAACCTGACAGGCAGCTTAATTTTTTTTTTTATAAAATGTAAGAAGTATTTTTAACACCTCTTTTTGTAGAACCCTCTTTTTGCAGTTTATTTTTTCATAGTAGAGGGTGCAAAAAAATTGCCAAATGTTGTTATTGTTTGTTACATGTAAAATGTAGTTTCTGCCGTCTTCTTACTTTTACAGATTTTTATAATTTTTTTTTTTGTTGCTTTCTTTGAGGTGATTATAAATTATAGTTACATAGTTATATTTTTTGGTTTTCCACAGAAATATTTTATTTAATTTTTAGATTTAATGATCTTTCACACAAATGGTAGTTAAATGTTGTCTAGAAAGTCTACAAAATTGTAATAAAACGTTAATGGTATAAGAGACGCTTTAATAATTTTTAATAAACATTAAATTTTTCGAATAAAGTAATTACTGAACAATAATTTGGTAACCGAACAGCTCATAATAAATTTGCAACAACTGTCTTCAATTATTAAAAGTAAATTTTCTAGATAAAATAAAGACGTAACAATAAAAAAATTGCGCTGTAGTTGAAGGAAAAAAATTTTAAGTTAAGAAATTACAAAACTTTCAATCATTATAATGATATAATAAAATTCAGTTATGGGACACTGCTTTTCTACCAAATTTAAAAAAAATCAAAGGACCTAAATAAAATTTTAAAAATATTTACGGACAGAGAAGAGGTTTTAACACCTGTTAAACATTTTATTTGTATACAAATTGAAACTTAATAAAATTTTAATTGACTCAATTAAAGTTTTAATTGTTTGTATTAAATTTTTAATTGACGCAATTATTATATTAATGAAAAATATAGTCCAAATTTAATAATTAAATAATTGGTTAAATCAATTATTTGTTTTATTAAAATTAAACTTTTTAATTAAATCATAATAATTAACGCAATTAATATTGTAATTTAATCTTAATTTTTAATTAAAAGTAAATCTTTTAGGTAAAATAAAGGCTTTTAAAATAAATCTAAATTAGTGCTGCAAGTGCAGAAAATAATTTAATTTAGAGTTTTTTAGACCTAATAAACTCTTTAAATGACTAAATAAAATTTTAGTTGATCCAATTAACGTTTTAGTTAACTCGATTAAATTTTTAATTGATTTGATTAAAAATTTAATTTTTTAATTGGCCCAATTAAAAATTAAATTAAAAAATGGCAAAAAATTTATAATTTAATAATAGTTAAATCAATTATACGTTTAACTAAAAAAAAGAAAACTTCTTATATTAATTCAATAATTATTTTAACAATTAAATTTTTTACTAAAATTGTAAATTACAATTGTTAAAAATAAATTTTCTAGGTAAAACAAAGACTTTAAAAATAAATTAAAATTAGTGCTAAAGTTGCAGGAAAAAATATTTTTAAGTTTTTAAGACCCAATTATTTTTATTTTACTCAATTAAAATTTTAAATGACCCGATTAAACTTTTAACTGACTTTTTAATTGACTCGATTATATCTTAAGTTGACTCAATTAAATTTTATATTGGCTTGATTAAATTTTTAATTGATTTAAATATAATAATTGAAATAATTAAAATTTGAGTAAAATTTAAATTGGAAAGGGAATAAAATGTTTATGGTTCTTTACGTAAGCATTTAGGCCAATCGAATATTTTGATAGTGCTTAATACCTGAAATTTTCTTAAATAACTGAATGGATATCATACTTGAAACTGTTTAAAAAATTTGGCTCATATAAGACAATAGTCAACACAAAAACTTTTTGTGAAATAAAACATATTGATTATATAATCATTTTAATTTGAGATATAAGAATCTTGAATTTCTATATAAAACTTGGGTAAAATGAATAAAAAAAGGAAGAAGGGTATCAATTCCTTGACATTGTTTTTTAAAATCCTTTTTTGACTGGTTGCATTTAAGAAGGTCATTTATTGTGAGATTTAAAGGGTGTGTCTCTGCAACACACATGATCTTTACATGGCTATAAAAATGTCCTATTAAAATTTTAATAATTTGATTTATATAGTTTTATCTTTTGAACTGTAATGTACTTTCAGCTCTGCGTCCAAAGGCGATGTTTTTTAATTGATATTGCTTTACCTTTTAAATCGTTATAGAGAGACAGTTGAAATTAACACAGAATGTGTATCGTTTAGTCTTTGTAAATAAGAAGTATAAATTAAATTAAAGGTTGTCACCATAAATGATGAAATTATGGCATATGAACTTAACTTTTGAAAAGTCATTTTGTATTTCATATTCGGTGAAGTATTTTTTTTTTAACTCACGACCTTAAACTTATTAAGAAGCTGTTGTACTTAAAGTGTTGGTGGGTGAAAAAAACAAACTAATTTCTATACTCTGTTACAGTATTAGATTTCACATACCTTTTAAACATTTTTTTAACAAACGTGAAGGAATCATTAATCTTTTAGAGTTTTATTTTTTTTTTAGATTTTTTTTTTTTTGTTAATATTTCAAATGTGATTTATTTTCTCGCCACATATTTCCTCTACACTTAAACCATTCAATGTGTCATCAGGTCAACCTTTTTGCTGGATTTCATACAAGTAACTTTTTCACCACTACCATTACAAATAGTTTCAAGTTCTAATAGACTTTTGTGGTAGGCGATGGCAATGGGGAAGGCGATGGTGGTTAAAGCTATAAATAAAATCAAAGTAGATCGATCAACACCTCGGTAATAAAATATTTTCACAGATTGTTTCTTTAATTGTCAGCCTTTAAGGCAGACAAGAAGCGAAAAAGAAAACTTGAAAAAAAGCAGAACACGTAAAGTGGCAATGAAAAAGAAAAAACTAAAAATGTATTTAAAGATTAAACTTAAACTTTATAAAATGACTTTAAGTTACTTAAGAAGACTAAAAGATTGATCAATGGGATTGTTAAAACCTAAAGGCAGCAATAGCAGCAATAATAGCAGATCACAAATGTCCCTTTTGAAGCTCCAAAGAAAATAAAAAGTAGTTGAAATTTTTTAGTAGTTGTAGTCATGGCTAGAAACAACAGCTATCAAGGCAATCAGCAATGAAATGCTCAAGATAGATGGCCATTTAAGTGTTAAAGTTATTTTCTGGTTGAATTATGGTTGTGGGCTATGAGGTATAAACATTATTGGAAAAAAAAAATATATATATATATATAATATATGTAGGGTGACGATTGATCATCAATAGCGAAACTATAAATTATCTTAGTTAATAACAATTTTCCAGAGGCTTTAAGTTTAGAAAAAAATAAAAAAATAAATAAAAACAGTAGTTCAAAACACATTATTTTTTCTCCCAGGAGTCTAAATAGTATTTAAACTACAACTACTAGCTTGTACTGCAGTTCTTTTTTGTTGTTGTTGTTATTGCTAGTGATATTAAACAAAAGATCAAAAAACAGAAGCCGCATTTTTGAAAATATTTGAAAAAGTAATTGTTTTAACAAATGGTGATGGTGATTGTTGTATTAATGTTTCTCTTCTATTTACTATTCACTTAAAGCGACAAATAGTTGTCTTTTTACACCTGAATCAAATAGCTTTTATCTAACTAAATAAAATGAAAACAATCTATTTCTCACATCTTGTCACTACACACATAGACTTGACTTTTGTAAAGGGGTTCCCCTTAAGATTTCTTTTAAAAAATTTAACATTTTAAATTGAATTTAAGACACATAAAAATAATTTTTTTTAGTGCTTCCCCTATTTTGTTTAAATATCAAATCCTAGTATTTCTCTAAGCTGCTACAGCCGCAAATTTAACATATAAGAAAACGAAAAAAAAAATATTTTTAAGAGGTGCTATTGTTAGGATCATTAATCGATCACACATGAAAAACATTAAGTTAAATTGAAGGACGGACGGACGTACGGACGTACGGAGAGGCAAACAAACAAACTTCAAGATGTTGCCGCTTTTGGTTGTAAGGAATCATCAAACACAATTCATCGTATGTACAACATAAATCCTTCAAATGTTTTAAATTCAAACAACTAGTGATGTGATGTTAATGTTGCAATTGTTTTACGTTCCTCCTTTTTTTTCTATTTTTTTATAAATACTTCTTGTGTTGTATTTTAAGAAGTCTTCAGCTACGACAACGTCTTAAGTGTTTGTGTGTTATTTTTTTTTTTTTTTTTTTTTTTTTGAGAGAAGTGATTTCCCACTACCACAAATGGTAGCTAATTATGTCACGAAGCTGATAAATTATGCTGTAAAACAAAGCTGAGATATTGTAATACGAAACCAACTAAGTTTGTGTTACTTCTTTTTTATGTTCGTTATTGGTTAATAGAAGTTATAAAGTTGTAAGTCAACATAAAATTAATGGAATTAGATGAACATTTTTATAAATATTTCTTCAATTGTAAAGAAATAAAAATTTTTCAAAACGAAACAATAAAATTTTATTAACAGTCAATTAATTTTGCTTATTACTAATCTAATTTAAAAAAAAATATATTTTTTATACCTTTCAACTCTAAAAGTGGAAGAATATATATCTAAGTTTAAGCGATGTCAGTCTGTCTATCTGTGTTCGCATTGAAATCAACTATGACAAGGTAATATATGAGCTAGAGAAAATCTAAATATACCAATCGATCAGATATAGTGTCGAGAAAGGTGCTTTTGGAATTTAGCATAATCGGTCTATGTCCTTAGAGGCAGTGGGCGAAACACCACGCCTGCCTCTAATTTTTCCATATCATTTGGAAAAAATCTAGTTAAGTGAAGTAACTCCACTCACAAAAACAAATATATGAGGCGATAGAGAATTAAAAAATAAGATGAAAACATCAAGGGAAAAAATTGGCGCTAGCCCATATTTTCCGAGTTACAGGGCTCTGAAATTTTAAAAATTTTCAAAATATCAATATGGGTATCATTTTAAAATTTTTGAAGAGATCTTTTAGTAAATAAAAAAAATTTAAAAAAAAATGCTTAACCCATTAGGAGCCGCTGATCTTGTTGTGTAAAATTATTTTTAGTACTTAAATTTTTTTTATTATTTTTAAATTAAATTAAATTTAAAAAAACTGAGTATCACCATAGCTCACAAAAGCAAAAAGTAATAAAAAAAAAACAATTTTTTAAATTAAAGGGTGTCCCATGGGTGACCTAAATTGACCTATATGGGTCTATCTTTTGAACCGTTACAAAAAAACGATTGAAAATTAGACAAGATGCCGACTACTATGAACGTTATAATAACAAGTATAAATTTTTAAAACTAGAAATTAAAGCGTGCCCCAATAGCTAATTTAATTTAATGTATTTGGCCATACTACTGAAACTATAAGGAACATGCATTTCCAACTCCGCAATAACTAAAAGTATAAAATTTGTATTTGCTAATTAAAGGGTGCGCCAATAGTTAATGTAATTTGTTTTTACGTGGCCAAATTTTGAATCATTATAGACGGACAGCTGAAACTTACATGGGACCTATATTGCATAGCTGCCTACATCAAGAAGCTTATTATTTGAATTTAAAAATTAAAGGGAGTTCCCAAAATTAATGCAATTTAACCTATATGACACTATCTCTTGAACCATTGCATACAAACACTTAAAAATTAAACAGAATGTTAACTAATTTGTTTCGTATGAGGAGAAGTATAAATATTTAAAAATATAAATTAAAGGGTGTTACAATAGTTGATGTAATTTCATATATAAGTGTTGAACCCTTAAAGATAGACGATTGAAATCTACAAAGAATCTGATTGATAATTCTACTACAACAGCAAGTATAAAATTTGAATTTGGAAATTAAAGGGTGCCCCTATAGTTGCTGTTGTATGATGTATATTGTCCAACTTTGATAGACGCATACTTGAAATCTCTTTGGAAGTCGCTAGTTTTCGTAAAAACTATTGATTAATATACTGTGGCAATTCATCACACTTCAATTGATTTTTGAAAAACGCTACCGAATTATCCAGATTTATTATGAAAACTAGTCATCTATTCAGTCATCAATAAACGGGCTTGTTAATAACTAACATTGACGCACAGGAAGTGAAATCAATCTTTAACAGTCTAAGAGACTCCATTATTTTCAGAAAATTGCGTTTGGTGCGAAGCCGAAATTCCATGACCAAGAATTTTTTGGTAGGAGAATGGTGTTATGTGCTATACGGCAACCGCAATCATTGACTTATTAAATTCAAAATTTTTCAATAAGTTGATTTAAAGAAATGGGCTTAAGAATTTTCCTCTAAGATTTTTTTTTAAAGAGAAGTAAAACTTCAGGCAGCAATACCTATTTAGAAAAGACAGGTGGTTAAAGAAGAAGAAAGAAATAGCAATTTTATTGATTATTTTCCTTCGCTGGCGAATATACTTTGAAGAAGTAAAAACTTTTATTGTTTGATTGCTGCAGGGGTTGAACCCTGGTCAACCAGCAGCACGAATTTACATCTCTCAATTATTTCCTCTAGAGCTACGCAAAATTAGTAGATTTTGCTGATAGAATAATTGACACTTTGGAGAGGCAACAACATTTGTATTATTCGTAACACACGGCCAGCAATGCCATCTCCCAAAACTGGCCCAAAATTTAACGTGCAGTATGCGCTTCGTCTGCATTCATTTTCTCAATGTTAATGCCATATAAAGATCTCTGAATATTTTTAACAATTAAAATCCTACTGGCCTTAAAAGAACACCCATCACAGTCTGTATATAAATTTCATCATTAAGTCACAAATTCCTAAGGCAATATTTTAACTTTGCATGCCTTTAACTATTTTACCGTTATCTTTGTAATTAATTTAAACATTAACTATTTTTATAACTCTGTCAAAAATTATAAAAATTTGCCATAAATAGAGAAAGACATTATTGCTTGTTTGAAGCCGCCTTTCAAAGCATTTGATATGGAAATAACACCAAAACCCCACACTCTTGCGTTCAATTTATTTTTTTTTTAGCTTGGATTTTTTGTTTTCTGTGGCTTAAAGCAGCAACAGTTTAGTAAATATTGTAACAGCCAAAAAACGAAACATGCCGCTATCTTCTTTCGATGTTCATAGAGGTTGCAGCAATAATTTCGTTTTCTTTTTTTTTTTGTTAGTTTACTGTTCAATGGTTTGCTTTGGGATACCAATATACGTGCTTTGAAACAATTAAAAAATAAACAATCGACGCTTAGTTTTAAAGAAAGATTCTATAGTTTACAATTTTTTTTTTTTTTTTTTTTTGTAGAGCTACTGGTGTTTTTTCTTTTATTTTTTATATTTATTTCGAAATAATTTTTTTTTTTTTGATTGCAGTAGCTGCTGCTAAGCTTAAGAATGATCGAAACCGATCGCATGTCTAAGATAACAAACATTTTTCACTTAAGCTGGCAATACACAACAGTTTAGTGGCTTTGATTTTTTTTTTCTTCCTTCAGTAACATTCGATTTGGTTTAAGAAGGGAAGTTAACAAACAGGAGAGTTAATATTAAAAAAAAAAAGTTACAGTCTGGCAGCTAAATAACAGCATATCTTAACACGGTAGCTAACATGCTTAAGTTTAATTAATGATAAGAAATCTGTATCTAAAGCAGTTGTTTGTTGTCTTGTAATGAGCCAATTCACCTTAACTAAAGAAACTGCTGTTAAACTAAATTTAAGGCCTTATTAAAAAACGCAAAACAACTTCCCTCCTCTAGAGGCCCCAGACAGAAAAACAAATGTCCAACAGAGCACCACACAACCTAGCGGCATTTCAATAACATGCAGATTTGTTTACTAATGTTTTGTTTACTTACTTGGCCGTTTAGCCGTTCAGTTAAAGCAAAAGGAAGCGAAATTGAATAAAAAAAAAAAATAAATAAAACGCATGCATAACTTTTGGCTAGGCCAACCTTAATTTGGTTGCCTTTAAGCATTCTTGGTAATTTTCTTCTTTTTGCAAAGCAAACGCATTTTAACACGCTTTTGGTTAGAAATTTATAAACAATATTATGCCATTAATTAGTAAAGTTTTCTTAGATTTAAATCAATATTAGATGTGAAACTACAAGTCAAATCGCAAGGTTAAACTGATAAAAAAAAATCATGAGAAATAAAGAAAAATAAAAAAAATTTAATTTTTGTTTTAAAGAAAATATTAGATGTTCAGAGATTTAGTTACCGCATTAAATGGTCTACTATTTTTTTTAATAAATATAGAATCTACATTATCATATTCACGACAATAAAAAAAAGAATTTTTCTATATAAGCAGACTCGCTGTTTGTCTGTTCATATTCTGACTGAATTTTTCTATTCGAGTATATCGTGGAAAAAAGACTAAAATATATATTGCAGCATTGGGTACCACAGGATATACGGAGAGAATACCCGAATCTGCACTGGTAGCAAGGCTGCGATAAACTACTTATAGGGTGGCTCCACGACATCCACATTGGTACGTGATGGCCGGACATCACTAGATGAGATGGCGAAACAATTCAATCTGGAAATATTTTGGGTGCCTGCACTATCCGGGATACCCGGGAACATCGTTGTGGACGATCTCGCTAGATCAGGAACGCGGCGAGAGACCAGGAGATATATCCACTGGTGGGAGACCCCTTAAACTGCTGTAGGGCTTTTCTTCAGCGGAAACTTTCTGGGGCCTCGCAAATCAGATGGTCTGACGAGGTCACCTGAACCGTTTCGTGGACACTATGGCCTCAGTATGACAGCAGTATGATGTAAATCTGCTGAGGTTTCCCCAAGGACAGCTTGGCATAATGGTGGCTGGTACTGACATGGCAATGTGTTATCGGTACCCGCGCTAGACTGATTTTTCCATACTATGATTTCTATAGAAATTTTCAGGATGAAGAAGAGGAAGAGGCGGTGCAGCATTTGCTTTGCCAGTATCCAGCTCTTTCTGGGAGCAGAGAACTCTTTTCGGCAGTCTGAGACTATTGATCTGTGATGTTGCTAGGATACACTCGTTTTTCCTGTCTTCTGGGTCCTTTGAGGATGGATTTGAAGTTAAAATGGAGACCTGAATTGGTACTTGTTGCACATCCCTTTTCAGACAACACAATAGGACAATTTAGTACCCAAATAAGTCGGTTTTATTATACCGGCAGCCTGTGCAACCTAACTTAAGACTAAAATATGTCTTGACGCAGTAATTATATCTTTCATCACTTAAGTTTAATATATCTTTGCATTGTCAAGGATCAGCCAAGCACCAATGATATTTGGTTCAACTAAATTGTTGAATAATTCCTCAAGGAAAGATGTAAAAATATTGGTATTAACCCTGGAATGGGCAATTACTTTGTTTCACCAACATTCCATGAACGTTCATAGCTGCAATGAGGGAAACACATCGCCCTCTAACGGTAGGAACAATTACATGTTCTACCATATTTACTTTGGTTCTCGTCTAGTTTCTCTGAAGGTAGTAGTTGTAATAGGAATCTTTAATCAATATGTTTTCTTTCTTATTTCTGGAGCCTTTTAGGCAAAATTCATCACATGTTGATGTTACATATCACAGTTTAAGCGATCTAAATAAAAAACTGACACAACTAAATGTGATTCGCAAAAATTTTAAGGCAGTATGTATGTGTTCGTTGAACTTAACACAACATTATGGATATCTCTAATCTATTATATTCTTCACGTTTTCTACGATAACGATTCATTGTAGATGTCTTCAGTATGATTTCCTCTGAAGAACTATTTGTTAAAAGTTTAATCCGGCGACAATTTCGTGCATTTAATTACACTGGCGTGATTACTTTCTGTGATGGATGACAATATATATTTTTAATAAATCTATTGAGTATTATTAGAATTCAAAACAAGCAAGAGTGCTATATTTGGCTATGCCGAATCTTATATGCACTTCGCCATCTATGTAAATCTAATTTAGTGAAGAAACTCTAATCAAAAGAACAAATATTGGCTTGAAAGAGAATTAAAAATTAAGAAACAAAAATTAATATTTATTTTTACATAAAATTTCTTAGGCTCTTAATTGGTTAAGCATTTTGAAAAATTTTAATA
Organism: Gymnosoma rotundatum; assembly: GCA_916610165.2. Taxonomy (NCBI): domain Eukaryota; kingdom Metazoa; phylum Arthropoda; class Insecta; order Diptera; family Tachinidae; genus Gymnosoma; species Gymnosoma rotundatum. The sequence goes on from OU744338.1 coordinate 128,363,269, forward strand.
TTTCCTTAAAGATCTCTTTAAAACCTTTGATATTGATGTTTTAAAAAATTTGAAGAGCCCAGAAGCGAATATGGGCGAGCGCCAATATTTCCTTATGTTCTTTTTTCTTATTTTTTAAATCTTTATCGCCCCGCATATTTATTTGTTTGATTTGAATTACTTTATTGTTCCAAATGACATAAAAAAATTTGAGTTAGGCGTACTGATTTGTCTGCTGCCTCGAAGGACATGGACCAATCATGCTAATTTCCAATAGCAACTCTTTCGACACTATATCTGATTGATTGAGATATTAATTTTTTTTTTGCGAAATCAACACAAACGCGGACGGATAGACGGACATCGCTCAATCGACTTCGCTATGCATAAGAAGTCAGAATATATACATATACTTTATTGGGTCTGAAATATATATTGTAGAAATTATATAAAAATAAAAAAGACCAATAAATATATTAATTATTAAAAAGGTCAAATAAAAACTGTATTAAAATATTTAATTATTTTTTATATTTAATTTATTCTTATTTTTTTAGTTTGCAAGTCCCGGCCATGAAACAAGAAGATTAGTACAAAGCAAAAACAAATGTACAAGACGAGCTACAAAGTGAACGACAAAGAAATGCTTAAAGTTGTGTGTGGACTTCGTCTCACCAAATTAATATTAAGATTAGTTGGTTAAATAGATGATGTTTACAATGTAAACAACACAAGGTAGGCGGTGCAGACAATGCTGCATTTCTTTCTGCCTAGCGTCTAAATTTTCTTATTTTCTATGGAAAACGTCCGCATACATTTGTAAATAATTTTTCCTTCTAAAAATGTTTCGAAATTGAATTAAAACGAACCAAAAGTCAAAAATAAATCAATTTTCATTCGTTTATAAAATCCACGGGTCAAATCCTGATTGGAAAAAAATTAAAAATTCAAATAAAAAATTAAAAAACTCAGTTTTTTCGACCGCATGTAGTCGGAATTTTTCTCTTTAAAATAAGGCAATACTCCTCTCGAAATCTCTCGGATGAGTAGCTGTGGTCGAAATTATTCAATTTTTTTAATGTAATTAAGGGTAAAGACTTGAAAGTGTGTAAAAAATTTTGTCACATCGGCCACGTTTGTTTTTTGTCCAAAAATACGATACGTCATTACGTTGTGCGACGTTTCTTAAGCTTTTGTTAAAGTATTTTATTCAGCCTCAATTTTTCAACAATGTCCTAGTTAAAATCAATAACAGCTCTTTTTACATGTATTACGTGAAAGGGCAGTTCTGGGAGGACTGAACCACTTGCATTAAGAAGAACGATGTTATGCGTATGAAATAATTAAATCGCTACAAGACTTCGTTTCTGTAACTTAAGTGACAAATTTTCAACATGGAAATATTAAAGTCATCTTGTTGTTTACAAGATGAGCTAGAGGAAACTATGAACTTTTCCATTACTAAAACAATGGTTTTCTCTTGGTGACCTTGTAGAAAATAAGATTACTATAAAATTTTCATGTGAGAAATTTCTCACTTAATTACAAAAACGAGACACAGATTTTATCCGCAAACTAATTCATGATTTAGAAGGCTGAGAGCTGGTTACATTTTTTTACACTTTTTAGCGGTGCTAATAAAGCACTTTAAAAGCTCTGAAAATTATGTAGTTAATAGGTCAGTCTTATTTATTTTTAAGAACCAATAAATACAATACTGTTATTTAAATTAATCATAAAAATTCAAATACAATTTTACACAGACTACCTGGGTTACTTGAAATAAAATAAAAGCCTTTTAAAAGGAAATATATCTAAGCAAATATTTGGGTTACTTGTTGGAAAAAAAATATATATATAAATGTGCAATTTAGTGTTTTTATTTTTATAGATTTTTCTTATAAATTTTAATTTCATTTTTGTTGTTGTTTAAAATTTATAATCAAATTAAATGTTTTTTTTTTTTTTCTTTTAATGGCAACAAACAAAAAATAACGAAACAACATGTTAATAAAAATTTTCTCTCCTCATTACGATGATGATCACAACAATTTTTAACAGCACGATATTGACATCACAACCAGTACATAAAAATATACGTTCATAGTTAAATGAAAATAGTTACAGTGCATAGCCATAGACATATTGAAACATAGAAATTCGTAATGGATATTAGCAGGTGTATGCATATTTTACTAACGAAGATTTTTGTAGGCTTTTTGAACTTTTTGTTTAAATAAATGACCACCTCAATAAAAAAGTACAAATGACACAAAAAGCCAAAAAATTACATTAATTTTTTTTGTTGTTGTTGTAGTTTTTGTAGGGTTAAGTCGAATTTTAGAAACCCCTATTAAAGATTTAAAGTGAAGTTTTTTTTTTATTGAAGCGAATTATTTAAAATAACATTCATTAATTTTCTTTGGGGCTGCTTACTTCTTAAAGATTTGTTGATACTTTTGGTATACTATTAGAGGAAATTCCTTTTAAATAGACTAGTTGTAATGATGAAGAAGCTCAAAAGTGACCCCATATATTTTCACAATTTATCGAGCCAAAATATACACTCACGCTCAAATGAGTAGAACGACTTAAATTTCTATTTTTAGTAGTTCACATCTTAAGGCACTTTTAATTGCAAAAGGTAAAGTATTATTACTCTTGAAGAAAACAATTTCTTAAGACTATAAAAATTAATTAAAAAATATCTAAGGGACATTTTTTTAAAAAAAGGACAAAAAAATACAAATTTTTTTCATTCATTCAATTTGTTCCGCTTAGCATTTTTTAGTCAAGGATGAGTCAGAATATTAAAGCATCAAGAGCTAAAGCTGATATTAAATATTAGCAAGATTATTTAAACCCAGTCATTGAGCGTAAAATTAAGCGAATTCACAAAATTGTGCTTTGCTATTTAAAAAATTTTTTTTTATACTTTGTCTTAAAAATATCGACAAACTCCTTAATTTTTCGAAAAAAAAAACTGTAAAATTTATCAAAAAAAATTTAGTTGTATAATAATCTATTTTTCTTCAATCCATCGTTTTGGGTCAGCGTATGTTCTGATAAATTAATTGCATTAAGAAGGGACACTAAAGAAGAGCGCTAACATATTGGTCTCCTTTTTAATTCTATTTATTTGTTCGGGCACAGCAAAATTTTCTTCTCGAAGAACGATATTATTTCTCAATACCAGATCCTTAACGACTACTCGTAAACAAACATTTATTTTGACTAGTGATTTTTGGTCTTTGACTAATGCAATCAAATTTACCTACGATAAATAAATAAGTTTTTTTATTTGTTATGGTCATGTAACTGCAAAAACAGTCGAAATTATAATTATATTGATAAAAACAAATTTTAAATAATTTTGTTAAGTTCGGGTCTTTGCAAGAGGTTGTTTACACTTTCTATAATAACTCTAAAAGGACCTGTCAATTTTTTTACAATATTTTTAATTTAAATCATCTTTGAAATATATGTATAATATTTCTATATTATAAAATATTTTAATAATATTTTTAATTATAACAAATAGTTTTGAAGTTATGTAGAGACAGATGTTGGAAAAAAAATTTTTTGGAAAAAAATTTATAAAACTTTTGGGTATTAACAATTAAAAAAAATATTTAGTGGCATAAAATTGGCATTTTTATTACTTTTGTCTAAAACTCAGATTTTTTTTTGCCGAAACTCAAAGTTCTACTAACAAATAATGTTACCTTGAAGTTGATATAAATTCCATTATTTAAAATATTTTAAAAAAACATAAACCAAATTATTCTCAAGCCTCGTCAAAAATTGAAAATTTTACAAGAAATTAAAGCAAACAAAAAAATAAACAACCATAAAATAATAGATTTCTACTGGTTTTGCAATAAGAGGAATATAGTGTATCAAACGTAACTTTTTTCATACTGTAATCCTTAACTTTGCTTTATTGCCAGCATTTTCTTCAAACCGATGTGACTGTTGGCGCCCATATTGTAGCTAAAAAATGCCAAATATTCCCACATAATGTTATCAGCCAGCAAAGCGTCTACTTCATGCTTGACATCATGTAGCTCTTTATGATCTAAGGATGCCAGCTAATGTGAGATCTTTTCTCGCAATAATCCTGGAGTAAAATGTGAGCTTAGGTTAGGTTTTGTTGCACAGACTGCCGGCAAGCATGAGAAACCCGACTCACTTGGGTCCTAAATAGTAGCTATGAGCTGCCTGAAAATGTTTGTGCAAAGGATCACTGAGGTGTTCATATTATCACCAGATTTATCTTCAAACCACCCCGAAGACCAGATGAACGAGTTTATCCCAGCAACATCACAGGTCGATTGATTCACAAGACTATGCAGTCTCGGACTGAAGAGACGAGCTAGTCTGTTTTCCACTTTTCTTTTCTGAAAACTTCTACAGAAGTCATGGTATGAAATATTCAGTCTCCTAGCAGGGATACCGATAACACAGTGCCCTGTCAGCACAGCCACCAGTAGGGCGAGCTGTCCTCGGGGTAACCTCATCAGTTTCGCAGATCTCCTACTATCATTGTGAGGCTATAATTCCTTTGAAATTGTGCAGCTGACTTTGTTATACCATCTGCTCTGCGCGGCCCCAAGAAGTTCCCGCTGAAGTAAAGCCCTACAGCAGTTTAACATGACTCCCACCAGTAGATCTATCTCCCGATCTCTTAGCCGAGTTTCATATATCCCGAGTTCGTCCGCAACTATGTTTCCGGGTGTGCTCCAGTGTGCCGGCAACCAAAATAAATCCAGGTTGAAGTTGTGATTTTACAACACATTATTTGTTGTTCCATGATTTCGAACTCTTAACCCTAGGGCCCTTAGTGTTCTGCGAACGTTTGCTCACTTTTAAAAAAGCATCATTTCTCGTGATTTCAGTTTCGCCTTCTTTGACCGGTAGAATACTAAAAGTAAGAGCTGGTTGCTGGTTGAGATGATGCTCAGAGTGAATACAAAACTTACAGACCCTTAAAATTTAAATTCTATTATCTGTGTTACCAACGATATAACTAAATCAATATATTAAAACAGAGACTATAAAACTTTGAAATATAAAAAAATCAACCCAAAACCATATTCATGGAAATCTCTTAAAAACACAGAAGACAAACAAAAAACACAATTTTAACCATAAAAAGCACAAAGGTCGTGAATGCGTATTGCTTAACAACAATAACAGTAATAATAAGACAACAACAAAAAAAAAAAGACCAGCAACAGCAACACCATTAATAAGACAAAAAACCCAGCCATGGTGCAGATGATGAGGATAATGTTTATTGAGGAGGATGATGAAGAAGCCACCTTCTTCATCATCTACACATAAATAAACAAATACAACAGACACAGCCATGGTTACAGGTTTCTTTCTTTTTTTGTATTTCTTTCTTAAATAGCAATTTTAATACATGAGGTGTAGGTCTGTGTGCATAAGTATAGATATTTTGTCTTCAGCTATAGATCTGTCCCGCCAAAACTAGTGGACAATCGACATGCCGTCGCAGCAGCGACAAAAAGACTGAACAAAACATAATAAAAGACATGGGCGATCACTTGATTGTTAAGTCACAAAACTAACGGTCTTTTAGTAGCCAACATTATTTTAATACACACAGGTGTGTATATTTTAACAAATAGTATCAGCAGTATGTGGATGTATATATGTGTGTGTGTGTGTAAATGTGCGAATGTTCAATACGTGCACTAGAGTGTGTCTGCCTAAAGTTTACAGCCTCATCTTCATCTGCATTTTTTGGATTGCATTCCTTAAGAAAAAAATATCTGTTTTTTTTAAATAAAACAAAAATAAATAAAATCTAGTGAAAACCATGCCACGCCACGCCACAGCACTAAAGACGATTTGTATACCTTACTTAGACTTAGACTATAGAATTGGTACCATGCCACACCACATCACATTACAATACAACTAAACATATTAAAGCTCAGTTTTGGTGCATCTCTCAAATAATGAAGCCACGTATTCGTTTACTTTGTAAATTTTTACTATCATGTCATATAGTACAGGTTGTTGCTATTGTTGCTTTGCTTGTCGTTGTTTTTATTATTATTATTATATTATTATTATTTTTGTTTAAGAAGAAACACATTCACATACACTGTTTGATACTCACATGCAATTTTATTGCTTTTTATTCGCTGCTCTTCTCTTTAAATGTTTGCCTACATTTCTGTGTGACCGACCCATTATGGCGGTTACACATAGTTCAAATTTAATAATACTTTAGTTACAACAACAAAAACTTTATTAACAGCAACAGCACCAATAAAAACAACAGCTTGGTATAAAAAAAAAAACAAAAACAAACAAAAAATAAATTTACAGATTTTTCTCAATTATTAGATTGTAGCAAAGGCAAAAATAGTTGTTTTACTTTTGAATTCATATTGATGGTGAGCAGTTTTAGTTACACTAATGATTAGAAAAATTTTAAAGTTGCTATTTTTTTTTTCAAACAAAAAGTCGCAAATATAAACTCTTTATAAAAATCGCATTACAAAAAGCCCATAAAAGGCAGCTGGCGTCTCAAAAATGGTCACTTTATTTAAAGGTCTAGGACATTTTTTGTAAATGTAGCCGGCTGATAGCGATATAATCAGAATTGTCACTTTTTACCTTCTAGAATTGGGGGCTAAAACTAGGCTGCAATTAGGTAGGCTACCTTAATGAGACAGAAGGGGGAATCTCCCTTAAGAAAATGCTTAAAAAGAAGCTGTCTTCTACGCTGTTCACTGCACGGGCCTGACTAAGACAGACCTAGAACAAAGGTTTACCAGCCAATCGAAAAGATCTACAAGTAACGACGGCTTATAAAACCAAGGAGGTGGAAAAGTAGCCCATCTAAATGATTTTTGCCGTAGAGATAGCGTTTACTATTTAAACATATTTAAGGCATGTCACACACACGCAAAGAAAAAACATGGTTGAGGTAACCATAATCTAAGAGCAACATATTATGGTTGTATTATATGGTTGTTAACAAAACATAGTATTGTTACATTAAAGATAGTATTGCAACCATAGTATTGTCTAGCATAACAATAACATGGTAAAATCTAAAAATGATATAATATAAACAATAAATGGTTAAATTAAAACATCATCATATGGTTGAAAATGTCATGTTATATAATTGAATTATTATTATTATTATTGATTTGTTACAAAAGTTATTCAATAACGTAAATGCACAAAGAAAAACAATTTATTGCTTATATAATTAAAAGGCTTACACACATAGGCCACAAGAATCATTTATAAAAAAAATATATAATTTATAAGCACAAATAAAGGCATCTTATCTGCATACATTCCCATGTGAATATCCATTTATGGAGTAAACGTGATATTCTCGTATTGCAGATATACGGTACGTAATGGAACTTCGGTACTGACTACACATTTATCCAAGACTTCTAATACGTTAATCTGGCATCTGGCAACTATTGTTGATGTATAATATGATAGCTTTAAATAAAAAAGTACGTAAATGGTTTCACAATTGTGCTTATAACACCAAACTAAAGATTTATATGTTAACATACATACATATGTATATTTCATTTATTTTTGAAATGCTTTGCTTACCTTTTTATTTGTTGTCATATTTTCTGTATTATTTTTAATTGTTTATTTTGTTCACACATTTTTATTTTTTTAATTTTCTCTAGCAATAAAAACAATTTCAACTTTAAGCTGACAACAAATTACTAAATTGATAGAAAAACATTCTGTCAAGACCAAGAACAAAATATTTTTAAGCGGAAACATTAATTTGTTTACTTTTAATCATACTCTGATTAATTGTATATTATTATGGTTAAATATATTATATTGTTTTTAATAAGTTATAAGACTTTGGTCGTAGTTCAAATTTTTTACGCTAAACCCACCATGTTGTATTTTTTGTCCACAGTAACTATATAATGGTTAAATATCAACAAAAACGTGTTTGTTGTGACTAAAGTATTGCTGAAAACAACTATAATTTGTTCTCTGCAACTTTACAATGTTACAAAGAACATATTATCACATACCATATCACAACCATGTTTTTTCTTTGCGTGCATTTTGAAAGCAATTGATTTAATTCTATATTACACACCCTTATCGACTTTGTCTTACATTCTTTAGATTCGAGTCGATGTGTTTATTTCTAAACAAAAAAGGAGTTCAATCTACACTTTTGAATATTAATGTGGCCATCTTGTGCACACCAAGGAAAAAACAATGCAAATAAAAATAAGGATACGAAAATAAAATTAACTTTAAAAGCCGCTAAAACAAAATTTCTAAGAAAATAAATTTGTGACATTAAAATTACTTTCACTCGAAATTGAGGTCTCTCTCTCTCAAATGTCTATATGTTCCATCCTCAGTGATTTCTGGTATTCGAATATTGTTTTTCGTTCACTTTAATTCCAACTCTTCTCACGACTAGTGTATTGGCTAATAAATTTTGAACTTCATTGTTGCCATAGATTCTCTCGTCTCTCTCTGTTTCTGTTCATGGCTTTAAGGCTATTATTAGCTTCAATTAAAAATTTTCATTGAATGTATTGTATCGACTCCGCCTGTTTCATAAGCAATGCATAAATATCATGGTGTTCAATTTTCATATTTGCCAGATGATATCGGAAGTTCCGATGAGCTGATTCCCTTAGGAGTGTTTTAGAAATTTATCTTTTTACGAAATACGTTTATTTAGTCCTTACGGTGTTATACCATTGATCTTTAAAAGCCGCAGTTCTTTTATAGGCAAAAGTATTTATGCCTTGCAAAGACTTCCTTAAAATCCTTTTTTTGTCAAAGTTGTATTTTTTTTAATTTTTACTGATATTTAGAATTCATGAAATTTCAATATTAGAGATAAAAGAATTCTGTCCACACAGAGCTGTGTGTGTGAAGGCTTAGTCTATATTAAAGTTGGAGGTCGACAAGTATCTAGAGATCGCTGTACCCAATGGAGCCCGGCTGCTAGCACAAATACAACTTACTAGTTGCCTATTATTGGCTGCCACCGCGTGGAGACCGAGCTTCTGATTGTGATTTAAGTTAAGACAACGTTGCCAATCTAGCGGGACATTCGGCCAAAAATTAATTTTGAGAAATGTAAAAATTTGAGTAGACAGCTAGACAGATAACAAAATTCTGCATCGCAAAGTGAATTTTCAAGGCTTGCTTAAAAACTGTCATTTTGGAATACTATTGGATAAATAGCACACGTTTTTATTGACTTTATACGATTTTGGGAGATTTGCAATATATTTTTTTGTGGTTAAACGAATAGAGATTTTGTTTTGACTTTTCTTTCTGTGAACGGCTATATTAGCAGCTACTTGTATTAATTTTTAGAAAAATTTTGTTTTTAACTTTTATGATAAAACATTTCCTTCGAAGTAAAAAAAAGGATTTTTTTTCGTTAAATTTTTTGTAAAAAAAAGTGAGAAGGTTTTTGAAAGTGATCTCTATCGCGATGCTAGAAATGTTATATAATACTAAAAAATTTATGGTCTCTACTTTTATAATGTAGAAAAGAAAGTTGCGCGTTTTTCGCATTTTTTTTTTTAATTTCTCCATTTTCTGTTTTTATTGACTTTAACGATTTTGAGAGGTTTGCAGTATATTTTCTTGCGGCTAAACGAATAAAGATTTTGTATTGATTTTTTTTCCTGTGAAAGGCTATATTAGCAGCTACTTATATTAATTTTTAGAAAATTTTTTTTTTAATTTTTGTCATAATTTATATTTCATTCGAAACTACAAAAAGAATTTTTTTTTGGTAAATTTTTTGTCAAAAAAAAAGTGAAAAGGTTTCTCAGAGTGCTGTTAATCTCGATTCTAAAAATGTTTTATATCACTATAATATTTGCGATCTGTACTTTTATACTGTAGAAAAAGCGTTGCGCGTTTTTGCGCCTAACCCACTATTTACTAGCATAAGATCCACTTAAGAAAAAGGAAGCATGAAAGAAAAGCCATGTTTCCACCTGTACTTTACGCTGAAGAAAACTCATATTTGGCAGAGGCCTTTAAAGAATCACACGAATCAAAACCATGGCACTCATTAACATCTTAGCGCAAAGGAGAGGTTCTTTTAAATAAATTATTTCTTATAATTTTAAATAAGATTTAACGTTACCATCATAAATAAATTATTACAGTGAATACATAAATTATTTTCAGATAAATAAAATACTATAAAGTAACAAATTGCAAAAATATCGTTTAATAATATTCTTGGGAGGCAGGGATTGGTAAGACATTGGAAAAATTCTTAATAAATATTTTTAGGAAATTGGCAAAAAAAAATAAAAAATTTAAAAGGACGTTCTTGGGGGTGGGATACCTCCCCTGGCCTCTATTAATTAATTTCTATGGTTTTAAAGCGTCTGTAATTCATTTCATTTAATAATTATATTCTTTTTTTAAATAATTATTTATTTCACCGCCCATAAAAATGGACGTGGCAAAATAGCATTTTAGAACCTCTTGAGTCCAGCTTTAAGTTCTTAAACATTCTTTGACCTTAAAAATTATAATTGCTTAACAAAATGAGGGGAAAATTAAAAACACTTGCAATTTCCAGAGGTAGGATAAGTTCTTCTAAGGGGAACTTTTTTCTACTTCGTCCGACTTTTGCTATTTTCTAGCTTTAATAACCTGTGACCATTGCAGATTTTTCTGATAAGTTTTAAGCAGATTTTAAACGTGAAACCTTTTAATAATTAAGTTTCTTATCTCATTATATCACAATAAATTTAAATTCATATAAGTTGTATATAACGAAAACTACTCAGTCTGAAAGCTTAAGATCATTAAAGTAAATTTTGTAACTTTTTTTTCTAAATACCTATATTTATAAATTTTTTATCTTTGTAGTCGCTTCGAAATTCGTTGCTTTCCCATAAACCAAGAAAATTCAATTATTTACAAATATTTATTCCTTGGTTTCCAAAAAAAATTTATTTTTTTTTCTCATAGTTTAATTATTATTGAAAATGGTTTTCAAGTTTTATGAAAACTAAAAATAAGAAACAAAATAATGCTCAAAATTCTCACCATCCAAACAATTAATAGAAAACGGTGGACAGGCAATGGTAGGCTGATAAAGGCAGAAGAGAAGTTTATAAAAAGCAAAAACGCATTTGTCTAACGGAATAATTGTAAGTATTTCTACTTGTTGCTGTGGCAAATGTGTATTTCATATAAAAAGCAAAATTAATATGGTAAAGAAATTTTAAAAATGTTCTCTCTTCCAAAAAAAAAGCTTAATAACGAAATATGAGGGAGTATGGGCGTAAAGCAAGAAAGCAATTAAAAACAATTAAAATTTAAGGAATCAAGACAAACGCCATTTAAAGTTGAATAAAATATCTCAACAACAAAAGACTTAAGAAATAAACTTTTTCGCTTAAAAGTCACTTCGTTTTTAAAGGAGGCAAAACGATTTGGCAAATTTAACTTAAAAATAAAAAAAAATAAAAATAAAAAAAATTGGAATCAAGACATGTATTTCTTATTTTAATAAATACTTAAAAAAATATTTATTGTAACACAAAATAAATTTAAATAATTACTTCAAGCAAAAAATTTTTTTAAGGATATAAAAAAATAAATATGCGTTTCATCAATATATTATTCAAAAAATTCCCACGCTTGTTAATTCAAATTATCAACCACAACGTTATGGCATTTCTTTTCAAAATCTTTACAACAAACGATTTGCTTTCTTTAATAATAAACTGCCTCCACACTCAAACGTTTAGTCATCGCCATTTATGTTTCGGGCTGACAAAATTAAGTCAAAACATTGAAAAGTTAATAACACTGCTTAAGTTTCCAGAAATTTTAGAGCAATTTACACCCACTATCGAAATCATCCAATCAAATTTAAGTGAGTTACTATGGCAAGATTGTGTGGCAAGAGAACCTTGTTAAAAAAAAGTCAACACAAAAGACATGAATCTTGTGTTCCATAAAAAGAAATTTATGATGAAATATTTAAAAGGTATCAACGACGCAATAAATATGCTACATTTTCTTTAAGGTTTATTAAAAGTTATTGTCTTAATTCAGATAAACGATGAAAGGAAAAATAAGAAGACGTTATTAGGTTAATAATAATCTGAGGGTTGTTCTAAAACAAACTCTTCTGGCAGGAATGTGAAAAACGTTCTTTGATAATGAAATTGCTTTAAACTGCATGATGCACCATTTCCAGTATACGGCAACATTAAATATCAAATCAAACATTAATATATTAAAAGATCTGGTATTAAAATATATTCAGCAGCTAGAAATCAGTAAGTGCTTAAATTCTTATACATTGAAAAATTTTTTTGTAACGAATAAAAGTTTTATTTGTTTTAAAATTGAAAATCGATTAAAGTCTTAATTATTTTAATAATTTATTTAATTAAAAAATTGTTTAGTTCTTTTTGAAGTAAATATGTAATTGAATTAATTAAAATTTTAATTGAATTTTTTTGTGTCTGTCTTAAACATTGAACCACTAAATTGCGGCTCAAAAAGAAAATTGAAATATAATAAACCAATCACTACCTGATGTAGCGTACTGAAGAGCTGTAATTTATTAAAAATATAAAGATACAAAATAAACGCCAATCGCTTTAGGTAATATACGTTATCAAAATTATCAAACCACAGCAATAACAAGGGCTTCACTTGGAATGTTCTGTTAAAGTTGAGCATAAATCTAAAACAGTTTATAATGATGACAAGTACAGGGACCAAACTAACACTTGCTCTAAAACATGAAGTTAATGATGACAACATTATTCAAGATAATTACATGAACGACTTTAAACAACTCAATGGTGAAATAAATCAGGTTTTTATAAATTAAACAAAGTATCAACAGAACAAAATATTTTTTGAAAAATTAGGAAAAATTAATATGGCCTAAAGCTTTTAAAGAAACCAAAAAAAAAAAAATCAAAAGATTTTCAATATATCGATGGCTGTTTTTACAAGCACTATTTATGTTTTTGTTTTTAATAAAGTATTTAAAAACATAAATTTTTAAACACACTTTAGGGTTCTGTAAAAACTGTTAAAGAGAACATAATGAAAACCAGTTGTTATGTAACTGTTAAATAACATTTTGCTATAGTTTTGTTTTAATTCTGCTGTTTGTACAATATGGTTTATGCGTGCTAGTGTGCGTAATAATTTTGTTTACAAAACTTATAGTTAAACATCTCTTCTTTATAAAAACCGCCTGAAAGTATGCTTCGTTATTATAATATTCATAATTTTAAGGCGGTTGCTTGAAGATGTTGTTGCTTATCTTTATTTACTTAAAAAACGATCTGTTAAACAAACCAGCTGTAGAGGGTGCTGGTTGCTGTTTGTTTTCTGATTATTTTTTTCATTTTGTATTTAATTTTTTGTGTTTATTTTTGCTTTTTTGTTATTATATTTTATTTGCCGTTTTTTTTTATTTTGCCTGGCTCTTGCATAAATTATTTTGTAATATTAATTTTGCCATAATTAAATTTATTTTCTAGCCTTAGCATTAGTTTTGTATGTACATATGTAGTACGATGATTTTCATTTAGCTATTTAAAATGTTAAACAAGTTTTGAATTTTAAAATAATGTTGATTAAATTGGCGCTTATTTTGTCAGCAAATTGTCAATGTAATTAAAACAAATTGTATTAAAGATTTTGTATATAATTGTTAATAAAAGGAAATTGTAATGTTAATTAAATAATTGTTTCTGTTTAAGTGAATAATTTAGAAAAATAAAAAAATTATTTAGAACATAAAGATAAACAGCAAATGCTTTGAGTTTTAATTAGAAAAATGCATTAAAAAGGAAATTGTGGAGTTGAGTTATTGCCTTGAATTACTTGAGAACTACTTTGAGCATTAAATAATTCTTTCAATTTGAGTAGTACGAAACTGAATTGTTCAAATGATTGAAATTTAAGAAACGACAAAATGCTAACATAAGACATGGTTCTTTGAAAAGAAAGTACTTTTCTCATAAATTTCGTATTTTCTAAAAAGTAAAATTGTAACACTAGAAACTTTTTTTGTTATGGCATAAGATGCTTCACAGTAGAGCTGCAAAACTATCGATAGTCGCAACTTTCGATAGTTTCGATGGTTTGCTTAAATGCTGTCGATAGCCAGGTTTTTATAGTTTTATTAAAAACCATCGATACTATCGTTAGTATGAAATTTTTTAAGTGCTAATTATCGCAACTATCTCTATCCGATACTATAGCTTTTGGAAAAAAAAAACTATTGATAGCCTATCAAAACTAAAACTGTTGTTAGCACTCATAAGAAGTATTCGCCAGTCATTATATTGAATTTAAAATTCTATTATGCGAAGCTCCTTAATATGTTCCATTCATCTTTATCACTCCTTCTGGATACAGAACCACTTCAACTGAAAAATGAATGATTTGTTGACATATTTAAAAATGACTTCGATATCAGTAGATCTTATATTTAAAACTTGTATGGAATATGCCCCGATACCTATAGAAGAGGAAGAATTACTTTAAAATATATATTGGCATTTATAAAAAAAAAATATATTTTCTGAAAACTGATTATAATAATTAAAAAACTTTTTGAACATTATTTTAAATTAATGATATTTTTTTCAGCCCGTAGTTGTAAAAAAATAACACGAAAAAAGTTAAAAAAAAAAATTATTAAAATCATCTATATTGATTATTGAGGATGAAAGCACACCTCGATGGCCTTTTTGCTACCTTCAATAAACAATATCAATGATTTTCATAATTTTTTTGGGATAATTAGCATAATACGTTTAAAAATAATTTGATAAATTTAATATTTCCGTGATTTAATCTTAAAATTAATAACAATATCTAAAATTTTTATTATTCGAAAGATCAATATATGTCGTTCTAAAGGAAGCGCATTCTACCCTTCCGATTTTGGGCTACTTTTCAAGCACAAATAACAGGAACACTTCCGGCCCTCAAGACATCAATTATTGCATAAACTAGGGATTTTATCAGGAAAAACAGTAAATAATAAGAGGTGTCGATGATTTCGGTTGCCGTATGCAACTAGTCTTGTACATTTTTTTTTTGCTTTGTGTCAACCGTCGGTTGATCACAAATGCAATATTTACTCTTAAGCATTCTTACTTGTTTTCTCACAACATTATAAATGCTGTTTCTGTATCATATTGATTGTTATGAGTAAAGCCTGAATGAACATGCGCTGTGCCTTGTGTTTTTAATTTAATTTTTTTTTTTTTTTTTTTTTGTAAAATTTGAAGTTTAATTGAGGTTATTAAATATGTATTAAAGTTTATTTTGGCTTAAGTTCTTTTTTTAATTCTAAAAATTAAATTAAAAAACGCAAGGCACAGCGCATGTTTATTTTTTAGTGGGAATAATCTGCTAGCATTACCTTTCAATTAAAGAAAAATAAGCAAGCCGGAGAGAAAAAAAATATAGTCGAATTTATAGATAATTCGCCATTTTGGAAGTCGTTTAATAATTTTAATGTGCTGTTTCTGTATAAGAAGCGATCAACTCGCTTCTTATGATTGCTTGTAATACAGAAACAGCAAATTATGTTATGATTTTCTCAAAAGTATTTGAGAGTAGTTTAAATATGAAATCTTTCTTATTTAGTATTCAACAGTGGCTTGCACTTTTTAAAATTCTAACTACAGCAACCTGAAACTCTATTTCAATAAAAAAGTCTTAGAAAAAACAGCTGCCGCAAATTTAAAAACAAAACTGATGAGTAATTAATAATAAAATCGAATAAATAATTAAATTTAAAATCACTTTCAAAATGTAAAAGCTTCTACATAAGACTAATAAAAACAACAGTAAACGAACCATTCATTAAGTTGATAAAATTACTCCATAAATTATAAAAGATTTCAATTTGTCACATTCACTTGAAATACAAAAACAAATTGAGTTTTTTTCTTTACTTAATGTAAAATGTTAATGTAGAAAACAAAAAACATGATAGAGATGCTCTCATATTATTTTTGCAAAAAATTAAACAACAAACATTTATACTTTAGAAGCAAAATATAGAAAAATAAAACATTAATAAATATAAATAATATTTGTTTAATTTGTTGACTACCTGTCACTAACAATTGTTGCAAATTGCGCATCAATTTCCATTAAACAACAATAGTTGTTGTTGTTTAAAGTTGTTTATATTCAATTTTTTTTACAACGTTTTGTTTTTAATGAATTAAACAAATACAGGAAGAATTGTCGACTTAAACATATAAATGCATACAACAACAACAAAACCAACAACAACAACAAGTGACATATTGTATTGCGAACAATATTTGAAATGAAAGACAAACTGTCATCAGTTTGAGTAGTGGAAGAAGTTTAAAAATAAAGAAACGTTAAGAAAAAAATAGAAAGCAAAAAAAAAAAAAGCAAATAAATTGAGTCATGTAGGAAAAAGAATTTACAACGTTTCTAATCTAAATGACATAAAAAGTGTGCAATAGATTACAAATGAGAAAAATATTTAAAAATAAAAATACAAAATTAGTATTCTATTGTAAACTGCCTAAGAGACATTAATACTCAGAGAAATTACTATTTTAGTTAAACTGCAAGTTTAAAAAAAACAAGGGAAGAATATTTTTATGTACAACAAATCATAATTTTTAAGCGACTTAAAAAAAAATAAGAAGAAGAAGGTTATCAATTCGCGTGAATGTTGCCTTTTTTATACATGTGCCTTCATTACTCAATCATTTCTGGCTCGATTTTGATTTCTTTTATTAGAAAGGTGATGCTTACTGATTGTTCCTGTTTTAAAAACAGTTTATAATCTTAAAAACTAAAGGGTATCCCTATACAACAAACATATTTTTTTATATGTATAATAAACCTTTAAAATAAAAAATGCTGCGTACTACTATAGTTCTAAAAGCAAAAATTAATGCTAAAAAAAAATCTAAAAATTAAAGGGTGACCCCATAGATGACGTAAATTGATCTATATGGGCCTATCTTTTGAACCATTATCGGCAAACGGTTGCAGATTGAACAGAATGTCGACGGCTATGACCATCAAAGTAACAAGTATTAATACTGAAAATTATAAATTAAAGGGTTCCCCATTTTTTCAAAAGTTGTAGACACACGCTTCAAATTTACAAAGAACCTATACTGTTAATTCCGCTTTAAAAACAAGTATAAAATTTGGATTTGGAAATTAAAGGGTGACCCAATAGTTAATGTAATTTGAAGTATGTAGCCAAACTTTTGCACTGTTATGGATAGAGAGTTGAAGGGACTTGTATTGCTAAGCCTGCTATATCAATAAGTTTATAATTTGAATTACAAAATTAAAGGGTGTTCCCATAATTTTTGTAAATTGACTTATCTTTTAAACCCTAATAGACAAACCCTTGCAAATTGGACATAACTACCTTATTTAGTATAATAAGACGTGTAAATATTTTAAATTATAAATTAAAGGGTGTTATAATAGTTAATGTAATTTGATGTATATGGCCAAACTGTTAAATCGTAATAGACAGATGGTTGAAATTTACAAAGAACCTGATTGATAAGTCTACCAAAACAGCAAGTATAAAATTTGGAAATTAAAGGGTGACCCAATAGTTGATGTTATTTGATGTATGTGGCCAAAATTTTGAACCGTTATAGACAGAGAGCTGAAGGGACCTGTATTGCTATGCCCACTATATCAACAAATTTATTATATAAATTTAGAAATTAAAGGGTGTTCCCATAATTTCTGTAAATTGTCCTATGTGGATTGTGTATTGTTGCAAATTAGACATAATATCCACTACTTGCTTTAGTATAATAAGATTTGTAATTATATTAGATATTGTAAATAAAAGGGTGTTTCAATAGTTAATGTAATTTTATGTATATTGCCAAACTGTTAAACAGGTGTAGACAGGTAGTTGATATTAACAATAACTGTAGTGCTAAGCCTGCTATAACAAGTAGAGAGTTTAAAGATAAAATACAGGGTGTCCCAATAGCTAATATAATTTGATGTATCTGGCCATACTTTTGAACTATTTTAGACAGACAAATGAAATTTGTTTTGAAGCTGGTTTTTTTTTGCAAAAATTATTTGATTTTGCTGTGCAAGATGTGAAGAAAATTATTAGTTTAGTGAGACAAATGATCTTGTAATCATTTTTAAAAATGAAAAATTATTAGTTTTTTTAAAAATGCTATTTTTTTAATTGCTCTTTGTATAAAAGTGGGTCTTTTTATGAAAATAAGAATTTTTTCTTATGAAAAAGTGATATGTTTTTTATTAGAAAAGTGTTCTTTTTTGTAAAAAAAATTGGTCATCTTGTGAAAAGCATGAAAAGTGAGTGTAATAAACTTTTATGAAGAAATTTTATTTTATTGATAAAAGTAATGTTTTCATAAAAAAAAAAAATATTCTCTTCCTGAAAAGAGTGATCTTTACATGTCTGTCTATCAGACCCTTTTACAAACCTTGATTAATGTATATAAAAAAATGGTTTAATGGCGCTAATAAATTTTTAAGCAATTTGTTCACTACATTTTTCTTCTTTTCCCTTAAGAACACTTTAAGTATTTTTTAATAGAACACAACTTTAAATTCATACCTGATAAAACATGTTTTCTATTTTATTATGACATTTTGTACAAGTGACAACTATAGGAAATTATTAGCAACAACAGCTTTATTTACAAGTTGTAGACATATTTTTCTTTTTTATTGCTTTAAGGTTGATTTTATTGCTGCAACACCATGACAATTGTTTTTCTTTTTTTTTCTCTTCTAGAATGATTTTATTTTTAAAATCGTATTTTTCTTAACTTGTCGCTGTGATTTTTCTTTAATCTCTTTTGATGTTTTAAATTTTTGAAATTTTTGCCACAATTTATCTGCCAATTTTATGTCAAGTTTCTGGAGATATGTCGGTTTGATTTGTGTGTAGAAATTGATTTATAGCTTTTAATTTAGCATGCCACAAAGTATTTACAATTTATTTAAGGAGAGTTTGTGGATTTTGTCATGAAATAAAGAATAAAAATAAAGAACAATTGTTGGTGCTTCTAAATGTTGAGAAGGAATAGAATTCTTGGATTAGAGTGACAATTTGATTGGTGTTTTTTTTTTTTTTGAGTGATTAGCATAGTTGTATGATTATAGAAAATGGAAAATTGTTACTGAAAGAGATTTATTGCAGACAGTTTAAGCAATTTTACCATTCTGTAGAAAAAACTGTGTCATTGTGACAAAAAAAAAAAAATAATTGTAATGTTTTACTGGATTTTCAAAAGAGTGAATGAATTAATGATTAATGTGAGGATTTAATTTTAATTGTAACATTTTAGAAGTATACAATGGAAACAATATGACGAAAGTCTAATTAAATAAAACGTCTAGTTGAATTAATTAATGTAGTTGTTACATTAATCAGAGGTTTTGCAATCCTGCTCAAAGAACCATTTTTTTAATAATGAAATTTAATTAAATTTAATAATAATACTTAATAAAATAGTGTGTTTTTGTATAAAATATTTTTAAGTTTTTATTGTCTTCTGGCTTTGCTGATTCAATGTATAACTTATTTAATCAATTTGGCTTTTGATATCAGACTCTTTCTTTACAAAATTTGGGCAGAATTCACTGATGAACTATATGAGCAGTAGCGAAGTGGCCATATGAATATGCTTTCCCCGCGCAATAACCATCAAAAAGTGCATTTACCTGCACTTGTCCATATCGCTGTATTTTAATTATTAAAACGGGAGTTCTGCACTCTTGAATTTAATTAGTTAATTATTAGTTAATTAATTTAATAAAATACTGTGCTATATTTAATTAAGTTTTAAAATTAAATTATAAAATTAACTTGAGCATAATGTCGCGCTTAGTTCTTAAGTCTTTTACTTAACAGATTATGCTGCAAGTTGTTTTTCAAAACTTCTGTTAAAACATGCGTTTGAAGTTAATTTAACATATTATAGTATTGTCCAACAGTGTTCATTATAGCAAAGTAACATAGTGTAAACTTAACAGTATCAACAAACGCAAGTATTTATTTCTATAATGTTCAACCCATCAAATTTCCTTAACCCTTTCGGGACGGAGTTTTATTTTGAAAACCAAATTATGTATGGTAAAATTTTTTTCATATTTTAAAAGGTATGATAAAAGTATTATGTTCTCCATACTTAAACATTTTAAATTTTTCCTTTTATCCTGGGACATATAATCCCAACAAATATTTTCATGGGACATAAAATCCCAATCAGTGTTCTCAAAAAGCGATTCGAAATTAAAAAGATAACTAAAATATAAATATTATTAGATTTAGATAAAAGTTTACATTTATTTTTAACATTTTAGAAATGAAATTAGGTATTTATTTGTGGAATGGCCCAAAACACTTGTAACATAAGGCGTTGTTACAACCTGAGCATATCATCTTTGTTCGCTTTTCTATGCCAATTGAAGAACAGCGGACACAGCGACAGCGCTTCTCTTGCTCTACTGGGAAGTGGTCTCTAATATTGAAGCTATCCGTTTTTAGACGTTTGGAAGTTCTACCTCCCTGGCGATTGCATTGAAAATAAAGAAAAAAAGACAGTTTGAAAATTGCTGGGACGTATTATCCCAGTAGTCCCGAAAGAGTTAAAGAAGAAACTTGCATAAATAATTGTAATTTTGAAATTAATTAAATTAAATATAAACAAATTAATAGTTTTAATTCAACTTAAGTTAACTTAAATTTTAATATCTAAATTTTTAAGAAAAAAATATTTACAAAATTTTGTGGTAATTTTTTCAAGAAAAGCGAAAAAGTTAAAAGTCTTAATTATCGTGAATCGAAAAAAACGACCCTCAATAGAAATTAAACAAAACAAAATTTTAAATAATTTTTAATTTTTTATTTAAAAAAAAAACATATTTGAAGAGATATTAATTTTTTGTTTTTTTCTAAATTTCATCCATTTTCCATTCCATTCGAAAGAATAATGGGTTTTGCCAATAGGTATCCAAATAATATTATTTATATTTGCAAACATTCTAAACTGCCCTTTCAACAATATTGAGTAACTTTTCGCCACTCTTATAATTTCTTTGAGTCTTTTCTTTCCTTTTTTATAACAAAAATATCGATTATTTCAACTGATTTTTTTTTACCAATTTGTTTCACGTGTGGGTGTTTAGTTCCTGTAAAAAGTATGGATCTTGTCCATTCGCTCTTATACATCATGTTCGTCTGATTCAATGTTTTGTTAGCTTTAGCTACCGATCATGATTCTCAATCGTATAGAGTTATAGATTTTACACAGCTGCTAAAGATGTTACTTTTATTGCATTTGGAAATAAAGTTTTATTTCGACACAAGAGTAAATGGGCCATCATCATAGATGGACATTTTCCAGTACCAGTACTTTTTTAAGTATTTTCTTTTTTTACTGATTACTGGAAATAAAAATCAGTATTCAATAAATTTTATTTATTGTTGAAAAAAATCAGTATTCAGTAATGCAGTATGCCCATGTATGGCCATTATCTTGTTTGACTTTGTTTATGCAATTCGTCTCTGGTTATTGTTCTAGACACTTCGCTGCACTTATAACAAAAGTATAGGACATTTGCTATTAAAGTGTAAAAGCTTTTTATATCTTTGGTTTTGGACTTACATATTTATTTTGAGGTCGAAATAAGCTGCATCGATTTAGATATCACCTTATTTGTACTCCATATCTTCAAATGTGTATGTCTAAAGGCATACATTGTCTAGGTATAAGAGGTCTGCAAGGAGTCTTGCTACTGATGTAGCTTTTATCATACTGTTACCGATCATGACACTCAATAACATGGACAATAATGGGGAATGTTTTCATACAACCTTTTAACGATAATTGTAGAATATATTTGCCCTTTATGTAAACTACAACACTTGCGTGAACTTAACCTAACTGAAATCCTTATGGTATATACTTAAAAGCAACAATGCACAGTGGGGTATAACAAAATATTTTTGAAATAATTCAGCCAATTGACCCAAATTTAAAATGAATCTGCTACACTTTGCGTCCAAATAATTTTTTGTAAGTCAACCAAATTATTCTCGATTTAAGGCAAAACTTACTTACACATACTAATTCTTAATTCTGCCTTCAAAAAATTATTGTTATACGATAAAATTTATAGTCAAAAACATTTTTATTTCTATACCCATTTTCATAATGAAAATATTCATAATGAAATCGTAATGGCGAACTTAATGTTGTAGATTTACTCGTCTGCCGTCAACGCAACGACTTAAGCATCAACGACCTAATTCGATTTTATATTTTTTGTAATACAACGTTCTGTTAGAGAAGATGTTCTTGTAATAGAACTTTGTAAATAAGAATATATTTGTAGATTCCGAAATGAGAGGAAGTAGGCTAGATTTGTAAAAATTGTATTAAATCAATATAAAAATTTATTATTCGGAATCTTTTAAAATTTAATTTACTTTATTCGTGCTTGATTCCTTCAAATATAAATATTTCATGATATTCTCATGAAACATTTATTATTTTAAACTAAACTACAAAATGAAATGTATTACTGCGGGGAAAGCATATCCATATGGCCATTTAACTACGGCTCAAATAGCCCATCAGTGGATTTTGCCCAAATTTTGTATAGAAAAGCAAAAAGTCTTATATCAAAAGCTAAATTGATTAAATGAGAACTCCATTGAATCAATAAGACAGAAGACAATAACAACTCAAAAATGTTTTTTAATTGTATTAAATTTTTGTATGTGAAAAAGTAAAAAGGAGAGCATTTCAATATTTTTTTGCAGTATAAAATGAGAAAAATGCTGCACCAAATATATGAAAAATTAATTGACAATTACCAAGCTGGAATCAGCACATAATTATTAATGTTCCTCTTATTTTACATTATAGACGAAACCAAGGTAGAGAAGTGATTTCAAGTCAAAAAAAAAAAGCTTCAACAAAAAAAAAAAAAAAAAAAAAAAAACAAGTGCGCTATATTCGAATCTTATATACCCTTCACCATCTATGTAAATATAGTTTCGAATCAAAAAGTCAAAAAGAAGAAAAAAAAACAAGTACCACATATATATAATTTTAAACAAAAACGCCATCAGCTCTACATGGGTTAAGCATTTCTAAAAAATTTTAGTATTTCCTAAAAGATCTCTTTAAAACCGTTAAAATGATACCCATATTGATATTTTAAAAAATTTGAAATTTTCAGAGGTCCGTCACTCGGAAAATATGGCGACCGCCAATTTCTTCACTTGATATTTCTTTTTTATTTTTAAATTCTCTATTGCTTCATATATTTATTTTTTTTGATTGGAGTTACATTATTTTTTTTAATGACATGAAAAGATTATAGGTAGGCGTCATGTTTTGCCTTCTGCCTCGAAGAACATGGACTGATCATGCTGATTTCCAATAGCACCTCTATCGACACTATGTCTTATTGATTGACGTAATTAAATTTTTCCAAGCTAAACTAGTACCTCTGCAGACTTAATTTCAACACTAGCACGGACGGTCAGACGGACATTGCTCAATCGACTTCGCTATGCATAAGAAGTCAGAATATATATACTTTACGCGGTCGGAAATGGATACTGTAAAAATTACAAACGGATTGACAAACTTAGTTATACCGTTTTTCCACTTTTTGTGGTGATGGCTATAACAACGTTTGTGTCCTAAGTCTTTCGTAATGCAACATATTTTCTTCTCAATAATTAAAAAAAAAAATTGTTAATTTTTTTTATGTCCCAACAATAATAATTACTCCAAAAATTGACATTAAATAGTATTTAAGAGAATTATATTGAATTAGAAGTACACATTCAAGTGCTTAAACCACAAAAATTATGGAAGTCATTTAGATGAAAAAGATAATAAAATAAAATCTTTTGAAAGTGACAAACAAAAGCACACAAAATTTTTAATTTGTCAGTTTGAAATACACTGTTAAATATAAATATGAACTGTACAGCTTTTGTTTGGTAATCTGGGGATCAAAATATAGTGCAGCAAAAAAAAATAAATAAAATGATAATTAAGAGATATATTTTGACAACTGCTTCTAAGACACTCTAAAACATTTGTAGAGAAGAAATTTTCTCAAAGTTTAAGATAAGCAAAATTGTAATTTATGGGCATTAAAAAATTTGTTACAAAAGGCCAACAATTTCATTAAGTGTTATACAGCTGTTACGGTTACGGTTACTGTTTTTTTTTACCATGAATCAGCTCTTTTTGAATTTTTTTCTGTCTTTATAAACTTCTGGTTTTTACAAAACAAATAATTTGTTTTTCTTTCATTTTTGTTTTTTGTACTTGAACAGATTTTTATTAACGATTAAAGCGAGAAGTACTTAAATTAATTTTAAAGTATTTTGATACAAACGTGTGAAGTGTAGTTTTTTTATGTAACCGCAAGCTCTAATCAAAAATATCTAAACAATCAATTCAGTTTTCAAGTCTTTTTTTAATGTAATCACAAAATGTCTTAATTTTTATTATGATGTATAGAAAATAAATATTTTGTTTAAACAAATAAAATAATTTTAATTTTTTAAGTGTTAGCGGGTGTTTTCTTTTTTTAATGAGTTTTATAACGCAGATATTTTTATTCTATTTTTTGTATTTTTTTTTTTTTTTTTTTTTTTTTTTTTATTAAAAAATTTTCTTTTAGCAGTTTATCTTAAAACACAAGGGATTTTTTTTTGTTTTGTGAAAGCTCATAAATTATATTTTTTGTTGTTAAAAAATGTATGTGTGTGTATAAAATCTAGTAGTTTTTTTTACAGTTAAAGTTTATTTGGTAATAAAATTTTAATTAAACTTTTCGTTAAAGTTAAGAATTTTTACACCCACATAAAGAAGATTAATTGTCTTTTAGTTAAATGTATCTTTGAAAAATATTAATGAAATTATTAACCCTCTAAAAGTTTATTGCTAAAATAAAATAAATATAATAGAGAAATTCCTTAATTACCAGCCGGTCTCAGGTAGTTTGTTCAAAATGGGTTTTTAAATCCTTTTAAAATTTATATAAAAATATCACAAAAAAATTAAATTTTATTAAAAAAAAAATTAAACGAAAGAATGACTTGAAAATGATTTCGGGCATATGGGTCCCTTTTTCACGCATTGGTGGCAGTATGGAACGAATAACATGAAGAATTCTGGACAAAAAGCAATGACTTCGGGCGGCACTAAAGGAATAAATTGAGCTTGCAGGATACTTGACAGGTCCATTTCTCCAAATCAACATGTCGTCAAATTTTATTTCAAAAAGTCGCGTTGCGATCCTCATTCTGTTTAAATCGCTCAGATCAATGTTGTTCACATTTTTTAAACAAATCTTATTGATCATGGTGTAACAAAGATCTCCATCGGAAGTAACAGGACCTCCTGCTTAATTAAGAAATAAAATTTCAGCATATAAATCGCAACAAACAGTGTGCCTTTCTGGATGTAAAATTTTCTATAGGATCAGCTGTGGCTTCGTTTTATTCCATTTGCGATAGTATATTCTGCTTATAAATCTTATCTCTGAGCACAATTTTGTTTCGATAAATTGCTCGAACTGACGACTGATTTTTAAACTAAATGTTTATAAATTTGTGGCCTTATTTTTGTAGAATTTATTGAAATTAATAACATTAATAACTTTTATCGCTTGTTTTTCAATTCAATCATTTTAAAGATTTTTTACTTCTCATAAATCGTGTCATATTAACTATTTGCACTGACATAATTCTGATATATAATATTTCAAATATAATATTTCTAACTACTTTTTCAAATAAAAAAAATGTGTAAAATAAATGAACGAGTATTTTAAAAACAATCAAAAACACCTGGTTTTAAAATGGGTTTCCCGTCCATTATTATACTTTCGTACACAAAAATAAATTTTTGTTTGTTTTTTCTAAAGCTTAAAATTTAATGAACTCAGAAGCTAGAGGCAAATGGTAATTAAATTTTACACAGCATCTTCGAAGTAGCATTAAAATATCTTCATTTCGAATTCAAAAATATATAAAATAAATTTTTAATGGCCGATAGAGCTTTAGAGAGTCTTGGAGTGTAGCATTTTGTAATAGTTTCTTTATACAATTTTATCACGATTTTGGTTTAGTCCATACTTTTTCAGACAATCCTAATTTTTACTGCAAACTAAAATATCAAAGACTAAAAACTAAAAATGAATATAAATAAAATAGAAATATAAAAATTTCGCCGAATTAAAAAAAATAAATAAATGAATTGAAATTAAGTTAATTTATTTTAATTTCTAAAAATCTTTTTTTCGAAAGAAATGTATGCAGACGTTTTCCAAAGAAAACAAGAAAAATTCGACGCGAGCAGATTGAAATGCTGCACTTTCTGGAACGCTACGTCCTTCATCAGCATCCTTCGCATCTATCTACCTTAGTTGTGTAATTTATAACCATCATTTATTTAACCAACTAACTTTGTAAATAAGAATACGAGACAGTTCAAATAATATTTTAATAAAAACTAAATAAATACATAGAATTTTCAAACATAATATTTTAATTAAAAACAAAACACAAGAATTAAATTAGAGCACATGATGTACAGAAATATTAAAAATTTTAAATACCATTTTCAAATAAAAAGTGAATTTAGAAGAATGATGTTTAAAGTATTTTAACTTCCTCTAGTTTAATTTTCAATCATAATTTTGGAATTTTAAGGAATACCAAAAATAAATTTTCAATAAAAAAGAAATCAAATGTTAAAATCGCAAATTAAACTAAAATCGAATTAAGAAAAAATACAATATGATACAAAAAAAAATAAAAAATTAATTAAACATAGGCATGAAAGATTTAGAATTTTCCTCTGAATCAAAAAAATTAAAAATAAAACGTTTACAAAAAAAATTTTAAATGAACTGAAATTCAAGCTAAAAAAAAAAAAAGTTAACAGAAAAATATATTTCAATATTTATTTTAATTTAGATAAAACAAAACACTACTAAACAAAAAATCAAAATAAGTTAAAAATATTGAAATCTACTCTCAATTAAATAAAAAACATTAACAATCCAAAAAATATTCACCCCTATCATGAATATATTTTCACTCGCAACTTTTTCCCTTTTCACCAAATTGCAATCGTAAATAATTCACGTGAATAATTGTTCACTTAAACAAAATTTCTCCTTATCGGGATTGATTTTTTCCTCGAAATTTTTTCACTTTTGCCTTAGATTTGTTCACTTAAATTTTGCTGGGGAACTGCGTACATTATGCCAGTTTTTATATGTTTTAATTACAATATTTACATCAATAACACATTTTTTTAATTCAACATCAGTTACTGCAGTGCAGACTGACATCATGCTCGTCAAGATGCTTTGTTTTGCAGATCTATCTACGAGTATTAGTTAAAAATTTATGAAGATTTTTTATTAAAAATATTTTTTAAATGATCAGATGCAAAAATTTTATTTATTGAAATGGGTCAGTAGCAATGTCTAGGGTAGGTTAGGCAGGCAGTCGTGTTGCCACAGCCCACTTGTGTTCATTTCTTGGACCTTTTGTGTCTAGGGTAACTTCAAGAGCTTTAAAGCGTGCGACGTCACGTTCTTGAAATAAAATTGTTCTCTGCTGTAGTATCTCCTCCTCTTGCAACTATACAATAGCACCAATCATTACGTTTCTAAATTTCGTATAACTTTAAAAAATTTTGAATATTTTTTCCCTATTGATATTTTCTTCTTTCTAATTTGTATTCAGTACGAATTGATAGCGGGAACAAACGTTCCCATGAAACTCACGATAGCAATTTTCCCGTCATGGGGAATAACAATTTCATGGGAACAAAAATTTCACATTTTGTTCACGATAGGGGTGATTATTATAAATACGCGATGCCAAAACAAAAATAAAATTTTAATCTAAAAAGATTTTAGTGTTAAACCTCAAATTAAGAGAAAAATATATATATTACCAAAAAAAAAATGTATTTATTCCTAAGTTGAAAATATCAAAATCACTGTTTAGTAAAAAATTAATATATATTAAAAACGTTTTTTTTTTTTTTTGCTACATACATGTATAACTCTAATTCTGAACTTCTTTCATTTTTACCTATTTAGTTCAAGTTTTACCGTAATTTCAAAATTGTCTTTTTGCCCCTTTAATCTAAGCCCTTGTCGAAGAATTATTATACAGATTAAACTATAATAATTTATTTTTCCTGAAGACTTAAAATATTAGCGAATATTAAAAGTACAAAGTTAAAAAATAAGCCCAATTCAACTTTTTTTTAATAATATATAAGACCTTATCAAGGCCGAAGCTTTTGTAATGTAAAATAATTTTTTTTTGGCCTAGACATGCAAGATTTTTATTAAATATTTATATTTTATTTAATTTCTAAGCAACAGGTCTTTTTTATTTTTTATATATATTTTCGATATTTCGCTACTTCATTGCGTAGCATCATCAGAAAAACAAATATTTATTTAATGAAGAAAAAACAACAACAAAATGTTGTAACGTGGATTTTGTCGTCGGCTGAGGTAGATCAGGGTTGTCCAGGGTTTACTTACGGATCCACAAAAACCTTAATTTATAACTCGATAAAATTTTCCCACTTCTGGGGATTAAATACATATATCTTTATTTACAGCTTTGACACATACAATTATTTACTTCGGTAACGCTACTAATAGCTAAGGCGTTACGTTGATCAGTCGGGAGTACTCGGCTTATAGTAGTTGGATTGATCAGTCGATAGCATTTGGCTTATATTCCTGACAGCTCGGATGATACTAAAGCCAGTCGGTAGTATTCGGGTTTATGCTCGCAATCCATCGGGAGTTTTCGGCCTAATATGGATAGCAGCATCGGTGATACTGAATTTAGTCACGGGAAGTTGCCGGAAATCCTCGTCGAATACTTTCGCCTTCTCGATGTACTAAACTAAGTCGAAGTAGCAGCAGTTGATGGTCATCTTTATGATCGCCAAAGACTTATAAAATATATTACAATATTTACAAAATTACTTACAATGCTAACTTAACTATAAATACCAGACAGCCGAAACCGCTGTGGAAAACAATCAGCCGAAGCCGCTGTGGAAAACAGTCAGCCGAAGCCGCTGTGGAAAACAGTCAGCCGAAGCCGCTGTGGAAAACAGTCAGCCGAAGCCGCTGTGGAAAACAGTCAGCCGAAGCCGCTGTGAAAAACAGTCAGCCGAAGCCGCTGTGGAAAACAGTCAGCCGAAGCCGCTGTGAAAAACAGTCAGCCGAAGCCGCTGTGGAAAACAGTCAGCCGAAGCCGCTGTGAAAAACAGTCAGCCGAAGCCGCTGTGGAAAACAGTCAGCCGAAGCCGCTGTGGAAAACAGTCAGCCGAAGCTGCTGTGAAAAACAATCAGCCGAAGCCGCTGTGGAAAACAGTCAGCCGAAGCCGCTGTGGAAAACAGTCAGCCGAAGCTGCTGTGAAAAACAATCAGCCGAAGCCGCTGTGAAAAACAGTCAGCCGAAGCCGCTGTGGAAAACAGTCAGCCGAAGCCGCTGTGAAAAACAGTCAGCCGAAGCCGCTGTGGAAAACAGTCAGTCGAAACCGCTGTGGAAAACAGTCAGCCGAAGCCGCTGTGGAAAACAGTCAGACGAAACCGCTGTGACCGAAACAGTCAGCTAAAGCGATAAGCTAAAGCCGCTGTGCTAGGCGGTATAAAATACCCAAATCACACTAAACACACTTCACATTCACACTTAATTATGGCAGATTCCTGTTTACTTTGAATCGCCAAGATACCTTTCAAACCTGGCATACTTATTCAACTAAAATACCTACTAATTGAGAATTATTAGTAATACAATGAATACGCAATTTAATCTTACAGCGTCTATTTACATGCAACTAAATAAAGGGTGGCCAGATCGACAATATAAAACTAGCGGTTAAAAACCGGCATTAAAAATATATGTGTGTAATATACGTCACAATGTAAAAAAAATATTTTTCTAACTAAGATATTTCAAAAAACAAAAAATTATTTTGTCATATAAAAAATTTTTTATAACAAAGTTAAGCATTTGCTTTAAATTTTATTATCTCTTGAAATATCGCTTCTAAAGCTTTTAAATGATATCCATATTGATATCTTAAAAAATATGGCGCACAATCGTACCCTTCTATGAAAAGTTCAGAGACCCATAAGCCTATAACTCGGAAAATATAAGCGAGCTCCAATTTTTTTAAATGATGTCTTATTCTTATTTTTTAATTCTTTATCGCCCCATATATTTCCTTTTTTTTTTTTTTTTTTGATTGGAGTTACTTAATTGTTTCAATTGATATGGAAAAATTAAAGACAGGCTTGGTGTTTTGTTTGCCGCTGCCTCGAAGGACATGAACCGATGTTGCTGATTTTAAATAGCAAAACTATGTCTGATCGATTGAAATATTTAAATTTTCTTTACCTCAGCTAGTGACCTAAAAAATTTGATTTCAAGCCGAATACGGATGAACAGACGGACATCCCTCAAACGGCTTCGCTTTGAATAAGAACTCAGAATATTTATACCTTATGGGGTCGAAAATGGATAGTGTAGAACTTACAAACGGAATGACAAACTTCGATATACTCTCTTTCCATTTTTTGTAGTGAAGGAAAAGAAAAACACGTTTAAATAAACCATAACTGAAGTAAAATAATTCATACATGCAGCTGGATTTATTTGTGGTATTGTAGAATAAAAGCCAGCTTTTTAAACCCTTAACTAATTTAAAACAGAGGATAATTTATTTATTATTTCTTTCACTTGAGCACCTGCAGGGCTTGAAGGAATTTTGTGAAAATTAGTTTTCTTATTTTTTTGCAAAGACTTCGTATGTTTCAGCTTCATTTAAATCTACTTAATATTAATATTTTTCCTGTCTCTTAAAGTAAAACCTCTAGTTGAACCCTTAACGGTTCATATGGGTTAAATATATTTTGTTTTTTTTTTTCTTCTTCTTATTAATAATAACTTGCCATAATTCAAAATTATACATTTTTCTATTCTTAGTCTAGCTCACACATATTTTATTGATCTGCTGCCTGTCCATCCAATATCGATGTTTAAGATTCTTTTTTGTTTATTTTGTTTGGAAAAGAAAGTTCAATAGTTTATAGTGCAAATAAAAACTACAATATTAATACGTTTAATACAACAAAAAGATGCACTTGAGAGCCCAGGCAAATACAACAATGTAGCCTGAACAAGGAAATAATAAAACTATAGTCGGCCATCTAAGCAAGTCAATAAGGTTTACGTTTCTTTTTTTTTTTTTGTTTTTATTTTGTTTTTTGTTTTTTTTTTGTTTTTGTATAAGACAACACTAGCTGGTCTACTAGCTGCACAATGAATATTGTGTCGGCCTTTTGGCCTTAATAATATTTTAAGCTCATATACAATAAAGTTTTCATTTGCTTTTACACTACAAGTTGCAGGAATATAAGTTGTTTTAGAACTCATCGACACGTTGCTCAAAAGAAAATTATATACATATATATATAATATTTGTTGTTTTTTTCTTGTTGTTGCTGTTGTTTTAGTTTGTCCATACAATATACAATGTCATAAATTTTTTAAATACATGAACATAAGTAAGACTAAAGATGATTTTGTTAGGAATTAGTTACTTGCTGTAAGTTCTTGATGTAGCAACATAAAGTATATTTATTGTTGTTACTGTTGTTGTTGTAGTTCCATATAACTATAAATGGCTGTAAATTTTAGAGTTTATGTAATACTTTAATACTGTTTTTTGTTTGTTGTATACACTTGATCTTTGTTCGATAATAAATCATACTGAGCGACATAAATCGATTAAAAGGCATCTTTTCTAAGTCTTTTTCGCCTTTTTATTTTGGGATGCTTTGTCGAAAAGGAAGTAAAAATTATGGTGGGAGTTTTTCTTTGCGGTTTAAAAAAAAACTAGTTTATTATAGCCAAGAGCAATTGAGAAAATATGCCTTGATTATGCCAAACATCAAAAGGAAATTTAATTACCTCAGTTTATGCATAAAAAAGTCCACTATTAATAGAAAAAATAGCTCTCTACAAAATCAAAGAGTACAGTGAAGAATTAACTGTAAAATATCGCAGTTATTTCTTTATTTTTTTTTTTTTTGTTCCAGGCAGGTTAGAGCACTTTGAACTAAATAATAGATAACATAATTTCGTTTCGTTGTTCTCATGAGACGCAGCTAGAAACTCCTAGTGCAAGCGATGTTCGTAATAAAAAAGTTTCTAGAATACAATTTTAATAGGTAGAAATTTTCGAAGATGCCATATCTTTACATAGTACAGTAATTTAGACGTTTTAAATCGCCTAAAAATTAAGGGTGAGCGATATGGCAATATTCAACAAAATGTCAAGCATACAAGTTATTCGTGTATATTACAAGAGTGAGTAGACACTGCGTAAATAAAATTACTGTTAAGGCACTAAGTGTAAATATGCCTTCAGATACTTGTGAAACCAACCATTTGCGCTTGTCAAATTCTGGTTAAATTACTAAAAACATAATATCAGTGGCAATGAAAAAAATGTTAGAAGGAATTATTCACCTTGTTCGATAGAAATAATACATTTTCCCTTTATGTAACAGTAAAATATGATTATTTGAAGTAATTCATTTAGAGATCACTTTTTACAAGGAAAAAATTAGTAAGTTTTTGTTAATGGCGTTTAGACAAAGGCAAGCTACTACAAAAAGTTAAAGGAAAATGGCAACTAAATTTATTTTAAATGATGCCAAAGAACGTTAACAGTGATAATACCGTAACCATATTCTAAGCCAGGGATGGGAATGCCTGTATGTATAATTTAAAGCACCGAGTATACAGAGGCGACACGAGAATATAGTCATCTCTTTTTTCTATGCATCTCTTTCTTGACATCCTATCGACTACTACAAAACAAAATTGAAGTCGATAGGATGTCAAGAAAGAGATGCATAGAAAAAAAGAGATGAATATATTCTCGTGTCGCCTCTGTATGCTTAGTGATTTAAAGTGAAGCAATGACTTTTTAGTGACACTAATTGATATCAATTAAAGGAAAGCAACAGGTAAATAAAAACATAACATAACATAGCATAACATAACATAAAATAACATAACAAAACATAAAATAACATAACAAAACAAAAAATAACATAACATAACATAACATAATATAACATAACAAAACAAAAAATAACATAACTTAACATAACATAACATAACATAATATAACGTAAAGTAACATAACATAACATAACATAACACAACATAACATAAACATAATTCTAACTCACACTATAAATCCAATTTTCCATAAAAAATTTTAAAACTTGTTATTAACGTTTTCGATAATTTAGGCAAAAATAAAAGACATTTTATATTCATTTGTATTTAATTTGGCGTCACCTAAAATCAAAAAAATTATTTGCACACAAATGTTTGTTACAATATATAATTAAGTAAATTATCCATCTCTGATCAGCTACCGTTATATTTGTTGAAAATATAAAACAACAAGTACGAGTTTGATTCACACACCGAAATTTCTTTTAAATTTTTCTTTTCTTAATTGTTGTTGAAAATTGTTAGTGTCTGCATATAATTGTTTAAAAGGTCATACTTGTCAAAATCACAGCCTCTCAGGAAACACCCTTTAATTTTTACCCAGAATACAATTTCACACATATCTTTATTGTGGAAATAATTGTTTCATACTCTGTGTTATATCTAAATGTTTGCCTTGTACGGTTGGAAGGATAAAGCTGTATACCTTAAATTCAAGTCACTCAAAGAACACCCTTTTCATTTTAGTTTTACTTGTATTTTCATGTACTTATTCTTATAGCAGATATAAAGCTATTTAAATTTAAGCCATCTGCCTGTTGCGATTCAAACACAAGACCACATGAGTGAAAATCACATCAATATTGGGACACCCTTTAATATCAGGTTTCATTTTTTATACCTGCTGTTATATCAAATTTAATTCCAAAGTGTATAGAAAAAATTTACCTGTCCGCCTATCACAGTTAAAAAATGAAAATATTACTATGAATATCATGTCAACTATGGAACACCTTTTTGCTGTTTATATTTGTTATTACAGCGGCTACAATAACACACTCTCTATGACAGTTTCAAAAGTCTACCTATAACGATTTCAGAGAGATAGCATATTACTGTATGAGATGCAGAGACGGGTAAACATTCTAGCGAAAATTAGAAGATACAAATTTCTTAATAATCTATGTGTCTGAAAATATATTAAAATATAAAATTTACTTTAATAAAACTGTTAAGGATGTCTCGCAATGTTGTGTTTTAATATGAGGAGAGTGTCGCTCGAGTTGCTAAAAAAATAAAAGAAACTATTTTAGAGCACTCAACGTGGGCATTTGAGTTTATATTACTAAAGAATATTCACAGGCAATATTTTGTTTACATGTGCACGAGGACTCATATCTTTCTCACTTTCTCTAAAATAACATTTTAAATATTACATTGTGATAAATACTGTTTCTATTATGTTTGCACCTTCTCCTGTATCATCACAATTATGTGAGTTAAGGCCTTTCTACATAAGACCAACGCTATGTTAGTTCTTACGTATCCTCTAAAACAAAACAAAAAAAAAACTGTAAACTTAAATAAAAGTGTAAAAACCCTAGACTTTTTTATAATTTATCTTCTTGCGTTTTATAATAATAAAGTGTGAAAGATTATTTTATGACCCTTTTTACTTAATTGTCAATTTTGAAATTTTTTAATAATTTCTATTTTCTCAGCGATTTGTTTGCACAGTGAAATCCAAAATTTTATTTTTTTATAGGCAGATCTTTTTTGTTATTAAGTATCCCATTAAAGGTTTTATTTATATTTTTTTTTATATATATACAAAAATAAAGTTTTATTAAAAATATATAATGTTTATTACTTAATTCACAAGCTCCCTAGTCACTTTATTTTATCGTATGTATTATAGTCTATTGAGGTAATTTTTTGATATATATTGTATTTCTTTTTATTTGTAATTAGCTGTGAATTAGTTTAGACATGGGAACTTTTAGTCAAAAAATGCTAGAAATAATGTTCAAGCACCATTGGATTTTACTTAAATCTGAATAAATTTGTAGTAAAATTGCCAGGGTTTATAATTAAAAAATAATGCTTTTAAGCAAATTAAATAAATGGGTTGCGTTATGAACACAACTTAAGAAAACCACAAACGTTGCATAGGAGTAAGAATTTATTAATCAAAAATTTTTAACACGACTGAAACTTAATTATTGCTCAATTATTAATAAAATAATGTGAATTTAGAATTTTGCTAAACGCATGATGATTTTCGTTAGACGCACTTATTGTGTGCGTTTTTATTTACACAGAAGAGTTTCGTTTCTCACGTCGAATGTTCGCATCGAAAAATTCCTCGTTCGTCCCAGATGTATTAATGACAGTGAAATGAAATTGTCGAATTTAATAATATTTTTCAATTACAACAACCAACAAAAAGTTTAGATTTTTAAAACTATAATATGATATACATACAACCAACCAATTATTTTTGATTCCAAATTGTATTTTTAATATATACAATCAATGGTTCATAATTAGAAATGTCAGTATATAAGGCTCTAATGATAATGAACTTCTACACGCAGAAATAAAATATGGTTGTTGTATGGTAACAATAACCATGTTACGTTCTATGTAACAATGCATTGTTGCGGAGAATCAATTATAGTTGTTTTCACTAAAACTTTAGTCACTATAAACATTATGTACACAAAAAATGCAACAATATTGGTTTTAACTTAAAAAAAATTTCAACCACAACCAAAGTTTAATAACTCATTAAAAATAATATGAAATATTTAACCATAATATATTATACTTAATTAAAGTATGGTTAAAAGCAACAGAATAATGCTTGCACTAAACAAATATTTGTTTATAGTTCTTGACAGTTTAGTAATTTTTTTGGTAGCTAAAATTTGAAATTGTTTTTTTTTTTTTTTTTTTGTTAGAGAAAGTAAAAAAAATATGTACAAAATAAATAATTAAAAATAATATGTAAACTATGAAAACAAATAAAAAAGGAAACAAAACATATAAAAAGTAGAAATAAATATGTATGTGTTGTAAACATACT
Organism: Gymnosoma rotundatum; assembly: GCA_916610165.2. Classification (NCBI taxonomy): domain Eukaryota; kingdom Metazoa; phylum Arthropoda; class Insecta; order Diptera; family Tachinidae; genus Gymnosoma; species Gymnosoma rotundatum. The sequence goes on from OU744338.1 coordinate 128,399,544, forward strand.
CTGCAGGAGATCGAACTAGTATCAAACGAGTATTGTACTATTAAAAAAATCACCAGTACTAGTTCCCAACTGTAAACTTTCCTTTACCATCTTAATGCTCAAATTAACATTGAGTGTGTTAGGAAAATTACTAGTACCATTGGCACTAAATGGATACTAGGCGGATACTAGTGCTATTAGTACTAGATGAGTACTAGTATAATTGATTCTGGGTAGATACTAGTACAATTAGTGCTACATGAAAAACTAGTACAATAGATTCAAGGTGGGTTTCAGTGCCATTTCTTTAGTCGGATACAATAAGTTCTGCATTAGGAACTGGTTTTTAGCAAATGATATTCTATGCAATTTGGTTTTCCGAAAACATTTTTTTTACTTTTTTTTAGCTGACTCTCTATTCCTAAATAGTAAAAACTGCCTGATGAAACACTTCGGATTTCAATTTTGTTCGTTTTTCCAAGCTGACCTTTTAGAGATAGCAAAAAAACAAGCCTTCCTTGTTGGTTTTTTCTGTATAAACCATTTCTTTAACTTTTTGCAAAGACTGATTTGATAATTCGTAATCTTTTGTCGGTAGGTTAATTTTATCACTTATTTTTTCTTTCAAGTATAGTTCAAGTCGATTTACAATTTCTTCACAAATTCTATTTTTTTGAGGATTTTCATTGCATAGTACTCTATTTTTTTATACAGAAATTTATTTTTTAATTTGTTTTACAAACATATATTTGTGTTACACATTTTAACATTTTTGTTTATCTTAAGCTCACTAATTTATGGCTCTTGAAGCAATTTCCGGGATTTCCACTAGAAATTTTGTACAACTTAAGTTACGTTTGTTACTCCACCATATACCAAACTCCTTTAGTTTAAGAAATGTGTATTATTTGATACATCACCATAAAATAAACAATTAACTTTCTGTGTTTTAAAAAGAAAATTCCACAATATTATTGATTCCCATAATTTTAACTATATGCAGATATTAAAGATTGTGTTACATTTGAACATCAATCTTAAACAACAAACATGTTCTAAAAATTTTAAAATTATTTTTTAATTTAATTTTTTTTAAATGTCACTTTTTACATAAAAGAAAATCGAGCTTTATTTATATAATTGTTTCAAATTTGTTACTACAACTAAAAATAAAATAAATGAAAATGCGAATTAGCAATTCGCGTTAAGACATCATCAAAAATTAATATAAAAATTCTGCAAGTCAAATCAATCTTTAAATGAACTACTTGAAGTACTAGTATTTCTCTATATATATTCTATCACCTTTTGAACTAGTGCTTGCTGTACTAGTAATGGTACCAGTAGTTTAAAGACAATTAACGCTTATCCTCCTGCAGGGATATAAATTATTATTTTTGTGTTTGAAGCACAATTGTGAATTCATTTATTTGGGCTTATAAACTACATTTTTATCAAACAGATTCTTGTAGCCTATGATCTAAGTATTATTATAAGAAAATAATTGATTTTGTTGTGAATTTATGTTTTTAAATAATTTTTATGACAAACCGTTAATGAATAAAACAATAATAACTAAATCTCTTATATCAGCCATTTATGATATTATATTTTAACCATTTAACGTTTATATTTGAACATAATTACGTTTATACTTTAGAATGTTATTGTTTTACTAGACAACAATATGATTGCAAATATAACAATACTATGTTTTCTTAGCAGCCATAAAATACAACCATAATATGTTGCTCCCAGATTATGGTTACCTTAATCATGTTATTTTGTTTCCGTGTAAGTAGCTATTTTATGGCTTAGATATTAATAATATTCTCTTCTTAATTTTAGGACATTTTATTAACATTGCTGACCCGATATCCAATTAACCATACTGTTAAGTACACATCTCACCCGAATTAATGTAAACTTTTTTTTAAACAAGCAATCATTGATCATCGTGCAGTAACAGTACTTTTCGATCGCAACCCCAGCTTCGGATTTGTTTTTGAGGAAATAAGGTCTAAACAGCCAAAAAACGGTCTTCTCTAATTGAATGTCTCTCCATATGCGGCATTTTTTTTATTAAAAAAACCCATTAACACTGTGTTTCAGGCTGACAGGGATGAGCAAAGACCAGTTTGTTGTTAGCCACCTCTTATCAAATTATTAATTTTTTTTAAATTACTCGGGGGAAGTAGTTATCAGGCAGAGTAAAGAAAAATCTGAAAAGTGTTTTTTTGTTTCTTTGGGATGTAGTGTAGCATTAAACGTTTCCTCATCTGGTATTTTGTTTAACCAAAGACGTAGAATTTTCCTTTAAAATTTGATTAGATTTTTCCTTTGGGCCGGTAAAATAAGTTACAGTTCAATTAATTTCAAATTTTGATGCTATAAGCTTGACGATTCGAAAATGAATGCATGAAAAATATTACTTTTACATTAAGTAACTTTGCCATAATTTTTTAACGAATAAATTACAATGTTTCAGATTTACTTTATGATTCATAATTTTTACAATTACTTTAGTACAATTCAAGAAAATGGAAACTCATTATTTAAGGAAACAAATTAGTTATTATTATAACAAAATAATAATTTTTCAAATCAAAATCATTTTCAGAACAAAATAAGTTTCAGTGCTGAACACAGTTTTGATAAATTTTCAACTGTTCTAGAGCCCAATAAACAAAAAAAAAAAAAATGACGCTTAAAATGGTCTTGTGGCTTTATTTTTTACATCAACTGGACGTGTTTCACACAGTAGATCGACAGGTCTTCAATTCTAACCATCTACAACGAATTGGATCTGATTCAACACTTTCGTTTATTGCCGCGATATTCTATTCGGAACAAACATTTCTTAAACCATATTTCCCAAAACTTATGCACAGTTCGACGGATGGTATGTTCAGTTTAATGATTATGTGTTTCCTAAATATCACTAAGTTGTCTCAAAAATTACGCTAATTGATGACTCAGCTTTAAAGTGAATTTAGAAAATTTGGTAGTGTTGTTCAAGCTTAAATCTACGAATGATAAATTGTCAGAGTGTAGTTATCACAAGTTTCAATGATTCTTGGGAAAAAAAACCAACTTCAAAAAAAGTTTTCATCTGGCTGTCCATAAGCGTTCAAAAGTATGGCCACATACATTAAATTACATTTGCGGTTGAATAGTTTGGCCATATAAATTAAATTACATTAAATATTGTAACACCCTTTAATTTATAATTTAAAATATTTATACTTCTTCTTATACCAAACAAAGTCGTAGACATTCTGTCTAACTCTTAAGTGTTTGTATGTAACGGTGCAAAAGATACGACCATATATGCAAAATTACTTTGGCAACACCCTTTAAATTCTAAATTCAAGTTAAAAATTTGTTGTTTAATCGGACTTTCAGCTGTCTGTCCAATTTGCAAGCATTCGGTTTAGGAACATATATGTCAATTTACATTAAATATGGGAACACCTTTTAATTAAGAAATTCATATTGCCGTTTAAGCAATACATATCCCTTATAATTTTCAGAATTCTGTCTATATTGGTTCTAAGGTACATCATATTATATCATCTATTGGGACACCCTTTAAATTACAAATCCAAATTTTATCCTTGTTGTTATAGCGAAGTTATCAATACAGGTTATTTGCAAATTTCAAGCGCCTGTATAAAACTCTTCAAAACTATGGTCGTAAACATCAAATTAAATAAACTATTGGGGCACCCTGTATTTATAATTTTGAATATTAATATTTGTTATTATAAGGATCATAGTAATTGACATTCTGTCTAATATGCAAGCGATTGTCTATAACGGTTCAAAAGATAAGCCCGTAAAGGGCTATGTACGTCACCTATTAGGACACCTTTAATTTTTAGAAAAATTTTTACACCGCTTTTTTTATTGGCTGCTATAGTGATACGCAGTTTTTTAATTTTAAAGTAGTGCCCTTTACGGTTCATAATACACGTTTAAAACATGTTTGTTGTAAGGTGACACCCTTTAATTTTTAAGTTTAAAAACTGTGTTTAAAACGGTTCCAGTCTGTAAGCTTCACCTCTTAAATAGAAAATAAATTTTCATAATCGATCGAGAAATGGCTGAGTTATAGATATAAATAACCAACATTTTTTGTGCCGGTTAAAAATGAGTGGCGTGTGAGAGTTAGTTTGACAATTTCGGTCGGGCTTAAAAATCATTCTTCTTTTCTGCAACGTTCAAGCCAGCTATAAACTTGTAACAGGCCTAGAAAAATTAAATCCCATAATATCCCATCGAATATTAATATGTCCTGGAAATTTAAAATTTTTTGTATCGTGAAGATGTGAGCGGAATTACGATTTATTTTGTAACTCTAGAATCAGTATTTTCAAACTGCAAACTCTAAATCCAGAATATTGCGCATATTTACAGCTCTAGAGACATTTTCATATTCCTTTGGATTCATATCTTATCTTAGCACGTTTATTAAGTCAATCTAAAAAAATGGTTATTAATTTTTAAACTTTGAGTTGATCCTTGGGTTATTAATCTCAATTCCTTAGTGCTGTATTCTCTTTAATAAAGAAAAAATTAAGAAAACTAAATAAAACCACGCACGATTATCAAAACAATCGATTTATGTTCAAGTGTAAATTGATATCCTGTCTCAACGCTTTTTTTTCGTGTACATTTTTTCTTCCCATTATTGCGTTGATTTCTTGGCCATTATTTATTGTGTTTTAAATGCTCAGAAAAACATCAGCAACAATTTATAAAAACGAACAACCAGAACAGCAACCAAAACTAAACGACATATTTTTTGTTTTGCTTTGTTTTTTTTTTTTTTTTTTTTTTTTTTTTGTTTTTTTTTTTTGTTTTTGTGCATGCAACATCAGTGATTTAGTTCTTATTTTCATTTGTTGTTCGAAATTGTAGTTTTTTTTTACAATTTTTAGCTTGTGTTTTTGTTAAGTTTAAAGAGCCACCAGAAAACCTTTTGTTTTTTTTTTTCTGAGGTCCCCAAAAACCACACACCTTAAGAAGTTTTTTTTAACCCTTTTTATACCAAAGAAATTGTCATCCTTTGTGGTGTTTGCTTGTGTACATTTTTCATTTTAGATCTTTTTTTTTCTTTTTGCTGATCTTTCTTTGCGTTTTGTGTTGTTTGTCTTGTGTTAAGTAGTCACATGTTGTGCTCGAATTTCTGTACATGATCCTTAAAGGTCGTGCGTTACTGTGGCATCCATAAGTGTGACTCACATTATGTTTGGTTCTGTTTCAATATATATTTTTTTTATTTTGCTTCTTTTAAGCTTGTTGTGTTTCTTTTGCTGTTGTTTTGCCAATAACAATTGAAAATTGAACTAAATAACATGTTGTTCAGATGTTGTGTTTGTTGTGTAATTGTTACAAGCTGGGGTGCAGCTACTGTATAGAATTTCGATTTCAAAAGCTATAAAATTAAACTTTATGTTGAGTTTAAGGAATTGTCTCTTAAACTGTTTAATATTGAATTGAAGTTATAAAAATGTACTGCCGAGTTTACTTTAAGCAAACGAGCAATTTTTTCTCATAGAAAAAAAATATTTTTGTTGGGGGGATATAAGTATTCGAATATAAGTCATTCGCATCTTGTAAAATCTTTAGATAGTAAATTTTTTTTAATAATTTTTTTAATTTGATAAAACTGTTGCAACACAAAAACTGATTTAAGATTTAATTTTTTTTTTTTAAACTTTTTATTTTTAAATATTTTTAAAATCAAAAAAACATATGACAATTATTAAAATCAATTATGACAATTATTTTTCGCTTTAAGCCATATTTTTTATCTTTCTATGTTATATTATTTAATAAAAAATATTTAAAAATAGCTTCATTTATATATAAATATAAACAGCAATTATACCTCGTTCGTTCCAATCACCTAAAAAATTTTTTTTCAATGTCTCTTTTTTCAAAATACACACTCAGGCCCAATAAAAAGCAATCAGCTAAAATGGCGAAATATCATTTAATAAACTTAATTATATTATGCTTTGGAAATTGATAATAAACATCATACTACTTATGCCAACCAGCCAAAAGAAACAAATTCAGGTTTGTGTCTTAAGTCTTTTGTATTAATAAACATTTTTCTTTCACTACATTTCTTCCATTTAATTTTTTTACAAGCAATTTTTAAATTGTTATCAATAAAAACCATAGCATAAAATCTTATATTACACAAAAACTGCAGAAGACGAAGAACAACAACAACAACAACAGCAACAAAAAAAAACAATTATTGGCAAACCATAAATGTCTGACACAACCAGAGAATGCCATTTATCATGTTATTATCATGATCATTGTCAACAGCACAACTATCAAAGCCAGCAATAACAACAACAACAATAATAAGAATAATAATAAAAACAACAGCTACAATACTACCACTGACACTTTCAACACCATCACTACACAAACTACTATTATTATCGAGTGGAAGTCAATGTTGAAGTTCAGACAACACAATATAATTTCTTTTATTAAAACAGCTTGCTCCTTTTTTATATTTAAACGCTTAAACTTTAAGTTAAATGAATGTGATCTAAAAAGTTGACAAATACTTAAACAACAGTCATGTTTAAGTATGACTTGGCTCAAGCAAAAAAAAAAAACTGTAATAAAAATGAAAAAAAAAATCCAAATTTGTAATAAAAAAATATGAAAAACTTTTTTTTCAGTTTATGAACTGTATTCTAAGCAAATACAGGAACAAGTGCCATTCATAACATGCATCTGGTACGTACGTACTCTGAATGTAAGTTTCGTGCTGCACTGATGATCTTTTCGAAATTGTTGTAATAATGTTTAGGAGAATGATATTTGACAGAGAGCTTGAATGTGTGACTAAATACAAGTGTTTAAATAAGAAAATAGTTTAAGACAAAAGTTTTATACTTGAAGTGATGTAAACAAAAAGAGGTGCTACAGGTAATATATTCATTTAAAAAAATAATCGTCTCAAACAAGATCACTCTTTGTAAAAAAGACTTTCCATTTTTTATAAAAACAAAATATATTTTTTTTCCAAAACAAAATACTTCTCACAATAAAAACAATTTTACAGCAAAATATAAATTTTCAAAATTAATTTTTAATTTTTACAATTAATTGCTTTTTCACATCATTATGACTTTTTCATGAAAAGATCATTCCATAACAAAATGATCAATCTTTTCACAAAATGATCAGTCTTCATATGGAATGGTTAGTCTTCTTTTAGAAGGATTGGTGTTTTTAGGATGATATAAATGATAGAACTTATTTATACTAAATATTCATTTTCCTTGCAACAGGAAAAATTTTTTTTTTGCTTTGTTTACAAAACATAACTTAAAAATTTTTTTTTTGTACAAAATCGTTTTTTTCATCAATAAAAAGATAAAATTTTTCATCAAAAATATAACCTTTTTCATCAAAAACATCACTTTTTTATCAAAAAGATCACCTTTTTCATCAAAAAGATCGCTTCTTTCATCAAAAAAAAGATAAATTTTTTCAAAAATTTTTTTCAAAGATCTAACATTTTTCATCAAAAACAATACTTTTTTTTATCAAAAGGATCAGCTTTTTCATCAAAAAGATCGCTTTTTTCATCAAAAAGATCACCTTTTTCATCAAAAAGATAGTGTTATCAAAAAATCTCATTATTCATCAAAAAATCACCTTTTGCACAAAAAATAATTTTTTCTATAAGAAAGATAACCCGTGTCTACAAAAATATCACCTTTTTTCTATAAAAAACATCAACTTTTTCATCAAAAAGATCAACTTTTTCATCAAAAACATCCACTTTTTTATCACAAAGATCAAATTTTTCATCAAGAATACCACCTTTTTCATCAAAAAGATCAACTTTTCATCGAAAAGATCACATTTTTCATCGAATTTATCAACTTTTTCATCAAACAAATTACCTTTTTCACCAATAATGATTGCCTTTTTTATCAAAAGCATTACCTTTATTATCAAAAAAATCGCATTTTTCATCAAAACTCATCAAACTTTTTCATCAAAAAAATCAAATTTTTTTTCATAAAAACGATCAACGAAATCAAAGAAAAGATCATGTTTTCCATAAAAAAAGATCACCTATTTCAATAAAAAATCACCCTTTTAATCAAAAAATCCCTTTTTCCACTACCACTTTTTTAACCAAAAAGAAACATTTTTTCACCAAAACAAGTCACTTTTTCACTAAAAGAAAAAACTTTTAAAATAAAACGATCACTTCTTTAACTAATAAATTTACCTTCTTCATCAAAAGGATCACCCTTCTTACCAAAGAAGACGGTGATATTTACGTAAAAAAGATGACCTTTTTCAACAAAAAATAAATCTTATTTACAAAAAATATCACCTTTTTCATTAAAAATATCACCTTCTTACCAAAAAAAAACAAAAATACATTTTCCATCAAAAAGATCACATTTTTTCGTAAAAAACTAAATTTTTCATGGAATAGATCAACTTTTTTACCAAAAAGATAAGTTTTCTCACCAAAAAAATTACCTTTTTCAAAAAAAGGTTACATTTTTCATCAAATGATCACCTTTTTCAACATAAAGATCACATTTAAAAAAATATCACCTTTTTCATCAAAAACATCACATTTTTCACCAAAAAGATATTAGTTTTTCCACCAAAAAGAAACCCTTTTCACAAGAATCTTCACGCAATGGGTTTCGAGAAAAAATTGCTAATTGGAAAAACTCACTTTGAAGTGGTTTAAAAAATGTATAAAAATATAATTATAGATTAACCTAGAGTAGGGTAAACTTAGCCTTCATTATATTTATTTCATTGAAGTGACAAGAATCTTCTGGCTAAAGTATGAGTAGATTCTTCATCTTTTACTTATTCATTCTCATCATCAGTTTGTGTGTTTTTCTCAGTTCAGTTTTTTTTTTCAGTATAATTTTGTTTGTAACTTGTCGTTAATAATTCATGCACACCCGCTGTGTTAAAGTTGAACACTTCTTCTTTTCAAAACTTCTCTGAAATATTCTTTTTTTCTTCCAATTTTAACTTGCAATTACTTGGGCAAAGCAGTAAGAAAAGATTGAAGAGGCTGTTAAGTGTGAGTGTATGTATATTTGACAGTTAATATATATTTATATATGGATGGCATGCCAATGTTTAGTTGGCTGTGTGTGTATGTGTTTAAAGGCATATTTGTTATTTGCTAAAATGCTGTAAAGTTTTGATTGCTTGTTTGTTTGCTTCCCTTTTTTAGGAGATTTTGGAGACCAATGTGACATATTTGACCAGGAACGTGTTTAAGTTTGTTGTTTTTCTTTTTGGTTGCATCGAATTGGACATCATGAATGCTATTTTTGTTCTTTGTATTATTGCTGCTGCTGCTGTTAGTTATTGTGTAGTTGTTGAATGTGTTGCCAAAGCGTAAATTACTACACGGCAGGGTTACTACTGTGTTGAGTTGGCATAAATTATATTTGGCAGCCTAAAGGCCAAGATTTTATAAATGATTTTTTTTGCATCATGTTTACTGCCTGTTTGCTTGTCCGTCCAGCTTCCTATCTTCGAGGTTTTTGTTTGTTTGTTTTATAAATTTTTTGATTTGTATGTTTGTCTGACCATTTGTGTTGACATAATGGTTAAATAACTGCTAAAACCAAAAACAGACAGACCCGTTTGGAGGCAGAGCAGAACGTTTTTTATACTCTTTTTATAAGTACGAACATTAACAGCAACAACAATAATAACAACAGCTGAACTAAATGTTGACATGAATTATGGCAAGTTATAGTAAATGAATTTTAATTTTTTTTTTTTTTATAAAAATTAGTAATAAAGAAATGATCATTTCATAAAAAAAAAATTCTTCAGTACGACAAAAGCAAAACTGCGTCTTTCCACAACACACGATTAAAATTATTTTTTAGAATAAATATTTTTATTTTATGATTTTATTAAATATCTTTTACACATTTGCTGTGTGGTGCATTGGATATTTGCTATTTATGGTTTAGATTATTACTCATGTTGTGAGCATATAAATATTTAAATGTTCATAAATCGTTATATTTTATAGAGAAATTAATTTAAAAATTTTTATAGAGCATTAACACCATAAACAACCAAAAAATAAGTGACAAAAATGTCTTTAGATATTTTTATTGCAATAAAAATATTTTTTGAACAGAATATACAAAACAAGTTTTCAAAAACAGTTAATCTTTTAAAGCAATTTTTAATAATTTTTTTCTCTTTAACCTCAAAAAAAAATTTTTTTTTAAATTTTGGAACAATTTTATACCACATAAAATAGTAATAATTCCACACAATTCTTTCCAAGCGTTTAAGCACAAGGTTAATTTTGAAATCTATAATAGAAATTCTTCAGCAATATTTTGATCTCATTTTTTCTTCTTAAAGTTTAAAAAAGCACGTAAAGGTGTGCTTGAGTTGTTGGTAATTAACTGCCCGCTTGTTTGCCCTACTTGTAGTCAAGGTTATGAATGGAATTTGCAAGATATCACGATGCCTTTTGGAAAGGAACTAGCAGACTTGACGTACATAAAAGGGCTGTGCCAAGAGAACACTTAAGTCCATTGATTGACATAACCTTAAAAGAGATTTTCAATAATTTTATAATCTAAACGAATAATCTTAAATAGCTGGAAGTAGACATTTTGAATTTCTAAAAAAATTGCTAGAAGAATTTTAATATAAATTTTTTGATTTTTAAAACTACGAAAATAATATTTTTCCCCATAACCTTAAAAAAAATGTTTAGCAATAAAAATATAACACTATTAAAAAATGATTTATAAATATATAAAAACAAAGAGAGAACAAATAACTGCAAGCTTTTTTATATAATTATCAAAAACTTTAAAAAAAACTATAATTTTTAAAGATAACCCAACAAACACATCATTTTTGCAAAAAATATACAATCCTTAATCCCGTTTTTTCAAATTCATTACGAATAAAAATGAAAATTAAGAATTTTAAAAAAGCAGTACCCATCTAAAATTTTTTAAAATATTTAAATAAATTTTATAGAAAAATATTAATTCCAAAGTACAAAAAATATTTTTCATAAACCTCAAAAACTCTGTTACCAAAAATCTTTTAATATTTTTTTAACAAACAATTTTTTATATTTCTCACCTTGTTACACTTGGAATTATTTATTTTTTGTTCAAAATACAACGCCCTTCCACAAAATGGCCGTAATTTTTGCCTAAAACTTTTCTAAACAACCAATTAAAATTTTAACAGGCATCTAGACAAAAATTTGCTGAAACTATTACACACACAATATAATTAGAAAAAAATTGGTGTTAATTTCACCTCATTAACAACTATTTACTCAATATATCGCTTTAAATGTATGAAATGAAGAAAACCTAAAAGTCCATTAAAATGTAATAAAAAAATTTTTTTTATTAGTTGAGGAATTTTTTTAAGCAATAATGTAAATTAAATTATGCCTATTATAGCCTACTTATAAAATATACGAGGGTTGTTCTAAAATTAATGAGCCTAAGAAAGAAAGGAATTAGATAAAAATCAAGCTCTAGCGGCTAAGAGGAACATGTTTTACATATTTAAATAAAAAGTTCAAGTTGGATATCCACACGTGGTAATGGGTGTCTGCTAGGGGCTATACTACTCGCAGCAATTCCATTGTAGTCTTGGCTCTATTTTGTTAGAACCACATGTTCATCAAGCCCAAAGCATCAAGTTGTGGTGTTAAAAAGTTTTCAATCACATCACGATATCGCTCCCCATTCACAGCTACCAATACGCCCTTTTTATTTCAAAAGAAGAAAGATCCAATGATTCCTTTTAACCGCATTGCACATCACACTGTCACTTTTAATAGATGCAAAGGTGACATAAATAATTTGAGGATTTTCCGTTGCCCAGAACTGACTCTTCTATTTATTGAAATTTCCATCCAAATGAAAATGTGCCTCATCACTTATTATGATCTCTTCATGAAAATCAGGGTTGTCATAGGCGAGCAGTAACATCCTATTGACATATGTACGATGGCATAAATGGTCTTATGGAAGAAGCTCTTGTGTCAACTGAATCCTAAATTGACACAAATACAAATCCTTGTGCAAAATTGTGGCTAAAGTTGCTCCTGTAGGTGGCTTCGAATTACGGTTGATGTATTGTTTCGAACACTTTCTTGAGCAATAGTAATGTGTTCAGCCGATCTTGCAGTATGTTGTGGTCCATTCTTGGGCCTATCCCCTACAGACCCTCTTTCCTTAAAATCATTCACTGCGCGATAAATAGTCGGTTTTTTGGCACGTTGTTTCTTCAAAAAATTTCATGTAACTTTCTCATCGTCACAGTAATCGATTTGATAGATTTTGATAAAATGTTTTAATAATTAAAACAAGTTGGTTTAGCGAATATTTTGAAATAATAAATTTGCCACGTGTCTACTTCCCGACTGCCAAGTACGAACTGTCAAGACTAATTTTTAACAAAATGGCGGCAAAACAAATTATTATACCTTCCCGACGGACAATGAGATGTATATAAATTCAAAAGCTTCCATCATTAAATTATAAATTTCACTAGACTGCAAAGCTGCCCTCGTAAAAACTAGTTGTAAAAATAAATACGTATGTTTTGATTTAAGGTATTTTTTTTTACTTTTTACGTGCAAAATTCTATTTAAGACACTGTCACCCATGACTGCCATGTTTTTTTTTTAATTTTTTATTTATTTATTTTTTTCTTCTTTTCAATAAAAAAGTGTTTTTGTTTATGTGCTTTACAAAAATGATTTAATTTCAATTACGTGTTTTGCAAAATTAAAAACCCTCATTTATTTAATTTTATACTCTTCATGTTTTGATATTTATCAACGTATATTCAATCAAATATTATTATACACGAGCACAAACAACTACATTTCAAGCAGACATACAATATACTTTTTTCGAACTGCTAGTTTATACAATTAAAAATTGTTCAATAAACAACATCCAACTGAAATAAAATTAAAAAAAAAATAAAATAAAATAATCAACAACAAATTGATTTGTTGCTTGCATTTTGAAATATGTATAAATGATATTTTTATAGTTATTTGTGTTGTTGTTGTTGTTATAAATATATATTTTTAAATAGAGACAAAATACAATCTATATGCGGGTGTTGTTTTGAAATCTTTTAGTTATACCAACAATGATATACTGCTACTGAAATATCGAGACATACTGCCTGTTTTATTTCGTTTATTTTTAGGGTGTATGTTTGTCTAGATGTATTATTTATATGTCATTAAACTAAACCTGTTGCATACTAATTATATTCGTTATACATCAACAAGAACTAAAGGCTTGAGCTATTTAAAGCAAACAAATCGATAATATTGTCTATAATAAAATTTTAATAATCAGTTAATCTGAAATCTATTTAAAAGAACGACAAACTACTAGACAAATTTCCAGCTGAAATGATAAAATTTTTTTAAAGTAAATGAATATAAATTTTATCTGCTGTTTAAAATCAGTAACATATGAAATGGTTTAATATAAAATGAAAACAAAATATTGTGTTTTACAAATGTTTTGCAAACATTGTGTCAAAGAAAAATACAAACAATCAAAAGACTTAAGACACACACAGACATTTTAAAATATCACGAATATTTCTATATTTGTACATACATACATATACATTGTAAAAAATGTTTTATACTATTTTATTCTTTTGCTACGAAAATTTTTTAAGCAAATTGCTATAGAATATATTCTATCAAGAAAAATTTTATCTCAAAAAAATGATTTTTTATTTAAAATCTAAAAAAAGATAATTTGTTTGGAACAAAAATAAATCATTAGCAATTTTCATTCAGGTATTGTCAGAAATAATATATGACAAATTATAGAAATATATGATTTTAGTACTTATTTGCGTTCAATGCTAATTTTTTCAAACCAAAGAATTTAAGATTGAAATTACTAAAAATTACTTAAATACTTCGATAGTTTCAAAGATATGCTTATTAAAATGTTTAAATTAAATGGGAGTGGCAACTTATTCGTACTACTTTAAAACAATGAATCGCCTTCAGTATTTCTTAGACATACTCAAATATCCTGCTATTATTGGAAGAAAATCATAAAAACATACATTCATACATGGTACATTCATACATACATACATACATACATTTATACATGCATACATACATACACACATACAAACATACATACATACATACATACATACATACATACATATACCTACATATACAGACATATACATACATATACATACATACATACATACATACATACAAACAAACATACATACATACATACACACATACGTACATACATACATACATACATACGTACACACATACATACACACATACATACATACATACATACATGCATACATACATACATACATACATACATACATACATACATACATACATACATACATACATACATACATACATATATACATACATACATACGTAGCAAAGAATGTAAATGAGGCAGCGACTGTTTGTAATACTAGAATTCACATCATCATTAAAGGTTAGACTGCGCGGGTTTATCTCGTTGAGCGTAAGGCAGAAGTTCTATTAATCACTAACCCGAAGGTTAAGGAATATATTACCCTACATATTGGGAATTGTGAAATAAGAACCGCAGAGTGTCTTAAATATCTAGGCGTAATGATAGATAATCGTAGCGGGAGTTGTTCGAAATGTTATTCTCTATACAGCTCCAATATGGTCAGAGCCCACAAAGTTTGCAAGATTCCTTCCGTTTACAGACTTGCAACACACCGAGTTAGTTTAGTATTTAAGACCGTGTGGGATCCAGAAGAATATATCATGGTGGCCGGAGAGGGTGTGCGTAACCGTAATACTGCGAGGCAATGAATATTGAAGAATAGCAAATGAGCTGAATGGTTCTACACAGGATATATGGACGCATATTATTTAAATTACTATCTGGATATAACACCTCTCCATACTGATCATATTGTATTTATGAGGTAAGTCAGGATGCTGAACACGTTTTCTTTATTTGTCCACGTTTTGGTCACGAGAGAGAAAATTTGGAGCAGTTTTTAGGGAATAGCATTTGTCCACAGTATAATGTTGATCTCCCTGAGCAACTAGAAGTATGTGTGTAATTTTGCTAAATTATTTCTTCTTGGGACCTTGTAGGCTTGAGAAGTTTCGAAGGTGAATCCAGGTAACATAGAGTAGGTTTATAAGGTATAATGTATTGTATATGTATTGTCGTGTTAACGAATTAAGGACCCGCACGGAGTCTTTAGAAATTTTTTTCTTGTAAAAAACATACATACATACATTAATACATACATACATACATACACACATACATACAAACATACATACATTCATACATATATACATACATACAGACCATACTTGGGATTTTCTAATTACAATTGTATCAAAGATAATTGTTTTTATGACAAACAAATCTTTGGTCTCAGAAACTCAGAAAACAATGCATGAAAAAATTAAATCTTAAAACACTTGTAGATAGATCTTGCACGAAAACCATTATATCATTAGTCAATGTTAATTATTTTATTTTTAAACTAATTATCAATTAAAATTTTTCATTAAAAAGCATTACCATTAGTGAAAATAATGATAATGCTAAGAACATCATTGGCAATATTTATCATTCAATGCTAATGACATCGTTAGTTAGTTAACGCATCTAATTAAGTACACTCATGTTTTATATAAATAACCTTTCATTTATCTCAAACTATTTCTTTTGAAGAATAATGTCGTATTTGGGGAATTAAGTGTCTATGCAGACAGCAGTTGCTTAGAATTCTTAATAGGAAATGTTACAAATGACAAATTATAGATTTTGTTTATCGTATAATGTGTCTTGGCATTTTACTCGAAAAAAATCTTCCATTCAGCGATCAAATTACAAAAGTTAATTTCAGTTTAAGAGGGCTGTATGAATTAAACTTGTTTTTAATCCTTTATGTAAGAAATAAGGTAGATCATTCTTTATTTATGTCCAACCTTTTGTATTATGTGGAGGTTTATTCCAGTTCTAGGGCCGAAGATCTTACTCTCTAATAGAATCATATATTTTTTAACCGACTTCAAAAAATGAATTATGACTTGGACTGAATGTTGTTTTTTTTTCATTTCTAAGCCAATTTTTAAAATTGCTTCTTTTTTGCAAGGTGATGCTTACAGATTGGTCATGTTTTAAAAAGAGTTCATAATCTTAAAAATTAACGGGTGTCCTCATACAACATACATGTTTTACATATGTTATTAACCGTAATGCGTTTCACTATAGCTTCCAATGGCAAAAAATAATACAAAAATAAATCTATAAATTAAAGGGTGTCCCCAGCGGTGACGTAAACAAACGCTTGCAAAGTAGACAAAATTTCCATTGCTCTTGCTATTATAGGAACAAATATTAATATTCAAAATTATAAATTAAACGGTGGCCCAATAGTTTATTTAATCTGATGAGTTTTAGACAGACATTTAAAATAAATAATAAAAAGCTGAATTTGCTTATTCCTCTATAACAACAGGTGTAAAAAAATGGATTTGAAAATTAAAGGGTGTCCCAAGAGTTGATGTATATAGCCAAACTTTTCAACCATTATAGAATTGCAAATGAAACTTTCAAGAGGCGTGTATTGTTAAGCTCGCAATAACAGCAAGTTTATGATTTTAATTTAGAAAATAAAGGGTGTTTCCATAATTGATGTTATTTGATCTATATAGCCGTATCTTTTAAACCGTTATATACAAATATTTCAAAATTAAATAGAAAATCCACTACTTTTTTTGGTATAATAAGATGTATAAAATTTTTAACTTGTTAATTAAAGGGTGTTACAATAGTTGCTGAAATTTGCTGCATATGGCCAAATTGTTAAAGCGTTATGGACATACAGTTAAAGTTTACAAGGAAACTGATTGCTAAGTCTACTAGAATGGCAAGTATAAAATTTGTACTTAGAAATTAAAGGGTTCCCCATTAGTTGATGAAATCTGTTTTGAAGTACTTTTTTTTCGCAAGAATTATTTTATAAACTAAAGATTTATGATCTCTTTTGGATACATGGGTGTTGTTTTAAAAGCTTCAATTTCAATCTTTTTCAGACTGACAGAAATCCACAGTTTTTAATTCCTGTTAGAAATCATGTAATGTATATGTTCGGTTTGCTACGTATTTGAACTTTTTACCGCGCTCCTTTAAAGAACTCACCTTAACACGTAAATTATTTAAAGTTAAGCTCGTTTGCATTTTTTTCTTTTTTCATTTAAACTGATCTATTTTGGGTTCAATTAAAATTAATTAAAAACTAATTAATAATTTTTAAAAGAATTATTTTTCGCTTGGTTTACTATGGTGATTTTTTTAGTTATATATAACTTTATTTCCAACTTAAGAACATCTATTAACAATAGTATTCCACCAACTGTAAATAGCGTTAAGAACTAGAACTAAAAAACCTTTTTTGAAACCCATAATAGAAAAAAACTGTTGTGCTTGTCTTAAATATATTAACTGAAACTAAAATATGCTTCTCAGTTAAACAAGAATATCTTTGGACAATAATATTACATTATATAAAATCATTTGCGCTGCTTCAAAAATTATTCTGTTTGTATTAAAAAAATACACAATTTATATCAATATCGTTTAGTACAGGAACATATGTAGACACATATGTATTATCACATATTCTCTTTTTGGCAAAAGTATTCATTTAAGTGTTAAAAAAATATGTTAGGAATTTCATATTTTTATCTTTCATAAAATAATTTTCATAATTTCTTTACTTTTTATAAAATATTAACCTCTAGAGACGGCAAAATAATTTTCATTGTCTTATCAAAATAAAACCATCTGAAATATTTTCAAATTGGCCATTTAAAGAAAAGAGAACAAAAAATAATAATAATAATGAACAAAAAAAAAAAAAAACATTGAAAAGAAAAAAAGGCTTCAACATTGTGTAGACAAAGCAATAAATGATAAACGAAAAGTTTTTAGCAGAATTATGACAACAACAAAAAAATATTAAAAAAAAAAAATTATTTAAAGTCTTTTTCAGATTTAAACATCATTTTTCTTTTTGCTTGCTCTTCAATATTTAATTTCTTTTTAAATTCTTGTTAAGCAATTCCTTAATGATATAATTATATCATTAATTTATTTATTTGTTTTTGTTTCTTCATAGAAGAAGAAATATAAATATCATTTACAATGTTCATATTTAACAATTTAAAATTGCAACTGATCTGCACATAAAACTTTTAATAAGGCCTTTGTTAAAATATTTTCTTAAAGCGATATTAAAAAAATATTATTTAAAAGTATTATGATTTACAGCGGCTGTAACTTTTGTGTACTAAAACTAAACTGAAACAAGAACTGCTAAAAGCAACCTTGTTTTACCCTGTGATAATTATGGTCAATTTAAAAAGGGTTAATTAAACACAGAACAATACTTACACAGTTGCAAACCTTTAAACGTTATTGAAAAATC
The DNA here is from genome assembly GCA_916610165.2 of Gymnosoma rotundatum. Classification (NCBI taxonomy): domain Eukaryota; kingdom Metazoa; phylum Arthropoda; class Insecta; order Diptera; family Tachinidae; genus Gymnosoma; species Gymnosoma rotundatum. Next base: position 128,418,111 of record OU744338.1, read on the forward strand.
ATTGAAAAGAAAAACCTGTAAATTACTTCACATGTTATTATGATTATAAGTATATTTGTTGTTGAAGAAACCACTTTATAATGATAACGAGGGTTGTAAGTGAAGCCTTAAAGCAATTATTTTTGAACAGTAGAATTACCTTTGCTTTCGAACTGAATTTAAGAGAAACAAAACACAAAGAAAGCACAATTCACAAATGGAAGCTCAAGCATGGACCACAACGTAGCGCAACATCGGCTGAAAACATTACTGCTGCTTAAGAAAGCATTTAAGACAATCCATCAACCACAATTCAATGCCGTGCTCAGGAGCTTGGTCTTCAAAGAACAACTTTGGTCACAATTTTGCGCAAGGATTTGAATTTGTTTCCACTTAAGATTCAGTTGACACAAGAACTTCTTCCACAAGACCACTTACGCTGCCAATAGGATGTTACAGCTTGCCCATAACAATCCCGATTTTCATAAAAAAATTATAATGAGTGACGAGCCACATTTTCATTTGGATGGTTATATGCGGATAAATAGAATAATCTGCTCTGGACAATGGAAAACCTTCAAATTATTCATCACTAACCTTTGCATCCATTAAAAGTGACAGTCTGGTGTGCAATTTGGTCAGGAGAAATAATTGGACTTTACTTCTTTGATAATTAAAATGGCGTAACTGTAACAATGAATAGGGAGAATAGCGTGATATGATTGAAAACTCTTTAACACCTGAAGTGCATGCTTTAGGCTTAATTAACATGAGAGATTAACAAGACGGTGCTATATCGAGTACATCCAGGATTACAATAGAACTGCTGCGAGTAGTATACTTCCCTAGCGGACACCCTACAGTTTTAATTTAATATTTGGCAGTTTGTTTTAAGTTGTTAAATTTTTTTTTATTACAAACTCTAAGAAAATTAAAATTTATTTAGTAACGCAGTCTTACGGAGTCTCACGAAAAATATTTTTGGTCATGCAGGCTCATGTATTGTCACTAGAAAAAACATTAGGCCAAGATATCTTACGTGATTTCAGTCACTTTTTCTAACTCACTAAAATTGAATTTATAATAATAGTGCTCGCCTGACTGAATTTTAGAAGTCCCTATTTAAATTTACCTTTAAAAAAGTAAGAGTGCAATCTTCCGAATCTTATATACCCTTCACCAATTATGCAAATCTAGTTTAGTGAAGCAACTCCAATCAAAAAAGCAAATATTGAGGTGACCGAGATTTAAAAAAAAAATCTAATTTTATATAAAAATGCCATCGGCTCTTAATGGGTTAAACATTTTTAAAAATTTTTCGTATTTCTTTGGAGATCTCTTCAAAAGCTTTAAAATGATACCCATATTGATATTTAAAAAAATTTGAAAAATTCAGAGGCCCTTAACTCGGAATATATGGGCGAGCGCCAATTTTTTCGCTCGATGTTTTTTCTTATTTTTTACGTCTCTATCGCCCCATATATTAATTTTTTTTAATTAAAGTCACAATAAAGTAACCAAATGACGCGTGGTGTTTTGCCAGCTGCCTCGAAGGACATAGACCGATCATGCTCATTTCCAATAGCACCTCTTTCGACTCTATATCTGATTGATGGACATATTTATGTTTTCGTGAAATCAAGTGTGCCCTGGCTGTTTTTGATGTTAAAAATATCTTCCTGTATCCGCAGCACTGCACCTCAAAAATCCTTTTTTTCTATTTTTCTTTTACCAAAACTTTTCAATCCATCCCCCCGTACTATCAATGCATGTTTGTATGATAAAAAGAAATCATTGATTTTCAATCGTTTCAAAATAAAAAAGATAATTGCTGCCTTTATAAGTCATAATACCACATATGGTCAATTGGAGTTGGCAAATCATAAAAACATGAACAAAGAAATTATAAACAATTTTTTGTTTCATTTTTTTTCAGGCCTCAAAGCCAAGCAACTCTTTATTTTATTGCACTCTCTTTTGTGTTGCCTTAAATGTTTTATATTTAACATCTTTCCTGAAAAAAACAAAATTACAAAAATATTTAAAAATAAAAAAAAAACAAAACAAAAATATCGTTTATTTGTATCCTTCAATATAAATGTAAAATAAATAATATACACAGACCAATCAAACTAAATAATAAGAAAATAAATATATATCATTCATTCTCATGGAATTCAGAACATTGTGTCATATTTAATACAGCAAAAATTTTTAATTAAACATAATTTGTAAAACTTGCACGTTTTATAGCAAATATTTCTTTTCCTAAGGGAACGTTTCTGAACTGATTTCTGTTATTTGTTTTTTTTTTTGTTTTTCTTGTCTCATTTATAATTTATATGTCTGTTTATTCTGTTGCTTTTAATTGTGATCCTTTTATTGCCATCAATCTGTTGTTAAGTATTTATTTAAGAATTTTTAATAATATTTGTTTTTGTTACTTTTATACGTTTTTTTCCTTCGAGTTTTGAATTAATATCATTCTACACATTATTAATAATATCAAAAAAAAATTGAGGTTATAAATAGAAGCATTTCAGCTATTGTATCAGCACTGAAAATTATAGCCATAAATTAACTTAAAGTTGAAAATGGTGGAAAAAAATTTGCAATTTATTCTTTAACAAAAAGAAACTACAGACCGCAAGTTTTTTTTCGAAACCAACTCCCACAAAAAATTCAAAATTTCTTATGCTAGAAAATTAGTAGAAAACATGAATTTAGAAAGCATTTACTCCCAAAGAGGGCAAATATATTGTGCCGTAAAAAACAAATCTCCAAAAAGAATTCTATTTAAAGGAGACTGAAAAAAGAAAACTGTAGAAAGAAGAAACAAAAGAAAATCTTCTAAAACATTTCGGAGAAAATATATTCTCTAACTTGCTTATTGTGCCCAGCGTTGCAGGGGCCGAATTAGAAGTCTTTTCAAAGCACTGTGTAATACACTATGGTCTTGTTTACCGTCGGACTCCGAACACGTGAGAAATCTATTAACTCAATTTGGATCTTATAGACCAGAAGATATCTATATTTAAAATATTTTCAGAATACAATCTTGTTAGCTGTCAAAGTATATGCGCGTAAGTCATAACTCACGAACGCGTCTATATACTATACGACCATACGATAACACGATAACACAAAGTCACAACACACTTGCAACAATTTTTTATACACGTATATAGATTAATGTTTAGCAACGAAAGTGTGAAATATTTGTTTCTAGATTAAGCAACAACAAATAATAATAAGACATTTCTTGTCAGGAAAATAGACAAATTTTCAGAAATTACAGTACATAAAAAGGGGAAAAAAAATTATGAAATATTCGTTTTAAAAAATTTTATTTATAAAAAGCAATACAATTATTAATAGAGAAATAAATAATAATAGAAAAAAGCAAAATGCTTATAGAGAAAATTTTTGTACACAGAAATATTTTTATGGAGAAAAATATGTCCTGAATAAAGAGAAAATATTTATTATAGAAAAAAATAAGTCATAAAATTAAATTTTTTTTTTTTAATTTTTTCCCAATCAGGATTTGAACCATCGATCTTATAATTGAATGAAAATTTACTTATTTTCGACTTTTTAGTTCATTTTTTTGTCGATGGTTCAAATCCTGATTGGGGAAAAAATTAAAAATTGTTAGAACAAACGCTAGGCACCGCGTGTTTACATTCATACTTAACTCACAACAGTCAATATTATACTGAAACAGCATCTATAATGTTGTGAGCAAACAAGTATGAATAATTAACAATAAAAAAAGGTTGAATTTCATGGCTAAACCGAATATTAGTACAAAGGCAACAACAAATGTACACGACTTCGTCTCACCAAAATTAACATTAAGATTAGTTGGATATATAGATGATGTTTACAATGTAAACAACGCAAGGTAGATAGATGCGAAGAATGCTGATGAAGGATGTGGCGGTCCAGAAAATGCTGCAGTTCATTCTGCTAGCGTATAACTTTTCTTGTTTTCTTTGGAAAACGTTCGCATACATTTGTAAATAATTTTTCTTTCTAAAAATTTTTAGAAATTAAAAATGAATAAATGAATACAAAAGCCAAAAATAACTCAATTTTGATTCATTTATAAAAAAAATTTTTTTTCTCAAATTTAATTCAATATTAGAAAAGAAATTAATAATAATAATAATAATAATATGTAGTAATATTTGTTTCTCTTGTTTGCGGGTAAGGAGGCAAAAAAATTTAATGCTTTTTCTTACTGGTCGTCACCAACTGTAATATACCGGCCACCTAAGAACGAGTAGAATGAATAAAACACCCTTTTGTAATTTTTACCGCTTTCGCATTATTTAAAGGAAAACCCTAAATTGGCATGAAGGCATATAATTTATAAACGACTAGCCCAACTCTCAAAACGTTCCCTGCTTTCAGTAAGTTCGGCATCAAAATTCAAATTTTTATAGATATTAAGATACTCTTTTTTTAAAATTGCTTAATAGGTAAAATACAGGTTTGATTAGCAAATATTTAAAAAATTAAGAAAATTTTGTTAAATAAACAAATCGTTAGTCAAAAAAGTAAACACTTCGTGAAGTATATTCGACCATGCCGGATCTTATATACGCTCCACTATATATGTTAATAAATTTTAGTGAAGGAACTCCAATCAAAAAAAAAAGCAAATATTTGGGTGACAGTGAATTAAAAAGTAGGAATCAAAATTAATTCCTATATAAAATTTTAGATAAAAATGTCACCGGCTGTTAATGGGTTAAGCAGTTTAAAAAAAATTTTAATATTTCCTGAAAGATCTCTTCAAAAGCTTTTTAATTATGTCCGTATTGATATCTTTAAAAATCCAATGCGCAACCCTACTTTTCTTTAACAAGTTTAGAGGCCGATAACTCGGAATAAATGGACAAGCGCCAATTTTTTTACGTGACGATTGTTTCTTATTTGCTAATTCTCTATCGCCCCATATATTTGCTTTTTTGATTGTTGTTACTTCACTAAAGTAAATTTGTTCCAAATGATATGGAAAATTTTAGAAGCAGGCATGGTGCTTTGCCCGCTGCCTCGAAGGACATAGACAGATTTTTAATAGCAAAATGTTCGAAACTATGTCTGATCGATTGGGGTATTAATAGTTTCTGTACCTCATTTAATGCTTTGGAAAAGTTGATTTTAACTCGATAATGGACGTACAGACAGACAATTTCGCTATATATATATTTTATGGGGCCGAAAATAAATATTGTAGAAATTACACACGAAATAACAAACATAGATGAATTCTTTTTCCAAAAAAAAAAAATCGATTTTTTAGTATCTTAATTTTTTAATTGTTGTTAATTTAGTTGTACGATTTTCTTTTATTCTTCAACTGGTTGGCGTTTAACTGTCACCGGATCAACAAGATTGTAAAAATGTCAAATGCATGAAAGAAAATTCCAATTTAAAATTTCCATTAACAACCACATATAGGCATAATTTAATAGTTAATATAAATTTCTTTTTTATTCGTTATGCTGAGATATTCCTTGTGCTTTTTAAATCACTAATAATAAATTTACAAGAATTATGTTTGGTGTCTTGCAAAAAAGAGAATAGCATTAACTCACGAAAAACAAACACTGTTTGTGTTTAAAAATTAAAATATATGTTATTGACATTAACGAGAATAATACAGAAACAGCCTATTAATTGCTCGTAAAAATTAAGTGCAAACTACCACCTAAGGAGAAGATTTGTGGCAAGTTAATGGCACTCTTACTCTTGAAGAATGGTATGGCAATAAAAATTAATAATTCCAATTATTGAATCTATTTCTTTAATAAAAAATCTATTTATTGCTTATTGCTTCTTTAAGTTACTGTTGCAGTGTACTTTTGATTGGTTGATAGCCACACGTACATAAATATTTTTATATAAGAATTAACTAAAACAAGCTGCCAGATCGCTTCTTATTATTAAAAGCTAGATGTTTTAAATCGCCTATGAATAGAAATCGCAGTTGCCAGTAGTATGGTTTTTTGTACAGTGTGTGTTTAATGTGATAATAAAAAAACTAATGCCTGGCTAATTTTTTTTTTAATGAAAATGCTACAATATTTTGTATTAGCAAAATACTATTTCGCACATTCCAAGTGAAAATAAGACCGATACAGGAAAAGTTCAGTACAAAGTGAGCCATCCTTTAGTTTTTCATGTTATGTTTTATTTGTTTGTTGTTTAAAATAGTAAATGTTTTAAATGCGAGGTCACACGGCACAGTGGAGCAGAATCAAAATACTTTGGAAATATCTCAGCAATTTGTACAGCACAAGGTCGACGCATTTAAAATTTGGTGTAAATAAAGCAGACGGGTATTTAAGTTCATTAACTTGGCGATCATTCACTTTTCAGGGATGGCGCTATGGGGTCTCAAAATTGGGTCCCTCGCGCCCGAACATTTTTCTAACGATTGGATTTTTTTTTGGTTTTTTTTTTAAGATAAGTAGCACTTCAGGCATTAATACCTACTTAGTTTTTGTAACCGTGCTACATTCTTTAGGAAAGGGATAGATGAGTGAGAAGAAAGGTGGTGAAAGGAGATAGATATAGCCATTTTATTAATTATTTTACTTCGCCGGCGAATATGCTATAGAGAAATAACCGACGAATGAGGCTGCATGTTTTTAATTGTAGATCTGAATATGTATATATACCATTAAACAGAAAAAAACATTTTTTATTTTTGACTACCGCAAGGATTGAACCCAGGGCAGCTGGTTTGTAGTCAACGTGTTTACCACTTAGACTACGGCAGCCTCTATTTCTTTCATTTTTTTGTTAGCAGACATAAAAATAATGGAACTTATACTTTGTTTCTATGACGGTTTAAAAAACGAGACCAAATTTAACGAGTCTGCGTATCACAAATCAAAGAAACTGACAATATCACATCACTTTCGGTTTAAATATTTGTTGCTAAAGCAGATTCAGTAATACACCTTCTGTGAAAACTTTCTTATTAAGGTTTCAGAGACAGAGGGCTATGACCAACGAAACTACATCATAGGATTACGTTTTTCCATTTTGTGTTCCGAACTCTACTAAAAAGATTCAGCTAAGAAAGAAAAGTATTCTTTTTTTATATCTACTGACTAATAAAAATTATAAGGAAGCAAGATTTTTGGAAATAATTTAGTAAAATTTTATCACATCTTTACAATTGAATAATATACGAGATTTAACTCCCTTTTCTCTCAAGATCATTATGTTAATTAACACTCGGTGTGTATAGTGTATATAAAGTAGTATATATAGTTTCCTGTTCACCCACAATTTTCATTTTTTTAAAAATTGTACTTGAAATAAAAAAATATAAAATTTCATTCAAATCCAGAAAGACACAAAAATCAAAACTCTTAACAATTTAAAATTAAAAAATCACTTTCCTAAAAAAAACACAACTACGGTATTAGGTCGTTTTTTACATTATAATTGAACAAGTGAAACTGAAAGTCAAATGATTAACATTTGCAGAATATTCCTATAAACGGAGGCCCAACTTACAGAGAGCTTTGCTTTAAGTTCTTATATTTCAATAGATTTATTAATGAAGGAGAGTGCAGAGCATACCCTAAAGTTACACATAAAGCATTCAAGTTCACCCAAAATATTTTCATTATACCAAAGATGTATATACTCTGGCAAAAAAAAAACTATATTTAAAGAAAAAAAAAATACACAATTATTTTGATGAAGAGTGTATAAGATTCGGCATAGTCGAATATAGCACTCTTACTTATTTCTCTACAAATTCCTCTAAAAATGCATAATTTCTTCTTAAATCACTACAGTTTCTGTTAATTATTTCACTTATACGAAAAAAAACACACACAGACATTAACAATCTTCTATTAACAACACCACTTACAACCATAGTTCTTAAGCACAAAATAAAAACTATAGTTTAAGAGGACTCATATAATACACAAAATTTATAGATCTTCTGGGTCTAAAACAAAAAATAGATAAAATAGCATAATAACTAAAATCAATAAATACCACTTAAACTCAACAAAATTTATAATGAGTCTGCCTAACAGAGAAAATTATAGAACAAACTTTTTTTGCGGTCTGACGCTGCACAGCAATAACTCTATATCGGTTGTAAATTAGTAGAGTTTTTGCCGATATAAAAAAAAAACACTAAAAATTCTATTTATGCCAAGGTAACATATGTATTAAAAAATAAGTATAGACGTTTATACACATGTACAACAGCATAGTTTTACAACATTCTGCATTCATCAAGTTGAAGGAAAACAACACAATAACAGTTCAAGAAAGAGAAAAAAAATTTGCTTGCAACAGTTCATTGAAAATAAGAATGCAAAACTAATCGTTGTGAAATATTGGAACCAAATAATACAATCGATTATTGCAGTTTAAACGCCGGTGGCATCATGACACCTTATTCCTTCCCGGCCTGTCCGTTATAACACTAAATCTGGGATAGCTCCGACGCTTCCATTATTTTCGCTGTGCGCCTCTTAGTGTCTTTCTACAGTTCGAAATAGGTCACCACCTGCCACTTTGAATACCTGTTTTCCATCTTTGCAGATATTCTTATTACCATGCGTGGAATAGACACCACTAATTTTTATCCTCGGCCTTCTGCAGTTGTATTTCATCACCCCTACTTCCCATTCGTGAAATTTTTCCTATAACTTTGACTTAAATAAACACTTCCGCTTCTGTTTCCTAACGGTCCCAATGTGTACCTCCCCCCTCTCAGGGGTACTTCGAGTCTGGCTGCGGTAACATAGGTTTTGACACAGGTATCTTCGGGGTATAGGGGGAACTAGTCCCCCGGTGTGCAGGCACTGAATCTGAATAGACAATGGGGTACTGACGAAGAATGCATCTGTATCCTTAAATGCTAATATTAAATAAATGAATAATAGTAAATAAATAAACTGGCGCCACGGCAACCGGTAGCCCATATAGAGAGGCGCCCCGCTCTTTAGCCGATTATTGCTAAGGTCCCTTTGGGGTACACGTAGTAGCTGTAGTATTAATAAGTCTATATCTGTAGGTCTGGTATGGAATAGATGAAAGTTTGCGGTTGCACTCTTAACAGATAAGTTTTGGGTAGGGTCCGACCCTATAGCAAGGGGTAGATTTATGGTTCTGCAAGCCATGATCTTAAAGTTGCATAGAATACTGGTTGGACCACCGTCTGGTAAGGGCTTCGCGCCAGGTACAGACGTTAATCTAAATCAGATTGTCCCAATGTGTCCCCATCTGCCCTGTCTTTCCCTTATCACACCTGATTTCCATCACTGAAAATTTTACCTTTACAATGCCTAAGATAGACTCTGCCTCATATATTTAGCTTCTTTATTTGCCTCGCAGGGTTTCCCCTTCCGTCCTAATGTGTCCCTGGCTATCCGCGTCAGTCTCTCAAAACTCCTGATTCCCATCTGTGCATATTTTCTAATAAATGCTATTTGGCTTCACCGTTCATCACGCCGTGTTTATCCATCCAACCCATTGCGTCCCTGTCTGTCCTCGTCTTTTTTTAATCATAGCTGGTTTCCATCTCTGAATATTTTGCCAATATTGCAACTGAGATGGACTCTGCCGCTTTATTTAGCTTCGCCATTCACTTTTAAGTGTTTCCCTTCTGTCTTTGCTTGTCTTTGATCATCCATCCTTGATTCCATCTCTGAAAATTTTATACTTACAATTACTTTGCGTGAAATGAATTCTGCAGCTTCTCTTTAGCTTCCGCCTTTACCACGAAGTGTTTTCCCATTCGTCCAAATGTGTCACCGTCTGTCTCCTCCTCTATTTTATTACACTAGGCTTACAACTTTTCCTATTACTATAACCGGGATACTGCCGCTTCTTTCAAAAAAATTTGGTGCAACCCAATTTTAAATGAATCATACTTTTTATTAAAAACCAAAAATACACATTTTAGTTATTTTCTAACTTTTAAATCATATTCGCCATAATTATTGTAGTTATTGCTTAAAAAAAACAAAAAAAAACTTTTAGGATATCAACTCTGTTATATTCACTTGCAACTAAGTTCATGTTCAAAATTATGTTGCTGCAAATAAGAAACCATCACTGTATATTATGGTCGTTATCGACATCAACCAGTTTAATGCTTTATTTCATTCTCCATTAAACAGTGGGAGTGTATTTTGCTGAGCAAACCAACACTTTATTTTACATATTCAAAGATGCAACCATTATAGTGGCACTGTTTGTTTGTTTGTTCAACTATTTTAACTGTTATATGTCAGGTGTACAAAAAAAGCTTTGGTCAATACAGATAATAGTTTATTAATTATATTCTATTGAATATAGAAAAATAGAGATGAAACTACATTTTTAAAGTTAAGGACGTTTCAATGAATTTTTCGTATTTATGTGCACAAACGTAAGCAAAAAATCATTTAAAAATTTTTTTCTATCAAAACTGTTTTTTAGTAGAAACATTCACATACATATGTTTCATACGAGTATTTCACCCTGTCATTTGGTGCAGATGAACTTAACGGAATGTGTTAATAGAAACAAAAAGGTTTAGGAATGTGGTAGTCATAGTTACAAAATTTATATGGTATTCACTAACTTCGATAAAAATATAAAAAAAATTTTTTCGACATAATCCAGTTTCGATGTAAAATTTAGTTTCGCTTGATTCAGGTGATAAAATTTTAAGGACCGATGTTGAATGTCAACCACACTTAAACTTCAAGTTTTTTTCTGCATTTATTTTGGCATTTCTCAATTTCAGACTAACTCAATTTGAACCGTGGAAAGACATAAAATCGAGCAACGCGTTATAGTTATTCAGGCTTACTATGAAAATGGGCGTTCAAATCAAAATGCATATCATGCACTTCGTGATTTTTTCGGTCAATTTAATCGTCCAAGTATGCATACAATCTGAAAAATTGTGAAAAACTTTGAGTATGCCGGGCCTGTGGAAGATGTGAAAACACCAGCACATGCTCATAAAGCTAGTACTGCAGAAAATATTGTTGCTGTTTGCGATAGTGTGGCTGTAGATCCGTCCACCTCAACTCTTCGCTGTGGCCAAAAATTGCACCTCTTACGCTCGTTGTTGATGAACGTAATGCATCAAGACTTGCATTTACACGCTTACAAGCTGCAATTGACTCAAGAACTAAAGCTATTTAATCATTCTAAACGTCGACAATGGTCAGAAGGGTGGAAAGAAATGACAACAGTGGATGATCAATTTTCAAAGATGAGGCACGTTTTCACCTCAGTGGATTCATCAAAAAGCAGAATTATAATCCAAAAGTGATTGTCGACAAACCAATTAACCCACAAAGAGTGACTGTTTGGTGCTGTTTATAAACTGACGGCATTATCGATTCGTATTTTTTCCAAAATGAGGCCGGTCAAGCAGTTAATGTAAATGGTGTTCGCTCTCGTGACACGATAACGAATTTTTTATTTGCAAAATATGATTGGGGACGATATGTGGTTTCAACAGGACAGCGCCACTTGCCACACAGCTAATGAAACAATGGCTCTTTTGCGCGACAAATTCAATGGCCATGTTGTCTTACATTGTGGCGATGTCAATTGGCCCCCAAGATCATGTGATTTACCACGTTGGACTTTTTTCTTTAGGGTCATTTGAAAGGAAACGGTGCCAACAAACATCCAAGAGCTAAAGGTTGAGATTATTCTTCAAATTAACGGCATAAAATCTCAATTATGCCTCAGCGTCATCGAAAATTTGGAGCATCGGATGGAGATGTGCCGCCGAGGTCGGTATATTCTTCCATACATAATTGAACCATACCAATTTTTTCAAAATAAAAAGAAATGATAATAATTTCCTAAATAATTTATGTTATATTCAAAACTAGCATTGATCTTTAAATTAAACCACCCTTTAGATATATGATTGAACAGACAATTTGCTTCTACGCAGAAAGAAATTGTAAATAAATCTTCCTCCAAGATTTTACAGAGATCTTACTTACTTTGCATCGTTTCAAGATTTTAAAATAAAATTGTTGGAGTGCCTTTCATTTCCTTACAAAGCAATTATATATTATTTTTTTTCCAACGGTAGCAATGGCCAAAAAAATGGGTCTCCTCCCTATTGGACTGCTTTAGAAGTTTTAATAAAAAACAGAAACATTAATTGTTTTTGTTTCTTGGGCAAATCCTTCGTGCTCTACAGTATCAAAGTTTCACATTCCTGGGTTACATGAAGCTCGGCACATAATTTGATGCATTAGTAACACTATATTCTTTTATTACTATTTTTTTTTAATGCCCGTACTTAACACGAGTAAAAAAGATAATTTCTTAAAATTTTTCGTGAAACTTATGACATCAAAAATATTTACAATTTAATTAAATTTTTAATTGATTCAATTATTTATTTAATTAGAAAATATTTTGTACATTTTTCAATTAAATAATTAATTGAATCTCTAAATAATTTAATTATATTTCTGTATGATATCTAAAAAAAATTATTAGGTGCAAAAAATTTCTTCTGTATTTTTTTTGTTTTTTTTTTTTGTTTTTTGGAAAATCAACTGATATTATTAAGAAATATTTTTTTAAGGAAAAATTACCTCGAATATCGGTAAGTTTGCACAAAAGTTTTTCATCAACACTACTTGTAAAATTTGGTTCAGTGTACTCATTTATACGAGTAGTCATTGCTGGCCAAACAAGCACTCATAGATGCCATAAATACACCTGTATTTGCTTCTCATCCTTGGAACTGTATGTCTTAATCATTTAAAACGTGAATATCATTCAATTAATCTGACTGTACTTGAGCAAGCCGAGGACATAGTTACAGAGTATAATTTCTCTCATATTTTATTGTGACAAGTGCTGTACTCATCAATTCTTGCATTAAGTTTCATAATAAAAAAAAATTTTTTGTGTCTGCATTTATGACTGAAATATTCAGTGACATGAAAGTATTGTACTGATTCAAAGAATTAAAATACTTTAGAATACGGTTACGAGATATGATGGAGTTTAGAGTGTGAATGCCTACAGCTTCTTAAACCCTCTTACGGCTGGTTTGGTCTGGTGTTCTTGAAGTACGATAGGTTCTATGTTACATAAGTGTCGTCCGTATTTACACACTATTAAAGTCTTCAACGCATCGCTGTTATAAATATTGAAGCATATTCAAAGCCACAGGATTTATGTTGAGAATAGCACTGTTATACTTTAACGTAAGGTGAACTTCAATCCGTAAACATTTTTTATTACTCTAGTGTAAATGAAAATCAAAGCATTCAATCATAGCAGTCACAAGGTAACAAAAGTATATGAAAACAATATTAAATAAAGACTCGCCATTAACCTTATGAACTAATATCAAAACAGGCGCCTTTTGTTTTAACTATTGGTTCACTTTTCATATTTGTACATTTCCAAGAAAACAATAAAACAAGTGGTCAATATTATTTCTTTTTTCTTTATTTTTTTGCTGGTATACGTTACTTTTGTACTTAAATACAACTTCCCTTTTTTTGTTGTTTAAAACAATAATAGGAAACATATTTGAATATTTTTTGGCTACTCAAGCAGCAAAAGCTGCTGTACATAAAAGTTTTGTTATTTGAATCATAAAACTTAAATCTGTTTTGTTTCTGCTAGACTTTTTTTTGTTTTTGGGTTTCGCCCAATGAACTTTGTTTTAGCTTTACAAGTAACACTCAAAATTTAACAAGGAATTGTATAAACTTTTGGCCACTTGATAACAAAAAAAAAATAAGTTCATTGTTGTCTATTGTAATTTTTCTTTGACTTTAAAAAATCTTTAAAATAAAATATTGAAAAAAAAATCTAAAACAATTGTAGAAATAGTTTTGTTTTTTTTATCTGGGCGAATAGTTATTTGTTTAGTTTATTACAATGAGGTGATTTCGAAAAAAAAAATATGAAAATATTATTTTTGTGCAAACAGGGTGTTTCTTAAGGAGAAGTTAATACTAAATATTAAAAACGTCACTCAGGTTTGCTTTAAAATCGTACAGAAAACCCTTAAAGCAGCACGTGGAATTTAAAATGAAGAAGGATTATTAAAACTGACATGGGTCCGTAGCTTAGAATTCATTATTTAATGTCGGCAGTTATATATGGAACACAATATCAGATAAATATTCCGCCTCTGTTAGCTTCACAAATGTGAAGGACATTTTTCATTACATTACACACATTTTTCGTGGCATTTCATTAATTTCATAGCGAATATTTCTTTTGAGTTGCTCAAGCGTTTTTGGTTTGTTGCATAGACCTTGGTTTCCAGATATCCCCACAAAAATAAGTCCGTAAAGATCACTCAACATCACCATTTCTTAAAATAACTTGTTCTGAAAAGAGTTCCCGCAGCAATTCCATTGTAATCATGGCTGTTGGCGATATGATACCGTCTTGTTGGTACCACATGTACCCCAAGTCTTAAGCATGCAGTTGTGGCATTAACAAGTTTTCAATCATATCACAATATCGCTTCCCATTCACAGTTATCGTTACGCCGTTTTCATTTTGAAAGAAGTAAGGTCCAATGATTCCTCCGGACCAAATTGCACACCAGACTGTCACTTTTAATGGATACAAAGGTGACCGATGACTAATTTGAGGGTTTTCCTTTGCCCATAACCACCTATTCTATTTATTCACACGTCTATCCAAATGCAAATGTGCCTCGTCACTCATTATGATTTTTTTCATGATAATCGGGGTAGTCATGGGCGAGCTGTAACATCCTATTGGCACATACACGGCAGCGTTAATGGTCTTGTGGAAGAAGCTCTTGTGTCAACTGAATTTTAAATGGAAACAGGTGATTGTATAAAATTGTGGCCGCAGTTGTTCTTTGAAGATCAACCTCCTGAGAACGACGCTGAATTGAGATTGATGGATTGTTTTGAACAGTCTCTTAAGCAGCAGTAATGTTTTCAGCTGATCTAGCAGTAAATTGCGGTCCATGCTTAGGCCTATAACCTGCAGACCATCTTTCTTCGAAAAAGATGCCATTTGTTGGCACAGTGTTTCTCCCAAAAATTTCATGTAACTTTCTCATCGTCACAGTAATCGATGATTGACTATAATAAAATGTTTTAACGATTAAAACACGTTGGTTTATCGAATATTTTTCCATAATAAACTTGCCACGTGTCTACTTCAGGACTGCCAAATATAAACCGTCAAGACTAATGTTTGTCAAAATGGCGGCAAAAGAAAGTAGTAAACCTTCCCGGCAGCCCGCAGCGCAAATAAATTATAATTAATTTTGACTTTAATTATTTATTTATTTTTTTAATTTCTAAAATTTTATTAAGAAATATATGCGGACGTTTTTCAAAGAATAAAATGTAATGCTGCATTATTTGGATAGTTTCATCTTTATCCTGGATGCTCCTTTTTTCAAGCGCTGAATACTATCGACGGCAATTTTTAAGATTGAGGCAGCGATTACAATCCGTTGACATTTGTAGTGAAAATTCTATGTAGCTGACGTACACACCCAAACCATGATAACTCATCCATAGTGCTTGATAATTAGTAACAATTTTTATTGCTGTTTTGGTGTAATAAGTAGTTTTCAAACTCAATGTTTGCCATCGGATGAAAAATCTATACCGCCGTTCTTTGGTTAGATTTTGCAAATGACGAATCTTTTTCATGCAAGAACAAAAGTTTCGTTTTAGTTATTATTCAGTATTTAAAAATGTCCTTGTTTAAGTTTCTCATGAACATCATTGCTCCACTTCTCACGCAATATTTTCTGTTTTTTTTTTTTTTTTTGTTATTGGGGCCGTAACGAATTTTTCATCTGCATTGAATGAGTATTAAAGAAACAAAGTACCACCTGCCCACAGCTCTAATTGAAGAGTTAAGTCTATATTTGTACATGAGTTTGATCGGTACACGATGACACGCATACCCGGCATATGCTCTTTCACCATGGATAAGAATGTTATTTTTAAAAGAATCCACTGCTCTTCCCCAACAGTCACCTGGAGCAAGTCTGGTTCACATATTCGGCAAATGTCAGCTGATGATAATATTTCTAATATGACCGGTATTAATTCCCAATTGGAATAACCTCTCATTCTATAACAAGACTTAATACACTTTCACCATAAAAGTGGTTCTGAAAAATTATAAATTTGACTTCTAAAACTATTTTCTTAACTTTAGTTTAAAGCTCATTTGCTCTTGTCTCATGGAATTCATTGTTACTTTTATTCATTTGTAATATTTTCAATAAGTAAAATAAATATTTATTTAATCATCATTATTTGAATGCTGTGTCTAAATATTTTGATAATAATGATGATGTTTATTTAAACAAAGGGGGTGTAACTTAAATAATAAAAAAAAAATCAAATGCAGCAACATTTTTGTTGTTGTTTAACTTTTTGTTTGCTGTTTATTAACAATCAAACATTGAAACAAGTTCGATCAAAAATAACGCCCTTAGGCTAATTTTCAAAAAAAAAAAAAAGAAAAAAATTAAACTAAAGATTGCACTTAGCAGGGAAGGTATGCCCTTACTACTCATCCTTGCTAACAAAGTTTTATTTAAAAAAAATAATGGTTTCACACAAATTTGTTTGCTTATTTTAAATTATTTCAATTAAAACTAAAGTTTTATTTAGATTGATTTTTGATTGCTGAAGAGTAGAATTCTTCCCCTTTTTTTTGTTATCGCTTCTATCCTATAGTATGTGCTCTAAATTTGTGTGGGTGTTGTTTCTCTTATTGAGTTTCTGGTATTCTTGTTGTCTTTCATCTAAATAAGAATTGAACTCTTAACTTTATTTTTATTTTAAGCTGCCTCATCTGTTTTCTTTTAGATACCAATTCGAAAACTTATGTGGCAACAATTGCATTCATAAGTAACAAAAATATATTTCAAGATCTAGGACGATTTTAGGAAGTACTACATGGCTTAGGAGACTAGTAGGAGAAGTTTATTCTTGTTGTGATTTATATTTTATATCAGCTGTTCCCTGGCAATTCGCTACCCTAATGAGAATAATTGTACCAGTACCACTCTTCCGAGCAAGTTGTTGCCCGTTTTAGTCATACTTACGACCGAATTCTTGCAAAATTTAGATAAACCATTTCAACGACCATACCAACAAGCACTAAAAATTTAATCGAATTTGGTTTGAGCGTTTGTGAGTTATAAAGTCACAACGCACCTGCAACATTTTTTTTATACAAAAAGATTTAAGTTTTATTCTTCGTGTGTCTTTAGCTGGCATTTCTCGGTAGTAAGGCAGTTGGAAACGGACTTGCGGTAGTTAGTAAAACTGTTGGAGATGCCGTCTTGCTAATTCGGGTAAACAGAAAAAGACTCCTTAAAACAACAACAGGAGAGAGCTTGGTTCTATTATAAAATAAAATTGGTTGGCAGTGATACCTTAATGCCACTTTTACCTTTGCAAGAGAGTAATTTTTCAAGTCGTACGACCCCAAAAAAATAAAATATAAAAAAGATAGACCTACCGATTGAGTGTTGAAAAATTCTCTTCCACGAGTCTAAACTTCGACTGGAGCACATTCTTTAGATTCATATTGCCAACTGAGTGCGCGTAGGAACAACAAGTGCTGGGAAATAGGGTACGAATACAAAAACTTTCTAAGAGTTAGAAATAAAGGACGGAAAGACCGCTCCCTCCGTTAAGGGATGAAAAAGTCCAGTTGAAGTAGCTGAAAGAGCGTGGATTAAAATTTTTAGTTGACAACGAGAAACAGCCAGGCAATAGGGAATGTCATAAGGAACAACAGATAAACAAAAGACGTCACTACTGTGAAATATATTTCAGAAGAAGTTCTAGACTACCAAGGCGTACAGATACCCAAAAAATTAAAACAACCGGTGTCTTGTTTCTTTAATTAATGTGAAAAACTTCTCATATAAAAATATTGTACTCATCTTGTTCAAAATTCACCCCAGGTTTTATATTCACCATTCTTCTGTTTGGCGGCGACAACATTGTCGTCACTTTGATATAATATCAATACATATTTGGTATTCTCAAACAGTTTAATAACGACGTTGCCTGTTTATCGACAATGTCAATAAAAAATATAAACAAATCTAATATTTGGTTCAGTTGATTTATTTGTTTACTATTTTTAATTGTTTTAAAAATTAAAATTTTATGAAAATTTAAAAAATGTACTTTCCTGCCAACACTGACTGATGAAGAAAGTAAGAAACAATGGTGCAAAGAAGACTTTTTAGACAGAAATTTAAAAGTAAGTGAGAAATCCAAAGTTATTCATTTCAAACTAATGCTTTGTTTCTCCATTTAAAGTTCGAAAATTGTTTCTGGCTGAATAAAGCAGCAATCAACAAATGCAAGTGGATATCTTGGGGGTACATGGCTTAGCATTTGAAATGACTTAAACCCGTTCTGTGACTTCAAAGAAATCACATGAGACTCCCTGAACCATATCCTTATGGTTGACTTGCTTTTGAAAATGGAGCTGATTTTTCATAGTTTCTTCAATGGCGCTTAGTACCAGCTGCTTATACCGCCTCCAGTAGCTTAATACTCTATTTTGTGAATTTTATTAAACGCCAGGGGCGTTTAGAGCTGTCGCAATAATGTCTCTTAAAGTTAAAAGGAACAGTAGCTCCTTGAAAACCTCTGAAAAGTGATGGATTTTTTTTTCCAACTCATCAACTAATTTTTCAAATTGGTTGGTTTGTGTTAGTAATCTTCAGTTTCTCCATTTTCAATTTTATTTTAACTATTTTTATAGTTTATTAAATTTTTTGTTTGTGCGCCATACCTTAATTACACACGACAATATCAACAGCATTTCGAGACAATATCAACGTCACATTTCCTTACAAAATACCAAATTCATATTGCCAGTCATTGATAAATGGCAATATTGACAACGAAAATACCGATTTAAAAAAAAAAAAGATTAAAATTGTTGTCGCCTTGTTTTGTCGACGTCATACAGAATAAGGATGATTGTTCTCTATAACATAAATAATAAAAAAGTTAACGAAGAACTGAAGCTCATTTAAGTTTCAAAAACAAGGTACTTGAACGAAAAGCTACAAGTGTTCAAATTGATTGACTCTCTTTAACGCTGGTCAACCAAAGCGAACCCCTTAAATGCCATTTCTTTCAAATATCGACAGTCAAGATCACTATTATTAAAACTGAAAGATTAATTAAATTATTTCTGCCTCAACACTTAGAATATAAGGGAGGTTAAAATGGTATCAAAAACTTTAATACTGTTCTTATACTGCATTATTCTTAATGCAGCATTCTGTAGCCTTAAGTTAACATACTGCCCAATTTTGATGTACAACTCAAGAATGATCATGATTGCTTATGGCCATTGTAATGAGATTTTTGTTTTTTTTTTGTCTTCTGATTTGTATAGATTTTATTTTCTTTATTTGCTTTATATTTATTATTCCAAAGAGATGGTCTCGTTTCGTTCTTCTTCTTCTTCTTCTTCATCATCACCATAATCATCATCACTAACATCATTATCATCATAGTCGTCATCATTGCCATCAACAGTATTATCAAAATCTGTAGTTCTGCTTTGCAATGACCTTTAACTGTTATAAGTACGGCACGATCATCTTTGATACTGAATTAAACATTCCTTTTTTTTTCTTGTTAACATTCACAATGCCTTTTTATTTTCTAAATGCAGTTGTTGTTTTTGTTTGTATATTGTGCCACATATTTGTGGCATTACTGAGCCATGGGAAATGGTTTAGTTTTTGCTAAATAATTTAAAGAAACAAACTTTAAAAGTTGAATGAATTTTTTTTTAAAGAGATATGAAATTCATTTATTTTAACAATAATATCAGCGACACTATTTTAGTTTACAATAAAAATTTACTTTTAAACATTTTATTTATTTATTTATTTATTTATTTATTTATTTATTTATTAACTTTTTTTCTTAAGGCTTTGTTGATCAGACCACAATTTCTATTTAATGAAAAAAATGGTTCAATGAAGTGCTTTTATATTTTCTAAAATTATTTACAACCTATTGTGGGTGTAACTAAATCGTGGGAAATTTCATCTAAAAACCTGACCGCATATTCTCTCTAAATTTACGCATACATTCATACATAAAAAAAGCGTTTTACAAAACCCCAAACAAAGTTTAAATAAGAAATTTTTTTTATCTTTCTTTATGGCTGCGGTTTGAATAAACGCTGACTCAGTTCTGTAGGATTGATTTTTAAAATTTTTGTTTTAGCCTTAACCGTAACGCAATTTATAATACAAGATAAATGTAGTTTTTGCTCAAGCATACATACATACATATATATACACACATACATACATACATACATGTATTTGACCACATACATAAAAATGCGGTATAAAAATGAAAATCTGTAAAATATTGCAAGAAGAATAGTCATTTTATTTTGGTTTCGATGCTGCTATCACACGCCCCCATGAGCGACCTGCTTTCATCTTATCTAGTGGATTTTTGTTTTTTTTCTAAGTGTATGCTACACTTGATAAGAGGAGCATAATAATTCGCAAGAGCCATGTGGCTGTATGACAACAAAATAGTATATATGGGACTAAATATATGTCTAATTAAATTTATTATAATATAACTGTGGGCTTATTAAATGTACAAATGCACCTGCAAGACCAAAATTCAACTATCATATATATTTTTTTGAAAGCACTTTTTTTGTCGGTTGCAAATATCTCCCATACCACTGCATCAAATTTAATGATGACGAAAAATAATTAGAAATTGAAAAATTAATATTTTCATTGATAAAAATCATATTTTATATAAAACTGCATGATAATGCAGTAATTATGTGTTTTTGTTCAAGTGTGGTAATGCAGGGAACTGCATGATAATACCGTGATTATAATTTTGTTCAAGTGTGGTAATGCAGTGTCGCTTCTGCATGATAATACTGTTGTTTATAAATGTTTAACTTCTGGTAAATATCGGGTGTTCTTTTAAGCCCGATAGAACTTTATATTATAAAAAATAACACTAAAAATACAAATTTTATGAAAAATGTTTTCCTAATAGTTTTAGTGAACTTTATCAATTCATTATGAGTAAACTCGCGCTTGATCAACGCTATAAAATCATCCAAGTTAAGTTTGAAAATCAGTCATCAATTCGAGCAACTTATAGACGACTTCGGGATTTTTATGGTAAACATAATCGTCCGTCTGAGCAAACCATCCGTCGAACTAAGAATACATTTCGTACCACATACTCTCTAGAGGATGCAGTAATATTAACACGTCGAAGGAATGTGCGTACTCAGGAGACTATCGCTGCTGTTAACGAAAGTGTGGAAGAAGATTAAAATTTGGCGCAAAGATTTTGGCCTACACCCATATATAATCCTGCTAGTGCAGGAATTAAAGCCACGAGACCATTATATGCGTTGTTCTTTCGCCGATTGGGCTCTGGAGCAGTTAGTAACTGACCCGTTGTTTTATCGCCAATTTCTGTTCAGCGAGAGGCTCATTTTTGGATTAACAGGTATGTTAATAAGAACAATTGCTGCATATGGAGTAAGACCAATCCACAACATACCCTGCAGACTCCCTTGCATCCAGCATAATGCACTGTTTGGTGTGGTTTACACGCTGGTGACATCATCGGACCTTAATTATAAAAAAAATGAGGGCGGATCTCTCGTTACAATCAATGGAGATCGATACCGCACCATGATTAATGATTTTTTGTTTGAAAACATGGATGACATAGATCTGGATGAAATGTGGTTTTAACAAGATGGCGATTGCAACCATCGAGTTATTAAAATTAAATTTCGGCGAAAAGTTGATTTCAAAAAATTGACCTGTCAATTGGCCTCCAAGGTCGTGCGCTTTGACACCTCTCGATTATTTCCTGTAGAGCCACGCGAAGTCACTGGTTTATGCTGATAAGCCAGCATCAATTGACGCTTTGGAGGCCATTATTGTTCGTGTTATTCGTGACATACGGCCAGCAGTACTTGAAAAAGTGATCCAAAATTGGCTGACCAAATTCCGCTTCATTATGAGCAGCCGCAATGGCCGTATATCCCAAATAATTTTTAATAATTAATGCCATGTTCTGCTCTTTCGTATAAAAAAAAATTGTGTTATTTTATACAATTAAAAGTTCTATCAAACTTAAGAAAACACCCTTATTTCTGTTAATAGTACAGCCCATGATATTTTTCATTGCTTCCCTTTTTTTTGTATAAAAATACATATAAAAAATAATACATATGTATGTAGTTGTGAGTTCGCCCAATTACAAATGATACCTTAATGCTATTTATTATTTTTTATATTTTGTTGTTGTTGTGTTAAATTGTGGTTGCTTTTGGTATGATGTAGTTTGTTCACATTTATTCAATATAATTGCCTGCGGCTATTTAAAGTATAAATTAAAAGTCAAAAAGCAAAACTAAAGCAAAAATGTATTTAGATTGTGTTTTACAATTGTGTCAGCTAGTTGAACTTATGGTCACCTTCATTTAATTCGTTCACCTACGTTTACGATTTTAAAGACATTTGAAAATTGGGATTTTATGCCATAAAAAATAAAATAAAAATATTAAAAAAATACAAGATGATCTCTTTAAAAGTTGATTTAAGATTATGGCAAACTTTTTTTGTGAACAAAAGTAAATTAACATAACTGCACAATGAAAGCTTGTAAAACAAATGCAAGTTCAATACTTGCAGCTAAAAAGATTAACAACAAAAAATCAACCTGACCATTATGATTGACCTTTCTTTCGTTAAATCTTTTTCTGTTGGCTTTTGTTTAAAAGCGCAATTTTTGTTTTTTTTTTTTTTGGTGATCTTCAGTAAACTGGGTTTGTGTGTGCTGGAGATCTTGTATATCACCTTTTAACGTTGTTGCTTTTAATGCCTTACAATAAACAGAAATTGTTTGTTAAACAATATCTGTTAAAATAAAACCGCCCATCGCCGCTGAAGATGCTTATTGTTATTTGTTAAGTCAATGAAAGCATTCACCTTTTATCTAAATTTAAATATATATTTTTAGTTAAACTAACAGAAATATTTAAATACGCGTTGCTTTATAATAAACCTTTCCCAAATGATGAACCAAAAAATCTGTTTGAATGTGGTTCATTTTACTGATACAAATTAATTGTTCTAATTTATTTAATTTTTATTATGTTGGCTCTTAAAACTTTGAATACGATCACGATTTTCTAGAATATATTAAGTAAAATTTTACACAGTTTTTTTTTTAATTGCAGGCTTAAAATCCAACTTCTATAATGAGGGCAGTTAGGTTCTGTACTGTACCACCTATTAAACTGACTTCCATGGTAACATAAATAACCAAAAGATCTTTATTTATGTTATATGTTGTAACGCTACATAGATTTTATTTTCATTCATAAATGTATCATGCTTTTCATAAGCAAATGTATAACTTTTTTCAGAATCATATTTAATTTTTTTATGCTTTTTTTTGTTGCTCAAAATCATATTTAATTTTTTATGCTTTTTTTGTTGCTTAAAATGCATGTGTGTGTGTGTGGTCTATCTATTTTAATTTGTCCAACGCTCTTGTCACCGTTAATTGTTAATAAAATCTTGTTTTTAATTCAGATTTAAAATTGTAAGTGATTTTTTATTATTTCTATCATGATTCTCATGCTCATATTAAGCCAACACTTGTTTTGAAAAACTGAATCATATTGGCAAACTACAAGTGGGCAATATGAAAAATTTGTAGACATCATTTGCTACAAATGTTGCCAGATCGTTTGATAGAAAAATATAATTTTCTGGCATTTTAAATACATTTTTTTATAAAATTTTTAATAGAACAAATGTATTACTTTTTTCATTTTTCATTATTAAGGGAATAGTTAAATAAAGGAAAATTGATGTACAATAAAAAAACCGACTTAAAAGCAGATTTTAGCGATCTGTCTATAACGACTTGTAATTTGGGCCACATATTTAAAATTGCATTAACTATAGGCATACCCTTTATTTGAAAATTTTATATATCTATACTTCTAAATATACCAGACATTCTGTAAAATTTTCAAGCTTTTGTTAATAACGGTTCAAAAGGTCAAATAACATCAACTATGGGAACACCCTTTAATTTTTTAAGTTAAATTGTGGAATTAGAAACGCAGATTGCTTATAAATTTCAGCTAGCTGTCTATAACAATTAAAAAGCTTGTCCATAGTTATCAATTTACATTAACTATAGGGGCACCCTTTATTTTCCAAATTTAAGTTTCATACAGGCTTTTGTAGCGCAATTAGCAACACGTGTTCTCTATTAGCTTCAGCCATTTATCTAAAACTGTTCATAATTATGGCCACATACATCAAAATAATTGAACTATTGGGGCACCCTTTAATTTATAATATTAAATATTTATGCTTGTTAGCATAACTATCATAGAAAACGATTTTCTGTGCAAGGGTTTTTTTAAGGGTTTCTCTATAACGCTTCGAAAAATAGAGCCATGTAGCACAAATTGCATTAATTTTGGCAACACTCTGTAATTTTTATATTCAAATTGTATATTTGTTGGTTTAGCGGACTTAGCAACACACAGGTGGCTTGTAAATTTCATTTGTGGGGGTATAACAGTTTAACAGTGTGACCATATACATACATCAATTTACATTATTATTGGCACACCCTTTAATTTCTTAATCCAATTTTTATACTTGTTGTTATAGTGGGCATAGCAATACAGGTTCTATGTAAACTTCTACCGTCAGTCTTCAACTATTCAAAGGTATGGCCATATATATCAAATTAAATGAATTATTGGGGCACCCTTTAAAGTATAATTTTGAATATTTATAGTAAACGACATTCTGTTCAATTTTCAAGCGTTTATTTAAAAGGCTTCAAATTACTGGCCCTTATAGGGCTATGACATATAGGGTCACCCTTTAATTTTTAGATTTATTTTTGTATTGCTTTGTGCTATTGGGAGCTACATGTTTATGTTTTATAGAGACACCCTATAATTTTTAATTTAATAAACAGTTTTTAAAACCGGACCAATCTGTAAGCCTATATAGCCTTTCAAACAAAGAAAAAAAATTAAAAAAATCGGTTCAGAAATAATCGAGTTCTCCAGACACAAACTTAAGATCAGCAGCATTCACACGAATTGATAGCCTGCTTCTTCTTTTGTAGTCGGATCAAAATGGACTATATAGCTTTAAAATATTTCTTCAAAAATATTATTTTTTCTAATAAAAGAAATGATTTATAAAATTTGATTAAGAAAGAAAAATTATTTATATACTTAAGTCCAAGGTTACCTTCAGTCAGATTAAAACATCAGAAAATCAAACAATTTTTCCGCGAAGACTAAAATAAGTATCTTTAGCGCATATCCCTATGCAGTACTACTCTATGGCTCGTTACTATCGAAATGCGGAGAAAATTATAATCTTCTACAAACTGATGTCTGAGAAATATACTAACAATACGGTTGTCCCGAATAATCAACAAGGAAAAATTTCTTCAATTAACAGAAGAAGAAATTATAGATATTCAAATGAAATTAAATTAAACCACGGGAGTATTAAAATAACACTGTCCAACAAATTAAGACTTTTTGAATGGCACAGAATAGCAACCCCATAATTCTGAAAGGGTATGTAGAGGACATCATTTTTGTAGAACAAACTTATGGTCCAGCACGTCTGAGTTTTTTTTTACAGTGGGTCAAAATTTTCATTTTTTGGTCGAAGGGAGCATTATACTGTATGAAAAAAATGCTGTAAGTTAATGTCTGAGAGAATTCTTATGGTCTGAGTTATATTGTGGAATTGTATGAGGATTATTTTTGTGGAAGATCTTAACCCTCTAACTGGTCACTTTATGGGTCAATTTGACCCTTTTTTCGAGAAAATCAAAAAATATCCTTTAAAAAAGGACATTTAAGGATTAAAAATTGTAGGAAAATGTTTGCCGGAAAATTTCAGTGGGGGTCACCAAAGACACCATTGCTGTAAAAAAAGCTCTTCACGCTTAATTTGTAAAATTATACACCAACATATACAAAACAGGTAAAAACGGCGTCTTTGTAAATGGGATTCACGTGCTACCAGCAGCCATTATCATAGTAAATATTTCGAAGAAATATTAAATCGCCGATATTAATTATTGTTGTTTTTTGTTGAAACTTTAATTTTATCTTTACTTTATTGATTGGACAAAAATCTCTAGTTTATTTAAAATGTTTGTGAGAAGTTTCTTGAAGAGCTAAGTAAGCAATAGCGAAATGGCCATCGAGAAGTGCTTTCAGCTTCAATAATAAATATCGATGATTTTAAAAATTTAATCCGGATACAAAATATCACGATATTTAAAAAAAAAATAAATTCAATATTCAAATTAGATGACGAAAGTACCTCTAAGAATTACTATTGTGCACTGGAAAACGCAAGGTACACCCAAGTACGGTAGACCAAAGTACATCTGAAGTCGCTCAAAATATATAAAACCTTTAACGAGGTACGTTCTATCCCTATTAATAGACAATTATATTGATTTCATGTAAACAGATTATGTTTTAGATAGAGGAAGAAAATATATATTGTAACGAATATAAGAGCTGGCAACCCCTGTTGTTGTTATCAGTATGAGCGTGGTGAATAAATTAATTCAACTAATGGTGTGTGTATAGAATAAAAACCACAATTTAGCTAACAAAAGCTGAGCAGCCTCAATGGCTGCGTTGGTAGAGGTGCGTACTGCAAAACAGAGGGTCCTGAATTCGATACCGCATTCGGACATGCGTGCAACGTAAAAATAATAAATGTTATAATTCAATTAAAAAATTAATAAACCAGCAGTACAAACCTTCCGAGAGGCAAAAGGTAATTATTGTGTGAAGCCATGACAGACAATTTAGTGAAGACGTCCAATTTAATATAAGAGTAACAGATAATTGACCAGAAGCCATTTATAATAAAAATTAAGAGCAGTAGCGAGTGGTTAGCGTAGGAAAGGGTAACAGCGCATAACAACAGTGTATGGCAGACGTGTGTTGAGGCTATTGGCTGGCTTGGATAAAAGGAGTAGTGGAGATGTCTGTGAATGGTTAAGGTTACTAAACAAGGCATCGAGTAGTTCATGTCTCGCCGGAATAACTCAGTAGTGTAGCCTGGATGTCTGCGTTTGTAATAATAACGCATGTTTAGTAAATACGAGACCAAGGGTTCACAAGACCGGTAGGATCAAGAAGTATAGCCAGAGAAAGCCTTAAAGTAAAAGAATACAGAAATCATAATGAGCCACTGTGGTATTTGAAATCAAAAGAATCCGCACGTTTGTTCTGCGCAAAGAGGAAAAACGTAACAATATTTATGTTTCTGCTAACTTTCTTGACTGTATTAAAACAACTGAGGTAAGCAGGGTAAACATATCTTCAAGCCTTAAATTAATTTTTCGGCATTCTTCACTTAAGCATGAAGAGCAAGTAGTTTAAGACTGAAGAGTTAAAGCAAGCCACCGCTGCAATTTTGGGGAAAAATATCCCCTATTAATTTGGTCGCTTAACAAAATCTGGCATCACTTTAAGATGTTATCAAAATTCAATCTTAATCTTCAACAACTAAAACATTTTAAATTAAAGCAATATTTTTCCCCTTATGAAAATTAACATCATAAATGTGCAAGCAATCAAATCGTGCATGTAACTTTAACAAATTCAAGTCCTGAGTAGTGGAATGACTATAAACACTCTGCTGCAGCAGTCGTCTTGTTGTTTTCCTATATGGCAGATTATTTGACGAAATTAAAGCAAATTTTAATGCAGTCACATTTAATGATCAATTTTTTTTTATTTTTTTTTTTTTTTTTTTTTTTTGTTTAAGCCAACTTTATGAGTCTACTTTAATAAGTGCGATTTGAAAAACGTTTAAAATTTATATGGTGGACTTTACTAGCCAACAAAATATGAAATCAAGTATGACGATAAATGCTTAAGAAGAAGAAGAAGAGTATGAATTTGTCTTTACATGCAAGTAAGGAAATCCTATCGTTGTGTTTGACATTTAGTAGCATTAATTCATACCAAATCACCTGCAGATTATGTTTATAGGCTCACATTATCATTTCACTTTTATTATAATTTATAAGTTTGTCGAAGTTTTCGAAAGTACCATCAGAAGGAAAAACAAGAAGAGGAAGAGGCAGAGGCAGAGACAGAAGAATAATATACTGATTAGTAACCAGAATTTAATTTGAATTTCTGCAGATGTGATGGCCTTGTGTTTGCTGATTTGGAGCATTAAAAAAAATAAACAACTGGCCAATAGACCGTTTCTGATTAAAACCAAGGTTGTTTTTGTTTTTCTTCTTTTGTATTTTTGTTTAAAAAACAAAGCTTAAGAAAATCAATTCGTCCGTACATACATATATATTCCATTATTTTTTTCAATTAACATTTTTATTTGAAATTATTTTTACAGCTCATTAAGTCAACTGTTAAGCGGTTGTAAATTTTAACAGATTACAAAGTTAATATTACAATTTTGCATTTAAAATGCCACAGAGAAGCAACGACGACGTGCACGTTTTAAGTTTTGCTAGTAGACGGGCCACACACATCGTAACTGTAACATTAAGGTTAAAATCATTAAAACGTTGTTGTTTTTTCTACTTCTTCTTTACTTTTTGCCTTTGAGAACACACATAAATATTAAACGTAGCATGCATAAGTTTTGCATATAAGTGGCAAATAACAAACAGATTTAATGCTTTTAAGCCTCTTATGTTAAGCAATAAAAGCATACTTTAATATCCGTATATTAATTTTCTCAACACAGACACAGACATACACATACACACAAATACACCACAGATTATATATTGAGTTTAACTCATAAAAAAAACACAAAATGTCATTTTTATTTGACTGCAAAATTTTGAATTTAAAATTTAGTTTAAAAAGAATAAAAATAAGCTTAGAATTTTTATGTTAAGATTTGCTTTTAGGCCCAGAGCCAGAAGAAAAATATAATATTTTGCAAACGGTTGGCAAACCGGATCTAGTTGGACTTTTTGAACTGAACACATTTTATGTTGTATTAACTTGACCCATAAGAAATTTAAGATTAGAAAAACATACAGCTCTTATTGGATTTAGATAAGCAAGTTCAAAAACCTTTCAAAGGCAATGAAACATGGTGTGCTAAAGTATGTCCACTTAGAAATCTCGTTGAACCCATTTGATTAACTTTCTAATGAGATTATAGTTTGCATTCGCTTTTGGTGCCAAAAGGTACTATTTGCGAAAAATTATTACATTAAAAAAATTAATTATATAATTTACAGACCAAAATATGCTTCATAATCCAATGGAAAATAAATAATTTTTTTGTTAAAAAATAATGCCTACATTCACATTTGGTACCAAAATGTACTTTTGCGAAAAAAAATGTTACTCAAAAAAATATTTACATAATTGAAAGCCCAAAAGAAGGTTTATAATCCAATGAAATATCGCAAAAAAATTTATTATTTTCTTAAAGGAATACATTCGCATTTGGTACCAAAAGGTACTTTTTATGAAAAAAAATAATGTTACACAAAAGAAAAAAAATATTTACATAATTTAGAATAAAAATAATGCTTATAATCCAATGGAATAGTACAACAACAAAATATGATTTTTGAAGGGAATAATGCCTACATTCGCATTTGGTACCAAAGGTACTTTTTTCAAAAAAATAATGTTACACACAAAAAAAATTTACATAATTTAGAGCCCAAAAGAAGGTTTATAATACAATGAAATATCGCAAAAAAATTTATTATTTTCTTAAAGGAATATATTCGCATTTGGTACCGAAAGGTACTTTTTACGAAAAAAATAATGTTAAAAAAATATTTGCATAATTTAGAGCCCAAAATAATGCTTATAATCCAATGGAATATTGCAAAAAAAATTTTATTTTTCAAAGAAATAATGCCTACATTCTCATTTGGTACCAAAGGTACTTTTTGAAAAAATAAATTTACACAAAAATATATTTATATATTTTAGAGCCCAAAACAATGCTTATAATACAATAGAATTTCGCATAAAATCAGTATTTTTTAAAGGAATAATGCCTACATTTGCATTTGGTACTAAAGGTACTTTTTGAAAAAAAAAATGTTTAAAAAAAATATTTATATATTTTACAGCCCAAAACAATGCTTATAAAACAATGGAATTTCGAAAAAATTAGTATTTTTAAACGAATAATGCCTTAATTTTTTGTACTAAAGTACTTTTTGGCAACACAATTTTTTAAGAGAAAAAGTGTATAATTTTGTGATCAAAACTGGCTATATTATAAGGAACTAGTCTGTCCGTTTGAGAATGCAGATGCTGATCTCTAACAAAAAAGTGGAAGATTTGAAATAAATGGAGTTTTCAAAAAAAAAAATTAAAAGTACTTTTTGAGAAACATTTGTTTTATCTTTTGCAGCAAAATTTATTTATTGAGACAATATATCTTTTTGTTAAAAAAAGATTTTTGGAAAATTTTAACTTTGAAAAAAAAAACACTCTGAAAAAAATACTTTTTGAAAAAAATGAAAAATAAGGGTACTACTACTACTCTTTGCTAAAAAATACTACATTTTGAAAGAATAGAAAAAAAACTTATATTAACTCACAGGAATATTAAATGAAATTAATTAATTTTTAGATCATGTGTTGTTTTTTATCCCTATTTAATGACTATTGAGTGTGAAAGCACGTCTCCATGGCCCTTTCCCTGCCACTTACTTAGCTCTTCAGGAAACATCTCACAAACATTTTAAATAAACTAGATTTTTGTCTAAACAATAAAGTAAGGACAAAAATTAATGTTTAAGCAAAAACAAGAATAATCAACAATGATTTTATTTTTCGTTATTCACTGTTTACGGCTGACTTTTTGTCAACAATCAATATCTGTGATTTAATCATTTAAAAAATAGCACGATATTTTTAAAAAATTAAAAAATTATTTAAAAAATTTACTAAAAAAATGTTTTCTGAAAATATCGAATTTTTCTTTAAAAAAAACTTATATTTTCAGTTAAATTTTTTTAATTTAAAAATTATACATTTTTTAAAAATAATAAAAATAGAAGCGATTTTGAAGGGGGAAATAAAATTGAAGAAAAACTAGAACTAGGTAAACCGTTCCTCTGGAAGCAGGATATTAGGTTAATTGCAATAATGAATCTGATCAACAAGCATATTAGGTTATTAGTTGGTACATTAATGTATCTTGCCATCTCTACGCGACCTGACATTTTGAACTCGATTTGTAAAATGTCTCAAAGAAACACTGAACCACATAAGGAGCACATGACCAAACTGAGACATATCCTTCGTTACTTGTCTGGAACTATTAACATAAAATTGCAGTTCAATGATGGAAGCAACAATCTAGAAGGATTTATGTACGCTAGTTGATTGGGGAGGAATCATGTTGACAGAACATCATTCCCAGGCATCACATTTTATTTTTGTGAATGTCTTGTTACATGACAGTCCAGGAAGCAATTATCAATGGCACTTAGCAGTCAGAAGCCCAGTATATAATAGTTTTGGATGCGGCGAAGGAAGCAATTTATTTAAAAAGGCTTTTCTAGAAAAATTATGAAATTGCTGATGGTTCAGTTGTAATTCATGTTGATGATCTGATGGAACACATAAGAGCACTGGTTAAAAACAAAAGTGATAAACTAGAATATTCTCTAACTGCTGATGTGATGATGAAGAATTTGTCAAAAGTAAAGCACTTTAGTTTTGTAAATTTATTGAATTTCAAATGATTATTTTTGTAAAATAACATACATTTATGTTGCGGGGAAGTGATGAAATATGTAGCAACCTTTGAACAACATATTATGAAGTTGTTTAAAATATTTATGTATCGCCTTCTTTTCATTCATTATCATTATAAACTTCTTTTTGTTAAAATCAAATAAAATTTCTTAAATATATTAATAAACTAAATTTAAAACCAAAATAAAGTCAATGGAAAATATTCGAAAAAAAATTCTTTATAAAAAACAATCTTATATTTTAAGCAGAGTACCGCAATGCTCTGTGACATCTCACATATGAGAGAGCAGTAAGACATTTAAGTTTTTGTAGTTTTTTTTCATAAATGTGTGAGTGGCTAGAGAGTATTTTGTTTTTTTTTTTTTTTTTATTTACGAATGTAATGCTGTAATTTTTTTTCTTTCTATTCAAAAGTGAAAAAATGCGAAAAAATTTTTTTCACGTAAGTGCTCATTTGTGAGAATTTACAATTTTAATAATTTGTCATAAGTGAAAAGGTGGTCGTAATTTTTTTTTTCATTAATAGCCTGTTCAGATATTACTCAATATTCAGCTTTCTCAATAAAAGCCTATAGTGAGCTAAATATTCCATACAAAATCTCAATAATTTATAGCGCAATAAGTACAAAATTGTTATAATATTAAAAAACAACACTGTTCAGAAGATGTGTGTTAAGCAAAATTTCGAAATTTAAACCTTAGACTCAAACCAATTGCGGTAAACTAAGTTAAATTTTGAAATTAATCCTCAGACACAAATTAATTGCTTCTAAGCCAAACTTATTTTGTCAATACATAGAATATTGACTCAATTAAATTGCATGTATAAAAACACTATAAGCGTTCGCGTGTGTGTATATATGCATATTTTGTTATGTTATACTGCCGGCGTATATACGCGTATGTTAAAAATTTTTTTTTTTTTCTTTTAGTATATGCAGATGTCAGATATGTACTTTTGAGCTGTTATGGATTACTATATTCATCAGTGGCCTTTTTAAAACATTACTCTACTAGTTATTTTAAAACCAAATATATTGCCTGATATAATACGCATTTGCTTTATTTTTACACTTACTTGCATCAATGCTAATACATACATATATTCATGTTGGATCGCAAGCAGACAAATTTTTTGTTGTTCGTTAATGCTCATGAAAAAGAAAAAATTTTTTTTCATTCATGAGAAACTTTATTAATCTTATCTTTGAGCTCATAAATGAGAAATTTTTAACGCTGAAAAATTCTTACCATTCGTTTATGAAAAGCAGCATTAATGAGAGTGATGTTATTTAATCCTTATCATATATGAGTGTTTAAAAACATAATAGACGCACTCAATCAGGTGTGATCGCAGTAAGAAAATATTTTTAATGGTCGAAAATGAAATGAAAAAAAATCGTAGAAATCTCGTTTATGAAAAATATCATTAACGTTTATGTTTGAATGCTCATAAATGAAAAATATCTTACCGTTGCAAAAAAATTAACTCCTGAAGAAGTTAATGTCATAAGATTCGACTTTTGAAAACACCTTTTTTAAAAAAATTAGTTTTTGCAAATAGTGTTTTTTTTTTTGCTGACTGTAATGAGAGCTGTGATATACATGAGAAGAAAAAACATATTTTTGTTTGGATAAAAATTTTTTTTCGGTTTTTTTTGTTTTGGGAAAATTTCTACTTCGTAAAAAATAGTCGGCATTATCTTAAGCTTTTGATTAGGTTTTGAATAAATTTATTAGTCCTATAATTCTATCTATAAAACACATTCTAGTAAAAACAATTGTATCGTTTCAATTTAGATTTGTTTTTCCAATATTAAAAAAAATGCTGTTTAATATTTTGTTTAAGTAGCATAAAACCCATTTGATATCCATAGTTTTTGATTTTGACCGCTAATAACATATTTAAATGTTTAATTGCTCAATTACCAACACCTTTGTCTAAAGGCAGTCTGCTTATAATAGCGGCTTGTTTTGAAGTCCTCTTCAACAGTGTGGTATGTATGGCTACTTGTAAAGAATGATTTTACTTTATTTTAAGGTGACAGTTTTATCAAACGAAAAAATTTACATAGAAATTATCCCGTGAGAATATTAGATACTTAAAGTAGTTGTGCTTGTTTAGAGAAAAATAAAATGCACGAAAATATAAGTTTAACGGAAGACTGGCGTCCAGAAGACTATAAAACATTTTAAAAGAGCACCAACAAGCGACGGATTTTAAGGATTTTTAAAAATTCTAAAAAAAATAACAAATAACAACGACTTAGTTAACAAGTTTGTTAACATAAAATCAAAACGCTAGAAAGACTTATAGACATGACTATAACATTAAATTAAAAGTAAGAATCAAGCGACGTGCTTAACATGATTTTAAACTAATTACAATGGCAACAATTTAGTTTTCTTGAAATGCACAAAATGCCACATAAACCTAAAAGAAAGACAAAAAACACTTGTTTTGTGTGTGTTTTTTTTTATAAAAATTACAATTTCATTCATGAGTTGAAAGAAGTGTAAAGAAAATTTTAAATTAAAACTGAATCAAATTGAATACTTTTTAATTTATTTTTATAAGTTTGTTGCTTAAGTCTTTTGTTTTATAGGTGAGTTTCAGATTTTTTTTTTTTTTTGTTAATGTGTTGTATCAACGAGAAATTTACAATTAATAAACAATTAAATTAAACTCTTTGGGCGCCAGTCAGACGTCTGAATGCATTATTTTTTCTTTAAATTATAACTAAAATGTGTTGTGCATTTGTAATTCTATTTATTTAATAAATTTGAAAATTGTTCCTAGTTGTTGCTATCGCTCTCTCGTTCTAATTAATATATACCATTTTAATTAAAGCTTTTTTTTCAAAAAAATTTATATTAAATAAAAAAATTTTAATTTCATACGAGGCCTGTAAGTAATTGAAGGGCTCTTCAATGGAAATGACAATTGTGAATAAAGGCAAGATATTATTTGTATCAGTATTTAGCTGTGAACAAATTTATAATTAATTAGTGTTTTATTTATCAAGAACTCAAAGCAAAACTCCTGTTAACTGTTCAATTCAAGTCACTTTTTTACGTTGATAATTCAGAAATGAGTAATGACTTGCGGCGGTATGCATAACAAAAATTTAGCATAAGGTTAGCATAAGTGACGAAACTAAGCAGAGTCTCTGCAAGGATCTCCATATAATTTGACACAGAAAATAGGCACAAAGTATAGCTATGGGTCGCGCCAACAATCTAAAATGATTTTAAGTGCTAGGCCGTACGGCAAAACATGCTGGGAGTAGTAGTAATCTTCACTCATGCCAAACTCATTCTAAGTTTTTGTTATGCATACGGCTATTGGTGTATAACATTCCAAAAGTTATTGGCGAAATACGACCGTTAATAATGTGAACAGTGGGAGAAAACTAAGCAATTAAGTTGCCAGCATCGGCAAAATTATTCTCTAATTAAAGCCAACTTTACTAAAGCTATGAACCTTAGAAAAAAGGCTGCTTTACTTACATTCGACGTGCAATTGAACGCGAAGATATTAAAACCCTCCACTTGAAGATGTTAATAGACAGTTGGAAAACTTTTGATTGATATCTAACTTTTTATATCCCAGACGGTAGAGAATAACTGCAACAGTGACCTTAAAGAAATAAAATTATCTCAAAAGGGAAGTGAAGACTTTCAACTGCTGGCAGGCAGGGTCATGGTGTCAATGTTTATGAAAATAATATTTTTTTTCAATAAAAATATTCTTAAAAAAGTAGTATAAGATTTAATTGGAGTATTTACAAGCAGGCCAGTTGCCAGGGGTTACTGGGCCATCAAGTTATAAAATAATATTTTCGAGATCTAATCATTGGCGAACTTCTCTCGCCCGGGAACCGGCACACACAGGGATATTTCTCCAATCTAGCTGAACATTAAGCCAAAAGTTAATTTAGAGAAATGTATAAATTTAAGTACGCAGCTGGATAGATAACAAAATTCTGCATCGTGTAGTTAATTTTCAAGGCTCTTGCTTGAGATTTGTCGTTTTGGGACACTGTTAAAATCAGGAAAGTTGGATAAATCGCAAACGTTTTTATAGACTTTATACGATTTTGAGGGGTTTGCAATATATTTTTTTGTGGCTAAACGAATGAAGATTTTGAATTGATTTCTTTTTCCTGTAAAAGGTTATACATAATAGCAGCTACTTATATTAATTTTTAGAAAAATTTTGTTTAAATTTTTATGATAAAAAAAATCGTTCGTATTTAAAAAAAAAGGATTTTTTGTTAAATTTTTTGTCAAAAAAAAAAGGGAAAAGGTTTTGAAGAGTGATCTCCAACGCGATCCTGAAGATGTTATATATCACTATAAAATTTACGAACTCTACTTTTATACTATAGAAAAAAACGTTGCAGGTTTTTGCGCCTTAACCACTATTTACTAGTATAAGATGTACTCCAAAAACAGGTTTCTACTTTTTTTTAATGCTTCCACCTGTATTTAACGCTGAAGAAGATTCAGTTAAGGAAAAGGTTTTTGAAGAATCAGGCATCCATCATCATCTTAGTGCAAAAGAGAAGTTCTTTAAATAAATTATCTATTATAATTTTAAGTAAAATTTACTACCGCTACAATCATAAATAAATTACGAGGGCTGCTATATATATTTCTGGCCTGGCAACACTGAGTGCTGCCAAGTGCAATCTGACATTTCCATTAGAAAGTTTGTCATTTTTAAGCATAATCGTACTCAAAACGTTTTGACGTACGAACATTATTTGAGTTGTTAACAGTGACTTGAAAAAATTAATATAGAAAAAAATGGAATTAACTCGTGAACATTTTCGTGCCATCATTTTTCACAACTTTCGGCTTGGATTATCACGACAAGAGTGCATTGATGAACTTAAATCTTTGTATGGCGATGAAGCAACATCCTATAGCACTGTGAAAAGTTGGTTAAATGAATTTAATCGTGGCCGAAGCTCGCTCAAAGACGAATTCCGAGAGGGTCGTCCAAAAACGGCTGTTGTGCCAGAGAACATTGAACACCTGGCCGTAAAAAAGGTTTGTTCTCGTTGGATCCCGCACAGTTTGAAAGTCGCTCAAAAAAAGGCTCGTGTCGATTGGTGCAAAGAAATATTGCAAAAATACGATTGCGGTGCTTCAAAAGACGTTTATAAGGTCACAGGTGACGAATCATGGATCTATGCGTACGAGCCCGAAACGAAACAACAATCGACCGTGTGGGTCTTCAAAGACGATCAAAATCCAACGAAAGTTGTTCGTGGAAGAACCACTTGAAGCCAATGGTCGCCTGTTTGTTCGGCAAAACTGGTCATGTGGTGACTGTTCCGCTTGAGCAACGTAGGACGGTCACTTCTGAGTGCTACACTACAATTTGTTTGCCTGAAGTCATCAGAGAAGTTCGAAAAACCAACAAGAGAAGACGAATCATTGTTCACCATGACAATGCGAGCTCTCACACATCGGCTCAAACCAGAGCGTTTTTGACCGGCGAAAACGTCGAATTAATGGGTCATCCGTCGTACAGCCCTGACTTGGCACCTAATGACTTCTTCTTGTTTCCGCACATCAAGAAAAAAAATGCGTGGTCAACGATTTTCGTCGCCAGAAGAAGCTGTTGAAGTGTTCAAAAACCATGTTTTAGAGGTGTCTCAATCGGAGTGGAAAAAGTTCTTCGACAACTGGTTTGAGCGCATGCAAAAGTGTATAAATCATGCTGGAGAATACTTTGAAAAACAATAAAACCATTTTTGATTATAAATATTCGCATTTTCACTATTAGGCCAGAAATATATAGAGCAGCCCTCGTATTACTATGAATAAATAAATTATTTTCACTTAAATAAAATACTATAA
The DNA here is from genome assembly GCA_916610165.2 of Gymnosoma rotundatum. Lineage (NCBI taxonomy): Eukaryota > Metazoa > Arthropoda > Insecta > Diptera > Tachinidae > Gymnosoma > Gymnosoma rotundatum. The sequence continues at coordinate 128,455,866 of OU744338.1, forward strand.
AGTAACAAATTACAAAAATATTTTTTTAATAATATTCTTGGGAGACGGAGATTGTTAAGACATTGGAAAGATTAATAATGACAATTTTTAAAAAAATTGGCAAAGAAAAATTAAAAAAAAAATTTTTTTCGCCCCTATCCATATAAATTATTTTCTATGGTTTTAAGGCGTATGCATTCCAATTCATTTAATATTTACTTTATTTTTTAAATAATATTTTATTTAACCGCCCACAAAAAAGGGGCGGCGCTAAAATGTTATTTAGGAATTTCCTGATGCCAATTTTAAGTTTTTTTAACATTCTTTGACCTTAAAAATTGTAATTGCTAAACAAAATGCCGGGAGAACAAAAAAAAAACTTGCATTTTGCAGATGTAGGATTAGTTCTTCTAAGAGAAACTTTTTTCTCCTTGGTCCAATTTTTCTTGTATTCTATCTGTGACAGTGTATGTCCATAACAGATTTTTCTGCCAAGTTTGATTAATCTATTTAAAATTTTTAGAGCCAATATAATTTAAAAGAAAATAATGTGCAGCTAGATTGGCAAAATACCGCTATGTGGGGGAGTCCAGAGGAACTATGGCCTCTTAACTGAATTTTTGTGAATTCGTTTAAAAACAAACGTGGTGGTTGTAGTTTGAACAAAAACCTTGGAGAGGGCGCTTGCCACCTATGCTGTTTTAACAGACGCCATTTATGATTTGATATAAGGTCAAATACCCTACAGCTCTTCAACAATGAACAAGTGTAAGATCCACCTATTAGAATGCTGAAATTTGCCATGATATTGCTTTTGCTCGCTACGATTTCATTCATTAGGATACACAACTTTACACTGCTACTAATTTCTACTGCAAAGTTTTTACTTTAGTTAATTTTAAAACGATACACAACCCTCGTACTCTTAAAGTTCTTTGAACTTTAAGTTTAGTACAAAAAAAAAAAAAGCGCAGCACAGGAAATGTAAATACTGTTATTGTTTTAAGCTGCTTTTTCTGCCTCTACTGAAATGATGAGTGCGCGCATAAAAGAAAATTCCAAAACGTTTATTTCTTATTTTTTTTTCTTAAATCAATTCAATTTACATTTTATTAAATTTACTACTTGTTGTTTGATTATTTTATGCACTTGTCTTGTTGTTTAACGTGCGTAATTTTTTATATTTCTTATAATTTTTTTTTTCAAATCATTTCATTTGCTTAAGACTTATAAAAAAGGTATTTTTTATAAAATTTATTTGTTTAAGAGTGTATGCATGTATGCGTGTGTGTGCTTGTGTGGTAAGTGCATTTCTGTGTGTGTTTTTCTTTATGTTTGCCTGCGTAAACGTGCAACTATTGTTATTAATTGCCTATTGCTGTTGCTTTTTTTTTTTTTTTGTTGCTGGCGGTAGTGAAACGTGTGTCCATCTTTTTGTGGCATCCGTTCATGCCTTGTTTTTTTTTTCCTCTGCTACTTATGTTTTATTTTTTTTTATTTACTTGAATTCAATTTATATATGATTTTAAATGGTCATTTAGGCTTGATATTCAATTATAACTGAAACGTTTATATACTTAATTACTAAGGAGGTCTTAAAGCTAAAACCTTTATATTAATTATTTTGCTGAGCAACAAGTTTGATGCCTCAAAGTTTTTTTTTCTTATGCCAGGGGTTAATGACTTAAAATGTCTTAACAAACTTAATTTATAAGTCTCATTAGCTTTTTGTAATATTGTGTTTAAAATTTTTTATTTGCATCGCTATGCAATCATTTTAATTTCGTAATTTTATTTTTATTAAGAAATATTTTTAAATATTGAGAAAATATTAGATTATGATACAGGGGTGGAAAAAAGTAATTAAAAAACGGACAATTTTTATGTACTTTATGTAAAAAATTATTTCACTTTCTTGTTGGAATATATTTGTAGAAGAAAGAAAATAAGTTAAAGTGCTATACATGGCTGTGCCGAAGCTTATATGTCCTTCACCGAAAAAATTGGTGTTTTTATCGGGAAAGTGTGTTTTTTTTTTAGAAATTGGAATAGCACAACTAAATCTGAAAAACGTAAGGATAATAGACATGGTCGCCTTTTTTTAAGTTCTCCACCATAAATACACCGATGTCGCAAAATTTCAATAGGACTGCTTTTGAAACTATGTCTCGGAGAATAGTGGTCACAAATAGTCTGTAGCTCATCTGGCGATGTAGCAAAATTGATTTCATACCAATTACAGATTGACGGATAGAAAACGTCAAGTCGACTCCGTCACGTAAAAAGATGGGAACGGAAATGAATACTGCAGAAATTACAAAACGGCCCCATAAAGTGTATATAAAAGGTCCGCCATCTTACGTTTTTTTTAATTAGTGCTTAATTCGTGAATGGTAACACTAAGCTTATGTCTGATATGACAGATAATTAGTTTTATCTTTCCGCTGATCGCTTGAACAACGCTGGGAAATATTGCGAGTTTACTTTGAAAATCATGGTAATGTTGCAGAATGTGTGCGAAAACTGCATACGGATGTTCCGTATGTTCGTTATTATGTAAAAAAGTGAAAGAAACTGACATCCTCATCGATAAGCCAAAGCGTGAAAAGCCAAAAATAGTGCGTACACCCGAGAATATTGCTGCTGTGAAAGAAAGTATGCGTGAAGCGCTTTCGACATCAATCACCGTCGTTCTCAACAATGGAAAATTTCGGAGACATCGTTGAGACGAATTTTGCATAAAGACCTTGGTATGACGCCATACAAAGTCCAATTGGTTCAGGAGTTGAAGCCAACTGATCATCCAATGTGTTTTTAGTGGCATTTTCAAAACAAAAAAAGGTATTTGGCGAACCCTATATTATTAATTCTTGCGCATAGTGAAGTCGATTGAGCAATGTCCGCCGATCCATCCGTGTTCGGGTTGAAATCAACTTTGCTAAGGCACCAGATGAACTAGAGAAAACTTAATTACGCCAATCGATCAGACATAGTGTCAAAAATTTTGTTATAGAAAATCAGCAAGATTTGATAGTTTTCTCACGTGTTCGTAGTAGAGTCCCATAGTAAACAAGGCTATAATATATTATACAGTGCCTTGAAAGGCCTTCAAATTATGCCCATTAAACTAGCTTATTAGCACTCGGCAATATTTTCCGAGTTATGGGTCTCTGAACTTATCATAGGAATATATGATTGTGCACCATATTTCTTAAGATGTGAATATGGATATAATTTTAAAGCTTTTGAAGAGAAGAGAAGGAAATACTCAAATTTTTAAAAATGCTTTTCCAGAGGTCATTTTAATGTAAAATTATATATGCAGTACCAAAATTTTTCTTATTTTTTAATTCTCTGTCACCCCAATATTTGCTTTTTCATTTGGAGTTACTTCACTTCTCTTTATTCAACATACATATCAAAGAATTTGTATTCTCTTTTGAAAAAAAGAATTCAAAAAGTATTTCTTTAGCATTACTATTCTCGCTTCGTTATTAAATATTCTGTAAATATATTAAATATTAAGTTAAAATAAGTAGATAATTTAGCTATTAATTTGAATAAGTTTTTATTTAAATTGTCAAAAATATTAAAATGAAAAGTATATTTATTAAGTAAAAAGCTTCAACGAAATCTAAAAACCAACATTTTTTTGTAATGATTATTTCTAATAGATTATAGTTAAACTATTGTTATACATTTACTTTTCACTTTACATCTTAGAAGAACTCACTAAAAATATATAAATTATTGTCCAAATTGGATGGTTTTAGTTTTTAATTAATTGTTGAATTGTGAGAAAGAAAATATTTAAAGAAACAAATTAAATTCTTATGTGTTCTTTAGTCTCCTTAAATGATTTTTTTTTAACTTTGCAGAATTTTTTTTATATCTACGTGCCTTTAGTCAATTACAAAACCCATTTTTTATTACGCTAAAATAATTTAGTTAAATTCTGCAAAATTTCTTCAAGGTTTAATGACTTTAATAAAATGAAAACATTTAGTAAAATAAAAGAAAATTATATCAAATCAGTGGATCAATTATTCACTTCAATTTCCTTTTAAGGATGTAAGTTACACTAATATCACGTATTGTTTTTTACGCTGTTTTATTACTGTCCTCATAACATTCTATGTAATTTAAAAGACTTTTCTTTAATTTTTTAACTATTTTCTAATGATATTAACGGATTTTATTTTGGCTTGAGTTCATTTTATTTTTAATTTACAAAAATCTTTTTTAGAAAGAAAATTTATTTTACAAATGTATGCGGACGTTTTCCAACGAAAACAAGAAAAATTATACGCCAGCAGAATGAAATGCTGCACCTTCTGGACCGCTACGACCTTCATCAGCATTCTTCGCTTCTATCTACCTTAGGTTGTTTACATTGTAAACATCATCTATTTAACCAACTAACTTTGTAAATAAGAATACGAGATATATTCATATTAATATTAATTTGGTTAGACGAAATTTTTCTATACATTTATAATATTCACAGTTCAAATAATAATTTAATAAAAATTAAATTAAAGGATTTTTTTAAATACTTTTTATAAAAATTGTTTATAAATTTTAATAATATTTGTTAATTTTAGTTTATCATTTACGGCTGCTCTATATATTTCTGGCCTAATAGTGAAAATGAGAATATTTATAATCAAAAGTGGTTTTATTGTTTTTCAAAGTATTCTCCAGCATGATTTATACACTTTTGAATGCGCTCAAACCAGTTGTCGAAGCACTTTTTCCACTCCGATTGAGACACCTCTAAAACATGGTTTTTGAACACTTCAACAGCTTCTTCTGGCGACGAAAATCGTTGACCACGCATTTTTTTTCTTGATGTGCGGAAACAAGAAGAAGTCATTAGGTGCCAAGTCAGGGCTGTACGGCGGATAACCCATTAATTCGATGTTTTGACCGGTCAAAAACGCTTTGGTTTGAGCCGATGTGTGAGAGCTCGCATTGTCATGGTGAACAATGATTCGTCTTCTCTTGTTGGTTTTCGAATTTCTCCGTTGACTTCAGGCAAACAAATTATAGTGTACCACTCAGAAGTGACCGCCCTACGTTGCTCAAGCGGAACAGTCGCCACATGACCAGTTTTGCCGAAGAAACAGGCGACCATTTGCTACGAAGTGCTTCTTCCACGAACAACTTTCGTTGGATTTTGCTCGTCTTTGAAGACCCACACGGTCGATTGTTGTTTCGTTTCGGGCTCATACGCATAGATCCATGATTCGTCACCTGTGACGATCTTATAAACGTCTTTTGAAGCACCGCAATCGTATTTTTGCAACATTTCTTTGCACCAATCGACACGAGCCTTTTTTTGAGCGACTTTCAAATTGTGCGGGAGCCAACGAGAACAAACCTTTTTTACGGCCAGGTGTTCATGAAGTATCGAATGTATGCTGGTGGAAGAAATGTCCAAGGATGTCTCTATCTCTCGGTATGTCGCATGTCGATCTTGCATCATGAGTTCACTCATGACATCAATGTTCTCTGGCACAACAGCCGTTTTTGGACAACCTTTACGAAATTCGTCTTTGGGCGAGCTTCGGCCACGATTAAATTCATTAAACCAATTTTTCACAGTGCTATAGGATGGTGCTTCATCGCCATACAAAGATTTAAGTTCATCAATGCACTCTTGTCGTGATAATCCACGTCGAAATTTGTGAAAAATGATGGCACGAAAATGTTCACGAGTTAATTTCATTTTTTTCTATATTAATTTTTTCAAGTCACTGTAAACAACACAAACAACGGTCGTACGTCAAAACGTTTTGAGTACGATTATGCTTAAAAATGACAAACTTTCCAATGGAAATGTCAGATTGCACTTGGCAGCACTCAGTGTGCCAGGTCAGATATATATATAGCAGCCCTTGTATTGATGTAATTGTTAGAAATTGCTCTTTATCATTACAAATTCAAGCTGTTGTTATATTGCCTCAGCATTCATCAATGAATGGTAAAGTGCGGCTTATATATTAGCGAAATTATGTTTTCAGTCCCCATTATACAATTATTGTTATTTGCGATTTATATTATGGTATTGACAACTGCTGGGATATGAACCCAGTCCATTAAAATAATCACACTCTTACGACTTTGTTTGCTAACAATAGAAAGCACAGCCGCTTAGACCGTACTTACATATATGTTTGGTAAATTCTATTTTCAATATAAATTTCATAAAACATTCACAAATATATTCCTTAAAATTTTAGTCTAAATCCTATATGGCCAGGGCGCGCATTTTTTCTATGAGCATTAATTTATACGACACCAATACGTTTAATATTTGGACACGATGAGTAAAATTTCTTTGACAGGTATGTGGCTTGCGAAAAGCCTTAAATACTGACTCGTCCATATACCACAGATTCTAGAGATAAAGGCTGTGCCAAACGAAAATTCAAACCATACCAAACACGATTTTATATCTTTATTTTACATTCACAAAGTCGTCAAGATGTCCATGATCGTTTTAAAAAACTATACTTTCTTTAAAGATTTAGAAAAAACATATAATAAATTAAAAATGTTAAACTACATTTATAAAAAAGACTAATTAAATATGTTAATAGTTTTTAATTGATTTTTAAGAGCCTTAAATTTTTTTTATCTTAAAAATAATTAAATTATTAAAATTAATAAATAAAAACCATAAATCATATTTTGTTTCAAAAATTTAATAATTATTACTAACAAAAACAAAAGTAATATGCAAATATTTTTCAAGATTTTGCAAACAAAAGAATTCCATAACAATTCAACAACACAAGGCTCAACCCTTTTGTTGTTTAAAAAGAAAAAAAGGGCTGTTTTTTCTTTTTGAATATTTTTTTCTAATTCTTAAAATATGACAAGATAATAATGGTAACATTAATGTAGCATTACCACATAAATAATAATTATGGAATTAATAACTCAATATTAAAACACAGAAAGTAGTCGTTGAATATGTGCAATAACAAATAAGACGCGTAAATCATTAAAGACTTTTTTTATTTTTATTTAAAATCTTTTTTTTACCTTTAATGATTATTTAGTTGGATTTTCAATTTTAAATCCTGAACAATATTAACTTTAAGGGAATATCCCAGCATTTAAAAATAACACACAAAATCAGAAAAAAAAAATTCCCATGACTACAGCGGCAAAGAAATTGTATTTTAATATCAAGATTAATTCAAATCCACTGTCTATAAGCAAGAACAGAGCAAGAAGACAGCAGATAAAAATAACAAAATAAAATCATGATTATATTTGATTACAACTTAAACCATGAAAAATATTATTATTATTATTAAACGTCATCTGTTTAAGATTTGCATGATGGAAAACCCCATCCCTGACGGAAGTTAACAATACTTTCAAGCCACCAAGCCACACACTCACATATACATATATAATTACAATTGTTTAAGGTGTAAAATATTACTGACTTATCAGATTTGTATTACAAGCTAATGAAATACAATTCCATAGTTTCTTCAAATAATTGGTTTTATTTTACTTTCCAGCATTTATTTAGTTTTTAAATAAAATTCCTATTTGCTTGTGTCTCTTACTGTTGCTGGTATTGCTTCTTATACTTTCATCTAATTCTCTTTAGTTGATCTCAATTAAATCTTTTTTGTTTTGTAAATTTTTCCAGACTTGTCTGATTAAATCTCGTGATTAGTATTTTCCAAATTGCACAAGTTTTTACATGTGTAGCCACAACATAACTACTTAAGCTGTGGTTAATTTAGGTAAATCCCTTTAGCTCTAACTGGCCACTATGTTGTCTCTCTCAAACTACGATTTTTTCCAGGCTTAAAATATTCAAAAGTTTTAAAGCGACTTTTGTTCGGATTACCAAAAAAAAATACTACAATTTAAATAGAACATTTTGGTGCCTGCGTCCTATTCATTGATGCAAGGAAATTCTTTGTATTAATCTATTTCTAACCATATGTGTTTTGAAAATTAATGATTCCAGAATTTTTGGTCATTTTGAAAAACCACCAAACGGATCTAGAGGAAATATTTTGCGGTTTTAAATAAAATCTTTTTTTCAAGAAAATTTTAGCTTATATGTAATTGAATTCTAATAGAGATACACTGAAACAAATGTAAAGGTAATAATAATGAAAAAAAAAATTAGTAAAGGCTTAATGATAAAAATAATTAAATCAAGTTAATTATTAATTAAATATACGAGGGCTGCTATTTATATTTCTGGCTTGGCAACACTGAGTGCTGCCAAGTGCAATCTGACATTTCCATTGAAAAGTTTGTCATTTTTAAGCATAATCGCACTCAAAACGTTTTGACATACGACCATTATTTGTGTTGTTTACAGTGACTTGAAAAAATTAATATAGAAAAAAATGAAATTAACTCGTGAACATTTTCGTGCCATCATTTTTTACAACTTTCGACGTGGATTATCACGACAAGAGTGCATTGATGAACTTAAATCTTTGTATGGCGATAAAGCACCATTCTATAGCACTGTGAAAAATTGGTATAATGAATTTAATCGTGGCCGAAGCTAGCTCAAAGACGAATTTCGTGAAGGTCGTCCAAAAACGGCTGTTGGGCCACAGAACATTGATGCCGTGCGTCAACTCATAATGCAAGATCGACATGAGACATACCGAGAGATAGAGATATCCTTGGACATTTCTTTAACCAGCATATATTCGATACAGCGTGAACACCTGGCCGTAAAAAAGGTTTGTTCTCGTTGGATCCCGCACAATTTGAAAGTCGCTCAAAAATAAGGCTCGTGTCGATTGGTGCAAAGAAATGTTGCAAAAATACGATTGCGGTGCTTCAAAAGACTTTTATAAGATCGTCCAGGTGACGAATCATGGATCTATGCGTATGAGCCCGAAACGAAACAACAATCGACCGTGTGGGTCTTCAAAGACGAGCAAAATCCAACGAAAGTTGTTCGTGGAAGAAGCACTTCGAAGCAAATGGTCGCCTGTTTCTTCGACAAAACTGGTCATGTGGCGACTGTTCCGCTTGAGCAACGTAGGATGGTCACTTCTGAGTGGTCCACTACAATTTGTTTGCCTGAAGTCATGGGAGAAATTCGAAAAACCAACAAGAGAAGACGAGTCATTGTTCACCATGACAATGCGAGCTCTCACACATCGGCTCAAACCAGAGCGTTTTTGACCGGCCAAAACGTCGAATTAATGGGTCATCCGCCATACAGCCTTGACTTGGCACCTAATGAATTCTTCTTGTTTTCGCACATCAAGAAAAAAATGCGTGGTCAACGATTTTCGTCGCCAGAAGAAGCTGTTGAAGTGTTCAAAAACCATGTTTTAAAGGTGTCTCAATCGGAGTGGAAAAAGTGCTTCGACAACTGGTTTTAGCGCATGCAAAAGTGTATAAATCATGCTGGAGAATACTTTGAAAAACAATAAAACCATTTTTGATTATAAATATTCGCATTTTTAGAAATATATAGAGCAGCCCTCGCATACACGATTTATTCACATAAAAAAATTTATTTAAATTAACAAACATTATTTCTGTAACAAAATATTTTTTAAAAAAATCTTTTCATTTGACTAAAAAATACTTAAGAAATTAAAAAAAAATTTTTTCCAATAGCAGTAAAACAACGTTAGAAAATCAGCACATGAGACCAGTAAATTTTTTTTAGTAAAATTTAAAACGGTTTCTTGTTTTTAAACTGAATAAAGGCACTTCTATGTAAAACAACTCCTGTTTTTTAAAAAATTTCATTAAATTTTATTTACATGTTTCCGTAAAAAAATATCTTAAGAAGTCACATATTGAATACTACTGTCAAAATTTTCTTTGTTACGACTTTACACATTTTATAATTTAAAGCCTTTGAAGTCAGACAACAATTTTAATATTTTGTTATTTTTTTCTTAATTGTAAAGACACAAATAATTTTCTTGCAATATTTACACTTTAATCTAATAAAAGCAAGAATTAATAAATAATGCTTGCAAGTGAACTAAAATAAATAAATAATTTAATTGCCTATTTTATTTAATTAAAAGAGTTTTTTATTATATTTACATTCTACCTACAACCGATTCAGTAGCGAAGCAAAAATAGTCAATGAAACTAATTGTTAAACGACTTTAAAAAAGGAGAAGGTTAACAATCCCCTGTGTGTTCAAACGACTTCGAAAAAGAAGGAGGTTATCAATTCGACTGAATGTTGCTATTTTATACTATTTGGTCCTTCATAGATCAATCATTTCTAAACCGATTTTGAAAATTTGTTGATTGATCCCGTTTTAAAAATCAGTTCATAATTTAAAAATTTAAAGGGTGTCCCCTTACAACATACGTGTTTTAAAGGGCACTGTTTTAAAATTAGAAAAAATAAATGCGTATCACTATACCTCCCAATGGCAAAAAATAATACAAAAATAAATCCAAAATCAAAGGCGAAACCAAAGGTGACATAGGTGACACAAGCTTGCAAATTGCACAAAATATCGGTTTAAATGAATGCTATAGTAAAAAGAATTGATATTCAAAATTAAAGGGTGCCCCAATAGTTCATAAATTTTGGTGTATATGGCCATACTTTTGAAAAGTTGTATTACTAACTCCTACACAACAACAAGTATAAAATTTGAATTTGGAAATTAAAGAGTGTCCCAATAGTTAATGTAATTGGATGTATGTGGCCAAACTTTTAAGCCGTTATAGACAGTCAGCTGAAACTTACAAGCAATGTGTATTGCTAAGTCCACTATATTAGCAAGTTTATAGTTTTAATTTAGAAATTAAAGAGTGTTCCCAAAATTAACGCAATTTGTTCGTTATATACAAACACTTGAAAAAGAGATGAAATGTCCACTACATTCTTTGGTGCAATTAGAGGAATAAATATTTTAAATTATTATTTAAAGGGTGTTACAAAAGATAATGTAATTATAGATGTACAGGCAAAATGTACAACAATTGTAGACAGACGGTTGAAATATACAAAGAATCTAATTGCAAAGTCTACTATAACAGCAAGTATAAAATTTTAATTTGAAAATTAAAGGGTGTGCCAATAGTTGCTTTAATTTGATGTATATTGCCAGTCTGTGGAACAGTTGCAAACAGACAGGTGAAATCAACAAGGAGCTGTGATACTAAGTCTGCTATAACAAGCATAAAGATGGAATACAAGGGTGTCCTAATAGTTAATATAATTTGATGTATGAGGTCGTACTTTTGAACTGTTTTAGACAGACAGATGAAATGTCTTCTTTGAAGTCGATTTTTTTTTTCTTAAGAATTATTTACGTTTTAGCTCGTAGAACTCAGTCATTTCCAAAATTGATTTATAAAATTTTCTTTTAATAGAAATTGAAATTTTGAAAAATAACCAAAACCCATATAAAATAATAACAACGTTGATATCACTACATTTCACAATAACAGAAAGTAATAAAAAATAAATTAAAAAATTAAAGGGTGCAGGCACAGTTAACGTAATTTGACTTATATCGCTCTATCTTTTAAATCGTTACATTCAAACGCTTAAAAATTGAACAGAATGACTTGACGGTTATAATAAAAAGAAAAAATTTTAATTAAATAATGTTTCCATAGATAATATATTATAATGTTTATTAGCATCTATCCAACTTTTAAAGTTTATAAAATATGTGTGTTACAATTTTTATATCGCATTCGATGGACCACTGACCGTCTGCAAGTTTTAAAAGCGGTTTTTTTTTGTTGTTTGTTGCAATAATTGTCAAAAAAAAATTTTTTTTTATTCAGTTATAAAAATGTTTATCCAGCAGACAATACTTATTGTAAAATATAATTAAAAAAAAAATATAATTGAAAAAATTTGTGGCTTCTTGAATGTATTTTCTTTTAAGAATAAAAGCTACAGAAGAAAGATCTTAAATCGCTATAGTGAGTTTGCAGTCACTTTTAAGGAAAAGTGTTCAAAATCCCACAAAAAATTTAACTTGGCAGTTAAAAAAAAAGAGAAAATTTTGATTAAGCGGCCACAATTATCATATTAACCGAATATTTGTTTCAGACAACTCTAGTAGTATCACAGTGTGTCACTATCTCCACAGGTTTTAAGTTGAAAAATTCAAGAACTATATTTCTACAAAAATGGGACTGATATATTTGTAATGGTTACTGGCGTTCGATATTGCGACATTGCAAGAAAATCTTTGCGACAACAAATTTTTGGTTATATTATATAATATTTAAGGGGAAAACTTTAGGTTTTTTTGGACTATTGATTATGGAATCAACCTGTGAAACAATTCACTTCAAAAATAATACATTTCTCTGCTGTATATTTTCTCACTTTGATGATCAAATTTTGCTCCTAATGTTGATCATTTTATTTTCACTTTTCATTTGATATCAAAATAATGAGTAAGAAAACCAGGGTCGAAATTACGGCATTCGATATCGATCGTAATTTAAATATAACTAAAATGGAAATTTCGTTCAATATCGAATGCCGTAATTTGCCCCCAGAACACTATTGTGTTGAAGAAGAAACCCTCAATTTTAGACTTAAGAAAATCAGTCCCAGTTATGCCAGATTCGTATAAAAAACTTAACAAGTCACTTGCCCAGTGTATTATTGCGTAAAAACACCTTAAAACAATCAGTTTGAACGGCTTGTACCGTAATGAGAAGATTTAGGTATCAAAACATAAAATAGAACTTGTTCTTAAACCGTTTTCTTTCAAAAGATTAAGGCATCTATAACGATCCATTGTAGTGTTAATGAAAACCCAGTTTCTCACTCCAGCAACTGTCAGCTGTCCCCAAACAATGACACTGTATCCATGGTGCTTGACAGTTGGTAACAAATTTTGCATTGCTAATGCTGTATTGGGTTTCCTCAAAGTTCACTGTTTACCAACATATTCAGATACGATAAACTAAGATTCGATACTCGTAAGTTTGTATGGTTTATTGATTTCGATTTTGCACAAAAAATTTAAAATGAAGAAAATATCATTAAAATGGTTGTTGTGTTTGTAGGGCCGTCTCATTATCTCTTCGATGTTTTTAAATTATTTTTGATAATTTTTTTTAGGCATGAGTTGATTTTTAAAGAATTAAAATTAACTAAAAATATTTTTCCAAATTTTCTTCAATCAAACTTTCTCAATATATTCAAATCTTAGTGAATCGTGAATAAAAATATTAGAAAAATAAATTTGCATACGCTAAACGAAGAAATAGATACAATTTTTGCCACCACTGATTACGTATTAAAATTATGGCAATTTTATTTTAAAACTACTTTGCAAAAGCCAAACCTGCTTAAAATTCTGATGAATTAATTATGACTCTATTCGAACAAAATTTATTAGTTTATCAACAAAATCCAATTAAAATTTTTTTGATTTTTTAATATTAAAAAAAAAAACAAAATATTAAATTTCATAATTTTATATTCGCACTCATCTGATAAATTATTTATAAATATTTCATTCTTCTTTTGCATTCTTTCTTCAAAAACAACATTCTTTTAGAAAATCGTTAAAACCCCAAACTAATCAGCTAAAAATTAAATGATTTTTGCAAATAATTTAATCGTTTTATTTAATTATTTATGTGTTATAATTTCAGCATTATACAGCATAAATAAAGTCTTTCACAAAAAAAAAAAAAATCAACATTTTATACCTTTTTTAAATGTTATTTATTTTTAATATGCTAAACACTTCCGTATTAACGATCATAAATCTTAAGTTAATAGCGAAATAAAACAAATCTTTTATATGTAAATGATTTAATAAAAACATCTCTTTTATTATTTTATACATATTAAGATTATAATTATAAAGACTACTAGATATACTAATTTAATTATAAAGCACGAGGTTGGTATTAGAATTATTTTGTAAAACAATCAAAAAAATTATATAATTTCTTTTTAAATAAATATAAATGTTTATTTGATTTTTATAATTAAATTTTTTTCTAATTAATTAAGTATTTAAAATACCAAGTAAGAGTGCTATATTCTGCTATGCCGAATCTTATACTCCCTTTACCATCTATTTAAATCTAGTTTAGTAAAGTAACTTCAATCAAAAAATCAAATATTGGGCTGACAGAGAATTAAAAATTAAAAAAAAAATGGTACTGCATATTTATAGCTTTACATAAGAATGACATCGGCTCTTAATGGGTTAATCATTTTTAAAAAATTTTATTATTTCCTTAAAGATCTCTTCAAAAGCTTTAAAATGATACCCATATTGATATTTAACAAAATTTAAAAATTTCAGAGCACCGTAACTCGGAAACTATGGGCGAGTGCCAACTTATTCACTTGATTTTTCTTTCTTATTTTTTAATTCTCTTTCGCCTCATATATTTATTTTTTTTAATTGAAGTTAATTTATTGTTCCAAATGACATAAAAAAATAGAGGTGGGAGTGGTGTTTTTCCACTGCCTCGAAAGAAATGGACCGATCATGCAAATTTACAAAAGCACCACCTTTGACACTATATCTGAAAGATTGACATATTTATATTCTTATGTGAAATCAAATTTGCCTCAGCAAATAGACGGACATCGCTCAATCGACTTCGCTCAGAAGAAGTCAGAAGATATATACTTTATGGGGCCGGAATTAAATATTGCAGAAATTACACACGGAATGACAAACTTATATATACCCTTGTGGTGAAGGGTATAAAAATATTGTTTTTTATTTTTTCAGAATTTCGTCACAACTATGGATGGCATCTTCAGAAAACAGGAATTAATGCAAAAAAAAAATAAATAAATAAAAAATAAGAAACAATCAACTCTATTACGAAAGTCGTTGTCAATTTTTAGCCACAGTCAAATTTGGTCGACGTAGACTTCGACTCGACACTTAGTTGGTATTAATTTGCGCGCATGTGTTGACGTCGACATGTTATTGATAATATTAAAAAAAAAAATCATCATCTCCATATATTTTGACAGTTTTTAAACTTGAATTTTTTTAATTTTTATGAAAAAAATGTTGTTTATTTTTGAATCAATTTTAGCTTCAAATAGTATTTCTTCTCTTTGGTAATGCTTTTCTATCATTTTCATTATTTTCTCCTCAACTTTCGAAAATTTACGCTGGTACCGGCATGTTTCTTTACGAGTATTTTTTATTTCCATCATCGTATTTTCTTTACGCTCCCGTATTTTATCTATATTTTTGTAATTTTCTTTCAAAGCAGTTTTCATTCCCGGTATTATTATTAGAAATTTGATCAAAATCTTTGTTCATGGCGTTATGCTTGTGAAACAATTGCTTTATTTCTGTTTTGTTTTTCTTCTATTAGAAATGGTTTTCTCTTGTGTTTAAAATGAAGTTGCCGAAGTTATTGAGACAATTTCCTCATCCTCCAAAATTGTGTTGCCCATGTCAGCAACATTTTCCCTTTCGATTTCATCAACAGAAACTATAATTCCTTGTATTTAACATTCCATACTCAACTGCTTTTCAAACTGCAAAAAATTTGCTACAGCTTCTTCCAGATGTGACAGCGGTGACTGTTTATCACTACCCGTTGCATTTATTTCAGGAGTATTTTGCGGCAGTATTTTTTCATTTGAAATCTCTCCCTACGCACAAAAATAAATTTATAAAATGTACATACGTATGTACATGTTTAGAACTTTTCTTTACCCATACCTTTTGCTAACAGGCACCGTCTCCTATTGAAGGTCCAAGAGAATTTAAATTTAAAGCTATTTCTTTCCTTGTTTGAGGGTTTGAGTTTCTTAGAAACCCTTTTGCTAAAATCGTATTTTTTGAGTTCAGTAACAAGGGTCTCGAATTGTAAATGTTAAAATTTTTTCCATAGCACTAAAAATTTTAAAAATTTCTTGTATTGAAACAAAAATTCACTGTGTCGAAACCAAAAACTTTGTTGACAAAAACCAAGTCAATTCTAGTCAACGTCGGCATAATATTGCCTTCATTAATATAAATTTGTCGTCAATAACTCTCAATTACTCTCAATATTGACGACGGCAATACAATGAGTGTATCGTCGATAACACTTGTAACGACGATTAGAGATTCGCAATAAGGGTGAATATTTTTATTTTATTTTTATTTAGAACTGTCAATATTATTCACTAAAAATCACACATAAATACTTTGCAAAACACAGTTAATTATTTCTTTCATTTTGCAGTACTATTGAAAACCAGACTAATCGAGGCACCAGAGCCTATACGAACTTTTACAGGCCTTATACCCCTGAAAGATGTTAGAGGACATGAGTATGATAATCGAGTGAAAAAACAATAATTTTTTATTTATAACATACTTGGGATTTTTCAGTACCATTGCAACTTCATTTGCATTGTTTTAAATAATGACAATGACAGACATTTAACTATCATTTAATGCTAATGATTTTATTTTAATTATAATTTTTGTTAATGGTGGTAATGAAGTTTAAATGAAATTGTTTAATTACTAATTACAATTGAATTATAAATAATTGTTTTTATGAAACACAAATTTATGGTTTCAGAAATTCCAAAAACTATTTATTAAATAAATAAATCCTAAAACACTTGTAGATATATCTGTGTTTGAATATTGTTAAAAATTTATCAACTTGAGTTGAGATAGGTGTAAAATTTGATGTCTGCCATCTAAAGTCAAATAATACCCCAGCTAGCTGAACTTATTACTTACACGAAAACACAAATATTTTCCCAAAGTGTCTCATTTTTCCTGAGAAAGTTGAAAAATTAATAAATTTCACAAAATATTTGTGTTCAAAATGCCATTTAAAAATATTCCTTTACTATATTTTAAGATGTCTCTTTAGTGTACAAAGACAAAAAATATATTCATTAATGATAATGATTTGAAAACATTTAATCATTAGTCAATGGTCAATGATTTTGTTTTTTAACTAATTATCAATGAAACCTTTTCATTAAGAAGCATTACCAATAGTAAAAATAATGATAATGCTAAAACAATCATTAGCAGTATTTATCATTCAATTCTAATGAAATCGTCAATTAATAAGTTCATCTAATTAATTACTCCTATGTATGATATATAATTAATAATTTTGTTATATATTTTATAAAAAAAATAAATTTATTTTGAAAATTTAAATATAATAATTTTTCAAAATGAAAAATTTATTATTCGGAATCTTTTAAATTTAATTACTTTACTTTATTCGTGCTTGATTCCTTCAAATGAAAGAAAAAATAAAAATAGTTACTAAATGTTTGCTGTGTTTTTGTGTAGAACATTTTTGAGTTGTTATTGTCTTCTGTCTTATTGATTCAATGGAGTTCTCATTTAATCAATTTGGCTTTTGATATAAGACTTTCTGTTTTTCTATACAAAATTTGGGTAAAATCCACTGATGAGCTATTTGAGCAGTAGTGAAATGGCCATATGGATATGCTTTCCCCGCAGTAATACATTTCATTTTGTAGTTTAGTATAAAATAATAAATATTTCAGGAGAATATCATGAAATATTTATATTTGAAGGAATCAAGCACGAATAAAGTAAAGTAATTATAATAATTTTTTTAAGAAAAATTTAAACTGGAATAAAATGGTGGAAAATTTTTTCAGCCACCTATGGCTTCAGCCTGCAAGGAGTTAGATTATATACAAGCGACATATAGTATTCATTGGGATATAAAAAGAATGTTTAGAATAGTCATAATAAATTATTTTAGCATAAGAACCTGATTTTTGAATAATCAGTCTTCCAGTTTAGAATAAAGGGCAAAGTAAGAAGTAATTTTTCTAAAAATGTCTACAAAATAAAAGGTATTTTTATGACCGATAGAACATAAATTTGTAAAAAAAAAATTAAATACAAATAATAAATCTTGATCAAAAATTAATTTCTTCTGACTTGTAGGCTTCACATAGCCCTACAGGAAACTATAGAGAGGTAACATAGCGATCGAGCTCGGAGACTAATGTAGCTGTAAACATTTCTCGAAATTTTATTTTCAATAACATTGTTATGAAAACATATGCTGAGCAACCTCAATTGCTGCTTTGGCAAAAGTGCTTGCTGTAAAATAGAAGATCGTGAGTTTGAGCCCACCTTTGGACGCACGTCAAATGGAAAATAATAATTGTTATAATGCAATTAAAAATTAAGAAGCAGCAGTACAAACCTCCCCAAGAGACAGAAGGCAATTATTGCGTGAAGCCATAGTAGATAATTTAGTGAAGACTTCTAATTTAATAAAAAAGTGACAGATAATTGTCAAGATGCCCTTTATAATAAAAAGTAAGAACGGTAGCGGTTAGTGCAGGGAAGTGTAACAGTGTGTGGCAGATGATCGTCGTAGTTCATGTCTCGCCCGGAGTAACACAGTAGTGTAGCGTGGATAGCTGCATTTGTAATAATAACGCATGTCTAGTAAATACGACACCATAGGATTCACAAGATCATAGGATCAAGAAGTATAGCCAGATAAAGCCACAAATTAAGAATAGAGAATTTATAATGAGCCACAGTCGTATTTGCAATCAAAAGAATACTTACGTTTGTGTCTAAAAGGAAAAAAAACGTAACAATATAATGGTTAAGGCCGCCGTAAGGCACATAGTGCCATCCTGTTAAAACTACGTCTTGAATGTATCATTGTTATCCCTATTAAAAAAAAGAAATCATTTTTCCTGATATTGTAACGATCTCCATTGATCTTAACGCAAATTCGCTCCTCATTCTTTAAGAAATAATTTCCAATGATGCCAGCAGTGTGTAAACTGCACTAAACGATCTATAAATCTGAATACGACAAATTTGTTTATTGTCAAACCTGCTAAACCAAAAATGAACTTAATCACAGAATATATTTTATATATTCCACTAAAATCTGGATAATTTGGTAGGATTGTTCAAGTGCAAGTTTATTCGCGGTAATTTGCCAAAATATACTGATCACGAATGTTATAAAGTGAACGCAGTATGATAGTTAATATCTCTCGAGCTTAAAAATACACTTTAAATAACGAAACATTAAAACCAAAATCAACGATCTGTTAAAGTTTTTGAATTTTTTTTTTTTCGCTTTCTACAGAAGACTTTTTTATTTCATATTAAAAACACATCAACCATGATCTAAGATTTTTATCAGAGTTTAAACATAATTATGACATTAACTGATACTATTAGAAATGAGTATATTTAAATACTTCTCGCTCAGACAGTCAGTTCTAAAGCAGCCTTATAAACCTGATTTATGAGAAGAAAATGAAGAAAAAAAATATTTTAATAAAATGCAAATTTGCCAATTTGCCAACAAGCCAAACAAATTGTTATTATTAGCAAAATTATTAGAAAGCACATTACGCATACTTTCGCAAACAAACAAATTGTTTTTAATAAATCTTAGATAAACAAATTGTTATGGTATTTAAACCAAATGATATACGAGGAGAATTTATTATTAACAATTTGTTTTTTAATTATTATATTTTAAATTTATATTCAGGTTTAAAAATATTGTGTTCTTTTGTTTATTTTTTATAAGAAAAAAAGAAAACAACAGCAAACTCATTAATAATCTAGAGTGTTAATAGAAACAAGCAAGAGGATCTCTTTTTAGTAGGTTGTGGTAAATTTTTGTATACCCTTCAATTTCATAATATTTTTTTTTTATCATTTTATAATATTTGTGTTTTGGTGTAAAGCAGGTACCCATGACATCCTTATATTATATGGTTGTGAAAAAATCATAGTATTGTACATTTAATAATAATAAAGCTGGTCTTGCAACCTAATTGTTGTCTAACATAACAATAACATCATGAAATCTAGAAATACTTATGTTAAAATATAAACATTAAATGGTTAAATTAAAACATCATAATATGGTTGAAAATGTCATGATATATAATAGAATTATAATATAGTCTCGTCAGTGAAAATATTACCAAATATTAATTTATTATTGATTTGTCACTAAAGTTATTGAAAATCAGAAATTCATAAAAGAACAATCATTTGCTTATTGAAATGGTTTCACAATTGTGCTTAAAACACGTATATTCCAACTATTGAGAGAAAGGCATTCTGTCAACACCTACAACTAAATATTTTTAAGCGCAAACCTAATTTTGTTTGCTTTTAATCATACTCTGATTAATAATAATATATTATGATTAAATATATTATATTATTTTTAATAAGTAATAAAACTATGGTTGTGCTTCGAATTTTTTAAAGTTAAAAGCAACCATGTTGCCTTATTGTGCATAGTAACCACACAATGGTTAAGTGATAACAAAAATATTGAAGTTTTGAAAACAACTATAATTTGTTCTCCGTAACTATACATTGTTACAAGAACATAATATGTTTATTGTGACCATATTACAACCATGTTTTTTCTTTGCGTGCAAACTTTATACGTTTTATAGCAGACTTAGCACTACAGCTTCCTGTTAATTTCAACCATTTGTCTATAATTGCTCAACAGTTTGGCAATATACATCATATTAAATCAACTAAAGGGACACCCTTTAATTGTTAAATCCAAATTTTTAAATTGTTGTTATAGCGGACTTAGCTATACAAATTCTTTGCGTCTGTTCAAAATTATGGCCATACACATCAAACCAAATGAACTATTGGGGCACCGTCTAATTTTTAATTTTGAATATTAACACTTGTTACTATAACGATCATAGCAGACGACATTCTGTGCAATTTCAAGCATTTATCTGTAAAGTTTCAAAAGATAGGCCAACATAGGTAAATTTACATCAATTATGGGAACACCCTTTGCTTTGTAATTGATAAAGCGGACATAGCAATACAGGTCCCTTGTAAGTTTTAACCTTCTGTCTCTAATGGTTTAAAAGTTTGGCTACAGACATCATTTAATAAATACTATTGGGACACCCTTTAACTTATAATTTTAAATATTTATACTTGTCTTTATAACGTTGTAAACGTGTCAAATTTTTTAACTTTTTTCTATAACGATTAAAAGATAGGCCCATATAAGTAAATTTACGTCACCTATGGGGACACCCTTTTATTTAAAGATTTATTTTTATATTCCTTTTTTTTATTGGCAGCTATAGTAATATGCAGTCATTTCATATTTTAAAAACAAGCCCCTTACAGTTCATAATACACGTAAGCAATATGCATGTTGTATGGGTACACCCTTTAATTTTTAAAATTGTGAACTGTTTTTTAAAAGGGAACCAACCTGTTAATAGTATAATCTATAAAATTACACAAAAAAAATCAGAACGAATAGAGCCTATTTAAGGCAACAAATATATAATAGTTTTGAATTTTCCCGCCTGGGTATGACCTTGGAGCCCCTTTAAATATTATTTTCATTAGCTTCATTTTAAAGTAAATTGAGATTTTTAATTTTTTTTTTCAATTTTCTTACATTTTTAATTTATTATTCGAGCTTAAGGTCATAGTTTATATAAAAAATATAATAATAAATTATAACAATAATTTTAATAAAAATTATTAAAAAAAAATTAATAAATTTTTTTTTTTAACATATTTAACAGAGCCAAGTCAAGATATAAATTTTAAGACTTTGATTGAATCGCAATTAAATAATGCTATACTAATGCTGCTAAAAAAATTTTAAAAACCTTTAATTGAGTATTAATTTGTAATTTGTGTGAACTCATATCGTTTAACTCTCAAAGGTGTGTTTTTTTTTAATAAAATTTTTCTTAGAATGGCTATCCTTTCACTGGAAATATATTTCCTGTTTAAAAAACAATTTTCTTTTTGTATTGGTTTATTATCAAAAAAAAAAAAATCCTGCTTATGCCTTAAAAAATATTTTGTAATATTTCATAATTTCACGGAAAATTATCAGTTTAAATAAAACAAAGGATTGACTTTAAAGCAAGATTTCTAGAATTTTGGGAGTAACTGGCAAATTCGTGGCAACAAAAAAACACAGTAAAACAAAAGAGTTCAACTGAACTCAATATTCAAACGCGACAAAAAAGAAAAGGTTTGACAGAAAAAACGCTTTTTAACAAACATTAAGTAAAAAAAAAAATAAACGGTTAAATAATTGTAAAGAGATTAAATAGAGCTAAAGCCAAGAGAGACAACAAACAAAAAAAAAAACTAAATCCTGCTACAAAAATAGTAATGATAAAAAAAAGTAAAGGCAAGTTAATGCAATCATCACAAGCCCACTCACACATTTAGCATATTTTGAAAATACTTTTCATTGTTGTTCATTGCAAAAAAAATATTTTTTTCTTTTTTTTTCAGAATTTCCAACCTCAAATTCTTTATAATTATCATGTATTTTTCACCCCAAAAAAAAAAAGTAACTAAAAAATGCAAGCACAATTAGGCAAAAGGTGTCTTGTCTTAATAAACGTTGATGTTTTTTGCTTACACCTAAATCCCGGATTAAGTTTTTTGCAAGTTGAGGATTAGCGCAGAGGATTAAACTGAAAAAAGGAAAAAAGAGCACTCTTGTTTTGAAAAAAAAAAAATAAAATCACAAATTAAACCTAAAGAGTTACAGGCCAAAAAGAGACAAAATAATACACAATGTGTTGCTAGACAAGAATGGATATATAAAACAAATCTTTAAGAGAGCAAAGTCTTAATACATTACAGGTATTATAATTATTATCCTGGGATTATCAATAGCTTAGGTAGAGATGATCCTAGGATTAGATAATAAATCATGTACTTTGGTTGCCACTAATTCCTTTAAGCCATAAAAAACTAGAAGACGCGAAAAAAAAACGAAGACGAATATTAGGCGAAATCAGCTAATGATATGAATGCTAATGCGTGTGTGCGTTTTACAATATGTCAACAATTTCAAGGAACCAACAAAATTATATTTATGCTGTAAGACAGAGTATGTATGGTTGAGTGTATGTGTGTGTGTGTGTGATAGTATACCTTGACTTCCAACCCGTAACCTAGAAAACAATAACAAAAAAAAAAAAAGAGTATGTTTCTTTTTTTATAACAATAGCTAAGGGCTAAATAAAGGTCAATTATGACTTTTCCATGTTACCAACGAACGCTGACTAAGTAACAATTGTATAATATTTATAACACATTCAAAGAAAAAAAGAGTAATTTGCCAACAAAAAAAAAAAAAAGAAATTCTTATAATTAGTAAAAAAGCCAGAAAAAAAACACACACACAGCCTAACACACATATATGTAGCATATGCTTGTTTGTGTGTCTATGAATCATAAATATTTTCTGCCTTTATGCACTCTTTAGGTTTGACTTCATGGTTGACCTTCATAATATTAAAAAAATACCTCAGTGTTTTTTACCAGTACTATTAGTTTTTTAAGATCCTTAAGATCCTTTTTTTTCGCCCTTAAAAAATTCCAAATTTTTTTTTCTTGTTCAAAGTTGTCCTTTTTTAGCTTTGATTTTGTGTGTGTTTTTTATGGCTGCGGCTTAAAGTCAAAAATATTTAATTGCAGCCTTTACTTTATAGAGAGTGATAACAAAGAAAGGCTGTTCCTTTAGGGAAATATACCAAAAATAAAGGAAATCCTACTGTAAATCAAAAGAAATTAGATAAAAAATTAGGAAATAAATTAATTTTAATTACTATTAAATTTAAGTTTCTCTGCCATACTTGAGATTTTTTTCATTACCATTGAAATTTCATTGGCATTGCTTGAAGTAATGACGAATAAAAAAAATTTATCTACTATTCAATGCTAATGATTTTATTTTAATTATAATTGTTTTTATTAAAGGTAATGAAATTTTAATAAAATCACCCAGTCTTATGATTAAAATGCCATTTTCTACAACCTATAATTCAATCATTAGCCAATGATAATGATTTTGTTTTTTAACTTATCATCAATGAAAACTTTTTATTAAAAAGCATTACCATTAATGGAAACAATGTTAATGCTAAAAAAAACCCATTATCATTATTTATAATTCAATGCTTATAAAATCTTCAATTAATTAGTCCATCTAATTAATTACTCCCATGTATGGCATCCGTCCACCACACATACGGCATAGAAAATTCTTCAGCATTCTAAATTACAATAGGAAAGCTTATAGAGGCGTTTTTAAATTAATGAGCGTTACAAGGGGTATCTTACAAAGAGGTAACTAAAGAGTGAACTTAAATGCTCAAATAGCTTTTTTCAATCAAGCAATTTTATTTTCATTGAATAACAATTCATAATATCTTGAAGTTTTAAAAACTATAGATATACACACTTTTAGGAAATTGTGGAAAAAAAAACAGCTTCTGAAATGATAATGATCGGTAATTTTTCTTAGTCAAATTAACAGATTTTTTAAAATCAATATTTTCTAAAAAATTAAACAAATTAGTTTTTGAAACTATAGACATGGTAAATAAATTATTTGATAAGACTTAAAAAAATAGGAAAATAAAGTTCGACTTTGTATATAATATCAGCTGTTTTAGGGAAGTGTCTAATATAAGCCAGAAGAAGAGGGGAAAACCCCTTATAACCAGTTAAAGTACATAAGCCAAACTTGAAAACAATGACATTAGCATATGCCATTCACATTCATTTCGCAATAGGCCAAGTCTTCTGGAAATTGTTGCTTTTGGAAAGCACATGGATGCGAGAAGGGTTTAATGTAATGCTCGTAAAACCTAGTGCTTTGTGCTTTCGCACAGGCGTACGGCTCAATGTGTTAATTTATTTGTAAGAGGTTTTATAGATATTAAGAAATCAAAAGCTCTCAATGTTTTTCTCATGAAGATTCAATGCAATGCTGGTTGGAACAATCATATTTTTCAAGTCGAAAAATCAGCAGACTTCACTACATCTTATCTCCTCGCTATCTAAGTCTCCTTTTCAGACGTTAAATGAAATAGAACACTCATGTATGGGCCGGTGCATCAAAGACTATTTTGGAAAAACTCATTTCGGAATTTGCTGCCTTTCTATTTTACACAAGACGAACAATGTTGGCTTCAAAGGCATTAATTGTTACTGGTTTATCAGCACAAACTTGTGGCTTAATGTGGCCCAACAGTAAAAAATAATCAGGAGTTCTGAAATCACACGAACTTAGAAGCCAATTGATAGGTCAATTTCTCGAAATCAATTTACTGTCAAACTATGATTAAGTCGATGGTTAGAGCAGGCATATGACAGGTAGTGACACATTTCGTCCCGATCAATGTCATTAATATTTTCAAAATAAAAACCATTGATCATGTTATGATAAACACCTCTCTAACGACCATAACATAACGCCTCCAGCTATATTTTTGAAGAACTAAATTCCAATGATACACCCATTTTTGGACGTTCTGTTGTGTATTGGTTTCACTCCATTGTTTATTAAAAATCCCGTTAAAATAAAAATCAGCCTCATCGCTGAACAATTGATTGATAACTGAATTGATGACTGTTTTAATAGTGTTCAATTAAACAAGACATGATGATTTGTCAGAGTAGGTATATGCCAGATTTATATGTTGAATGCTTAGCTTTTTTTTACCTATGTTTCATTACCTACCATTTCGCTTTTCAACACTGCTCTCTAGACCGTCGCCTATTCCACAAAGCTGCCGCAATATATGAATTGAAGGCTTTATAACCTACGCCTTTGCCTTTTTCAGACATTTTAATTTAAAGTAGCAAGTTTCCAAGCAACTTTACATGGAACAAAGTTAAGGACTAATTACAGAGAATGTGTGCTAAGTGCCTGCTGTGCTATTGAAGTTGTGAAGCCATGAAGTCTAAATGCCTGCTTATTCAGGAGTGTCATAAATATGGTTCTATCATGAACGAACCTTCCAGAATCACTATTCTAAAATTAAGTCAAATAAAAACCATGAGCTTGAGAACAGTTCCTATAAAACTATTATCGCACACATTGATTCAGGAGTTTTTTTTTTATTAGCTGTGCTCTTCGGTCAGCACATAATGGCCGTGGGTTAAGGAAATATATGTTAAGTGTCCAATTTGCTGTTGCAGGAAAGGAAAATCATTGAAATTGAGCTGATACTTAATTTCTCAATGAGAGGTTTATTAAGTTATTAATGACTTTCATGTATCTATAATTACTACCTTCATAGATCCTTTAAGTTTAGATTCTTGAGGGTGTCTTCTTCATTTGGTCTTGTTTATTTTATATATTTTTAACCATTATCATATTTTATTATTTACGTGTGTGTGACTGACAATGTTCAGTGTTAAAATTTTTATTTAAATAATAATTTATTTTTGTTGACGATTTATCGTTTAATTTATTGGTTGAGTCGCTGCCTAATGCTATGGAAGAGAACTATTATAAAATAGTGAAACTCGATTAAAATGTCCCTGATTTAAAATTAATTATTAGTAGAATTGTAAAATTGTCGGCATCCATGAGGTTTTAATATAAATAGTAATTGATTTAAAAAAGAAATATATAAAACTTAGGTATAATGCTACACTGAAAAAATTTCTTAGGAAATATTATAAAAATAATTTCAAGAAACTTAACTGTAAATATGGCTAATTCAAGTAAAATTGTTATTCAAAGCTAAAAACTATTTTTTCAGTTTAAAATAAGTTTTATTTAAATTAAAAACGTACTCCAAAAAAATCATTGTGCTATTTTTTTTGTTAATTATCCCGATTTAAATTTTAAGTCACCAATATTGATTATTGAGGGTGAAAGAAAGGTTCGATGGCAAAAAATAGTTAGAAACTTAATCAAAATTTTTTGAACTAAAAAAAAAACTTTTGCTAAAAAAGTATTAGTTGAACTCAAATCCTAAAAGGCAATTAAAGTGAAGTATTTATCCTTTGATTTCGTTAACATTTCCTTTATTTTACTAAATGACTTTATTATACAAATTTATTTAAGTGAAATTGAATATAGTGTTTCAAACGGGATAATATGAAAAAAAAAACATGTTGAACAGAAAAATATACGATCTATAATGACGCAAGAACGGTCCTTAAGGGTTTCGCCGGGCAACAGTTTTTGGTTTTACTTAATGCGGTGTCACGAGTCTTATAAAATTTATAAATTTATGAAATAAATACTTAGTATATTATATTTTTGTTGTTGTACAATATTATATAATTTTACACATATTTTTAATGTTAATATTATTATTAATTTGGCGCCACTCTAAAATTCTGCCAAAGAGGAGATCCTGTGCACACTGCTAGAAGCAAAATATTTTTAAAATCAATGGCTAAAAATCATTTAACCAAAAGCCCCTGATACCAAATGACCGTTAGTAAAATTGAATGATAAAAATATTTTTTGTTTTTAGATTTCGTTGAAACTTTTTATTTAGTAAAAATATGTTTGTTACATTCAAATAAAAACTAAATAATATTAATAGTTTTTAACTATTTTTTTTAAATAAATTAAATTGAATTTCCATTATAGGTATTCACAGTCTATTTAGTACTGAAACGAGAAAAAGAAAAAAAAATGAATATATAAAATGTTTCTATGCAGTATAAAAATATAAAACAACCGTCATACTTCTATCAAATGTTACTGGTTTGAAATGTTTTAATTTTTCTTGTCGCATATAAATCAAAAAGGGGAGGAGTTTCCACTACTGACTTAAATTACTCCATGAACTGTAAAATAATATGAAGTCTATACTCAACAGTGAACCCGTTTTAAAATTATTTAACTGTAAGAACTTGGAACTCAATTGCTATACTGTTATTTTTAATTGAAAGAGTACCTAAACATTTCGTTCATACATTACATTATAATGATGTATGTTCAACTCTTTTAAATAAATATCTAAGAGATTTGGTATGTTAATCCTACCAGCTTAACAATGTTAAGCCTGGCTGCCATAATTTGTAAGTAGATCTGTTTCATTCATTGTAAGATATTCTGTTAAATTGAATAACTACAAACTCTCTTTCATTTTCATTTATTCATGTGTCCGTTTTAACATTACAAGAGTATTAACTGAAATGATCATTTCAAAAAAGAAAAGGTAGGTAGGAATAAGATAAAAAACTTTTAGTAAGTTTTTATATTGGTAAAACAAGGATGGCAATATGGTTCAATGTTCAATTAAAGGGTTGGTGTGTTATATTTTAAGAGAAAAGTACCAACAAGAGCGTTATGTTAAATTTTTTGTGAAGTGAGAAATTTAACATTTCTATTAATGATGATACTCGCTTGTGCTCGCTGGTATTTAAACTAAAGTAACAACATTAAGATATTTTGTATATCACTAGCAATGCTTAAGACAACATAATAGTTTTAGGCAAAAAAAAATAAAATAATCTTTTTAGATTTTTTAATAAAAATTGAAAAATATACCACCAACAAAAAATTAACGGATTAATTAAAAAACAATATTTTAAAGAAAAAAATTAAAAAAAAAAACAGAAATCAAAAGTGAAATAAGAATTTATTTATCAAAAAGTGTTTAAAATAAAAAAACATAAAAGTGAAAATAATAAAAAAAAAATTCTGCCAGCAGCCTTAAACAATCTTTAAAAAATTGGAATATCTATTCTACCAAAGGGATTTATAAATTTACACAATATTCTAAGGTAAGTAGCAGCATGAAAAAAACTTCCGCCGGCTAAATACGAAAACGCACAATATTTCCTTTAATTTTGTCACACAAAAAAATTCTTAAAAAATCAAATAATAATTCTTGGAAATTTTTTTTGATAATTTGTAAAAAATTCAACATATTTTTTAGGGATTGCAAGACAATTTTTAACTGTTTAAATTTTATGGCTTTTAATAATAACAGTCAAGGTTTTTTTTGCGACAGCAATTTGTAAAAAAAAATATCCTCTACCTGGAAGAAGGGCCATAAAAAAATACAGTGACTTAATTGCATAACACAAACAGCTTTAGTTTTTTCCCTTAAAATTTATGAACATTTTAAAACATTTAACTAAAAATGGACCTTGATAGTTTTCTTTGTAGTTGGAAAATAAAAAACTAAATCCCGCACTTGCTTTTGAAATGTCAAGGAGTAAAGTCTTACTCTTGCACTCTTCAAATATTTAATTTAAAACATAAAAACAGTTTTTGTGATTTTTATTAAAAAAAAAAAAAAAAATGATCATAAATCTGGTGTGTAACAAACAAGAAGATTTCAGTGCTAACAATATTTATTAAATTCAATTTCTTATTTGTTTTAGATGAATCAAACCTGCAAAGTTTGTGGAGAACCCGCTGCCGGTTTTCATTTTGGTGCCTTCACTTGTGAGGGTTGTAAGGTAAATATTTAAAATTCCTTAATATTAAAAAGAAAAAAAAAACAATTAATTCGCTTAAAGAGTTAAAAATTTTGAAGAAAATTTTTTTTCGAATTTCGAAAATAATTCGAACTTGAAAATTTTTAATTATATATGAAAAAATTTGTTAAATAATAACACAGTCAACTAAGTATTCAAGCTAAAGCTTAAAATATTAATTTCGAAAATTTTCGAAATTAAAATTTTATTTTCGAAATTAAAATATTATTTTCAATAATTTTTTTTTTTAGTTTTTCAAACTTTTAAAATACACTTAGAGTAATTTTTTTTACTAATTCTGCTTTCCGTGCCCGTTTTAAAGTTGCTAATTTTTTTTTTTTGCTTTATTTTTCTAATTTTAGTCTTTCTTTGGACGCTCCTACAACAATTTATCCTCCATCAGTGAGTGCAAAAATAATGGCAAATGTGTGATTGATAAAAAGAATCGCACCACCTGTAAGGCCTGCCGCTTACGCAAATGTTATACCGTTGGCATGTCTAAAGGTGGTTCACGTTATGGCCGTCGCTCTAATTGGTTTAAAATACATTGCCTTTTGCAAGAGCAACAACAACAAGCCGTTGAGGCTGCCACAAAAGCCGCCTCTAATGGATCATTGGCCACAAATCCCAATAACTCTTCGGCTTTTGGTGATATGGCAGCTGCTGTGGCTGCTCAACAACAATTCTCACAAAGAAACTCACATTTGGCAGCAGCTGCTGCTGCTGGGGCTACGCATTTGGGTTATCCCTCATATCTACCGGAAATGACGCCTTCACCTTTTATGTCCGCCGCTGCCTTACCATTTTTTAGTATGATGAATTCCTTACCTACCATGGCTGCTGGTTCACCACCTTCAGCCTTTCAAATGCCACCACATTTATTGTTCCCTGGTTATCATCCTGCAGCTGCAGCCGCTGCTGCTGATGCCGCCTATCGTTCAGAAATGTATAAACATAGACAATCGGTAGACTCGGCTGCCTCTGGAGAATCTCAAGCGCGCTTCTCACCCTCCAGTCATTCGGTACACTCGCTTAAGCATGATGACAATCAACATCATGTACAGCCAACAGTACAGCAGACACCACAGCCACCCTCTAATAGACAATCACCCGAGTTGTGTGTGTCTGGTGATGATGATGAACAAGAACGTAAATCCGTCCACTCAAGCTCACCTGTGATACATCAGCAGCATCAAATTCATAGTCCTATTGCTGTTCGAGCCTCACCCGTCCAACAAACTGCCACTGAATCCTCCTTTTCTGATAAAATGCAATCAATTTCACCCGTATCTGTGTGCTCGATTAGTTATGAGACAACAGCTTTATCTGCCAGCAGCAATGAGCCAACAAATCAAGACAGTCCCATGGACTTGAGCATGAAAACTTCGAGAAGTTCAGTGCATAGTGACAGTGATATATTGAGTGTAATATCCGAAGAACATAATTTACGACGCAAATTCTATCATTTGGAAACCTCTAATGAAAACTCACAAAACTCTTCAGACTCAGAGGCAGCGAAAAGACAAAAACTGGCCGAAAATACCTACAGTGCCTTTGGTTCACATCATGCTCATCGAGGTATTGTATGTGTTTAGGCGGAATAATTACCAAAACCAACACTCTTGATTAGTTAAAAAATCTAAAAAAAAAAAAAAAATTAGCAGAAGCTAACACGAATAAGTCACTTTAACCATCCATCCTTTTTTTAGTCAATGCAAGTTCTTAGTTTTTATTTTTTTTTTTTTGTAGTTTTTAAGAATTTTTTATTTCTTAAATTGTAAATACAAATTTGGTTTTTGTTACCACTCACATTATTCTTGAAATTCCAAATATTATTTTTTAAGAGCAATTAGTTGAATTTTTCTTTTTAGTATTTTAAGTTTTCAATTTAAAAAATAATTTTTTTTTAAATCCTTATTTTAGTAATTCATCTAATGGTTTATAGTGCAACCAAGAATTTTTTTCTTTTTGTAGAAAAAATTATTTCTCCAAAAATTTGTATAATTTTTTTTTTTTTTATTTTTAATTGTAAGTGATTTTTAGTTATTAAGTTTTCCTTTTAAATTATAATTATATATATTTTTTATATCTCATGTTGACCAGCCTTTGGCTAGAAGTAATTGTATAATCTTGTCTAATTGCAACAATTGTATTATTAAAAATATAAAATTTTATCAGTCTTTAATTAGAGAAAAAATATATATAATTTTTTTATTGTAAATATTTATTAAATTTGAATATACCAATGAATTGTAGATTTAAAATTAAAGCCAATATAAATAATAATTTTTAAAAAAATATAAAATTTTATGAAAATGAAAAGGAAAAATTTGTGTTTTATTGAGGAGAAAGAAATGGAAAAATACCGTAATTTTCCTGGTAGAGTGATGAGCAATTGCTAACACAGTGCTTGTGAGAGCGGACTTACTTTTTGATGTGATTTTTTTTGTATATCGCGATCGAATGACAAGAATATTTTTAGTGTTAGTAAAAACTTTTGTGACTTTTGTGAATATTCCTTTTATAAAGGATTCAAATAATAGCGCAAAGTTTTAAATTGCAGCAAAATATTTTAATGTAATCCAAAAAACCTAGACTTTAAGCAAGAATATAAACTGTGGCTTTATACAGTTTGCGTGAATTTTTCTTTCGATTTGATTTGTAAAAATATGCAAATAATTTATGTCATGCCATTTTGCTTTAAGCTGCACTCATTTTTATATACCAATCAGCGTGATCGGTCCGTGTCCTTCAAAGCAGTGGCCAAAACACCACGCCTACCTCTAAATTTTTCATGTCATTAGGAGCAGCAAGGTAAATTTAATTAAAAAATTAAATATATGGGGTGATAGCGAACTAGAAATGAATAAAAAAAAACATCAAGTGAAAAAATTAGCGCTCGTCCATATATTTTCCGAGTAACGGGGCTTTGAAATTTTCCAATTTTTTAAAATATCAATATGGAGATCATTTTAAAGCTTTTGAGGATATATTTAAGAAAATACTAAATTTTCTTAAAGTTGCTTAACCCATAAAGAGCCGATAACATTTTTATGTAAAATTATATTCTTATTTTTTAATTCTTTGTCACCCGAATATTTTTTTAGTTTTTATTTATTTTTTTTTTTATTTTGATTGGAGTTACTTCCCTTAACTACATTTACAATTATAGTCAAGGGTTTATGATATTCGGAATAGCTGAATAAAGCACTTTTAGTTGTTTTTTAATAATTTTAAACCATACGAAAAAAATAAAGTTCTCTTCTTAAGTCTTTTGTTTTGTTTAGCATTACTTCCAAATTATTTAGAAAAACCAAGAAATAATAAGACGAAATTTCATATTTAAGTTCTTCCAACAACAGTTATTTTACACTAGACATGTGCCCGGTCGTTCGTTTCTTTTTCGGTTAATTTTCAAAGACTGATTCGTTCGTTCAATTCGTTCAACCGATCAATTTGAAAGAAAGGAGCCGGTTAAATATCTGGCTCATTTTGTTCAATATTGTCATCCGTTCAATTTAACCCGTACACTATTGAACGAAAAGACCGGATTTAAATGATCGGATCATTCCGTTCACTTGATTGATTCCCTCAATTTAACCCGTTCGTTCGCGAACGACACAGCTATATTTTACACAATAAATAATGTATGTGTCTTAAGTCTTTTAATTTTTTTTTTGGCGTTTTCAATAATTATTGATTAATTATCTCTTAGAAATATTTGAGAAATAATAAAAAAGGATTTCTTAAAATAAACTCAAACCTTGAACAACTTAAAAGCACATGTGACTTTTTAGATTCTTTTTTTAATATTATTTTTATCACAAAGTACAAATGGTAAGAAAATTTATGGAACAGTTAACGTAACAAATATCTTGCAAGACTTGCTGGAACATATAATCTTTTTCTTTGTGACTTAAACATAATTCATAAACATAAATTCAATATATTTTGATCACACAATTCAGAGTCCAGTTTTTTTTTTAGAGAAACATGGGACTACATTGACCACCACTTTAAGCCTTTTTAAGACTTAATCCGGAAAACACTAACATGGAGATTTTTTTTGTGCTTTAATGAAAAGAAAAATTGGTCTTCGTAGAAAAGCTGCCTTCACAACCGAATTATATGATTATTTACATCTTGTGCGTTATCAATTGCAGAGCTTTCCCACAGGAAAATAAAATGTTTTTGTTTTACATCGCCACTTATTTTTTAATAGGCTGGTGTAAATAAAAGCTTCTTCAAAGACTATCAGATCCTGCTCGTAGTTTTTTTAGATCTTTTTTAAGTATCATGTGCTCTCCTTGCTGGTCGGGTGTTGTATATTTCTACAATTAGCTAAAAAGCGTAATTATTTCATGATAATTTTATTTGAAAGTCAAGCAACATTCTTTCTTTTTGTTAATAAAATCGAAAAAATTTTCAGTTTTAGTAATTTGTAATTTTATAAAATAATTCAGTTCGAAGGATCAAAAAGCCTTTTAGAGTAAAGTCTTTAAAGAGAAGGTTTTTTATCCTGCTTTTTTCTCTATTAAATTACTTGCTTGCAACTTAGTAAAATTAAAATTAGAATTTAAATTTTGAATACTCTGCTGAATTTAAGAGGAGCTATAAAAAATTTTTTTTTTGCTCTAATAAATTCTCATAAACAGTTTTTCCATGGTGCAGCTTTAAATCACGCCTACCCACATAATATATATTCCATAAATACATAAGCTAAAAATTATCTAACTACTGTAAACATGTATAAAATATTAATAAATATTCTCCTGCCATGCTGTCGAACTCACAAAAATTTATGAATAATAATTTTTACTAAGATTTTATCACAAATACAAAATCTAATTTGAATAACTAGAGCTTAATAAAATATCTATTTTTATAGATTTTAACTTTATTATGTGGGTCTTAATTTTAACACATAAAAAAAAATAAATGTACAAACATTAGATAAAAAAGCGCACCACAGGGTGTAGAAAAGTTTAAAAAATATTGTTGTAATAAATGGATTTTTAAATGTTCTACAATTATTATAAAATAAAAAAAAGATTTCAAATATAAAATTTAAATGTAAAAAAAAAAATTTTTTTTTCTAACAAAACTAAGTTGGAGTAGTTTTGTTCTTTAAGTGATAATGTGTAAACAGAAGCTTAAATTTTATTTGTAATTTAAACAAAAGACTAAGGAAAGAAGCTGAGTTCTATATATAAAAAAATAGTTTGAAAGAACCAATAGGTTTTTTTTAATTAAAATTAAAATTTCTATTCTATATTTTTCCCATTATGTTGTTTTATTTTTCACTGTTAATATTTTTTGGTTCTTAAGGCACCTCCTTCATTTGAATTATTAAGTTTTTTTAAACAAAATTTTATAGTCAACTTAAAATTTTTAACTTTTTTAATTTCAATTCACTTGTTATGATGGTCATTCTTTATTATTATTTTAGTTATTTATTATAATTATTATTACAATTAATTTTTCAAACATTTATTAACAAAATTTTAAAGTTTAACATCTAAAATAATTTTACGATTTTATTTGCTTTTTTTAATTAAAAAAAAATTACGAAACTAACAAACCCTGTGATATATTTTTAAGAAGAAGAAATCTTTTTCTTTAACTAAAATTATTTTGAGATTATACTGAAAATTTTTGCAGATCTCACCGGAAAAGCTTTATTGCAAAAAGCTTCTTTGCAATAAAACTTATATAAGTTTATAAAAGTTTTATTAGGGAGAATATTATTTGGTAAAAAATGCCGTACAAAAATTAACAAAAAGCAAATCCAAACAAGATTTTGGTTAAAAGTATAAAGGAAGAATTAGTAAGTTTTTAAGGAATTCTCGAGACAAGTTAAAATATAAATATTTTCTTTAAACTGTTAAGCTGCAAAATTTTTTATGTTTTATTTATTGATTTTTTTTTTGCTGAGAGTTTGCTTTCTTCTCTTAGAGAATGAAAAATTTCGATTTGCACAAATTTCGTGATATATATATTTTTTTGCTTTGCGAAAAAACGCTTTTGAAATATGATTAAAAAATTTTTTGTTTTTTAAAAGCTTTCATGTGGCGGAAAATGAAAAATAACTTTATGATTTTTTATAGTTCTGCATTAAAAAAATCGATAGTGTGTATATTTTTGTTAAAAAAAAGCTTTATCTAAGAAAAGCTTTTCCAAAAAAAGCTTTTACACAGGATTTTTTGTGACAGCTTTCAAAGTTCCAGCGTTTATTTTACAACGTTTTTTCTAAAAACTTTTTTCCAAAAAGACATCAAATTTTGGTATTTTATTTAAAAAAAGAGCTTTCGAAGCTCCAGTTTATATATTTTTTCCGAAAAAACCTTTTTTTAAAAACACATCTTATTCGAAATGTTTTTTTATTTAAAATATATTAAAGCTTATGTACATTCATTTTGTTAAGCGTTTTAAATGTACTCGTAGAACTATCTGAATACTTAAAGAAATTGAGATGTTTATTTAAATTTTTTTCGAAAATGTTTTTTTTTTGCTAATTTTGGAAATTTCTTTAGTTTCTTAAGAAGGATTGTCGGTCCAAAAAAAATATTTTAAAAAAGTTTTATTGAGTCACTAACTTACAAAATTTAACAATTGTTTTGATGTATGAGATGGACAAAATATTAAAATTTAAATAAATCATTCTACTTAAGATATTTAAAAACTAAATGTAAAATAATTTTTTCTTAGAAAGATTTCCTTTTTAGATCTTTTAGGATGTTTACAACAAGTAACATAATTTAAATCCACGTGCTATCTGAGTAACTCTTTAAGGCATTAAGGCTTTAGGCTATAGGGCATATAAATTCTACGCACAAAAGTAAAAAAGTGTTTAACTAAATGGCTGCTGAGTTGATATTACAAAAACAACCATAGAATTATATAAAAGCAACCAGAACGACCATGTTGGAACACAGCTAATAAACGTGTTTTATATATTCAAATAATGTAGGCGATGGCCAAAGAAGAACATAAAGTTAAAGAAAAAAAAAAAAATTAATGAAATAATTTGGTAAAGTTGTTTTAATTTATAGCAATAAAAACAAATACACTGCCAGATCTCAAAACATTTTTATTTACGTGTGTACACACATATAGATACAAACCAGGCTATACAATGAAGCTAAAACAAAGCTAGTAAACAAATCATATAGCCACAGCTAAATATGTATCAGTACATATCTATAAATTTCAATATAACTACACTCATCTGTATATATGTGTACCAATATCAATGATATAAAAATATTGCGTTTTTTGCTGCTGGTAAGTGTAGCTGTTTCAGTTATTGCTGTAGCTGTTCCTGTTGCTACTGCTGCTGCTGCTGCTGCTGCTGCTTGTTTAAATGTTGATAATTAAGCGATTAAAATTCCAGCCAACAACACGAATGACTTTTATATGTGTTAATATTAAGTTTATTATTTAAAGTAGCACGTGTGTATTTTAGGCAAATTTTTTTGTTGCTTTCGATACACTTATAAGTTTGTGTGTGGGTATGTGTGTGTTATAAAAAACTTAACACAGTCAAATATTGTAATAAAATGATTTTTTTTAATTCTTCTCCAGAAAAACATAACTATTAAACCAACATTACCTTAAAATGTTAAATAATTTTTTTTTTACCACTCAACCTGTTACTTAAAAAACTTTTAAGGGGAAATAGCATATGTTGACCAAAAATCCAAACTTATTTTTTCCAATTGTTAAAGCAATTCACTTGGGCCTATTTAATGTCGAGATTATTTATTAAAATAAGTAAGAGTGCTTTATTTGGCTACGCCGAATCTTATATACCCTTCACCATTTATGCAAATCTAGTTTAGTGAAGTAACTCGAATAAAATACTGGGGTGACAGAAAAAAATAAGAAAAAAATTAGGTACCAAAAATTTCATCGAAGATTTTTTTAAAAAATTTTAGTACTTCCTTTAACATCTCTTCAAAAGCTTTTAAATGATACCCATATTGATTTTTGAAAAAATTTGTAAATTTCAGAGCCCCGTAACTCGGAAAATATGGGCGAGTGCCAATTTTTTCACTTGATTTTTTTTCTTATTTTTTAATTCTTATAGCTCATGTATTTATTTTTTTGGTTGACGATATTTCATTGTTTCAAATGATATGAGAAGTTTATAGGTAGGCGTGGTGTTTTGTCCGCTGCCTTGAAGGACATGGATCGGTCATGCTCATTTCCAATAGCCCCTTTTTCAACACTATGTCTGATCGAGTGACATATTTAATTTTTTTTTTAGCTGATCTAGTGTCTCTTCATTTCAACAGTAAAACGCACGGACAGACGAACATCGCTTAATCGACTTAATGGGATCGTAAATGAATATTGTAGACATTACAAACGTAATGACAAACTTAGTTATACCATTTTTCCACTCCTTGTGTTGAAGGGTATAAAAACAGCCTTTTATGTTACATCACTGAACCAAGCATTTCACAAACATTTGTAGCAAAAAATTTTAGTAAAACCTTACCGATATAAATCTATATAATAACTTTATTCGGTTTGAGGTCATTTATTAGTTTTACAAAAAAAAAAATACTTTTTTTTATTCTCAAGTATTTGTTTTCCAATATTTTATCATCTCTGTTGATTATTATTGCGAATTTATAAAATGTAATTTAAAAATACAAACAACATTAAAGCAAAGAAACAACAAATATAAATATAGAAATTACTAACAAAAATAATAACAACTAGAATTTATCTTGCGATTATTATAATAATAATTTATGTTATTTTCAGCACTTTCATTTCATTATACTATTCGTCAACAGTTAAAAGCTTTTCATTTTGGTTTTAGTTTTGATCTGTGTTTATATATTGTATATCAATTTTATAATTTAATCTATTAACAATTGGTTTTAGAATCCTTTATCCTTCATCCTTTATAATTGTCTTCTCTGGTCTATATTTTAATGTTACTAAAGTCTGACTTATGTGTTTTAACTGAGGATTAAGGGGTTTCCTTTGACTAAATGTTCGAATTAGCTGAACCCTCCTTGTTTTTACTTTGGTTTTGTCTGTCTACCAGCACATACCTTTTGGCATTTATGAGACCCTGCACACATTGCAACTTATTTGATATACGATATCGGAATTTTGTTCATTTTCAAATTTTGCTTTGGTCTTATTAAATAATTTATTAGTGGTGTTTATAATTTTAAAAGCTAATTTTTTTATTTTATTTTTATTGTTGTTGTTTTTTTTTTGTTTTTTTTTTTTTTTTTTGATAAAATATTGTAAATGAATTAAAATTGATTTTGGCTAAAGTTCATTTATTAATTACTAAAAAACTTTTTTAGAAAGAAAAATTATTTTTGTAATGTATGCGGACGTTTTCCCAAGAAAATAAGAACGCAAAATAAAATGCTGCATTTTCTGGATCGCTACATATTTTATTAGCATTTTTCACATTTATATACCTTAGGTTGTGTACATTGTAAACATCATCTATTGAACTAACTGAATAATATAAAATAATATAATATAAAATAAAAATACGAGGAGCATTCATATCAATATTAATCAATTTTAATTCATTTATATAACGAAATGGCTATCGAGACGTACTTTGACCCTCAATAATCAATATCGGTGATTTAAGTAATAAATCGGGAGAATAGCATGAAAAAAAGAATTTTTTAAAATTTAAAAATTAATTAAAACACAAACTATTCGCAATTTTTTCAAGCTGTTTTTTTATTAAAAGTATGATCCATTACAATTATAAGCGGAGTAGAATATCATTCAAATGTCCACCATGACTGCGTCTGCAGACATCAATCCGAATATCGAAATTTTCAATGACTTTCCGACATCTTGCTGGTGTTATTTCACGAATTGCAACTTGAATGTTGTTCTTTAGATCATTAATTGTTTGTGGCTTGTTAGCATACACTCGACTTTTCAAAAAACCCCACAAAAAAATCTAATGGTGTTAGATCACATGACTTTGGAGGCCAATTGAAATCAGCATTTCGTGAAATTACACGTTGAGGAAATTTTGATGGCGAAAGCGTAATGTTTTTTCGAGTTGTGTGTCATGTAGCACCGTCTTGCTGGAAATAGACGTCAGACACATCAATATGATTCAACTGTGTCCATAAAAAGTCTCTCAACATTGATTGGTATCGCTCAGCATTCACAGTAACAGCATTTCCAGAATCATCTTTGAAGAAAAATGGCCCAATTATTCCATTTGCCCAAAATGCACACCAAACAGTAACTTTTTGTGGGTGTAGAGATTTTCCATGAATAACACGAGGATTTTTATCACCCCAGATACGACAATTTTGCTTATTGACGAATCCATCCATTCTAAAATGAGCTTCGTCACTAAACAAAATTTTGCTTTGGGTATTTTTCAAAGAACGCCCATTTTCATAATAACTTTGAATGATGTAAACGCGTTGTTGCAATGTGTACCGGTCCATGGTTAAAACTGTACTACCTTCTAATAAAACAAAATGGCTTATGTCATTTGTAAAAATTATATAGTGCTGACTTCTAGGCGTCACATTTGGATGACCCTTTATCTTCAACCATAAATATCTAGCTTGGAACTGGCAACTACATTCTCCTTGTTGAAAAAATAAATCATTATTTAAAATTTAAAAAAAACAGAAAGCTAAGGCCTTAAAATAATTGTTTATATTTGCTTTAAATTCTACCAACCCACTGTCATTTTAAACAATATGGCGCAGATATATTT
Source organism: Gymnosoma rotundatum (assembly GCA_916610165.2). Lineage (NCBI taxonomy): Eukaryota > Metazoa > Arthropoda > Insecta > Diptera > Tachinidae > Gymnosoma > Gymnosoma rotundatum. Next base: position 128,495,847 of record OU744338.1, read on the forward strand.
TTTGTAATTTGTGTATTTTTTAACACCTTTTGTTTTATATAGTTTTTTCTTTTTTGTTTGGTTGTCTGTGAAATTCAGTAGACCTAAAAAAGCACCAATAACCGTTCAAAATGTGTTTAAAAGCTTCAAAAAAATATTTTATGGCTTCAAATACACACAAAATTTATTTAAAATTTTTTGATTATAACAAAGTATTTTATTTTTATTTTTTGTTTTTTTTTTCTCCCTTGAAATATTTTTTTTAATATTATTTTGTTACTGTTACTTCGTACATATGTGGAGTTATTGTATTGACATTTGTAAGGCAATATTTTTTTGTTTCGATTTTTTTTAATACTATTGTGGTCTGTTATTGTTGTGTCTGAGCAACAATATTTTTTTGTTTCTGTTCTTGTTGTTATGAGTGTTGATGTATGTTGTTGTCAACAGCCATGACATTATAATGATGATTATTTGATCAACAAAATTGGATAAAAAAATCAAATCAAAAAGTATAAAAAAATGTTGCTGGCCATGTCTGCTGTTATTGGGTGGTCAATATTGAATGTTTTAGTATTAAAAACAAGAAAAAAGATAAAGACGCCAGGCATTATAAAGAGTGTTCCAAAGCTTAAGCAAAATTTTAATTAAACATTTTACATTGTAAAAACATCAAAGAAAGGAAGAGCTTTCAGACCAACTGTCCTTTTTTGCTTGGCTTCAACATTTGTCTTTAATATTCTAAATAAAGAGCGGTAGCGAAATGGCTATCGTGCTTTCACCCTCAAAAATCAATATCGGTGATTTTATTAATAAATCGGAATAATAGAAAATAGCACGAAAAAAAATCTTTTGAATGTATATTAACTAAACCAGAAATTTCCTTCTGTCTTGAAGTATAAAAAGTCTGTTGTTATGTGTCGATATCAGGCATCAGTAAAAGTTAGCGGCGTAGGCTCTTCTAGCCTAGAACCTTCAGCAAAAATTAGCATCCTGTGGTCGAAGTCTGGAGGGTAATATTTAAGACCAATAGCAACTTAAAGTTCCTTAAGCAATACAAACAAATAAAATTCCAATAAACGCTGCTGACCTCAAAGACATCAAATGTTACTGGTTTCCTAGCATAAACCATTGGCTTCATGTGGAAATAGTTAAAAAATTAATGGCACAAACTGTTAGGCCAATTGACTGGTAAATTTTTCGAAATCAGCTTATAGCCAATTCTTGATTTCAATTAGTTGAAGATTACGATCTTCGTGTGGCATGTTGCGCTGTCCTACTGAAAACGCGCATCTTGCCCGGATCAATGTTATTTTTATTTTTAAATGAAAAATTATTAATCATGGTGCTTTAACATTCTCCATCGACCGTAATGCAAGCTTTACTTAAATTTTTGAATAAATTAAGTCTAATGATGTCAACAGCTTGTAAACTACGATAGTAGCAAATTTTTATACCCTTCATCACAAAAAAAAGCAAACAGGGTATAACTAAGTTTGTCATTCGGTTTGTAATTTTTACAATATCCCTTTTCGACCTCATAAAGTACATATATTCTAACTTCTTATGCATAGCGAAGTCGGTTAAGCAATGTCCGTATGTCTGTCCGTATTAGTGTTTATCCTAGCAAAATCCCAGACCGATAAGTCTGCTAGACAATGCAGTCTCGGACTGCCGCAACTGGCCGCTCTATTCCCAAAAAGAGCTGGACAATGGTACAGCAGATGCTTCACCGTTTCCTCCTCTTCCGCATCCTGTTAACTCCTTAGTAGTCATGATGCGGAAGATTCAGTCTCCTAGCATGGGTACCAAAGACACTGTGCCCTATCAGCACAGCTATCAGTGTACTCAGCTGCCCTCAAGGAAACCTCAGTAGATTTGCAAATCTCCCACTATCATACTGAGTCCATAATGTCCTCGAGACCGTGCAGGTGACCTCTTCAGACCATCTAGTCTGCGCGCCGTGTTACTGTTGAAATAAAAAAATAATAATAAATATGTCAGTCGATCAGATATAGGGGCGAAAAAGCTGCTATTGGAAATCAGCATGATCGGTCCAGGTCCTTCGAGGCAGCAGGAAAAATACCACGCCTACCTCTAAATTTTTCATGTCATTTGCAACAATAAAGTAACTCCAATAAAAAAAAAACAATTATATGGGACGATAAAGAATTAAAAAATAAGAAAAAAACCATCAAGTAAAAAAATTGGCGCTCGCCCATATTTTCCGAGTTACGGGGCTCTGAAATTTAAAAATTTTTTTAAACATCAATATGGATATCATTTAAACGCTTTCGTAGAGATCTTTAAGGAAATATTCAAATTTTTTAAAAATGCTTAACCCATTAAGAGCGGAGGGCATTTTTAGTACTTAATTTTTTTTTTCTTATTTTTTAAGTCTCTTTCAACCCAATATTTGCTTTTTTGATTGGAGTTACTTCACTAAACCAGCCAGGCATAGCCGAATATAGCACTCTTACTTGTTAGAGATATAATGGATATCTAGGGCCTGTTGCATACAATTTTGTGTCTATAAATTTTGCGAATTGATGACAGTTATTCATAGTAGCGTTGTGGTATCATTAATTGATTGCAGTTTGAAAGTTTGTATAACAGTTAATATAAACCTTATTATTTAAAATTATCTTTAAATCTGATTGGCGACTATTATGACGATATGCTGTATCATAAGGTTGAAATTGTGCTTCATCTTTACACTTATGGACCTCCAGTGGTATTTGAGCAGCATTTGCTTGGATTAGGATTGATGATGAGGCTTCAACAGCCTTTTTAGTCACTCAAATTTTTTTTTAACAACTAGATAATATATTTCGAACTATGGCCGCCATAACATATTTTTTAGTAACCAAATGAAGTTTTTCTTTTCTATTAGTAATCAAATTGTTTCTATGTAGCCTTTTTGAAGTGCACAAATTCAAGTTTTATATTAATATTGAGACACTCTTTAAAAATATAATTTATTAAATTTTTTTTTTTTTGTTCGTCGCACTAAAAATAAAAGTTGTTTAAAAATCAATTTTATTCTATTTCAATTGGTATGTTTTTTGGTCTGTTGACAGTTGCAGTAGATTAAATTGAATAACAAATAAATTTTAATCTAAGAGTTGACATAAATGAAAATGATGGAAATGTTTAAGATTTATGTGGGAAAGTTAAGAAAATTTTTGTAGGAGAAAAATTCATAACGTAATAGACTTGGATTTAAAGGAATGATCCAAAAAAAAAAAATTGAAGACTTTTCTAATATTTAATTATTTAAAATAATTTAAATTTAGTTAAATTAAATATGGGAAAAGGTATTTGAAAGAGGAAAAAAATATAATTTAAAACTCTATTCAATAGAAACTCAATAGAATTCCATAACATGAAAAATTTAATTGTCAACCAAAAATCAATACATTGGCTTTTATATTTGATAACGATTTCCGCTGTTCTCGATCAAGGACGTTGTGGGCGTCCAATCTGGGCCAATTATTCATGCATTGCTGGCTTAAAAGGCATCCCTTCACGCAAAGAAAAAACATGGTTGGGATATGGTCACAATAAACATATTATGTTCCTTGTAACAATGTATGGTTGCGGAGAACAAATTATAGTTGTTTTCAACAAAACTTCAGTAACGACAAACATATTTTTGTTTTCATTTAAACATTGTGTGGTTATTATCACAATACCGCAACATGGTTGGTTTTAAGTTTAAAAAATTCGAAGCACAACCATAGTTTTATTACTTTCAACAAAATAATGTTTGCGCTTAAAGATATTTTGTTCTAGATTTTGACAGAAGGCTTTTCTATCAGTTTAATAATTTTTTATTAGCTTAAAGTAGAAATTGTCTTCATTGTTAGAGAAAATGAAAAAAAAATGAAAATTTATAAAAATTTATGTACAAACTAAACAATTAAAAATAATATACAATATATAAAAACAAATAAAAAGTTAAGCAAAAGTAGCTAAAATATATGTACGTATATGTATGTATGTAAGCATATAAATCTTTTTTTCTGTGTTTTAAGCACAATTGTGAACCACTTCAATAAGAAAATAAACGCCTTTTTTGTGCATTTGTGTTTTTCAATAACTTTAGTGACAAATCAATAATAAGTTAAACAATGAATAACCATATTCAAGCATATTATGATAATTTAATTTAACTATTTAGTGTTTATATTTTAACATACTTATTTTTAGATTTTACGATGTTATTGTTATGCTAGACAACAATATGGTCGCAATACCAGCTTTATTATTATTAAAAGTAACAATACTATGTTTTGCTAACAACCATATAATACAATCATAATATGTTGCTCTTAGGTTATGGTTACCTCAACCATGGTTTTTCTTTGCATGTTGTCGATGATTTATCAGCACAATCCATTGACATCATATGGCTCTACAGGAAATCATCGAAAACATTTAAAATGTACATTTTTATTTTAACAAATCGCTGATTGGCATCACCATATGATACGAAGTTTTATCTATATTTAAAACGAACGATCTCCATCGAATTTAATGCGAGGTTAGCTTTACTTTTGCAGAAATTAAAGCCAAAGATGTCACCATAAAACGGTGTATTTTTCTGTATATAATGGAGTCTGTATTGTCTGCTCAAGATTGTCTTCATGTCACGTGCTGCAATTTTGATTAGTAATAAAAGCCAAAGCTGAGCACTATCACTACAATTTGACGCCTTAAAGTTGCACGAACTGAAAGAAAATTTGAATAATTTAGTATCGTTGTTCAAATGTCCATCTACTCATTATGATTTTCCAGCTTCAATATTAAACGCATGACAATGATTTATACAAAAAAAAAAAAAAAAAAAAAAAAAAAAAACATTTAAATCTTTTGCTAATAAACTAAACTTGTCAATCAAACTTGGCCCTTTAAAATGATACAGGTACATTAAAAATAAAATATTTATAATTTTAAAAATAAAATTTATTGATCTGTCATACATTAAACTCATTTATTTCAAATAAAAAAAAAAAACAAAAAAATAAAACTATAATAAAAGTTAGTAATCTAATATAACATTAAATGGTGTAACAAATGAGTGTATAGAAGGCGCCAAGATCTAAACAATATACCATCAGAATACAAAACATGCCATACAATGAGATAAAAAAAAAACTAAAACATCAGATAATGATACCAAAAAAATATTATACAACTCCAAACACAAATTATAAAACAAATTAACGTAAAAGCCAACAAATGAATGAATGACAAAAAATCAAAAAAAGAGATCTGAACAAAAAAACATATCAAGCTCAAATTACTTTAGTGTCATTTGGCGCCATAAGTTTTTTTTTAAACAAAAAAAAAAAAAACAAGAAAACAAAAAACTTCAAAAAGCCATTTAATCAAAAGTGTAAAAACAGTCCCATACTCTTTTACATGTAAAGCAAGACCTTCAATCACTTTGTCATATCACAAGACATTACGAGCCTACAAACAACCAAACAAACAAAACAACAAAAACTGTTACATTAATGCAGCTATTTAGGAAAGTATTGTTTAAATGCAGCTGAGATATTGACACTTACAATATCAAAGAAATTTGTTTTGTTTTTTATCATTATTTTGGTCATTTGCTTTAAGTTTCTTGGTTGAAAAATTAAATGATTATTAATTGATGTTACAACTACCAGAAAGATAAGAATAAATAACCATTAATATTTTAAGGCTTTAAAGCGAGATTTAATCATTAAAAATATTTTGAAATATTTCATAATTTCATAATTTTTGAGGAATGTCTCGAACGCGATATCAAATTTTTTCAATGTAGAAAAATGTTTAATGATATAAAAAAATGTCTTTAAATAGAGAAATTTTTACAGTGACAATTAACAGTATTGATTTGTAAAATATGTAAATATTTTTTAAAAGAAAAATGTTTACAAATATTTAAAGAAATTAACAAAAAATTTTATTTAAAAAAAATAAAAAAATATTAAAAAAAATTTAATTTAAGATGAATAAGTATTTGAACATTACCTCTTAACATCCTGCGAAATTTTGGAATTTTTCTGAAGCAAAAATCACTCAGAATTTGGGAAACTGTCCTCATCTGTAATTGCGCGACAAATGTTTTTTTTTTTTTTAAAGACGTCGCAGGTCAAAATGTCGCAGAATCTGATGAATATATTCAAATAAGATTGTCCTGTAAACTAAGAATTTTCATGTGAGAAGCCATCACGGAGTGTGAAAACATTCCTCTATTGAAGAACTCGCAGGTCTTTAAAATTTTCTCGTGTAAAAATGTCGCAGAAACTGAGGAATATTTTCAAATGTGAGAATTTTCATGCAAGGAAGCGTCACAGATTTGAAGTAATTTTCTATAGTAAAACATTCCTTAAGATTTTCTTAAGAAAAATTGTTCCAGTCTGAAAAACGTTTTTAATTAAAATTAAATTCTCTCTAGCGTAAATTTCAATGAATCTGAAATATTTTTCTAAAGAGAATATCTCAAATCTAAGAAATTTTCTTTAGTGAAAATTTGAAGGAATCTAAAAATCTTGGAAATGTCACAGGAACCGTTAAATATTTTTGGTGTTGAAATGTTTAAAGATTTTAGAAATTTTGTCGAGTAAAAACATCACAGAATATAAGAAATGTTTAACAGTACCTTTACATAGTCTTATTAATTTCATGCAAAAAAATATCGCATAATTTCAGAAATTTTCTATATTAAAGCAGTTCGAAAAAATTTCTTTAGTTAAAATGACGCAGTTTAAATTTTTTTTCTAATGAAAATGTCACGCAATCTGAAAATTTTTTTTAAGAATCTAATTATTTTGTAGCATGTCTCTACTAACAGAATCATAAAAATGTTCTCTATTAAAAAATGTCGCTGAACCTGAAAAATTTTCCTCTAGTAAAAATATCGCAAAATCTGGGAAATTACAGAAATTACAGAAATTGCTTTTGGCGTAAATTGCACCGAATGAAAAATAATTTTTGATAGTGAAACAAGTCAGGACCCTCGAAATTTTTTATAAGGAAAATCTTGCAGAATGTAAGGAATAATTTCTAGTTAGGCTGTCGCAAAATTTAAACAATTTCATACAGAACAATTATCGCAAATTCAGATTAATTTTTCATAGCGAAAAGAGAGATTTTCGATAGTCTTGGTCTTGAAATTTTTTTCTATGAATATGACACAGAATCTTTACTTCGGTTTTATTAAAAATATAATCTGATACATTTGCATCGATAAAAATATCAAAAGATCTGATAAATAACTCCGATATCTACCCATAGTGTCAGCGACGCAGTGATTTAAGAAGTTTTCTGTATTAAAATTTTCGTCGAACTTAAGAAATTTACCTCCATTAAAAATATCATTTTATCCAGAAAAATCTTAGGGTACAGAATCGCAAAATCTGGGAAATTTTCTTAAGTGAAAATATTAGCAGTTGTGTGTTTTTTTTAGTGAAATTATTTAAGTTTTAAAAAAAAATTTTTAATGAAAATTTTAAATTTCAGTTAAAAATCTTTAAAACTCATGACAAATAAAGAAAATTTAATGCTGCTTAACATTCCGCTGTTATTTAAATTGTACTGTTTTTCTTTAAAAATTAATGCAACAATTTTTAAATAATTTTTCTTTTTAAGAAAATTTAAAAATTAAAATTAATATGAATTTAAGACAAATTAATACTAAATATTTGTCGTACATAATTAAAAAATAGTTCGGTGATATTTTCAGAAATTAAAACCTTATTTATCTTAATCTGATGATAAATATTTCAAAGTGAAAAAAAAAACAAGGAACGTTTTATAGTGGTACTTCATCTTTATAAGGCTGACTTGCGTTCTTATAAGGGTTCTTCTTTACACTGAACCAAAAATTTAAATAAATACGGTAAAATGGGTATAGAAACATACGTCGTTTTTGTAAGTGAAGATTTCAAAGATTTTTTTTTTTTGAAAACAACAAAATAAAGAAACTTTCTGTACTTTCGATTGGAATTTTTTTTTAGTGGAAATAATGCCGAATGTATATAAATATATATAAAAAAATATTTTAATAAGAAACTGACAAATTTACCCTCGTTAAATATTGAGAATTATTTTCGTTCCTGAAAGCGAGGATTGGGATCTTGTACTTGTTCTTTATATCGATACATATAATCTTACACTTTAGTTTATGAACTTTGAAAGCGTCTTTCATTCTTCTTAATTCTCCTCTTCATTTTCTTTAAAGTTTTGTGGACAAAAAAAAAAAAAAAAATTCGAATCCATCAGAAGCAAGTGATCAGTTTTAACAGCTATTAATAATATTAATATTTAATATTAAATTAAATACGAATTAATTTTAATTAAATATGAAATTGTCATAATAATTGTTAACGCTTAATTTAAAATTAAAATATTTCTTTCTAAAATAAAAAATAAAAAAAAACTTTTTGTAATATTTATGATTCAGATAAAAAAAAAATTAATATAAAAATAAAATATGAAACGGCTATAAATGCGTACATTCAGTTACATAGAACGTAAAATATTTTTTAAAAAATTATTTAACACTTGACAATAAAATCAGAAGCTAAACTTAATTGTGAGCAATAAAATGTAAAAAAAAATAATGGCTCTGCCCTTAAAAATCACCATATATCTCATAGAGACAGACAAGTAAAACATTTAGAAGCAGACAACAACGTAACACAGTTTGCATACGTAACTATAAATTGGCTGTACAACTTCCCGTAAAGTGCATGCAAGATGATGAAACCAAATAAACCAGACTGTATTATTTAAGACTATAACTAATTCAAATTAAAAAAAATAAATAAAAAAAAAATAAAATAAACTAAACTAAAGTGACAACACCTTGCCCACCAAAAGAAAAGCAAAATACGCTTAAAGAAACTGGCGTCAGACCAACCAAAAACAAAAGAATGACCAAATAAAAAAAAGAGCAATTCATTTAGACCTGTAATAAAACAAACAATTAATGAATTTTTAAATATTCTTTAATAAATATAAATTCTCAAAAACATCTGATTTTGATCATTTAAATTCTAACAAAAGAAATCATAACAAACAATTTTAGTCATATGTGGCTGCAACTGTGATTTGTTTAACCCCCAATGATATACGATGATAGTCTTAAAATAAATTACATGACAAATTTAAAGTAAGTGCTAGTTTATAAGAAACCTTGTTTTCTATTGAACTCTCTCCTCTACTAATACAACGACAACAAAATCTTAAAAAAAAAAAAATTTACAAAATTTCAATTATAACAGAAATTATAAGGGACAGTTTAGAGCAATCCCATTGTCTCTGTTGTTAAAACAATGATTAATTATTTATTTATTGGTGGCAAGTCACTGCAGCAAATTACGCCTAAAAATTATCCAACATGAATTTAGATAGAAATAACCGAGATATTATCATCAGACCCGGGAGAGTATTAACAAGAAGAAGGGCGGTATATGGCATTATACTACCAAAATCTAGTTTCATAAAATGGGAAAACTTCTTTAAAAAGTTACTGCAGCTGCTTTAATGGAAATTCTAGAATAAAAATTTGAGACAATTAAAGTGAGTCAGAGTCACACTAGTGAAACTCGCCTTATTTTTCTTGTAGATCTTTTATACATACATCTATTTAAACTGTAACGGTGTCATTTCTGTACATGAAATATTTTTGGAAAATTTTGTTGTTTTTGTTGATCGATATACAATACAAAACACATATTTTTGGAATTTTTGCCTGTCTGTCTGTCTGTCTGTCTGTGTTTAAATCACTTAAAAACTACTGGATGGCTTTGAAAAAAATTTTGTGGGGAGGTCCTTTAGAATCTTGGTTACAATAATGAGTACTTTTTATTAGATAAAAATAGGTCATTTCGTAACAAAATAGATATACAATTGTGAAAGTACCCAATTTTAAAAGTATAATGGTACTAAAGCAGCTGTCAGCATTTATTATTTTTGTAAATGGAAAATTTTTAACTCTGTCTACAAAACTCTAGAATAAATAGTTTAATTTAAATTTGAAGAAAATTAGAAATTATGAGAAATGACATAAAGAAGAAGTCGTGGGACACTGCTAGTTTTTTTTAGTAAATATAAACAAACTATCCCACCGTGGTCGGACTTGTATGGAGTCGGTGGCCAAAAATACTTCCAGCAGAGATATCAACGCGAAACTTTGGTCACGGCTTTGTAAAGATGTGAAAATTATTTTATGACAAAATGGGCGTAGTTAATACCTCCATACCCACACCCTACCACCCAATTCCGCCACATGTAAGCAAAAAATTGAGAAAAAAAATTGTAGGCAATTTGTTTTTAATTCGTAACAAGTTTTTTATAAGATTTTTGACAAAAGCTGAAAACTAACCATTAATAAAACTGTTTATAAAGCTTCTTAACAAATATTAATGGTTTGTTAAACTTTCTTTCGTTATAAGCGATATTACTTCATTAAAATTTGCTGGCAAAATCGATAGATTCCTTTGTAGTGTAGCACAACGCAAATCATTAGCAGCAGACACACCAATTTTTGCTAGCTCCGCTAATTGTGTTCGTTTGGTTCTGCTAGTAGACTCTGCGAAACTTACTTTAGGACGTCATCGATCTTTGTTTGACCCAGATGCTTGTGGCTTTAGTAAAATCGACTCTTTTTCGGCAAGCCAATCAGAATATTTTTCCAGAACTTTTAATTTTGCACGCCTGCATTTTTTCGAAAACTAGGAAATTTTTTGCAATTGTAATTAAGGCATTTTTCTAATTGGCTTGCTTCAAATGTGTAGCCCTCACTTCCAATATTGTTTTTCACGACGTCAGATACTTTTCTAGTTTTTTCAGCGTTTGAACCGCTTTCTAAGCACCAATTATTTAAAATTTACCTGCGCGACAATTCGCATAGATAACGTGTGCCTTGAGTGAAACTTAGAAAGTAAAAATATTAAAAACCAATGAAAAAGAAAAGAGCAAACACATTTCATTGCATGCAAAATTCACAGTTGCACATCAGAAAGCTGTCGCAAAAACAATGAGACCGCTTTGATCTTTGGAAGATAACACAAAGACCAGCACTTGGTAGCAGCTGATATTAGAAGTTTAGAATCTTTAAATGTTTACTATTATTAAGAAAAAAAAAAACCCCGTAAGAAGGAATCAAGGGGGGAACAAAACTAAAACCTTAGCTAAAATTGAACTACAAGGGCTGCTCTATATATTTCTGGCCTAATAGTGAAAATGCGAATATTTATAATCAAAAATGGTTTTATTGTTTTTCAAAGTATTCTCCAGCATGATTTATACACTTTTGCATTCGCTCAAACCAGTTGTCGAAGCACTTTTTCCACTCCGATTGAGACACCTCTAAAACATGGTTTTTGAACACTTCAACAGCACCTTCTGGCGACGAAAATCGTTGACCACGCATTTTTTTCTTGATATGCGGAAACAAGAAGAAGTCATTAGGTGCCAAGTTAGGGCTGTACGGCGGATGACCCATTAATTCGACGTTTTGGCCGGTCAAAAACGATTTGGTTTGAGCCCATGTGTGAGAGCTCGTATTGTTATGGTGAACAATGATTCGTCTTCTCTTGTTGGTTTTTCGAATTTCTCCGATGACTTCAGGCAAACAAATTGTAGTGTACCACTCAGAAGTGACCGTTCTACGTTGCTCAAGCGGAACAGTCGCCACATGACCAGTTTTGCCGAAGAAACAGGCGACCATTTGCTTCAAAGTGCTTCTTCCACGAACAACTTTCGTTGCATTTTGCTCGTCTTTGAAGACCCACACGGTCGATTGTTCTTTCGTTTCGGGCTCATACGCAAAGATCCATGATTCGTCACCTGTGACGATCTTATAAACGTCTTTTGAAGCACCGCAATCGTATTTTTGCAACATTTCTTTGCACCAATCGACACGAGCCTTTTTTTGAGCGACTTTCAAATTGTGCGGGATCCAACGAGAACAAACCTTTTTTACGGCCAGGTGTTCATGCAGTATCGAATGTATGCTGGTGGAAGAAATATCCAAGGATATCTCTATCTCTCGGTATGTCGCTTGTCGACCTTACATTATGAGTTCACGCACGACATCAATGTTCTCTGGCACAACAGCTGTTTTTGGACGATCTTCACGGAATTCGTCTTTGAGCGAGCTTCGGCCACGATTAAATTCATTATACCAATTTTTCACAGTGCTTTAGGATGGTGTTTTATCGCCATACAAATATTAAAGTTCAGCAATGCACTCTTGTCGTGATAATCCACGTCGAATATTGTAAACATGATGGCACGAAAATGTTCACAAGTTAATTCCAATTTTTTCTATATTAATTTTTTCAAGTCACTGTAAACAACACAAATAATGGTCGATTTTGACTTTTTTATTTTTGCCCTATGGCAGCGACCACTGTGCATCCCCTCAAACTCAACTAAACTCAGGTTATCACTCAAGTTAAAGCTTAAAAATGAGACCACTTCCTTTTATATTTTCTGCAAAAAAAAAAAATTCTTATCAACTCACTTTTTTTTAATAAAAACTCTTTCATAAATTACAAGAAAAAAAAAATTAAGGGAATGAAGAATAAGTAAGGATCTTAAAATTTCTTTTGTTCCTCTGTGATGAAGAAAAATATCAAAATTTATTTTCATCGCCAATACCCGCACCAGCCAATAGGCTTTTATTTTGTTCTATTGATTTTTAGTCATCTACCTATAATTGTTAACTTCTCTTTTTATCATATAGTAGCACATTTTTAAATTCAGCAACTGCCCATGATTTTCTTTACAATGCTCTAGCCTTTCATCTGCCGTCGGCGCTGTATCGAAATCTACTTCAAATCTTCCAAAAATTTAAAAGATGGTAAGAGAAACCTGCATATATTTTAAATTTTTTGATGAGTTTTGAACTTTTACCTAATTCTCTAACTACGTGGGTGACAACTGAACTTCATGCTGTAGAATAGACTTTTTTACAACCATCTAGACAGGTCTGCTTACTCCTCTCTAGCATCTTTCTTCCCGGTGCGATCTCCTAGATTGACCTTTCCTTATATGGCTGCTCTATTTGGCGCTTGTCGATCGTTTCTCGGATTTCAATGTTATCATACAATTTTACCTTTTACAAGCTTTGTAGAAGAAGTTCTATCTGCAGAGAGCTCAAGTAAACTAAAGGTTGACAGCAAACCAGAACTCGCAGACTATAAATCAAGTTTCTTTTAATCCACATGTATCTTGCTGATGGTCTTCTGCCGTGGACTGGCGTCTTATTTTAAGAAGTTCAATTCTGTGTGCCCATTTCTCCATTTCCAACTATTATTATTCGAGAAATAAATTAAAAAATAAACAAATTTTTGCCAACATTTCTCGATCCAAACTCGTATATAAATAACAGAAATTCATTTACAAAACTAAAATAAATAAAAGAGAGATTGATTTTATAGTTATTCATAAAAAGAAATCATGTTTTAAACCAATGTTGTCACAACATCCGGTTTGATTTCAATACTATTCTAAAGCTAATTTTATAGAACGAAAGACAACTGAACATGTGTCTTAGTGTCTTTTAAAATAAAATAAGACTTAAGAAAAAAACAAATTCAAGAGAAGGGCAGACATTGTATCACAGACTTAAAGTATAGAAATGCATAAACACTTCATTTATTAAGGTGGATAGTAGTGGATGGTCTTTATATTGTGAACTGAACTATAATGTTAAGAAAATTAGTATTCTAAGTTACTTTTACAATTTTTAATTTATTTTATATTTAGATAAATATAATTTTTATATGCCTTGCATATGCTACTGTATTTTTTTTTTAATATTGTTTTTATAATATTTCAGAGAGTAAGAGCGAGAGATGTATTAACGGCGAAAGGCCATTAACAATCTGTTTTTGTAGTAAGAAAAAAAAATTGTGATTTTCATTTAGTTTTTTTTTTGTACGATTTTTCATTCATAAATTTATTACTTCAGTTTGTTAGAGTGACAATATGTTTTTGTGTTGTTGTTGTTGTTGTTAGATTTATAAAGATAATTTTCTTGATTTTTATTTAGAATAAGAATCTTTTGTGGTCATAAAATATCTAATGTTTGTTTATGTCATAGAATAACCACATGCAGCCAGTGTAACAACCTGTTGTAATTTCCATATGCTTTTTTGTTTAAGGTCTTTTTCATGTTGATATTAAAAAGGAAGTTAGTAAGATTTTTATTAACTATTAGAAGGTTTTTATTATTATTCAATGGTTAGACATTATGAGCTGAAGAATTGTACTACCGGCATTTGACTTCCGCAAAGCATCTGCCAAAAAAAAAAAAAATTTCTGTCTAACAAAAACCTTAGAAATATATATTCTCATCGTTAGATCATGATGGACAGTTTTATAGTCTTCCGTAGAAAAGTATTTAATTAATATAACAAAATAAGAAAAGTCATTTTAAACTTTTGTTTTTATAAATTTTCATTAAAGATATCATTCCATTTTCTTATGCAGAATTGAAAAATTTTTATGTCAAGCAAAATTTTCTTTCTCCGTTTCTGATTTTGTTCAAAAGTTTAAAAATCCCTTTTAGTAATCAGTTAATGTCACTTGCTTTGAAGTAAAAAAAAAAGAAAAAAAAAGAAACACCGCAATGAAAACTACTGCAAATACAAAAGACTTAAGAAACGAACTTTTTAGGCACATGCATGGGATATGAAAATTTTATTTATTCCAGCAAAATATTCAGGAATAATGGAATTCAATAAAAAATATACTCGTACATTTTATTTGATCTCATTTATATGCAGAAATAACTTTGATTTTACTGCCACTTTTACTTGAGTGCCACTGTGCTCAATAAAAAGCATTTTATGTCAAAATTGAACATAAATGGTATGTCCGTCTTGTGTTCTGATTTTATCATATATCTTTTTAATTTTTGTTTTATTTGTTTTTGCCAATAAACAACATTTGCGAAGCAACCAAATACCAAATTAAAACATCTTCTTAAAATGTTTTGCAACTCCAAAAACAGGTGTTAAATGTAAAACAATCAATGCAATCGAACATGTTTAAAAAACAAAAAAAAAAAAAAAAGAAAAAAGAAAAAACACAAATAATTTAAAAGACATTTAACACATTAACAAATTTACTTTAGTTACAATTATTTAAAGAAGGGGAATTAAAAAAATTTATTCCAACTTAAGTCCATTGTAAATTGTATGGAAAACATTAAAAAAATTTGCGTACAAGCAGTTGCAAATAGTTTTAGTTTTTTAAAATGCTTCGCAGTACATTTTACAAATAAACATTAAAAAAGAAATACAATATCTGGTTGGCTGTTTTTTTAAGAAACAGAAAACATCAAAATTAAATGTTTAAAATTATTTCGCTTAAACAAGAGTGACAATGTTTTGGGGAATTTGAATTGATTTTGTTTCATACCGTCGATATCTTAATTTATTTAAAGAAATTTCTTTAAACAGTAACATGTGAAAATAATGCAGTTTTGTGGAGTTAATTGTTGCATTTTTTATTTTTGGAGAGGAGTTTAAAAAGGTGCTGAAGACAAAAAAGTTTGTGATTTATTTAAATTAAGAAATTGGAAAAATTTTTAGTTTTTAATTTTTTAAGTAAATTTTGTGTAATAAGGTTTTTAGTTTAAATTTTGAAAGATATTATTGTGGTAAATATGAAGACAGCGTTCAAAAATTTATAATAAGAAATCGTGTAGGAATTTTATATATATGTTTTTATTTAACCTCTTTTAAATAGACAGCAGTGCTAAGCGCAGTTTTCATTGATTTCTAATTTTCTAGTCATATTATTGTTGGAGCTGGGTGGGAAGCATTCCATCCACATTGTAATTCAAGGGTCCTAAAAATATATTTTTATAGCTTTTACATTTAAAAGATGAACTCTTTGATATAAAAAATAAAAAAATTAAAAAAGTCGAAGCGTTTTGGTTTTAATTTTAATGCAGCTTAAGTTCACACAAATTTTAACTTCTTAAATTGTTAAGGAAGAAAAATTTCTTAAAAACTTTTTTGTAATTTTTTTTTGTAAATTTTTAAGCAAAACAGAAAATATTGGACACTAGCACAATTTTCTGGGTCACTATAGCCTTTTTCAGCAGTATTAGCATTTAAATACCTGATGTTATTTAAGCTCTAGAAATCATTCATTTAAACAACTAATTAAATGAGTAAAAATATAAGATATTGTTACGTTTTTCGCTTTTTAGTATAACAAACGTACGGATTCTTTTGATTGCAAATACCACTGTCGCTTAATTCTGTCTTCGAACTTTATGGCTTTCTCTGGCTATACTTCTCGATCCTACCGGTCTTGTGAGCCCTTGGACTCGTATTTACTTAACATGCGTTATCACCACAAACGCAGCCATCCACGCTACACTACTGTGTTACGCCGGCGAGACATGAACTACTCGATGCCTTGTTTAGTAACCTTTACCATCCACTACTCCTTTTATCCAACCCAGTCATCTCCTCTAATCCAGTAGCCACAACACACGTCTGCCATACACTGTTGTTATGCTGTTACACTTTCCCGCGCTAACCGCTATTGCTCTTACTTTTTTATTGTAAATTATCTGTTACTCTTTCATTAAATTGGATGTCTCCAGTAATTCATCTGCCATGGCTTCATACAATAATTGTCTCTTGCCTCTCGGGAGGTTTGTACTGCTGTTTATTAATTTTATTTGCATTATAACAATTATTATTTTTTCATTGAACTTATGTCCGTAAGCGGTATCGAACTCAGGACCCTCTGTTTTGCAGCACGCACCTCTACTAACGCAGCCATTGAGGCTGCTCAGCTTTTGTTAGCTAATTGTGGTTTTTATTCTATACACACACCATTAGTTGAATTAACTTATTCACCACGCTCTTACTGATAACAATAACAGGGGTTGCCAGATTTTAATATTCGTAACAATATATAAATTTTTTGTAATACAAAAAGCATACAAGGTAACACTTTATAGCAGCAAAGTCACTTAGTGCCTTAAAAACGAGGAGGCTAAGAGGATAATAAGATGATAATTATTAATTATAAAAAGTTATGCCCATTCCCAGTAAGTAGTAATAGAACTAGTTCCTTATGTTAACAGAGAAAACCTTAAAATACATACTAATGGTTCTCATTATTTCCTACAATAATTAATGTAATCGATCCTCACGAATTGATTATAAAAGTCTCATGCCTTGTTAAAATCATTAGGTTGGCAATCTAGTTGGGAAGTACTTCCGCCTCGATTACCTTTTAAAAATTTTTTTGCTGGGTTCTAAACCATCTAAAAAATTATCAAAGGCTTTGATAGGAGAAACGTGCTTTATTTCGAATACTTGCAAGTCTATTTTATGCATATGTTTCTGAGTATCAGAGAAACAGCGTTGGAAAACCTCCAATGATTATTTTAGAGGATGTGATCTAGATTGAGATCTTTAAATTAAAGAACACCGTATGAAGGAATACCACGATGTGGAATCGTATATTAATATGTTTTTGTTTATATAGTTATATATGAAATCTGAGTTATCTAGCATAACAAAGTATGAGAGTTGTACTTAATTCAAAGTTATATGTCTTATTATTTTATGCAATAATTTAGATTTATCATTTGTTCAACACTGTATTTTAATATTTTGGCTAAATCGCAACACTTGCAATTATTATTTAAACATAATATTTAGATCATTCTTTTCATAATTTCCGCATTAAAGTAAATGCAGCGGGTGTTGAACTGCAAAATTATTGTTAGTCATGCATTTATTGAATTGGGTTTAATTTTCATTTGTTCTTATTGTAGCTAATTAATTTATTTAGTATATAAGCTATAAAGAAAATAAAGTTTTGAGTCAGTGATTGACAACCATTCTTACTACACAGGTGTTACTTACTTTCTTTAACCATCTTTCAGTTGAAGTACTAGAAAGACAAGGAAAAAAAACAAATCGTCTGAATTTAATTCAACACTAAATTTCCTATTTGTACAAGAGTAATTTAATAAAGTGCTAGAGATTGAGCAGCTAACAGCATACATAAATTATAAAATTAATATTATTGAATATAATAAATTGTTAATAAATTGTATATAAAAATAGGGTGTAAGAGTGCTATATTCGGCTATGCCGAATTTTATATACCCTTTGCCATACAAAAAACAATTATTGGGGTGACAGAGAATAAAAAGCTAAGTTCTTTATACAATTTTACATAAAAGAGTCAATACTAAGGAAAAACTAAAATTTTTAAAAGATCTCTTTAAAAGCTTTTAAATAAAATCCATATTGATATTTTAAAAACTTTTAAATATTCAGAGGCCCACAACTCGGAAAATATGGGCGAGCACCAATATTTTCACCGGATGGTTTTTCTCATTTGTTGATTCTATATCGCCCCATATATTTGTTTTTTTTTTATTTGGAATTACCTTATTGTTTCACATGATATGGAAAAATTAGAGGCAGGAGTGTTTTGCTCGCTGCCTCGAAAGACATGAACCGATCTTGCTTATATTCAATGAAAAAATTTTCGAAACTATGTCTGATCGATGTACTAAGAGTCTTGTTGTCAAATCGTACCAAAAATTAATTTTGTTTGCTTTTTCTTGTTCTCAAATACTCTTGTTTGATCATCATTTAAAAATAGAATAGACAGCAAGAATATTTTTCATTTATTACATAAATACATTAATACTTTATGCAAATTTCTTATACAACTCCCTATTAGAACTGTGATGGGTGGTGTCAATTTTATGAGCCCTCCACTGGTACAAATTTAAGCACACAGGCAATTAATTTACAGTTACCGGTCCGCTGTGTTAAATTTGTTTAAGGCCGTAAAATTTCAAGGCAACTTTAGATCAGTTCTGTATATTTTGACTGATCAAAGCAGCCTCTAGTGTGTGAAAGTTTATTTTCAAATTAAAAAAAATGGATTTTTTGTAAATGTTTTTTTTATGAAATGTGTTTTTTATTTATGTACATACGAGTATGTATATTTAAAAATTTAAGGCTAGTAAAATAATAAAATAAAGTGAACAAGCTTATATATTGAAGCAGATTTTACATTAAAATGTCAATATTTAAAACCCACTTTAGAATAAAAATTTGTCCCCATAATTGTTTATATATGTTCTTTAAAGCGTTTTTAAACTATAAAGACGACCATATATGGAATTTTTGAATGGCCGAAATTAATTCCAGTGTGAAAGGTTTAAACATAGTTGCATTGCTTATTCTCTGTACAGAATTGGTTAAAGCATACCAAAGACCGACGGTATAAATTAAACTTTCCCATTAGAAAAAGAGGCTTCTATATTTTTGATGACTTATATTTTTTCAAGGATTCGACTTGGAAAAAATACTTATGTTATAAAGATAAGACTGTTTTTCTGGATGGAATAAAACATCGTAGTTTATAAAGATTAACAATTTCTATCTGGAAGAAGAAGCTAGACGTAAGATAAAACGTGGTCACGGTGACATTTGTTCAAAAACCAATCCTGCCTTGTTTGTAAATACAACGTAGATCATTGCTATTAATACTCGCAGTTAACTCACCTCTATTGGAAAGCGCTGGGACTAGAAAAGTTTTTGTCACAACATTGGAATGGCAAAAGATGTAGAATCTTAAACAATGATTTTGATACAACGATTTTGTTAACTCCTAGATTAATCGCTGAGTCAACAGAAACTATGCAGTCATCATTTATTTTACTTTTGAAAGTTTGAGTGATTTGTGCTGATCTGGATCTCTACCCCAAGAGTTAATTTTGTTAAGGTCTTGGTTTGTATTGCGGTATCATCTATAGTGGAGCTGCCATCTGCACATATTTTCATTTATATATTTTAATTTATAATTTGGATCTAATGAATAGCGCTGATGTACGAGTGTAAGCAACAGCATCAGTCGTCCCGAAAAAATTATTTTTACATGCAAAAGTTTTGTTTTAGATGTGTGATCTAGCACTTTTATTTTTTTCTACTACTACGTAAAATTTCAAATCGATGTCTATAAGCACATTTTTTATTGACATCTTGACGTCACCCCACTGTGCGGTAGTGATTTTAAGAAACTTGGATATAGTGCTGTAGTTTTTTTTTGGGATTTAGAATTGTTTACAGAGATGGCGCCACGATTATTTAAAACTGATGTGCTCGAGTGTGTGAAAAATTAATTTTTTTCCAAATTCTTATTTTTAGCAAAATTCTTTTTTTTTTCATAGATTTTTAAATTTGGAATTCTGACGATAGCTCTTGTCAATTAATTAATTAATTAATACATTATTTTAAATAATTCAGAAGATATTTGGGTTTGAAAATTTATATTTTTGTTTTACCTCTGTGTAGCTGTTCGCTATTAGTGTAGCCAGAACCTTTCCGATTTATCATAAATATATTCATATTCGACTACACCTCTTAATATAGCTTTGAGAAATTTCACTATAATCGGACTAGTTATTTAAAAATTGCAGCATTAATGCCAGTTTTTTCCAAATACCCCACTGTGCTGGGCTTCTTGTGCCATAACGGCTTTAATGGAAATTTTTCTAAATGAGTTTTAATACACAAATTGATAAATTTTATTTTCTTTTCCAAAGATCTTTTCTAAGAACCAAATACCACTTAAAATATCATTCGATATTCTTGATTTTTGGTGACCATAAAACAAACCTGGATTTAAAAAATTTTTTTTTTCGTGCTGTTTTTTATTTATTATCTTGATTTAATTATTGACCAGAGAAATTAAAAGAATTTTTAGAGCTTTAAAAAGGTCTTAAATTTGAGACTGAACTATTTCTTATTTACTTTTTAATTACATATATTTAATTATACTGTTTAAATAGAGTTATAGTTCACGTATTATGTTAAACACGCTTTTAAACTCTATTCTTCATTAATTTATAGTGTAACACACCCTAAATAACGGCATGTTGGCTTGCTTCCAATATTTAAACACAAAAAAAAAGACAATTACAAATAAAAAAAAATATTTATTTGTTCATATGCCTAGAAGAGAAATGTTAACAATTTAAACTAATAAACGGGCAGCAATAAAAAACTGAATATGGCAATAAAACCCCAAACATTAAAGTGTAAAAAGAATTTTGCACTTGGCACAAGTTTTGAAAAAAACACTTTATGCTTCGGTGTTACAAAATAACTTGTGATTCAAAAAAACCTTTACGAGGAAAAAAAGCTTAAATGACACGCCTTTAGCACGAGTTCAAACTGTTTTATTTTCATATATTTTTATTATTTTTAAAGATACAATTTTTTTCGTTTAATATTTTTTTTTAAATTCATTACAAAAGTCCAACAGCTATTTTAGAATCTTTAAACATTTCTTATACTTAAACTCTACACTCATTTGTATTGCTGCTAAACAATGATAACAATAACAACAAAAAAGACAAAACTTCTTAGAAAATTATGGTTTAAAACAAAAGAAGGCACAAATTAATTTAAAGCACACGTCATTATTAACATCCCTGAATATTGATTAGTTGTATTATTTTGCCAGCAACTGCCTGCCCGAATGAATGGTGGTTAAATAAAGCACAAATATGTTGGTATAATCTATCTATAAGACGTTATGCATACATTGGCCAACTAATAAAGGAAATCGATAACGTTTCTTGCTATTTTTTATTTTTCTTTTTTATTAATATTTTCTTCTTGTTTTCTTAACATTATTTTTTCTTTTTAGTTATTATTATTATTATTGAAAAAAAGGCAGTAAAAAGACTACAGAAATCGGCCTATTACAAGTATTTTGAGCTTCTGATTTTTATTTAAAAGCCAGAAACACCAGCTGCACGTTTAAATAATAAAAGTATTTTAGCACTTGTTGCTTAAAACATTACAAGGCGAGCGATCAAGTGATAAGGTTAAAGGCAGATTGTTTGCATTAATTTCGTTTTCTGTCAATTTTAATTAAAATGTATGACTTAAAAAAAAGTGATATTTACAAATAATATAAAAAAGCTTATTTTTTGTGATGGGTGGTTTTTAAGGCCATTAGAATTTTATATTGTAAAAAGTGAAACAATCAAAAAAAATTGGGTTTTAAAATTAAAAAAAAAAGATCAGACTGAAACTTTAGAATTTTGCCAAGTTTTTGAGTATTGTTGGCCACAAAAACTGTATTGCTAGTTTATTAGCGTAAAACAATGACTACTACAAATCATTAAAAGATGTCACATCGCACGACCGTAAATGGCAGCGGACAGGTACATTTCTTAAAATTATTTTAACGCCCAATTTTGATTGCAATAATACGATTGTTAAAATTATCATCTTGTCCGAATCCCGGTTGTCTTTATATTAAGGAAAAATTTATTGGCCGTGGTACCGTAACGATCACCATCAAACGTATTGCGAGCTTCAACATCATTGTTCGAAGAAACAAAGTTCAACAATGAGAGGAAACCGCATCAAACAATGTCTTTTTTAAAATTTAATGGAGTCTCTAAGGTCTGTTGTAGATAAGTTTCAAGTTGCAAATTTGTTTCTTAAAAAATCCTTTGAGCCAAAAATGAATCCCATCGCAACTGTGCTAGAACCAAATCGGTGGAAGAAGCACGCATATGATGGTATCGAGGCCTTAATTCCTCCACCAATTGGATCTCATACGGGTGTAGGCCAGGGGTTTTGGTTAATAATTGAAGGGTATGGAATCTGTCAATAGTTCGCTGTACGGCTTGGTCAAATGGACAATATGTGTTTCATTAAAATTACGAAATCTTCTTTAACTCTTTTCAAACTAAATCTGGACAATTTGATAGCGTTCTGCAAGTGTCAGTCCATTTATAATGTTTTTACAAATTATACTGATCACAAATGAAAAAAGTAAGCACAGCTGTCATTTAGTTCGTTTGACAGTTAACCCTGTCGAAAGTTCTAGCGGGCTCAACGAAAATATCCCTTCTATTTGCTTTATAATTATTGTTACAATATAACTTTGATATCGATTGCTATGCTTTTGGCTGTAAATATAATCGAAAATTTTTTTTTTACTTGACGAATACTTAAGACGCTTTTTTGCACAGTGTAAAAAAATTGCCAATTCTAATAAAGATAAAATTATAATATTTGATCCTTACGAAAAGTTATCGATAACTTTCAGACTCTCCAGATAAGTTATCGATAACTATTGGTTTCTTAAAAAATGTTATCGATTTAAAAAAGGAAACCAAATTTTGTTTTCGAAAATTTATCGATAATTTTTCGATTGTAAAAAGTGTTATCGATAACTAAACTATTGAATTTAAAGTATTAAAGATAGTGTTTATGGAATTTTAAGTATTATTTTCAGCAAGTATTATTTCAGCAAGTGTTATTTTCAGCAAAGAGAACTAAAAAAATGAAATATATACAAGTATATTGCTTGTGCGACAATTTTCACTGAAAATTTTAATTAAACTTGCTAACATAACAGAAAAGCCTTCTAATATTTATATTGTACTTGTTCTTGTTTTTCTCCTTTTTAGTTTTTTTTTTATTTATTTATTTATTTATTTTTTTTTTTTTTGAAATATAAAATGAAAAAGAAACATATTTACAGTTGGAACAATTATTTAAGAAAATTACTGAAATCTTGAGGCAAATAATTTTTTTTTACGTTTTTAGAAACGGATCTTACAATTAGCGGGTTTCCAGCTTTTCAGCAAAAACTGCACCATTTATACTTGTACAAAAATTCAACTAAAAGTAAGTTACCTTATCACTTTAGCTTGTATCTTCACTTTATTTAAAAAAGGTGCAATAGTTTTGCTCATACTTTAAGTGTAAATGTATCTCTTTACTTAACATTTAATGTTTTAGCAAGCAAGCAGTAGCATAACTTAAATACAAAAAAAGTGGTCAATGGGCTCGGTTGTCGGTGGCACAAAAAAAAAAACTAAATAACAAAGAAAAAAAAAACAGCCATGCAAAGAAATAAAATAATAAAATATGAGCTTGACGTTTGAGGAAAGAAATGTTAACACGTTTTCTTCAGTATTAAAACGAATATGAATCACAGATTTCTTGTAAAAATATCAATACTAAAATTGGAATGTATACTGATCGTAAAATGAATAATGAAAATGTAATACTAAGATTAAACGGGATTGTAATTTTTTGAAAAATTTTTAAACAAAAAAAAATAACAAAAATAAATGTTTGTTTTTGAAATCTTTTCTTTCTACTAAGACAAGGGAAAAATTAATGTTTTCGAAATTTAATAGCGTCATATAGACTATCTGGAAATTCAAATAAGATTAATTCCTTTCAGCAAAGGGCACCATAGTAATGTAACTCTCTTTATTAAAGTAGGATAAATACCTAAACAAAACTAAAATAAAAATACTATTCATAAAGTCTTTTAATATCACAATTATTTTGCTTAACCCCTCTTTGCTATCCAAGCACATTACCAAATATTTAATAAACACGGCAGTGTTTTTGTTTTTATTTTTGCAGAAGTGTTTTGATTGGCTTTAAGGCGCATGCACATACATTTAAGTATAAAAGAAAAACCTAGAAAAAGTTGCCAGATCTTTCCAAGTCAGAAAAATCTAGACGTTTTAACTCGTCTATATATAGAAATTAGGAAAATTAATTTTTTTAAGCATTGCTGAAATAAAGTAATACAGATCTAAATAAAGTAACATCAAAGAAAATATTTAGTGGCATGTTTAAGTTTGCTATTAAACAAAAGGAAACAAGATAATGTTACGTAGCAATATGCATTTTTCAATAGACTTGTAGGTAATATGTGCATTAACTAGTCTATGTTTGAAGAACTACAATATTGTGAATTTCGAAATTTAAAAAAAATAACGTGCTTAATAAAAATACTGGAGCTTTATGAGAGCAAGGCTGGTATCTCGGTCCTCGTAAAAAGTAATTATATATTTTTTATTTATTATTTAATAACTGAAAACCGTTGACTATACGACGATGGTGTAGTACATCGAGTGACACCAGAATTTGTTAAAGAATTTATGAACACTGTAATTACGAACACTCAAATTTTTACGAACTTTGGCATTTTTTGTGCTCATTTGTGATCAACATTTTGCGATAGCTGTTTTGTTATTGATATTTTGTGATTAACATATTGTCAACAACTTTGTTTTTAATGATTTTTCAATTATCGCAGGATGAATTTAAATCATCTATATCCTTTTCTGTTGCATCAGATTTTTTACCAAATGTAAATGTAGTCTTTTTACTTTTAAAGTACATTTTCAATGGCAGGCAAGTTTCCTTTTTACATGACACTTTTATTTCTAACCGAGAAAAATAAATCAGTGTATTTCATTCAAATGACGTGAAGAGCGTATCTATTAAATTGGTGTTGCTACAGAAATACAGTGCAATATTTCATTAGTTTAATTAAAATTTCAATAAAAGGAATGACTATTTTTATTAATACAACATTATTTTAAGACCAACAGTTTCACTTAAAAAATTATAGCTTTTGTTTGTAGAACTCACAAAAAAAAACTCAAGTTAAACTTTTATGATTTTAAACTCAATCACGTTTTTGGGATATTTTTTCATTTTTTTTTTTTTTTGGTATAATTCACCCATATTTGAAGAAAAAAAAAATTGAAATAAAGATGCTTTTAATACCACAAAAAAAAAAAAGATAACCATATGTGTGTATATAAAATCGTTAAAATAAAAAAAATTTATATTTATAAATGAACTTCAAAAAATAAATATATGGAAGTATAAAATTTTTGCATGCTTTAGTTTCTGTCTTCTGAGTTTCTGGCACAAAAACGTGCCAACGTGCTGTTATGATGCTTCAGCAGTACTCGCGTTTACTAAATGTCAATTCACTAAGTGCTTATATAGTTTATTTACCACAAAAAAAAAAAAAACAAAAAAGAAAACAAAACCAAACCAACAACAACAAATATTTTTTTAAATATGGATGTTTATTGAATGCATCATCATCATCTTCGTCATCAGTTTGCCAACTTTTGAGTATGAAAATGTATGAAATGATTTTTTTATAAAATAAGAGCTTATACACAGGTATGAATGTGTATGTGTATGTTTGTTTTTATGAGAATATATACATAAATATGAATGATTTTATTTCTCGAGCAATGGATCATTGGTAATGCTAAAAATGGTTATTCTACTATGTTTTTGGCCTAAGTTGCTATTAACGTATAACAAAGCAAGTGCAAGATCATTTTGGCAAAAACACAAAAAAATCAATAATAATAAATATCATAGAGGAACTTGTATTAAAGTTTACAAACATAAATTTTAATAGAAATTTTTAACACTTAATCAATTTATACTTCGGATTTTTTCATTACCATTGAAATTTCATTGGTATTGTTTGAAATAATGACAAAAAAAATTTTAATTACCATTTAATGCTAATGATTTTATTTTAATTATAATTATTTTTACTAATGGTAATGAAATTTTAATTAAATCGTTTAATTACTAATTATAGTTGAATCAAAAATAATTGTTTTTATGAAACAAAAATTTGTAATCGCAGAAGCTTAAGAAAGTCATGCATAAAATAAATAAACCTTAACACTGTTGTTGATAGAACTATATTAGAAAATTTGAATAAGTTAATATTTTTAAGTGAGATGTGTGCAAAAGTTAATGTCTGAAATCTAAAGTCATCTAACACCCCAGCAAGCAAGATCTTATTACTTACACGAAAGCAAAAATATGTTTCCATGGCGTCTAATTTTTCCTGAAAAAGTAAAAACATTTAAATTTCAGCAAACTTTTGTAATCAAAATGCCATTTTGATATAATGCTATACTATACTTCAAGATGTCTATTTAACGTACAAAGAAAAAAATTCACTTATTAATGATAGCGATTTGAAACAATTTAATTATTAGTCAATTCAAATCCGGGTTTCTTTTTTCAAATTGGTTCTAGTTTGCTGTTCCTGGACGGGCTTTTGAGTACTTGGCCAAGTTGTTTCCCAAAGTGTCGGTCGCCAAAATCAAAGAGGGAATATTTGTCGGACCTGATATTCGAAAATTAATGGCCGACAGAAACTTTACAAAATGTTTAATGCCCAATGAAGCAGGGTCATGGCTATCATTTCAAGATGTTGTTCATAACTTTCTCGGCAACCGCAAATCCCTGGATTTCAAGCAAAAAATCGACAGTTTGTTGCAAAATTATTGCAAGATTGGAGCTCGAATGTCTCTCAAAACACATTTTCTGCATTCTCATCTCGATTTTTTTTTTTTTCTGAAAACTTGGGTGATACAAGGAACGAGAAAGGAGAGCGATTACACCAAGATTTGGCGAAAATCGAAAAACGATACCAAGGATTTTGGGACGAGGGCAAGATGAGCGACTACTGTTGGACCTTTATGTGTGAAACAGATCCCAAAGAGTACAAGCGACTCAGTTCGACTACTCTTCATTTCTAAACCATGTATACTTGTGTAACTATTTTATATAAAAATATATAAAATTTTTATAAAAAATTTCGAATATTTTCTTTAATATTTCTGGAAGTGGTCAAGGGTTTAGAAATGAGAAATTTTGTGTCTGATGCTGAATTCCAACAGTATCCATATAGATAGAAAATGATTGTTATACTTAAAGAAAGCACAACTTCTGGAGATTACGAAACCTTAAGAATATTGAAGATAGTCCAGCATCATTTCACACTTTTCAACAAAATATTCCAAAAAACAGTGTTTGTAGCAAAAACATAAAATGCTCTTTATCTCGAAAACCACAACCAATAAAAAAAAACAAAGTGCAGATTCGGATTCAGCGTTCCAAATAACTGTAGAAACAGCTTTCGGTTGCCTAGATCCAAAACCATGTATACTTGTGTTCTTAATGAAACTTTTTCATTAATATTAGTGAAATTAATGAAAATAATAGTAATGCTAAAATAATCATTATTTATCATTCAATGCTAATAAAATCGTCAATCAAGTAGTCCATCTAATCAATTACTACAATGATCAATAAATTAAAATTTTGCTTCTCCAAAAATGTAGGGAAACTTTATTTAGCAGTAAATAATTGCGCAAATAATATATATTTGAAATAGTTAAGGCATAATTGTCTATTTGTAAAACTTTATGTCAGTTAATATTCTTTTTTAAGTTTTATGCGGAGAAACTATTCTAAAAGGCAGTAGTAAATCTAAACTTTTAAAGGTTTAAAATTAATTCTGTTTTCCAACACAATATTTATAAATTGAAAAGCATGAATAAAAAATCCATGGTTAAAGTAAGATTACAAGAACCATATTATTTTCTCTGTAGCCATTAAGAATTTTTTGTTATTTTATACCATATTTAAGTCAAGACAAAAAAGTATTTGTTAATATCTTATCATTAAGTGTTTGCAATGCATACAAATTGTTAGAGTATATTTAATCACAATAGTTTGATGATAAACATATTGTGCTAAGTCTGTAATCAAAGTATTATTAAAACGAGCATCATCATGATTGGCTTTAAAAAAATATTTTGTTACAGTTTTTGGATGAGTGAATTTCTGTCAATTTAATGAGTTGTTTGTCCCAGTAACTTTTTTATACAAAATGCAGAATAAAACAAAAATTTAAATAAAAGTTGTTATTAATAAGTAAGAAAGCTATATGCGGCTACGTTGAGTCTTTTATACCCTTCACCATTAATGAAAATCTAGTTTACTGAAGTAACTTCAATCATAAAAGCAGTGACAGAGAATTAAAAATGAAGAAAAAAATTAAGTACTTTTTATAATTTTATATAAAAACGTCATTGGTTATCATGGTAGTGCTGTTCTAGCGTTCATTCATGTTGATTTATTAAATTATAAGGAAGCTCAAATTAAAGCAGTGCGAAGGCTCATTTGATAGTTAACCCATTCATAAGTTCTATCGGTCTTAAAAAAAGAAACGCCAATTATAAACTTTAGCACAACAGAAAAAAAATTTTCAAAATTGATTAAAATAAAAATAAAAAAGCAAGAGTGCTATATTGTCTATGCCGAATGTTATATACTCTTCACTCTTCTTCATTAAAAAAAAATTAAATTAAGTACTTTATATAATTTTACATAAAAATGTCATCGGCTCTTAATAGCTTAAGCATTTTTAAAATATTTTAGTATTTCCTTAAAGACCTCTTCAAAAGCTTTTAAATGATACCCATATTGATATTTTAAAAATTTGATAATTTCAGAGCCCCGTAACTCGGAAAATATGGCGGAGCGCCAATTTTTTCACTTGATGTTTTTTTTTTCTTATTTATAAAGTCTCTATAATCCGTATATTTATTTTTTTTTTAAATTGGAGTTACTTCGTTGTTCCAAATGATATGGAATAATAAGTGGCAGGCGTTGTTTCTTGCCCGCTGCGTCAAAGGAAATGTACGGATCTTTCTGATTTCAATAACAAAATTTTTAAACTTATGTCTGATCGATGGATGATATACATTTTCTCTTTGCTCATGCAGTGCCTTGGCAAAGTTGATTTCAACTTATACACGGAGGGACAGACGGATATCACTCAATCGACTTCGTTATGCATAGAAACTGCGAATATATGCACTTTTTGTAGGGTCGGAAAAAGATATTGTAGAAAGTAGATACGGCATGACAAACTTTAATGTATCGTTTTTTTACCTGAGATGAAGAGTATAAAAACGAACAAAGCAAGAAATAGAGTAAGCAAAAACAATTACAATTTAAAATAAATTTAATGTTTTTATTTTTTTAAACATCAAAAATAATTATTGTTAGACAATAATATGGTTACAGTAACAAAAATATTTTTATGTACAACAATAATATGATTGGATAACAACTATATTTTTAAATCATAACGTACTGCTCTTACATTCTGATTACCTCTGCATTTTTTTTGCGTGTAGCGAGTTTTTTCCCGTTGGTCTTTTCTATAGGAAAACACTAAAAAGTCTAGAGAAGTAAATAACTTCTGGTACTGAAAGCCATAGTTGGCCCAAAAATTCGTGTTGATCCTTATGAACTTAGAAGGTCTGTGATCTATATCGTTTTCGATGACAACTAATAGCAAACTGAGCGAGCAATGTTAAGGTTTAACCTTGTTGTATTATTAGTTCGAATGCAGCAAAATTCATGGTTTATATCAAGGCCTCTTGCTAATGACCGCAAGTGAAATTAAAAGAAATAATATTTTTTTTTAAATTTCTGTGAAGCTTTGGTTGTTTATTTTATTTTGTTGTCATATATAGGTGACATGTCATGAAGGTTAAAGATATAATGTCCATGTACATTATGCCAATTTCTGGTAGAGTCATAACGTCAATGGATATTATGGTATATTTTATGGTATTCTATGTTAGAAAATCTTTGCGCCCAACCAAAGGCTGGCTATGCAGTAAGCCCTTGGTAAGCGAAGCCGTTATTAATTTTAAGTGCGGACATTATGACGTTTTTATATATAACACTATGTCCATACTAAAAATGACACAATGTCCATGGACATTATGGTACTTTTTTCTGTGATATGGTGTTTATATCATTGATACATATTTACAGCCTTTTAATAACGAAGCGAGAAAATTCAGTTGAACATAGTTCTTTGATATATATTATTTTCCAAAATAGAGTTTTTCCGAAAAACGTCTAGTTCTTATTCCATTTTATCCATTTGAATTGTTTCTTTAATTCTCTCTCCCATTGTTAGCAAATATATGCAGCTACCACTACTACTTCTATGTACTTGATACTCATGATCATCGTGCATCCATTGATGTATAGTAATGAAGTATGCAAGTAGTGCAACTGTTTTTCTTAGCATGATGATATGCAGTAAATATGCTTTTAAAATTCAAAGAGGATATTTTTTTCCTTTTTTTATTTTATTTCTTCTTTTGCTTTTTCTGCTTTTTGTATTAGTAGTAGACGTTGTTGTTGTTGTTGCTTCAGCTGATTTTAAGCTTAGGAGTGTTTGTTTTATAAGTGACATTGACAGTGACATCGTGAAGCTTCTTGGTGGTGCTTCTTTGTATATATAACCAATCTAAAGGAGTCTAGTTAAAAGATAAAATTTTAACATCTGTGTGAAAAATGATGATAATGACGATGATGATGATGATGAACGAGGAGAAAAAATTGGAAAACGGTTTCAAATCAAAGTTAAGCACTTGATAGCTGCTGAAGTAGCTTTTTAATTGTCAAATACATTAAATGGTTGGGCAAACAGGTTGAGTTATATGTTTTAGATAAATATTGATTTTTTTCTAGCATGTCGTAAAAAAAAAATTTAGAACAAAAGGAGAGGATAAAAATTTAATAGAAATAAAATTTTTAAAAAAAATTTATTCCAGGAAGAGAAAAAAATCAATATTTAATAAATTAAACCCTTTTTAAAGGTTTCAGTTTTAAAGCCAATCTCCTTTATTAATTAATAGCCAATTAAATAATTTTTATTTTTTATACTTTTTCTAAGAACTTAAACACACACAAGGTGTTCTGGTCTGGTTTTTCCTAACATGACATTTGTATCTTGATGTAGTGATCTTCATCTAAACAATTTAGTAGAACATTAAAAAATGACTTGTTGGTAGAATCTATATCAATTATCAAATGTTTATTCCATTTAAACATTAAATTATGACCAACAAGGAAAATAGAAAACCAAACAAAAAAAAAAACATCTGTAACAAAAATTTTATTTTGGTTGTAGATAAGGGTTTAGACAAATAAAATTAGACATACTTACACAGCAGGTTAGTTAAATAATTAAAAAAAAAAAATATATATATGTTTTGAAACCTTAAATGAGTGTGATCATGAAAAATCTGTAACGTCAAGTTAAATGAGATAAACATCATGTTAGCCTTGTTAAGAAAACTATAAAAAGAAATATTATTATTTTTTTTTTTTATTATTCAAACCAACAAAGTTACAAAAATACACACCAGGTGATGATGAGAGCATCGAACTGATATCATGTAGTTAAAAAATGTAATAAAATTATTAAAATAAAAAATAAATAGAAAAAACATTGTAGACACAAACTAATTACCAGCTTTACCACATAAAACTCCATGTGAGGTCTTAAGGCACAATTGTCCCAGCAAAAAACAAAAAAAAAAAAAAAAATAAATAATAATAAATAAAATGATGATTAGCTAAATCATAAAATTTTATGACAACTAAACTTAAAAAATAACACTGGTAGCAAATAATAATATTTTATGTTTTTTTTTTCAATTTAAATAATTTTAAATTTATGATGTGTTTTTTAATAAAAGGTAAACCTTGTGCTTTAAGTGGTTTTATTTTTTCTAACTAGGAAGGCAGAGGGTAGATAATATATTACAGTTTTTGCTATTCTAAATTCCATTTTTTTAGGCTGCCATAATTTTTGAATGCGCTCAAATTGTTGACTGATTGACAATATGTTCAAGGTCCTTCACAAAAAAGTAAGTCAGCGATACACAGAATTAGACCCCCAGAGCAACCAAAATTTTCTATCATTTTAAGGATCTGAATTGTTTTATTTTAAGGACTCATTGACTTCACCTCAAAAATATTTTGGCCAATTACACGAGACCTACAAGAATACAGACAAAAAAAGTCTAGATAAACCGGAATGATCATGGTAATGACAAAAAATTACAAATCGAGATCACTAGCAGTTGAACACAACTACAATTTCTCTATCTTATTAATAATAATGTTTCTAAAACTTTGGTTGCCAAAGACGATAGAAACAACATCAGGCCATTAAATTATTCTGGACGTACAAGTTTACGGCACTTTGCTGAACACTGCCGTCTATATGTACAATATTGGTCGCCTCCAAATTGTTAATTTTCATTGATCCACCAGTATAAACAGTTATGTAACATGGTTAATTGGAGGGTTATTGATGGGTTATTTTCTCGAAATCATCTTACCGTCCAATTTGAATTTGAATTGGTTGATAGTTGCGCTCGCCGTAGGACAATTAGCGCCATCTTGTTGAAACCACATGAAGCCTGATTTAATATCATCCATATTTTTAGACACAAGGTCACTGATGGTGGTGTGGTAACGATCTCCATTGACAGTGAGCTCTACTTCATTTTTTAAGAAATAAAGTCCAATGTGTCATCACCGATTAATCTGAGTCAATCTGTGTATTTTTGTGGACGTAATAAATTCCGTAGGTTCTGTTGTGGGTTAATGACATTCCATTTGTTTCATTAAAACATCCATCGATTCAAAAACGAGCCACTTCACTAAAGAAAAATTTGAGATAAAACATCGTTTAAGTTTCCAACTGCCCTAGAGCACAATCAACGAAATAATGATGGCCTTGTTGGCTTCATTACTGTACGAGATAAATCTTATACAGGTAAGGGTCAAAATCTTTGTGCAAAGTTTTCCATGTAGTGGTGCAAGAGCGCTTCAATTCGTGGCACCGATGTCGAAAGAAAAATAAATGTAGATCTCCTTCCATACTCTACTTTAAAGAGGTGATATTCTCTTCAGTCTAAACCTTGTTTCGACGTGTTGGTATTATTGCATTATTAAGAGACGGATACCTTGCTGCTCAGATGGACGACTATGTGCGCCATCAAAATCATGAAGCCGTCTTTAAGTTGCACGAATTGATGACTAATTTTAAAATTAAATCAAAATAATTTTTTAGCATTTTTTATGCGTTAATCTCTTAATGATAATTATCACAATATGTCAAAGAGAAAGATTTTGTGATAATTTTTTCGTAAATTCTGTCAAAAAAAAACTCCTTAATTTAGAATTCTTGTATAAGAATGCAGGATCATTTGCCAGATTGCTTCATCAAGCGAATATTTTTCTTATTTAAATATCTTTACAGACAAAAAAAAACTTGGACAAGACTGGATCCATTTTGGACGTTATTTTGTTTTCTATAGGGTCCGCCACTAACGTTTTTTTTAACTAGTGCTTATTTCGTGAATGGTAACACTTAGCTCACGTCTGATTAGTCTTATCCTTCTGCTAAACGAATACGGTTGTGTATACGCTTGAACAACGCTGGGAAATATTGCGACGTAACTTTGCGAATGTGTACGAAAATTGCGTACGAATTTTGGAAGAAGAGAAACACAGTCAGCTCCGTATGTTCGTTATCTTGGAAAAAATAAAAGAAACTGGCATCATCAACGATAAACCAAAGCGTGAAAAACCAAAAACAATATTGCTGCTGTGACATAAAGTGTGCGTGAAGCGGCATCAACCCCAATTTACCGTCATTCTTAACAATTGAAGATTTCGGATACATCATTGAGACGAATTTTGCATAAGGACCTTATTATGACACCATACAAAGTCCAATTGGTTCAGGAGTTGAAGCCAACTGACCTTCCAATAAGTTTTCGCTTCGCTTTCATTCAGCATTTTCAAAAAAAATGTTATTTGGCGGACCGTTTATCTTCAGTGAGCTGAGATGGCGTAAAGTGGATAATTGTAGGCCGCTAGAGAAATTCGTACTTGTTATAATGACAAACTTGCAGCTCAATTCTGATCTTAAGCATATCTCGATGCAGCTGCTAATCTTTGCGGGTTACTTGTTAAATAGTGGTCATGCTATCAGGATAATAAATAAATACATTAGGGGCTGTTCTAGCTACCAGCCGCATTACAAAGAGGAAATGTGTTCTCAATTTATGTGCGTACGCGGAAAGAACTATTTTGTTCTTGGGGATATGGAGATTATGAATTAACCGACCTATTATCTGATTATCATAGACCAATCGAGGTGAATTTATTACACACGATAATGGGGTTGACAGTATCATTTGGACGAGTGGATTAGTATTAGACAAAACGGAACAGTCTTAGCAGCTCACGCATAATGATCTTCGAATTAAAAATAATTACAAAAGTCTACAGTTTGGCTGTTGAAGGAATTTTTTGGCCACCATATCATGTCTTTGTTAGTATAATAATGCAATATAAAGCTTTAATGATAAGTTCATAAAAATAATCAGACAACGTCTTCGATAAAAGAAAACAAAACAACAATTCAAATCAAATCGACAATAATTAAAAAGAATATTTTAAAACATTTCAACTCATCAACATTTCTTTTAAATGATAATTGAATGACATTTTAAATTCCACAATAGCGGTGGACAATGTGAATGCTCCATTATAAATAAAATAACAACTTGTCCTGAAAAATTTTCAATACAACAAACCCAAGGCAAAAACAAAAAAAAAAAAAAAAAACAATATATAAATAATTTAAACAGACCTTGTTGCCTTAACAGATAATCAAAAATCAACGGGTGGCTCTTTTAAATGAAACTAAATATTACAGACAAAACACAAACGTTTAAGAAACAAAAAAAAAAAGAATTAAAAAAAAAAATTCCAAAGATATTAAATTGCAGTTTGATTGGCTGATGATGATAAATGCCATAATTTAATATTTTATGTCAAATAAATGCTACACAATTCTTTTAAATTTAATGCAGAGTAAAAACAAAAAAAGAAATTGACATGAAACTAAATGTTGTGAAATTTAAAACAAATATCATGGCTTAAATGGTTTAAAAAATTTAAATGAAAATTTTTGTTATTTTTAAACACAAATTATTATATTGATTTTAAATAATTGATAACAAAAATCATTTAAAATATAAAAGCAGACAAGTCAAAGAAGGAGTTGAGAGTGATGAGAATATTGAACAGAAAGTTTAAGAAATCAAGTTGTAATAATATTTAATAATTTTGAAAATAAATATGATCGAGATTTTTTTTCAAGATCTTAAATATGAATTTTTAATTTTTTTTTTGTAGTATAAAGAGAAATTGTAATTTTAAGTAGAAAACGAAAGCCGGAATACGCTGCTTGTGTGAAAACAAAATATAAATAAATCAAGAAAAACTTTCAAAAAATTTTCTCTTTTTAAAAAGGTTGCCTTGAGCTCCCTTTAAGGCCTCCTGCAGCTGTCTATGGGTGTTTTTAAAGACCGATAATTTTTACGATAAAATTAAGTGACAAATAAACTTTAATAATGCATTCATTCTTTAAATTTGTGTTCAGTATATTCCGGTATATTATTATAAATAGCTTGACACTCGAATGATGCCACCAAATTATTAAGATTTACTTCGGAAAGCAGTCATCAATTTGAGCAACTTTATGATGCCTTGGAGGTTTTTATGGCGCACATAATTGGCCATCTGCGCTATTCGTTGAAACTTAAATAGATTTTACACCTCATGGCCACTTAATGCAATAATATCTACGTTTCGAAGGATTAATGTTAAGGAAAGTCTGAACGAAATCCCAATTTAGCTTTGTCAAGCCTAAGAATTAAGGTTCTGTCCATGCAATACATGGAAAATTTTGTGCAAAGATTTTGGCCTACATCCATATAAAATCCGGCTGATGCAGGAGGTAAAACCATGAGACCATCATATTCATTCCTCTTTCGCGGATTGGGCTCTAAAGTATACCTCATACTGATGCGATATTTTATCTCAAGATTGTCTTATGTCATGATAAACTTGACTTAATAGGTTTAAAACTAAATACAACTTCCTTAACAAATCCAACCGCAATAGACCTAAAAAGTCCCCACTACATGCAGAAAAATACTGCTTTTACTGCAGTTTACATGCTGATGCGTTCATTGCACCCCATTTCTGGAAAAATTATTTTGAAGGTTTCATTTTAAAAATATGAATAACATTAATTCGGCCATAATATTATTTCGACAGGATGCAGGTGGCATGTCATAGTGCATGGACACTTTGTGTCGCATTCAAAAGTGACATAATGTCCACACACCTTATGTTGCACTCAAAAGTGGCATAGTTTCCATGAAGTGACATAATGTCCACGGACCTTATGTCGCTTTTAAAAATTTCATAATATCCATGAACACTGTGTCGTTTTTAGTGTGGACATAGTGTCACATATGAAAGTGTCATACTGTCCGCACTTAAAAAAACAAAGAATTCTTTCTTTACATCTTTGTTACATAGAAAACCATCAAATATACCTTTAATAATCACGTCATGACTGTATATTAATTGAGATAATGTCGCATCGCAGTGTGACATAATGTCCATAGAGCTTACGCCACTTTCTGGTGCGACATAATGTCCATGTACATTATGTGATTGAGATGGCACCCAAGATGCCACTACGTACCATACGGTAACCACAACTATTTCGAAAAATGGACTCATTTATTAGATTTTAGTGTCATACGATTTACCACCTTTCGAGCATTACTGGTGTAGACGCGTGAAGTCACTAATTTATGCTAACAAATCAGTAACCTGCCTGATGCCTTGGAGGTCAACACTCTTCCTGTTAGTCTTGACATATAACCAGCAAAGCTCGAAGCATTGACTCAAAGTTGAACATTCACTCCTTTAAGAATATCCGCCGTGGCTAGTTACTTGAAATCACTTTCAAATCATTATGTCAATCAACGATCTTGCGAATAAAATTTCTACCGGCCCATGATGGTCTCAATGACAAATTTTTGGTGAAAAAAAATATTTCTTTGAATAGCACAAAAATAAATAATTAAGTATTTTATTGACAACACCCCACCGTGCATACGAGGGCTGCTCTATATATTTCTGGCCTAATAGTGAAAATGGGAATATTTATAATCAAAAATGGTTTTATTGTTTTTCAAAGTATTCTCCAGCATGATTTATACACTTTTGCATGAAACCAGTTGTCGAAGCACTTTTTCCACTCCGATTGAGACACCTCTAAAACACGGTTTTTAAACACTTCAACAGCTTCTTCTGGCGAGGAAAATCGTTGACCACGCATTTTTTTCTTGATGTTCGGAAACAAGAAGAAGTCATTAGGTGCCAAGTCAGGGCTGTACAGCGGATGATTCATTAATTCGACATTTTGGCTGGTCAAAAACGCTCTGGTTTGAGCCGATGTGTGAGAGCTCGCATTGTCGTGGTGAACAATGATTCGTCTTCTCTTGTTGGTTTTTCGAATTTCTCCGCTGACTTCAGGCAAACAAATTGTAGTGTACCACTCAGACTGCTCAAGCGGAACAGTCGCCACATGACCAGTTTTGCCGAAGATACAGGCGACCATTTGCTTCGAAGTGCTTCTTCCACGAAGACCCACACGGTCGATTGTTGTTTCGTTTCGGGCTCATACGCATAGATCCATGATTCGTCACCTGTGACGATCTTATAAACATCTTTTGAAGCACCGCAATCGTATTTTTGCAACATTTCTTTGCACCAATCGACACGAGCCTTTTTTTGAGCGACTTTCAAATTGTGCGGGATCCAACGAAAACAAACCTTTTTTACGGCCAGGTGTTCATGCAGTATCGAATGTATGCTGGTGGAAGAAATGTCCAAGGATGTCTTTATCTCTCGGTATGTCGCATGGCGATCTTGCATTATGAGGTCACGCACGGCATCAATGTTCTCTGCACAACAGCCGTTTTTGGACGACCTTCACGGAATTCGTCTTTGAGCGAGCTTCGGCCACGATTAAATTCATTATACCAATTTTTCACAGTGCTTTAGGATGGTGCTTCATCGCCATACAAAGATTTAAGTTCATCAATGCACTCTTGTCGCGATAATCCACGTCGAAAGTTGTGAAAAATGATGGCACGAAAATGTTCACGAGTTAATTTCATTTTTTTCTATATTAATTTTTTCAAGTCACTGCAAACAACACAAATAATGGTCGTACGTCAAAACGTTTTGAGTACGATTATGCTTAAAAATTACAAACTTTCCAATGGAAATGTCAGATTGCACTTGGCAGCACTCAGTGTTGCCAGGCCAGAAATATATATATCAGCCCTCGTAATGGTATATTTTTTATGGTATACTTTCAAGATTTTCGCTGCAGCCTTGATTTGAACACAAATAATTTTTGAATTTTGTTTTTATTAAGAAATCAGTCGATATTGTTTTTGTGAGTTAGTGGGCTCATTAGATAATATTAAAACATTTTCGTTAATATTTGTTGCTGTTATTTACAAATTAGAGGTCTGTACTATTTTAATTCCTAATTTGTCGCCGAA
Organism: Gymnosoma rotundatum; assembly: GCA_916610165.2. Taxonomy (NCBI): domain Eukaryota; kingdom Metazoa; phylum Arthropoda; class Insecta; order Diptera; family Tachinidae; genus Gymnosoma; species Gymnosoma rotundatum. The sequence continues at coordinate 128,534,860 of OU744338.1, forward strand.
TAAGTATTCTGTTTAGAAAAAAAATTTATGAAAAGAAAAAAGTATTCATTAATTCTGCATTTTTTGTGTTTTGTAACTTGTGTTAAACTTTTAAATGTGTATTTACCTATATTTAATCCTAATTTACTTTATGATTTGTGTAATATTTGATTCGCTGAAAAGAATCAAAAGATAAAACCTAATGCTGTTCTATCTTATATTTTCATCAAAATTGATATACAGAATGACGATAGTAGTGAATATGAAAATAAATTAAAACAAGCAGCTCAGAATTTCGTTACTTTACTATCGCAAAAATGGGCGAAAGCAAATCGAGAAAAAAGTTTCTTCTAGTCTTAATTTAAGGCTTGGTTGAGTTCTTTGTTTTTCCTATTAAAACGTAGTAGTTGGAAGAAGATTTGGCTGATGGACCGCCCGCATCGAAGGTTCTTCCAAACATATAACTGTCGTAAATAAAAACTTAATTATAACAATAGGGGCAATTTTAAAAAATGAAGGCATCCGGCTATGCAATTAATGCAGAATTATTTCAATCGTATGCCGTCGAAACAGCGGAACATGATACGAGGGCTGCTATATATACTTTTGGCCTGGCAACACTGAGTACTGCCAAGTGCAATCTGACATTTCCATTGGAAAGTTTGTCATTTTTAAGCATAATCGTACTCAAAATTTTTTGACGTACCACCATTATTTGTGTTGTTTACAGTGACTTGAAAAATTTAATATAGAAAAAAATGGAATTAACTCATCATTTTTCACAACTTTCGACGTGGATTATCACGACAAGAGTGCATTGATGAACTTAAATCTTTGTATGGCGATGAAGCACCATCCTTAAGCACTGTGAAAAATTGAAATAATGAATTTAATCGTGGCCGAAGCTCGCTCAAAGAAGAATTCCGTGAAGGTCGTCCAAAAACGGCTGTTGTGCCAGAGAACATTGATGCCGTGCGTGAACTCATAATGCAAGATCGATATGCGACATACCGAGAAGTAGAGACATCCTTGGACATTTCTTCCACTAGCATACATTCGATACTGCATGAACACTTGGCCGTAAAAAAGGTTTGTTCTCGTTGGATCCTGCACAATTTGAAAATCGCTCAAAAAAAGGCTCGTGTCGATTGGTGCAAAGAAATGTTGCAAAAATACGATTGCGGTGCTTCAAAAGACGTTTATAAGATCGTCACAGGTGACGAATCATGGATCTATGCGTATGAGCCCGAAACGAAACAACAATCGACCGTGTGGGTCTTCAAAGACGAGCAAAATCCAACGAAAGTTGTTCGTGGAAGAAGCACTTCGAAGCAAATGGTCGCCTGTTTCTTCGGCACAACTGGTCATGTGGCGACTGTTCCGCTTGAGCAACGTAGGACGGTCACTTCTGAGTGGTACACTACAATTTGTTTGCCTGAAGTCATCGGAGAAATTCGAAAAACCAACAAGAGAAGACAAATCATTGTTCACCATGACAATGCGAGCTCTCACACATCGGCTCAAACCAGAGCGTTTTTGACCGGCCAAAACGTCGAAATAATGGGTCATCCGCCGTACAGCCCTGACTTGGCACCTAATGACTTCTTCTTGTTTCGGCACATCAAGAAAAAAATGCATGGTCAACGATTTTCGTCGCCAGAAGAAGCTGTTGAAGTGTTCAAAAACCATGTTTTAGAGGTGTCTCAAACGGAGTGGAAAAAGTGCTTCGACAACTGGTTTGAGCGCATGCAAAAGTGTATAAATCATGCTGGAGAATACATGGCTTTGATTTTTAATAATTCTACGACAGACTTGCAAAATGATTCAGAAGACGAAACGGATGCAGAAACAAGCCAAGATGAATAAATATTTTTCAATAAAATATCACAGAATGTGTGTAGGAATATGTATGTATGTATGCATGTCCTTTTTATCCGATATTAAGCTCTGTTCTGCTTAAAAGTCTTAATTCGCCATCTTGTGGCCTATTTTCCTTAGACAACTCTAGATATGAATTATATTTTAATTTTCTGTGAGAGTCATTCACTTGATTGTACATTACATTTGATATCCAAAATTATCGTGGTTACAATAGGTCTACTCTCGACCTTAAATCCTTTGGTACTCCAACTGTCAGGAGGACTTGTTACACATCTTATATGCGAACAGTCTCCGCCATTACGAACCCCTTGATGTTTATAAAATATTAAAAATAAAACTGTTAAACAATAAATTTTTATTAAAGATACTTCTTAACATACTTGAAGACCTTAAAGTTCGTTTGTAGGGTGCTATACTAAAACGAAAGATTTTACAAAACGGGTACATAAAAAAAAAATCGAATTGATTTCAAAGCCTTAAAAAAAGTCTAGAGCAAGCGTGTATTTTAAAACTCTTTTATTTTATTGTTTATTTATTTTCTTTTTATTTTCTGTACACATAAAATAAACACTACAATTTGACCTTTAAGATCAAGTGTAACACAAATTGCAATGAACCTTTGTTTTTCATCTCTCTTCATACTCAACTCACCTTCTCTGCTCCCATCATTTGGCTTTAGTATTGTTTGGCATAAAGTCAATACGTTTTATGTTCACTGCGTGAACCATTTAGTTGTTTTAGAGGGATTGTTTTTTTTTTCTGCAAACAAATATAGAATGTGATTGACTATATACATACATACAAACAAACACACACACTTTTATATACACATATACGAACACGCATTGAACTCATTGGGTAAAATGAAGATCAACTTTTCATGACTTTAATCAGAGCACTTTAATCGACACGAACATTTTGTTTTAAGGTATCTTTTATTTTTTTTTGTTTTTTTTTTGTATTGTGTTCAACTGTTCATTTTATTTATTTTCCCCTGGTCTGACTCCACACGCAGTATTTTGTAAGAAACTCCCAAGGGTTTTGTTGTACGAATTGTTGAATGTTTGTTTTTTTTTTTTTTAATTTTTTTTTTGTCTTTAGGGAGATACTTTCAAATCAATGGTTAGGACAGACATCTGGACGGACTTTTTTTTCGAATTGTGTTGCATGTTTTTTTTAATATATTTTTTGTTTTATTTTTTTTTATGATTGTGTGTAATTTAAAAGGGTGTGCTTAAATGTAGTTTAAATTAAGGTGGACTATCGTGTGCCCAAGATCACTAATTAGATGAGTTTTTAAGCGCCGGTGTTTAAAGGTTTTTTTATTAATTCTTTTTTTTTTCTTGCTGCGATGAAAAAAACTCCGTAAAGAATATATATTTTGTTTGTAAGAGCAACCAATCTCGACTCAATCGTTTTATTAGTTTCATAAATATTTTAAAGAAAGAGCCTAAGTTTTATGACTTTTTAAAAACGACGATTTTTTTTTTTGGCAATCTTAAGGACAGCTAGGAGATAATGAGATGCTAATTGTAATGAAGTACAAAAAGAAATACACATCATAGGTAATATTAATTGAGACTTTCAGTACAACCCTAAGAATTCAATGATTTTAATGATTTATTTAAATTAACAAATTTTATTCAAATTAACAGAATTTAAGTAAAAAATATTGTTAAAAAATCGTTATTTTTTCCAAAAAAAATATTGTTAAGAAATTAAGAAAATATTTCCTAAATTTACAGAAGTTGAGTTAAACAGTAGTGACACATTGTAAAAAAAAACATTAAAACAAATTAATCAAACTTTTATCCCAAAAGAATTTTTTTTTATTTTACTAAATGTTTTATTTCACTAAAACCGTGAAGACTTAAAAAAATTTTGTAGAACTTAGCTAATTTTTTTTTAGCGAAATTGAACATGGATTTTTAGACTCACTTAATGCACATAGATTTGAAGTAAGTTCTTTAAATTAAAAAAAAATATATTTACTTAAAAAATAACACTATGTAAAGCTAATTCTACTCTAGTTGTTTCCGAAGGTATCACTTGTGTTAGCAATATTCGCTAACTTCAATTTTAATCAATATATTTTGGAAAAATTTAATATGGGACATGACGAGAGTAGCATATTAATTAATTGAAACTAATTGTATCAAATTGAAGGAGAACGTGGATTTTTATCATTTTTGTTATGTTTGCGGAAAACGCACGATTACACACTCTCGGCGGAAAATCGGCGAAGATTTTGCAGAATTATATCACCGATACTTTAATCAGATAGTTTTTCGTAATGTAGAGTAGGCTCCATCTAACATTTGTACTGAAAGCGTGTCTTCATTAAACAGATGGAAGAAAGGTGTGGTTGATTGTATGCCCTTTAGTGTTCCAATGATTTGGTCGGATCCCCAAGTTCATAGCTCAGATGACGGTTATGCGTGCTTTAAGTTTGTTTCTGGTACAAATTAAAACAAATTAAGTACATTTTCATATACAGAAACAAAATATACAAAACTGCCGTTGCCGCACTCAGAAAATATTCCAATTCGTAGAAGACCAAGTACAACAGAAGAATACATGGCATCAACATTGAAAACCCCACGAGAGTCATTAGTATCAGAATACTAACCATCTAATATCACTAACAATTGTAATCATTTGGAAATTACACAAAGCCGTTTGGACATTATGGTACGTCGCCTTGTACTTTCAAACCGGCAGTCAATGATTTGTCTAAGGAATTAAAACATGCTTGCATTCTAGCACCAGAAGTTCGCTTATATGGAGCAATCGGTCGTCAACGTCATTTTACAAATTTTTTTAAAGAAATTAATAATAATACATTCGCATTTTGTATTAACATCCGCGGTTTAATTTTAACAATACATCATAAGTATAAACCCGAAGTTTGATTTTTCATCGATGCATCTAAAAGCAGCTTAAAGGCAGTACTGCTTCACATGAAAAATTCTTAAAACTCAATTCAATCGCGCCCAGTACTAACACAAAAGAGATATATTTATCATTGAAAAAAATCCTCGATATAGTTAGCTTTACCATTAGAGTACCCAGCTTGTAGAAAAAGTGTCAAATTCGAGCACAGTGTTATAATTTATGTAAATATGTAGAACAGAAAAATTTTGTAGTTTTTTTCATTTTTTATTTGTAACAATTTTACAAGTTTTTTTATAATGTAAAACCTTTGAGGTTGCACAATAATTTAAATTTTTTTGTGATTATTTTTAAAGGGTTTTTTAAATTTGTAACCCGCAGAGGTATCAAGTGAGATATTTTCTAAAAATTATTTTTTACGAAAAACACTCGCAAAATTAACCAACAATTTTTAAGTTTTATTATATTTTGTAAAATTTTCGGTTCATTCTACATGTAACATGTCTGCTAACTTATGGCTTTTAAAAAAAGCCATAAATAAATTAAATGCCATTAAAAGCTGCAGCTATAATGGAATAAAGTTGGGCTCTATAGCTGATATTACGACGATAAGGTTACATATTTTTTCGTGCAACTTAAGTCCTTGCACTTCATTAAAATTATCATAACTTTATAAGTTTTCAATTGAAATTATTGTATTAAGTATTGGAAATAAAAGTGTAATAAGAAGGAAACATAATTAAGCCAAGGTTCTGTGCATTAAATTGTAGTTTTTGGTTAAAAAGTTAAAAGAAAATTAAATTATAAATACTATACAGCAACAAATAACAAAACTATCGTTTTAATAATATTCTTGGAAGGTGGGGATTGATAAGGCATTGAAAAGATTAATAATAAATATTTTTAGAAAATTGGCAAAAAAAAATTCAAAAATTTTTTTTTTCAAAGGGATTTTGGGGCTGGGATCCCTTCTCCCTGCCCATACAAAAAAATTTCTATGGTTTTAAGACGTACGTTATCCATTTCATTTAATAATTACAATATTTTTGCAAATAATATTTTATTTCACCGCCTACAAAAAGGGGCGGGGAAAATGGCATGTTAGAATCTCCTTAAGTTTTTAAACTTAAAGTTTTTAATATTAAAAAAAGACTTGAATTTTTCAGAGGTAGGATTAGTTCTTCCAAGAGGAACTTTTTTCTCCTTGATCCGATTTTTATTGTTTTCTAGCTTTAACAGCCTATGACCATAACAGAGTCTCTCTTTTCAAATACAAGCAGAAGAGTTAAGCGCCTATTAGACGGTCAAACTTTATATGTGAGAGCGGTTTGATAAGACATAGTTTAAATATCAAAAAAAATTTTGAAATTCATCAACCGCAGGTGAGAAGCACAAATTTTACCCTATTACACGAGTATGATGGCATGTCATCAAGCCGTTCTTACATGCCAGGAGCCACAGAGCCTTAAGAATATAATTCTTTAACAGTTGTACAGCTAAAAAAAAAAAAATTGAGTGATCTTAGCATTAGTAATTTAATGGATGCAGGGTTTATCGTATATTTTTAAACGCTTTAATGCTAAAGATAAATCGAAGAATTATATTGGCTATTTTTCTTTTCCAATGGTGTGTATATCGTCCTTGAGATTCTGTTAGGCTTAGACTCTTGTGTGAATCTCATTTAAAATTTTTGTTTTGCAACCACAAGCATGTCTTATAACAACCCAGAGGATGACTTTATAATTTAAACAAATAATTGCAATAATTACTACCGACTCAACAAATTCCCGTACCCTTGTCGCTCGGTTCCATTGATGCTTATCATTTTCTAACCACCAAAAATATTATAATAATATGTACAAAGTTTTCAAGCAACTTCATATTTGCCAATGCAATGCAAGCATATTTTGCCAATTTCCAGGAAAAACAAGTAAATAAACTTTTATGTGGTATTTAATTGCGTTGGGAGAATCCTTAACACAAATTCGTGAGATGTCCACATTATTTTTTGGTAAATTGTAGGACGATTTAGTGAACAATTTGTGGATTTAGCGTTTAGATATTTAATCAGACAAAACTGTTTAAACTTCAGAATAATGGAAGGTAACTGCCGTATCCACATTATTAAAAAATAGCACATTTAAGAAATTAAATGTATATTCTAACTAAAGTAATCCGAGAATTATCTCTAGATCGATGAAATGGAATAAGACAACGATAATTTTTACCACGTATTTAAATTTCTCGAAAAAATTCATACGCTCCCTTTCTGTGGTGGCAAAGGTTGTTGGTGAAGAAAATAATTGCCTTTTATTAAATAAAATTTCAAGCCTTAAAATTTTGATAACATTTTTTTTTACATTTTTCAAATTAATTTAATTTTTTAATTTCTAAGAACATTTTTTTTTTTTGGAAAGAAAAATTATTTTACAAATGTCCAAAAGAAAACAAGAAAACTTAGACTCCAGCCGAATAAAAAGCTGCATTTTTTGGATCGCTTTCATCAGCAATCTCCGCATCTATCTACCTTACGTTGTTTACATTGTAAACATCTTCTATTTCACCAACTAGCTTTGTAGATAAGAATGCGAGGATTATTCGTATCAATATCAATTTGGTTAGAAGAAATCCACGAATTTCAGTACCATATTGGTTGTTATGAGTTAAGCATGAATGTACATGCGTTGTGCCTTCCGTTTTCTTTTTTTTTATTTTTTTTAATTTTTCAACATATTTTATTTATCGCTTCCCGCCCTCACTGACCTGGTGAGATATTTACTGCCACAACTTTGTTCAACAAAGGCTGTCCCTTTTTGGGGCTTACTTTATGAGACAACCAATAAAAAACATTGTGTTTTACAGAGTAACATTTTCTCAACAGAAAACTTCTTTATGCCGTATTCAAACATAAAATAAAATATAAGAAGCATTTCTTTTCGATAATCTATCAGCTGATTTAATATTGTGATATTATGAAGTCAAGTGCACGTGGAAACCTTTTGCTTGAACCCTGGAACTTATTAATGTAATTTTCTTCCAGCATTTTCGATTCAAAATAATCTTTAGCACGAAACATATTTTCAACGTATCTATCGTTAGTGACCAGCCTTTCAATTCTTTAAACAATATATATATATATAATTCTTTAGTTAAAATGTAGCAATGAAATTTACTATTGAACCATTTTATTCATTGACTAAACATCAACAATCTTGTATGTTTTATATACACAATAAAATGTTAAAATTCTAACCATAAAATTTTTAGTAACATATAAATTATAGAAAAAGAGAAACATTCTGAAGATAACAAAATATCACTTTAATAAAATATGAGTGAATAACTAACATAAAGGTAATGTGCACACGCACCACTACAGACAGTTCCCATGCCAACGAATCAAGATGAACTTTTAAGAAATGAAAAATGCACTGCAATTTGAAATGATGTTGAAACTGGTAAAACACTTGTTAAATAAAAGCCAACATTCAGTCATTCATTTAAACACCTTTTACAATTATAACAAAAACAACAACAATAAAAAACAAAGATATCTAAAATAAAGTAAATGAAACTATAACGAAATGAATGAACTTAAAAATATTTAAAGAAGACTAGACAAAAGACTTTTATTATTATTTGGCATCATATGGCACAATAATAAAATCTCATAAAAATTATGTCTAGCAAAAAGCCAATAAATACAACAAAGTGATATTATAAGGATAAAAAAACAAATTTATTTTACAATACAATACTTCGTTCTAGGGTGAATGTTATAAGTGTACTAATATTTTATTGATGTAAAGCGGCATAATTTACAATTTTGTCTTAAAAAACGTTTACTAAATATTGTGGAATCGTAAATTATAAACAGAATCTATAATAACTTGTTTAAATATTTAAAATAATTTTTGAAATTCATTAGGTATGTGTCTTTAGTCTTTTCATTATTTTTTTTTTTAATTCTAGAATAAATTTTTATTAAATTATTTTTTGTTTTTTTAAATATTTTTGAACAGAATACTGGCGATTTTCTTTTGTTTTAAAAAAAATATTTCGACAACAAAAAAAAACAAAAAAAAAAAAACAATTTGAATATCATTTCTTTACACGCCATCTCGTAGAGCATTTCTTTAGCCAACAAATAATTTCTCTTTTGAACCTGAATTACAGTCATTAGAGATGTCTGGAATCAATGAAATTTTACATTTAATAGTGCCATTTGTAGAGAAATCCAGCTGTTGTGTATGGGTGCAAATAACTTTTACTTTTCTTAAAGAAACGAAACAACTCTAATGATATTTGTGTAAATAATAATAATTCTTTCAAAAATATGGATTAAAAAACAAAGTTCATCTGCTTTATCAAATTACACACACAGCAAATTAAATCAACTATTGGGATACCGTTTTATTTTCGAATCCCAGCTTTATACTTGTTGTTATAGCGGAGTTAGCGTCTATCTACAATTTTTCAAAAGTATGGCAACATATATTAAAATTAATCAACTATTGGGGTACCCTTTAATTTATAATTTTGATTAATAATACTTTTTTTACTATAACGGTCATAGCAATCGACATTCTGTCCAATTTGCAAGCGTTTGTCTTTAACGGTTCAAAAGGTAGGCCCATATTAGTAAGTTTACACCGATTGTGACAACACCCTATAATTTCCAAATTCGAATAATAAACATGTTAACATAGCGGTCTTAGCAATACAGCTTGCTAGTAAGTTTCAGCTATCTTTCTATAATGGTTCAAAAGCTTGGCCACATACATCAAGTTACAATAACTATTGGCACACCCTTTAATTTCCAAATCAAACTTTCATTTGTTGTTATAGTGGAGTTGGCAATATGCAGATCTGTTGTAAATTTCAAGCGTCTGTGTAAAAATGTTCAAAAGTAAAATCATATACATAAAATTAAATGAACTATTGGGGCACCCTTTAAATTATAATTTAAAATAGTATTACTTGTTACTATAATGGTCATAGTAATTTTCATTCTGTTCAATTTGCAAGCGTTTGTCTTTACCGGTTCAAAAGGTAGACCCATATAAGTAAATTTACATCGATTGTGACAACACCCTATAATTTCCAAATTCAAATTATTAACTTTTGGACATAGCGGTCTTAGCAATACAGCTTGCTTGTAAGTTTCAGCTGTCTTTCTATAATGGTTCAAAAGCTACAATAACTATTGGCACACCCTTTAATTTCCAAATCAAAACTTCATTTGTTGTTATAGTGGAGTTGGCAATACAAGTGTCTGTGTAAAAATGTTCAAAAGTAAAATCATACACATAAAATTAAATAAACTATTGGGGCACCCTTTAAATTATAATTTTAAATATTATTTCTTGTTACTATAATGGTCATAGTTATTTACATTCTGTCCAATTTGCAAGCATTTGTCTGGAACGGTTTAATAGATAGGCTCTTATAGATTAATTTACGTCGCCTATGGAGACACCCTTTAATTTTTAAATTCGTTTTTGTATTGATTTTTGCTATTGGGAGCTATTATGATACGCATATTTTGTTTTTTTTTTTTTTTAATTTTAAGAACATGTATGTTGTAATGGGACACCCTTTAATTTTTAATATTATGATATATTTTTAAAACGGAAGCAATTTGTAGGTATCACCTTTAAAATTTAAAAAAAATTATAATCGGTTCAGAAAGGAATGAGTTCTTTAGACACAAATAATAGAAATGTATACAGATATTTTTATACCAATTTTAAAAATAAATTTCATAACTCTTAACTGCTGCTACTTTCCTTACTTTTTTATAAATTTTCAATTTCCAAACTTCAAATAGTTTTTTTGTATTTTATAACAATAACAAAACTTTTACACATCAGACGGACAAATGACACAAATGCTTTATAATAAAAAAATAATGATAATAAAAAGCAGATGAATAAATGTTCATACATTTGGATGGACAATCATTTACTTTATGCATAACCATTGTAAGTGCTACAACAAAACACAACTATAATATTAATATTGCAACATAACAACAACAAGAATCATATTATCAACCTTCTTGTAAATGACTTTAGTGTAAAGCATTGTATACAATTTTTCTGTTTTATGTGATCGGTATTTGATGCACCGCCAAACAGTGGTTTTGTTTTCACTCGTGTCTGCAAGAATTTTTTAATTTTTTGTTAAAAATAGTAAAATAACGCTGTTGCTGATTTTTAAAAGATCCATAAAAAGGGAGTCTGACGCATAAAGCGTTCTCTAAAATAAAGGTATCGGCCACCTCTTAGTTTATGACTTTATTTTTTATTTTAAGTGTCCGCCAATAATGGTTGACCTATGATGCCATCTCTACAATATCTACAAAAAAATTTCATTGCATTGGCTTTTTGGCAAACACATATACTGCCATTTATTATTGAGATGAAAATTATTTTCTTCAGAAAGGATATTTTTGACCAAATTCGTTGTCTCATCAGAACTTCATTAAGGCCTTAACTTTACAACAAAGTGTATTATCATTCCCGTTTAAAAGATGTCGTAATTGAAATTTGTCAATTAATGTCCGGAAATCTTTGAATCAAAATTCCCATTCTGTTGATGAAGTCGCTATTTAAAGCTTTTAATGCACATTAGCAAAAGAATTACGCCTATGATAATTTCGTTGCTTTTATTACTGTATAACCTGGATCTTATACTGGTGTAACCCAAGATTTTTTGGCGAAGTTTTCCAGGTGGTGAAACGACCTTTCGTACTTTCGTTTACCGCATCGATATTATTTTTCAAAACACATATTTCTTTGAAATATACCCCCCCCCCCCCGGGGGTACTTAGAATCTGGCTGAGCTAAACCAGGTTTAGACGAAGTGCTCTCTATATAGCGGGAATCAGTCTCCCGGTCGACAGGCCCCAAATTTGGATAGATATTTGGGTACTGGCAAAGAATTTACCAGTGTCCTCAGTCATACTAGCACCACGGCAACCGGTATCCCATACAGATTTCCGCCCATCTCTGTAACCGGTTTTTGGTGAGGTACCTTCGGGGTTCACGTGGAGGCTGTTGTTAAAAAATCTATGTCTGCAGGGATTGTGCGGAATAGATGGAAGTGTGCTGTTGCGCTCTTAACAGTCGAGGTTGGATAGCCTCCAACCCTCAAGTAGGGAAAAGTTCAAGGTCCTGCAAGCCATGTTCTTAAAATTGCAACTCGGTTGGCAACGTCCTCTACTGGAGGTCAGGTAAGGACCTCATGGCTAGGTACTGAAGTTATTCTGTATCACGTAATTTCTTTGGAGTGTTGGAGGGAGTATGTGATATAATATCTTTCGGCAGAGTTTGAAAAACTTGCTCAGATATCGAAAAATGTGGTCCACAAAAATCAAGAAGTCGTCTCTGAGTAGCCAAAATTGTTGTCTGATTTCAAAGTAAATCTGGGTAATTTGGTAGAGTTGTTCAAGCGGTCGTAAGTTAGTGGGTCTTAAAAAAGAAAAACGCCATTATAAAGCAAAAAATTGTGAATAATGATTTTTAAATAAATTAATATTAAATAAAACAAGTAAGAGTGCTATATTCGGCTATACCGAATCTTATATATCCTTCACCATCTATGTAAGTTTAGTTTAGTGAAGTAACTCCAATCAAAAACGCAAATATTGGGGTGACAGAGAATTAAAAAATTAAAAAAAAAAGATTAAGTACTACATATATATAACATGTCATCGGCTCTTAATGGGTTAAGTATTTTTGAAAAATTTTAGTAATTCCTTAAAGATCTTTTCAAAAGCTTTTAAATGATGTCCATATTGATATTTTAAAAAATTTGAAAATTTCAGAGCCCAGTAACTCGGAAATATTGGGCGCGCCCCGAATTTTTCACTAGATTTTTTTCTTAATCCATATATTTGTTTTTTGTTTGGTTGGAGTTACTTCATTGTTCCAAAGGATATGGAATATTTATGGACAAGAGTAAATGTTTTGCCCGCTGCTGTGAAGGCCATGGACCGATCTTGCTTATTTCCAATAGCAACTCTTTCGACACTATATCTGATCGATTGACCTTTTCATATTGTTTCTAATTTTGCATTTAATTATCTGTGAAATTTTTATTATTAAAATGTTCTTTCATAGACAGCATTTCTACTGTGAATTGCAAAGTAATATTTTGTGCTTAAAGCCCACTGTTTATTGCTGTTATGATATCTCAGCTTAATGGTTATTTATGTTTGGTAAGTGATGCTGTTAATACGCTGGAAGGTAAGTGTGCTTAATTTTTCTTATGCTTCAATATTTTTTCTTGTTGTTGTTGTTGTTTTATATGAATTCATATGTACGTTATTGCTGCCAAATAGTCTAAAAGTGCCATTAACCACATAAACATTAATTTAACATGAAATTCAAAAAAAAAAAAAAAATAACGCCAGACTTCTAACAACAAATAAGAACATACTGTATGCAGTTGTAGTGCTATTTAAAGAAGATCAAGACCCCACTTTATTGGTTTTGTCATTTATAAAATGAGAAATTTTAATAATTCTTCGTGTTAATAAATAAATATTGATGATCTAAAGGTTTTAACCCATTATTCTAATAATTTTAATGGTCAGTTAATGTTTTTGTTTAACAAATAGAAATATTTGTTCAAATGCAACAATTAGCCAAAATTATAAAAGAGTTTTCTTTTGATCAATTTTTCTTAAAATAAACCGCTATTGATTTAAATAGTTTCTAATAAAATCAAAGAAACAAATGTAATTTTCTTTTAGAAACCCTTTTTTTATATTTAAACTTCTTCCTCTTTCATTCATGTTCCTTTTAAGTTCTAACAAGCCGCTTAAATATTTAGATGTTTAGTGCTAAATAAATATTTAAATATAAACCTGGTCTGCTTTTAAGTCTCAACTGGCAGACAACACGTAACACATCAAAGCCTTAAATGTTGCTAAGTACTCTATTATTACCAATAAATTTATTTCATAGACCTTTTTACATTCAATTATTGTACATTTTCTATTAATAAGAACACTTGTGTTGAGAGTTTTTTTTTATTGATTTCATTTGGTTAGGTCGGTGTTCTGCTTCAAAATCAAAGGATTCTTATTATTGTTATCAATGGAATTTGAAAGTGTTTGTTGATATTTGCTTAAAATATTGTTGTTGCGTACATCCCAACCTTGAAAAAATATTTGTTTGATGGAAATGTGTGGAGAAAAACTCATGCATAACAAATAAAAAAGAAAGGCTTGAATGAGAAAAATAATGAATAATGCTTGGCGGGTGTCAACATATATTAAACTACAGTCTTAAGTATTAAACTAAAAGGGTTGAAATTGAGCTGAGGTTGTGTAAAAGTAAAAGGTACAAAAATAAGAATAAACACTGAAAAAAAATTGTAATTAAAAAAAGGTATTAATAAGAGAAGATACCAAAAGCCAACTAATATAACTATTTGTAGTGCAATTCGGTTTGTAGCTTTAAGTTTTAGGAGAAAGAAAATTTCAAAAAACGTGCCCCTATAGGAGGCGCTATTTAATATACCTTATGGACAGATAATTAATATAAGAAATTGACGGATTTCCTTATAGAAGACATTTCCTCAACGTGTAATTTCACGAAATGCAGATTTCAATTGGCTTCCAAGGTCATGTGATCTAACACCATTAGATTTTTTTTTGTAGGGTTTTTTGAAAAGTCGAGTGTATGCTAACAAGCCACAAACAATTAATGATCTAAAGAACAACATTCAAGTTGCAATTCGTGAAATAACACCCGCAACATTTCGGAAAGTCATTGAAAATTTCGATATTCGGATTGATGTCTGCAGACGCAGTCATGGTGGACATTTGAATGATATTCTACTCCGCTTATAATTGTAATGGATCAAACTTTTAATAAAAAAAAACAGCTTGAAAAAATTGCAAATAGTTTGTGTTTTATTTCAAAGAAACATGTAGGCGCGTTTTTTGGATGACCCTTTATTTTCTATATATTTTTTTATTAGGACCAGCACTCGGGGGATCATCACTAATCATGCGACGCAGTGAGCTAAAACTAGTAATTTTGGTTATGGGTAGGGGGATAGAGAAAAGAGTGCTTGTGGACATTTGACTTTGCACACTGAAAGTGACAGGAAAAACTTCCGCAGAGAGTTTTTTCCTTATAGAAACTGTTCGGCTAGACATCGAATTTTCTATGTAATGTGTAGTGCTATTCACTGGCCACTCGACCATAAAGGGATGCGCTCTTGATAAAGAGCGCGTTGCGTGTACGAAATTAGCGGTCTCAGGAACAAGTTCCCTGATATCATAACGGCACATTTCGTCGTAGTAACAATAAAATAGTGAAACATACCCCACATTAACAGGATGCTTCATTAAATCAATAGAGATGGATACCATATCGATGAGTTTCTTCGCTCTCTCCTGCACGCGGTAGAGTAATAGTAATAGTCTTTAAAGCACCGGTCCATACATGAGGATTGTATTCCATTTTCGGTCTGCTAAAGGTGACAAATACAGCGAGGAGATCAGATGAAGTGCAACATGCTTTTTGCGACTTGAAAAATATGCATGTTCCACCGAACTTTACATTGAAACTTCATTGCAAGAGGTAGCCAGGGCAGAAGAAAAGACGGAACCTTGCGTTACCTCTGAATTTACCGTAAACTCGTTTGATGAGATCCCATCTATAACAACTGGTATAGTACGATCCCTGAGAAATCTCGATATAAATCGAGAGAATCTATTACCGGAACCAAAAGCAATAAGTTTTGATATGAGTGCAACAAGCGACATTCTATCAAATGCCTTTGTATAATCTAAAGCCACCATTTAACTTTCGTCAAACTAGTGAACGGACTGACACTATTTTTTTAAAAGCAAAGCCAGTAACTCACCCGTAGAGTATCCCCTAACGAAGCCGTACTTCCAATCACCAAGTAAGCTGTTGAAATACAAGATGAAAATTAAGCATACTTTCTATTACCTGGGGAAGTGCAAAGAAAATTGCGATTGGGCGTTAATTTTTAAGATTGCTAGGCTCTCCTTTTTTAGGGACTGGCTTTACGTTAACAACCTTCCAACATGATGGTAATTCACCAACGTGGTACACAATGCTGAAAAGTTTTGTTAACGGATGCGCTAACTTCGAAGAGCACTGCTTTTAGACCAGTGTGTTGGAATTTCATCCGTTCAAATGGGGGCCTGTTTATGTTGACATCAGCTGAAACTTTTCTTTTTCTATCTTTTTAATTTAATGCTTTGTTCCGTTCAAATTTTATTACTTAATAAACGATGAAAAACTGTTTTTTTTTGTTTTTTGTTACTTTAACTGGAAAAAATATGATTTTTACTAAATTTTGTTAGCGACTACTGCTTTGTACATCTCTAGTTTCTGTTTCATAGAAAATATTATTTTCTTTAACCAGTTTTTATTTCGAATTTTATAAATGATCATGAGATTATGTTCGTCCTTCTAAAGGATTCCTTGTTGTAATTTTTCATAGATTTTTATGGCCATGACTGCAACGATTGAAAATTTTGAGGACAGGTTTTTTATATTCTTAAGGTACTGTTAGATTAGTCAATTATTTGACCAAAAAGACGTAACCACTAAATAAGGGGAAACAATTTTTATACTTCTAACATTCTTGTTAAGAAATATAAAATCGTACTCTATATAAAAGTTATGATATGACATTTATTATTCTCTAAATTGTCATTCGAAATAAAACGTTTCAGGAAAGACTGAATAAACAGTTGGAAAAATAATGGTTATTTTTTTTTTTTTTGTCAAAAATTTAACTAATCTGATAGCAACTTTAGATTTTTAGAAATTTAATTTTCTACTTTAATTATTTTTTTTTTAATTTATATATCTCTCCTTCCGGCTAAAGAAATTAATTTTAAACTAAGCTTTCATACAAATATAATTTTTCGAAATAAGCTAGATTTTCATAGGGTTATAAAACTATTCACATTTTTGCCTTCTTCTTCTTCTTCTTTTTTAAGACATGAAGAATGATGAGCTTTAAAACATTCGTAAAAAGGAGAAGTTTTCTTCCAGCCAAAATCAATTGCTGATAAATTTTACAAAAAGGATTTCTTTAGATAAAAGTTCAATTTCTTAAAATTTCGTAGAAAGACGTTGTTAGTGTTGAATCAAAAAATGTTTTGAAATTAATATATAACAATTTTTTTTTTTTATTTTCAAACCGGAAAAATGATCCATATCTGTGTACATAACAGGGTATTTTCTGTACATGAAATATTTTTGAAAATTTTGTTGTTGGTGTAGATAGTAATCGACATAGAATACAAAACACCTACTCTTGCAAAAATACTTGTCAGCATTTTTTCATTTTGCAGGCAAAAAAAAAAAAAAAAAGTTTTTAACACATAATTCTGGAATAGATAGTTAAATTTAAATACAGAGAAAATTAAAAATTACACGCAGATGAGGTCGTGGGAACTGCCTTTTTAATAAGAAAAAAAAGGAATTCAGTTGTTACCCAAATTTTTTATTTTGACCTCTGCCTACCTTCTTTAATATCTATGACCACAGAAATATAAAATTTAGGCGCCTGATCTAATATACAGCAGAAATAAACGTTTATTGGCTTCCAGGCTTGAAAGATGAAAATCAACGCAGGACTTTAATTTGGGAGCAATCTGCTATAATAACAATTATCACAATGACATTATGACCTGAATATATATTAATTTTATTTATTTTTACTCAAAGCAAGTGAAACCTATATAAAACAATTTATATTTCGTAACTAGTTCAAAAGACAAATATAAAAAAAATAACATCAACAAACAATTAAAAATTGACAAACAAATAGTTAAACAGTTATTTAAGAAGACCAAAGATTGTATAAATTTCTTTTATTCCCATTATATGCAGAATGTAATTAGTCCAAAAAAAATTTTTGTAAACAAAACTTTTATTTTCATCTAAGAAATTAAACGAAAAACACAAACAGTTTAAAAAAGAAAAAAAGTTTGTTGCCAAAGTCTTTTGTGTTCCTCAGTTACCACAAATAATAAAATAAAAAAAAAAACGGTTGTTCGACAATTTCATTAACCCAATTCTAAAAATTACCAACAAAAAAAAAAAAAAAATATTGTTAACATGAATTTACTTTCCAGTTCCCATAACTCTTTGCAAAAGTAATAATGTTTTTAAAACCCAAGTTAATGACCACCAGTGAATGCAATTAAATAATGTTTAATTTTCATTTAAGTTACGCTTAAATCTTCACTACTTTATTTTACTTTACTTCTGTTTATTTGCTTCAGATTTGAGTAAAATTGTAACTTAAACAAAAAAAAAACTAATGGCAAAACAATTAAAATTTGAACTAAAATGAATAACAAAAGTTTAATAAAAATAATTTTTTTTTCAATGGGAAAGTTTTTTTGTGGGGATTTGTTCTCATATTTAAATTTTGTTTTCATTATTTACAATTTGTTGCAATTATATTGCTTTTATAAATTTGCCTACATTTCCATTTCCATTTCCATTTTGTTTTTTTTTATTGCATTTTTTTTTTCAAAATTTTCTTTTGTATGTTAAATTTTTGTTTTATACAAAAGCGAAAAAAATTTGTGTGCTTAACAATTAAAACGTGATTCATGTTAGTAAATTGATTCCAATTTGTTAAAAAAAATGTTTATTGTCTCCTTTAGTAGTAAATATAGTTTTTATTAAACCAGGATTTCAGTTCGAGTTTTTTTAATTTTCTTTTATTTTTTAGAATGCGTGAGTTTAAGTTAACAACAACCGGCAGAATTGTAAGCGAAAAAAAAACTATGATTTGAATAAAAACGTGTGTGGAAAAAATGTGTGTTTTTCTTTTATTTTTTCCTTTATTTTCTGCTAGACGTTTTTCTTTTGTATGGTTTGTAATTAAATGCATATTTGCGCTTTAAAAGGCACTGAATGCAAATAAATGAAAAAAAAATTTTTTTAGAAAATTTGTTTGGATTTTAAGCAGTATAAAAAAAGTTTGTGTAAAATATTTTAGAGAAATTTAGTTTTGTATTATATACGTTTGATATAAATTTACTTCAAAGTTTATGTTTATATAGAAAGTAGGTTGGATTTTAAGTTGAATAATAATAATTGTTGAAACTATTTAATCTATTAAAATAATGCATATCTTAAATAAATAAGAACTTCAATTAAAACAACCAAACATTATCAGCTTGCAGTTTCACTTTAGGCCATTGTACACGCAAAGAAAAAAACATGGTTGATGTAACTACGAGGGCTGCTCTATATATTTCTGGCCTAATAGTGAAAATGCGAACATTTATAATCAAAAATGGTTTTATTGTTTTTCAAAGTATTCTCCAGCATGATTTATACACTTTTGCATGCGCTCAAACCAGTTGTCGAAGCACTTTTTCCACTCCGATTGAGACACCTCTAAAACATGGTTTTTGAACACTTCAACAGCTTCTTCTGGCGAGGAAAATCGTTGACCATGCATTTTTTCTTGATGTGCGGAAACAAGAAGAAGTTTTGGCCGGTCAAAAACGCTCTGGTTTGAGCCGATGTGTGAGAGCTCGCATTGTCATGGTGAATAATGATTCGTCTTCTCTTGTTGGTTTTTCGAATTTCTCCGATGACTTCAGGCAAACGAATTTAGTGTACCACTCAGAAGTGACCGTCCTACGTTGCTCAAGCGGAACAGTCGCCACATGACCAGTTTTGCTGAAGAAACAGGGGACCATTTGCTTCGAAGTGCTTCTTCCACGAACAACTTTCATTGGATTTTGCTCGTCTTTAAAGACCCACACGGTCGATTGTTGTTTCGTTTCGGGCTCATACGCATAGATCCATGATACGTCATCTGTGACGATCTTATAAACGTCTTTTGAAGCATCGCAATCGTATTTTTGGAACATTTCTTTGCACCAATCGACACGAGCCTTTTTTGAGAGACTTTCAAATTGTGTGGGATCCAACGAGAACAAACCTTTTTTACGGCCAGGTGTTCATGCAGTATCGAATGTATGCTGGTGAAAGAAATGTCCAAGGATGTCTCTATCTCTCGGTATGTCGCATGTCGATCTTGCATTATGAGTTCACTCACGGCATCAATGTTCTCTGGCACAACAGCCGTTTTTGGACGACCTTCACGGAATTCGTCTTTGTGCGAGCTTCAGCCACGATTAAATTCATTATACCAATTTTTCACAGTGCTATATGATGGTGCTTCATCTCCATACAAAGATTTAAGTTCATGGCACGAAAATGTTCACGGATTAATTCCATTTTTTTCTATATTAATTTTTTCAAGTCACTATAAACAACACAAATAATGGTCGTACGTCAAAACGTTTTGAGTACGATTATGCTTAAAAATGACAAACTTTCTAATGGAAATGTCAGATTGCACTTGGCAGTACTAAGTGTTGCCAGCCCAGAAATATATATAGCAGCCCTCGTACCTAACACTACCCCTTCTGTACTAAGAGAAACGTGGCTAAAAAATTATATTCTTACATGGAAAGCGCCTGCCGAACTTATGAAATAAACAGGCAGTGAAGACGGTCTACCCCGAAAGGTATTACACAGGAAAAACAATTAACTTAATTTAACTGTTTTATCATAAGCCTTTTACTACACTACTTTATTAATATTATTTACGAAATTTAGTTCAGAGCAATTCAAGCTGGTTCAAGTGCATCGTCCTCTTTGAGTTCGATAAGGTGCTGCATAAAAATGATTCTCTTCCTCCATAATTTCCGCAATACTTGTTTTCAAGCTGATTACTGTAATCGGCTTGATTAGTTCGTAAACGAACTAGTTCAATTAAACCATTCCATGGCTTGAACTAAATAAACAAGTTTAGATTTGTACGTCGACCTATTTTAGTTTTGAAAAATGCTTTGTATTTAAACTGCTACATAATGCATAAATTTTTTTTTTAAATTTTGTACAAGACGAATTACAAAGAGAACAGTGAAGAAATACTTTGTTTTGTGTGTAGACCTCGTCTAATCAAATTAATATTGATACGAATGCTTCTAGTATACTTATTTATAAAGTTAGTTGGATGAAAAGATGTTGTTTACAATGTAAACAACGTCAGGTAGATAGATGCGAGTGAAAAATGTAGCGATCCAGAAAATGCAGCATTACTTTCTGCTGTTGTCTAATGTTTCTTGTTTTCCTTGGAAAGCATCCGCTTGCATTCTTAAAATAATTTTTCTTTCTAAAAAAAAGGTTTTTAGTAATTAAAAACATGATCTTAAGCTAAAATCAGTTTAAATTCAATCATAATTTAAAACGATAGTTAAATGTTGCCTTTATCCCTAATAAGAGTAAAGAAAACACATGTTGCTTGTAAGAATGTAAAAATAAATTTCACTGGCAGCAGTTTTAAGGCAAATAGAATGTTACAAAATTAGGAGTAACAATAATAATTAATTTTTGCTTAGATTTGAACAAAACTGCGAAAGATTATTTGAGCTAAACGAGCTTGGAATTTAAAATACATTTAAAAAAAGATCATTTGACTTGAACTAAAAAACACACATTGAACTAAAATATGAACTAAACTTTGATCTAAAATGATCGGTCACTTAAATGAACTAAATGACCCAAGACTAAACTATAACCTCGTTTCTGGAGTATGAAATATTGACAATGTTGAGAGAAAGGCAAAGCTAAAATAAAAAAGGAACCATAATGATCCCAAGTGCCCTCTATGGACTCTACCTAAAGTAAAATTAACATTAATTTATAGCCTGTCCCAACTTTATTGGTTGCACCACAATAAAATCAGTAGAGTAAACACGTAGGCGATGTGTTCAAATGAGAGCTAAAAATTAAACTCCAATTTTAGATTCTTCTGCTTACATTTGAACAAAATAAAAAACAATTTATCTTACATTATTATTCACAATTCTTACTAACTACTTTTAAAATTGTATTTCCATTTAGATAAATTTTATTACACAACTTCCACTTATTATTGTTTTTTTTTTGGTTTTTGTAATTTTTCAAACCTTTAATTTGCCAATTCACCTTCTAAACTAATAAAATAATACAGAATAACTCAACAGCTCATTATAATGTAATGCTCTAACAATTTACTAAATACGATTTAAATTTTGTCCACATTTGTTAATAGAAAAATATATTGGGGGTAATAGAGTGGTATTTGAAGTTTTGACTTTAGGTGAGTCTTCATAATTTTTATGAAATTTTGTTGCCAAAAGGTTAATATATTATATTAATATTTTTAAATGGTTTCGGTCATATGGCCACCATGACTGTTCTTGACAAAGGGCCTTTTAGAACTTAAATTGCTTGGCGTTTGTCACGAATAACGCTAAAAATGTTGCCCTCCTAGGCGTCAATTATTGCTCGTTTATCAGCATTAAAAAAAAGACTGGAAGGTTTTATTTGAGACGTATCAAATTGCTTGAGCTTGGAGGCCAATTGTCCATGTTCATTTCTCGAAATCAATTTATCGCCAAATTATGATTTAAATAAGTCGATGGTTGCATTCAAAGTGTGGCACATATCGCCAACCTAATGAAACCACATCTTGTTAATATTTTCAAACAAAAAAATAATTGATCATGTCGATGTAAAGATTTCCATAATTTTTGAAAAAAAAAGTCATTGGACGTCACCAGCGTATAAAGTAAATTAAATGGTTTTATTGACGAATTAAAACATACAGTTTCTCTTATGGGATGGTATCACTCTACATGGCTAATAATGGGCCTCATCGCTGAACCCACTTTTTCAATATAACGCTGGATCAATTTTTAAGTGCTCTAGAGCCTAATCATCGAGAAAATGGCTCATATAATGATCTCACAGTTTTATTTCGTAAATCACATGCATTTGATACGGGTTTAGGGCAAAATTTTATTTCAATATCTGCAATGATTTGCAATGACCGTAACACAAGCTTTGGCTTCATTTTTTTTAAAATACTGACCAGTGATGACACTAGCGTGTAACCGTAGCAAACGGTGCATATATTGAGAGTTAGTAGGGTGTGTTTTAATTGGATTTTAATATATTTCGTAAAATTTTTTTCTTTTAAACAGCAATGAATCACTATACAATTGATTGATAACTGAATTGATTTCTATTTCCAAAGTTAATCGGATAATTTGACATCCTTTTTAAGCGTCAATCTATTCATGATAATTTGTCAGGGTATACTGATTACAAACAGGAAAAAGTAAGTGCAATATTACAGTTTATCGTACTTAAATAAGTATTGGATGTATCCAGAACTTTTCTAATGGTATCGAGGTAAAATCATAAACAGACTGGGTCGCTAAGACACTTAAAAAATAAATTTATATGTTTAAAGAGATTTTCGTTTAGCTTCGCCAAAGATTGTAGCCACTGTTCCTTTCAATACTTTATTCATGCATTGCTGGCCATTTTCTAGTCGCTTTCTCGTCTGCAAAATATTTCAATGTAAAACCGGTCAGCCTAATACAGAAATTTGTTGAAGTTCAGCGATGTTCTAGTTCAAAGAAAGCTGAGCTCTAAGACGACTGTATGAATGTCATTCTTTCGTATAATCGATATTCGAGCTTTGTTTTGTTTTAGAATTTCTCCTTAAGAATACCGCAGTTATAAGAATATCTCACCAAGTTCCACAGCATCGTACGATCTCAAGATTATTAATTATAAAATAGTTCTTTGAAGTCAAACAGACAAAGTTTGGTACGAATTCTCTTCAAAAGCTTCTACACCTAATACTTAACGATAGCTCTACCAAGATGTATAATGTAAAATAAATGCTGTAGTTGACTTTACTTCTCTATCATTCAAGAAGTGCATTAAATAAAATCGTATTTTCAAGGTATTACAAAAAAAATCACTTTTGCGAAGCAGGCCAAAAGGCGATGAAATACACAAGAGTACCACACAGACAACTGCCATATTAAACTTAAATACAAACAGCTTTTCATTAAAACCCAGAATAACAACTTGTTGTTATTGTGACAAATATTAATTAAATATTTTTAATATCACTATAAATAATATGATTATCAATCGATTGAGAATAGTCGTGTAATTAACGCACATTTATTATATAAAAAAGAGTCCAAAATTTTTTCATACACCTAATAAATTCAAAAATGAAAAACCAATATTTCAAGTAACCTCTTAATAATTAACAGAAAACAAATACAACTACTCAAACATACTGAGAAATACAAAGATCGAAAGCTTGATTGCATTTTGATTTTTTTCACAATTACTGAAGCGTTTGATATGAAAACATTGTCATTAGACTAATTCTGTTTAGTATTTGTTGTGTTTGTTAACTGATTTGAAACTTCCCCCAAATGACCTTGAAATATATATATTTTCTATAACAATGTATTTATTGTTGATGTATGTACATACATACTTACATGAATTCATTCATACTTACATCTATGATTATAAAATCTTTTACAATTGTTGTTGTTGCTTAAGTATTTCAAATAGTTTTCATACTGTGTTAATATGTGTTAGTAGCCAGCTTTAATAATGTATTAGTAACAGCTAATGCTTAAGTATTAGATAAAAATATATATTTTTTTAAGATTCTATTCTATTATTGTTTTTAAGTAGTTATAGAAAATGAAAACTAAATTTGTAATGAAACAAAAAATTTGAAATTATAAAAAAAAAATTAAAACACAACAGAACACAGCACAATAACAATAAACAATTGCGTTTTCTGTGTCACAGAAAATCACACAAGCGACCAATTATAATTAAATGTCTGTTGGAAAATTTATATTTTATTGTTAAGAATATTAAAGAAAAAAATTATTTAAAAATAAGATGTTTGATAATTTTAAAAAACAAAATGATGGAAAACCACTAAAGCAATGAGGTATAACTTCAGAAGACATTATTAAGTTATTCCTGAACTAGATGATGTACACGCAGAAAAAAAA
Source organism: Gymnosoma rotundatum (assembly GCA_916610165.2). Taxonomy (NCBI): domain Eukaryota; kingdom Metazoa; phylum Arthropoda; class Insecta; order Diptera; family Tachinidae; genus Gymnosoma; species Gymnosoma rotundatum. The sequence continues at coordinate 128,559,557 of OU744338.1, forward strand.
CATGGTTGTGATATGGTCACAATAACCATATTATGTTCTTTGTAACAATGTATGGTTGCGGAGAACCAATTATAGTTGTTTTCAACAAAACTTTAGTCACGATAAACATTTTTTGTTAACTTTTAACGATTATATGGTTACTGTACACCAAAAATGCAACATGGTTGGTTTTATTTTAAAAAAATTCCAAACACAACCAAAGCTTTATAACTTATTTAAAATAATATAAAATATTTAACCATAATATATTATAATTAATCAAACTATGGTTAAAAGCAACAGAATAATGCTTGCGCTAAAAATATTTTGTTCTAATACTTGACAGTTTAGTAATTTTTCTGGTATCTAAAATATGAAATTGTTTTTTATTATTGAAGAAAGTGAAAAAAAAATAAAAGTTCATATACAAAATAAATAATAAAAAAAAGGAACTACAATATTTAAAAAAAGTTGAAGTAAATATGCATCTATGTATGTTTGTATGCTTACAGCATTTAATGTTTAAATTTGAACATAATTAATGAATTTAAATGAAATTAAAATTTATACTTTGGACAACAATATGGTTGCAAATGTAACAATACTATGTTTTATTAGCAACCATATAACGCAACCATAGTATGTTGCTCTTAGATCATGGTTACCTCAACTATATCTTTTTTTTTTGCGTGTACATATGTATATAAGAAAGGGTTAATTAAACTAAGTTTGTCTGCTTTTCCAGATTTTATCCTTTATTACTAATATTGGGGTCGTGACAGATATTGTAAACCGACTTCAGAAAAAATTCTGGTTTTTTTTAAATTTTTCCTGCAGAACTCAGTAATTTTTAAACCGATTTTGAAATTTTATTTTTTGATTTTTTTTTTTAATTGACGGGCGATGCTTTTAGTTCGATCCCATTTTTCCAAAAAAGTTCGTGATAATAAAAATTAAAAGGTGCTCCTATACATTACTTGAGATTTTTAGATATTAGATATTTTTGATCTAAACGTATAAAAAATATAAAATTTTTACAAAAATCAAGTAATAAAAAAAAACTTTAAAATTGAAGGGTTTTCCAAAAGTGACATAATTTATTTTATGTGGCCCTTTCTTTTAAACCATTATAGTAAAAAACTTGGGAAAGAAACAGAATGGCTGTAGCATCAAGTATAAAATTGATAACTAAAGGGTGTCCCCCTAGGTGATTTTATTTGAAATATTTCACCTTATCTTTTGAACCATTGTCGTACTATATTAATAATTATAACGGTTCAAAATTTTGGCCACATGTATCAAATTACATCAACTTTCGGGACACCCTTTAATTTCTGAATAAAAATTTTATACTTGTTGTTATAGCGGAGTTAAAAACACAGGCTCTTTGTAAATTTTAGACCTCTGTGTGCAAATGTTCAAAAGTACGGCTAAATCCATCAAATTAAATGGGGTACCCTTTAATTTATGATTTTGAATATTAATATTTGTTATTGTACCGTTCACAGTAATAGACATTCTGTCCAATTTGCAAGCGTTTGCCTATAAACTTACGTTACTTATGTGAACACCCTTTAATTTATAAATTAATTTTTGTATTAAATTTTGCTATAGTTTTTTTTTAATCCTTAAAAATGCGCCCTTTACGGTTTAAAATGTAGGGTGTTTACTTAAGCCCCATAGAAGTTTAAATTGTAAAAAATAACACAAAAAATTAAATTGTAATGAAGAATTTTTTTTTATACGAAAGATCAGAACATGACATTATTATTTAAAAATGATTTCGAGCATATGGACCCCGCGGCTGCTCATGACGAAGCGCATTATGGACGTCCAATGTTGGGTCACTTTTTTAAGTACTGCTGGCAGTATGTCACGAATAACACGAACAATTTTGCCCTTTAAAGTTTCCATTGTTTTTGGTTTATCAGCATAAACCAGTAACTTCATGTGAACCCACAGCATATAATCGAGAGGTGTCAAGCCGCACGACCTTGGAGGCCAATTGACAGGTCCATTTCGAAATCAACTTATCGCCAAATTTTAATTTCAATAACTTAATGGTTGCAGTCGCTGTATGGCACGTAGCGCCATTTTGTTTAAACCACATTAAATCATTAATCATGGTGCAGTAACGATCTCCATTGATCTAAACGTGAGAACCGGCCTCATTTTGAAGGTCCGTTAATGCATTTTTCTGGATGCAATGGGGTCAGTAGGATATGTTGAGGATTGGTCTTACTTCATAAAAGGCAATTTTCTTATTAGCAAACCCCTTAAGCCAAAAATGAGACTCATCGCTAAACCCAATTTAGCGATAAAACAACGGCTCAGGTAGTAACTGCTCTAGAACCCAACTGGCGAAAGAACAACGCATATAATGGTCTAGTGGCTTTAATTCCTGCACTAGTTGGATCTTATACAGATGTAGGCCAAGATCTTTGCGCAAAATTTTCCACGTCGTGGACGGACAGAGACCCAATTCCTGCGGCCGACAACGAATCGATAAATTTGAAGCTTTTTCGACACTTTCGTTTACAGCAGCGATATTCTCTTCAGTACGCACATTCCTTCGCTGTGCTGGTCTTATTGCATCCTCTAGAGAGTATATGGTACGAAATCTATTCACAGTTCGACGGATGGCTTGCTCAGACCACCATAAAAATAACAAAGTCATCTATAAGTTGCTCGAATTGATGACTGATTTTTGGATGATTTGATAGCGTTGTTCAAGCGTGAGTCTTTTGATAATGATTTGCCAGATTTTACTGAAAATAATAAGAATAAATTTTTCGTCAAAATTTAATTTTTATATATTTATTTTTTTTTTTTAATTTTCAATTTAATTTTTAGTGTTTTTTTTTTTTAACTTAATGCTTAAAACAGCACTTTGTATTTCATTTTAAAATTTATTAAATGCCTTTGAATAAATTTTAAAGAACAATTTAAGTTAAATTTAGAGTTAAATCTCAATAATATTCGCGGTACCTTAAAAATGACTAAAAGAAAATCTTATCGTAAGAGTGTTTACTTTGCACTTCATATCAAACATTCTTTTGATATGTTTGTTACTAATGCGATGGCTTAGCACCTGGCGTGTTTTTTTTTTTAAGCCAAAAATGAGCCTGATCGCTGAACATAATTTGGCCTTGATGACTGATTTTCAAAGTAAACTTAAATGATTTGATAACGTTGTTCAAACGTGAGTCTATTCATAATGATTTGTCAGAGTTTACTGAAAAAAAAATAAGAAAAGATTTTTTAACGAAATTTAATTTTTAGTATTATTTTTTTATAATTTAAAGTTCTATCATACTTTAAAAGCACCCTTCAAATTTTAAAATAATTTATAAAATGGGATCAATCTGTAAGCATCACCTTTCAGAAATGACTGAGTTCTACGGGCATGAACATAAAAAAGCAACCTTTCTTGGCATTGATAACCTCTTTCTTTAATTGAAATGGTTAAAATTTAAGATCATCGGGGGTTAAAATTTTTTCGATTTGTATATTATAATAGAGCTTTCAACGCCACCCGTTTAATTTCTTATTTCACTGTTGTTGATATGTGTTCCTAGACCGGGGTATTTTGTTCGGTCGAGAGAAATCAGTTATATATTTTGGGTTACAGTGACCTTAATAGACAGAGAGATAGAACAGAATACGTGTGTCATTTATTTATATTATTAGAATTTTTACTACGCCCTCAAAATCGAAAGTCATCTATAGCAAGGCCTAAAAACATTTAAACATTTTTTCTACTATAGCACAGTGTTACCTTTCAATCTTAAGGTCAATCGATTACAAATAAAATTTCATTAGCAAATAATATAAAATCACGATAATTGTAAAAAAATGTCTGCAATTTTTAAATTAATTAAATATTTAAAATCAATTTAAACTTTAATTCAATTTAGTGATTGTCATTAGTATCTTTAAGCGCAATTGGTGCCGAAATAACTGACAAGATCTAATGACAAGATCAGCAATGTTCCCAAAAAAAAAAAAAAAACACAATAAACTTAAGCACAAAAAAACAGACAACATCCCAGCTTAACAAACAATTACAATTGGATAACACCTGAACAATAACAGCATCATTAAAAGCAAATAATAATAAAACTAATAAAAATCTAACACCATTCTAAAATGAAAACAACTGATTGGTAAATAAGCAAACAAAGTGAAATCTTGTGTAACCTTAAAATAATAAAGTGATCGTCATCATGATTAAAGCCCTCGAATAATTTGAATGGAGTTTTAAAGATTTTCAACTTTAATTTTAAATCTTTTGATGCCAGTTAGATCGAGTGAAGAGTGGTTTTATTTAAATGACATTAAAAAGAACAAGTCGCTCCCACGAATACAAATGGAATTAAAAAATTAAAGAAGAATTTTTTTAGTTAATTCTTCTCTTGTTGTTGCTATTGGCCTAATCGAAGCTTCTTAAGTAAATAATTGATTTTGAAAATTAACACTTGCGTTGGGTTTGAAGTTGTAAATAAAGTTCTAAGTTATAACATCTTTTCAAGATATAAAGTTAATCACACTTAAATATTAGAAATCACAATGTTTGAAAAAATTTGTTTAAAATTTTAGCACAAATCTAGAAAATTTTAAAATGAACTGTACAAAAACTAAAAAAAAAAATAAAATTAAAAGAAAATGAAAATTGAAAAAAAAAGATAACAAAAATTTATTTAATTTTTGGTATGTAAAAATTCCTTAATTTTTGGTATTTAAAATAAAATATTTTTTAATTTTCTTTTTTTTTTTTTTGATTGCGTTAATTTAAACAGTTCAAATAATCATGTCTTCAACCATGACAATATTATTTATGTTACTTTTAAGCTTCTCTTTTGTATTCGTTTTTAATGGGCGGCTTTCTTAATGGTTTTATTTTTTTTATTAGCGTCTTTTGTTAACTGTTTTCGTTGTTGTTTTGTTTAATGTTATTCTTATCGATTATCACCTTTAATGTTACTTTACCATTTTGAATGTCTTAAAGTTTACTTCATTTCCTTGAGAGGTATATATTTTTTTTTTGGAGTTATGTAAAGTGCATTCTAATTAGAATATTAATGTAACAAAATTTTAAATGGCATGAATTATTTTTAAGGCACGAAAAATTATTTCCCTTAAATAAAAGTTGATATATAAATAATTTTTTTTTTTAATTTATTAAAAATAATTTTTTTTACATTTTACAATAAACAGAAAATAAACAATGTTCGTCTGCCACCAACTCATACGGAGAAGCTTCATAGCAATCCATTTCAAAGAAATTGCATTATTATTATAATAAGTAATAATATAAGTTAAAAAATACTATTTTTGCATTCAATGTTATACTTTTATTAGCAGACTTCAAAAATTAACCCAAATCTACCTAAATTCGTGTCCGATATAACAACACATTTATATTGCAATTATTATAAATTTATGTTTGACTTTTGCGTTTAAAGGTGTCTCTTGTGAAAGGCTGGGTTAAAAATTAACATAAAAATTTATAAGATTTTCATTTCCATAACAAATAATAAAAAAATAAAATTTTAAGCTGAAGACTGATCCATACTTTGTACCGAAGCCTTTCCATGTCAGTCCAGCTTGCGGTATCGATACTTATGTCTTCTATTTATGGAATCACAAATTACACAGATCAGATTTGGAGTAGCAATATGCACTATTAAATAAAACAAATTTTTTTTTGTGGAAATTATTTCCAAATATTTTTCGATAAAAGCACATAAAGAAAAAATATTGAAAATCTAATGTGCTCTTGATCAAGTGAGAGCACACAGAAACGGTATTATTTTAGAAAATTAATCCAAGAAGTTATTTTACGAGTAGAAAGAAGCCATTTTTATATTTAATTTAAAATTTAAATTTCAGTCAGTTTTTAATTGAGTAAATTAAACCCGATTTTTCTTATTAATACGGCACTATGCAATTTTTCATGAAACTAGCATGAAACTTTTGTTTTTTTTGTGAAGCAGGAGGAGTAAGCAATATGATATTGCTTGAGTTTTCAGGGAATGTTACTGTTGTTATTGTTAACTTTTAGATAACGCATAAAATTATGACTAAAATTGAAAATTGAGAAAAAAATGCCTCAAAAAATTGCATAGTGTAAATCTGGACTTAATAAATGTTTTAATCAATCGAACTTTTTATCGTTGTAGCTTAATATAAAGCGAATCATAAATCCAGTTTTTCAATAATTAAAAAAACACATACAGCAGGCGAGATATTTGACCAAATAAGAAAAGCATTTATTAAAAAAAGAATATTTGCTCCTTTCAAGAATGTTTGTGAATAGAAGAAGGCAAGTTTTTGAAAATATTTTTATGAGAGAAATTCACTAGCATTTTAATCTTACTTCTTTCGACTTTAAGCTTTAAGTAAAATTGGAAATATTTGGCCAAATAAAGGTACTATTTGTGTCTGTTTTCTGAACCAAAAAAGAAAAAAGATTAAGAAAATCCAAAGAACCTTTATCATGACCTCTTATTTTAGAGATCTGTCTAAAACAGTTCACAAGTTTGGCCTATTGGAGCATCCTTCAAATTATAATCTATATGCATAAAACAAAATTGTAATAGGATAATTTCTGCACATGGAACATTTTTTTAAAAATTTTGATGTTGGTGTAGATACGAAATACATTGTCTGTCCGTCTGTGTTTGCATCACATAAAAATAACTGGATGGATTTAAACAAAATTTTGTCAGAAGGTCCCTTAGAACTTTGGTTCCAGTACAGAATAATTTTTTTTCATAATAATAGGTCATTTCGTAGCGAAAATAGAGATAAAAATGTGAAAGTCCTCAATTTTATCGGTATAATGGTACTTAAACAGTTGTCAGTATATTTTATTTTTTTTAAATGGAAAATTGTTAACACTGTCTACGGAACTCTGGAATAAATAGTTAAAAATATATTTTTCTAAATTTAAAAATTAAGAAAATTAAAAACGACACGCAGACGAAGTCGTGGGAAGTGGTAGTTTTAAATATTTATATTTCTTATTCAACCAGACAAACTAGAGCATATCGCTCTTTTAAAGCAACATAGTCATATCTCAAAAAAACTTGAACTTGGCAAAATTCGATTTACGTTTGCAAGACAAAAGTAGTATGATCAAATTGCCGCAACTGCAATCGCTATAACGTCGGTTCAGCTTGGGATATAAAACTGATTTTTGATTTTTTGAGATATGACTATGTTGCAATAAAGGAGCGATATGTTGTAAGATTTAACGGTTAAAAATATAGGGCCATATAGATTAAATTACATCAATTATGGGAACACCCTTTAATTTCTGAATTCAAATTTTATATTTGTTGATACAGCAAACTTAGCAATACAGTTCTTTTGTAAATTTCAGCTCTCCATTTACAATGGTTTAAAAGTTTTACCACATATATAAAATTGTATCAACTACTGGGACACCTTTTAATTTCCAAATCCAAATTTTATACTTGCTGTTGTAGTAAATTTAGCAATACAAGTTTCTTGTAACTTTCAGCTGCCTGTCTTTAACGGCTCACAGGTTTGGTCACATACATCAATAAAATAACTATTGGTACACCCTTTTCATTTCCATATCCTAATTTCATACTAGCTGATATAGCATAATCGGCAATCAGGCTCCTTTAAAAATTCAACCGTGTGTCTACAAATGTGTAACAGTTTGGCCATATACATTAAATTACACCAACTATAGGGACACCCTTTTATTAACACTTTAAAATTTTATACTTGCTTTTGTACTTCTTATCTTTTAGATAAAGTAGTGGACATTCGGTGTCGTTTTCAATTCTTTCTATATAATGATTCAAAAGATAGGCCCACATAGGTTAAATTACATTAATCATTGGAACACCCTTTGTTTTATAAATTAAAATTGTTGATTTGTTCTTGTAGCTGACTTAGCAATACAAGTTCCCTGTAAATTTCAGGGAACTGAAAAGTTCTGCCACATACATTAAATTACATCAACCATTGGTACACCCTGTAATTTCGATATCGGAATTTTGTTGTTATAGTGGACTTAGTAATGCAGGTTTTTTAGTAATTGCAAACGACTGTCTACATCTGTGAAAAAGTAAACATCAAATTAAATGAACTATTGGACTACCCTATAATTTATAATTTCGCATATTTATACTTTTTATTATAACGGTAATAGTAGTCGAAATTTTGTCCAATATTTAAGCGATTGTCTATTACGGCTTAAAAGATAGATGAATAAAGGTCAATTTGCGATCCCTTTAGGGGCACCCTTTAATTTCTAGAATTATTTTTGTATTACTTTTTGTGATTGGGAGCTATAGTAATACGCAGGTTTCCTTAATTTTAAATTGGTGTCCTTTATTGTGTATGGGGGACACCCTTTAATTTTAAAAATTATAAACTAATTTTTAAACTAGACGAATCTGATGCGTAACCCTTTAAATAAAGAAACAAATTTCAAAATTGGCTTAGAAATGCCTGAGTTCTGCACACAAACGTGGAAAAAAAGCAACATTCAGTCGTATTAACCACCTCCTTATTTTATTTAAATTCGATTAAAAAATTAACTTAATTTAGCTATTTGATCGTTACGATTTTACTAAATTCCTCAACATTACTTTTGAATTTTGATTCAGAGTGTATGGCCTGTTTTTTAACGCAGCAGAAAATATAAGAAACTAATACAATTATTTAAGATGCCTCTATAGTGCGGAACTCTCCGACATGTGCTGGGAGGATTTTTGTAGAATTCTTTCAAACAAACGATGACATATATAAATAATGCTTGATTTTTAAATATTTTTTTGCGATAAATAAACTTATGTCACATAAAGCACTTGTATTTTATTCTTTAAATTTATTCAGGGTGCTGTATTCCATCGTATTGCATCGAATCTCGTATTAAATCTTAGAAAACCACCCGCATTCAAAACTAAACTTCTGCTGTTATATCTTTTTTTTGTGATAAATTATACTTAAATCAATCTTCTGCTTACAATAAAATAATAGAACAAAAGAACACTTAAATAATTTTAAAAAGACTAACTCAAAACTCAAGAAAAAAACTCAAATGAAGTGTTGGCTTAAACATAATTACTTCATTTTTCTTGCAACTAAAAGAAAAGCAAAAAACTAAGACCGACTATTTTGAAGAGTTTTTGCACTTGTCTTATAAAATTTAAATGAAAAAAAAAACAATGCCACACAAGCAGTTGTGTCAGGTATACAACTACAAACATCTAGCGAAACACCTTGTGTTATTTTAACAATTTACTCTGCTTTAATTTGGATGCCCAAATTCTCTTTTTTTCTTTCTTTTTGGTGCCACAAAATGTCAATTATTTTAGGCGTGCGAATTTCTTAAAATATTTAAAGATTTCAAATAAATATAGTTCTGATAGTTTTTTGTTAAAAAAAAAGAAAAGATTTTATTTGCTGTCCATCCTATAAAAGAAATAAAAATTGATGGTTTCATTTCAAAAAATGATGATGATGATGATGATGATGGTCATTGCTATATATTTATTTCCGCCGGAATTAAATATGTTTAAATAACTTGTTATTATTTTAAAGATTATCTTTTACTTTCAGTATTAAGAGAACTTCATTAAGGTTTTAAGACGTTTATGTGTGTGGGCTTCAAAACGTCTGCCTGGATTATTGATACATCACGTTGCAGTCATTTATTTAATTTAGTTTTAGGGATTATTTCATTATTTAACTATTTTTTTAGGGTGTAGACGGAAGTAATTGTATGAAAGATGTTTACAAAAGGATTAATATTTATTATTTTTGCTTAAATAAATTTCGGTAAGAAACTTAAAAAAAAAAAATTATTAAATTAAATAATGACTTGTGGAAAAAAGAACAAAAGTCTTAGAAAACAAACATGTCTCTCTCATTAGTCGGTGGAGTTAAAAAAAAAAAATATAACAACCAAAACAATTAATATTTTGCAGTTACAAAAATAACAGTTTTGTATTTCATTTTTAATATATAACTCTCATTCGGTTAAACAATTTAAAAAAAATTATATTCATTATTGGGAACTCCTTATATTCCATCTTCAAATTTTATACTTGTTATAGCTGACTTAGCACTACACTTCCTTGTTTATTTCAATGGTGTGTCTACGACTGTTTGAAAACATACATCAAATTACAGCTACTATTGTAACACCCTTTAATTTACAATTTAAAAAAGTTTTACTTCTCATAAAAAACAAAGTAACGAACATTCTGTCTAATTTTCAAGTGTTTGTATGTAGCGATTCGAAAGATACAGCCTTATAGGTCAAATTACATTGATTTTTGGAACACCCTTTAATTTCTTAATTCAAATTATAAACTTGTTATTTAAGCGGTTTTAAGCAATACTGGTTTCTTGTAAGTTTTAGCTCTCTGTCAATAACTGTTCAAAATTTTAGCCACATTTATCAAATTACTTTAACTATTGCTACACCCTATTATATCCAAATCCATATGTTATACTTGTTGTTATAGCTTAGTTAGCAATACAGCTTCTTTGTAAATTTCAAACATCAGACTACAACTGGTCAAAAGTACGACCATATCCATTAAATTAAATAGACTATTGGAGCACCCTTTAATTTATAACCTTGATTATTAACATTAATAGCAATCGACAATTTGTCCGATTTGCAAGCATGTATCTTGAACGGTTTACAGGATAGGCTTATACGAGTATAGGAAAAATTTACGTCGCCTAAGGGGACACCCTTTAATGTTTAGATTTATTTTTGTATAACTTTTTGGCATTAGGAGATATACTGATACGCAGTTTTTAATTTTATATTGGTGCCCTTTATGGTTTATAATAGGTGTAAAAAACCTGAATGTTGTTTGGGGACACCCTATAATTTTTAAGATTATGGATTTTTTTTTTTACAATGAGACCAACCTGTAATTATCACCTTTCAAATAGAGAAAACCATTTTCAAAATCAATTCAGAATTGGCTGAGTCTGCGGGCAACATTCAGTAGAAGTGATAACCACCTTCTTGTTTTGAAGTCGGTTAAAAATATTTGAATTTTATTTTTTAAAGAAAATTATTGAAATCTACATTGACAGAAAGTATTTTTTTTTGGATTTTTTTTTATCGCTGTAGAGTTGTAAATTCTGATAGAAAATATTAAATTTCATTTGACGGATATCCAATATTACTTTTTCAGGCTCTACAGAAGTTATTATACGGTTAACTGTCAAATGAATTGTCATTCTACGCTTTAAAATTATATAGATTGACTTTAAAAATTCGTGATCAATTCGATCAACTTATAAATGCAATATTGTCTTCAGCGATGAGGCACATGGAATGAAACCATATGGAGTGAAACCAATCTTCAACTGATCTAATAAACCCCATTGCAAAAATGTGATTTATATGCTGGTGGCATCATTGTATATTATCTCTGCAAAAATCAAGATGGATCCCACGTTTCGTTCGATAGAAAACGTTATTGCACCACTTCAATTATTGTTATAACATTAACATGACTTTTATTTAGTCAATAAAAATATTATTTTTTGAAACAAATGGATTGAAATTAGAATAAGTAGGTTTCATGTTGTATTTTAAATGGAAGCCAGATGCTAAAAACTTAAGCTTTTAAAACAACAAAAATTATTTTTAAATATTGTGACAAACATTTTTTTTCAGTTACTTCTAAAGCAAGTTTTCTCCATTTGAAATTTCTTCAACTGACAACTGGCGGCTTATAGAAAAAAAAAAAATAAAAAATAAACAAATTTCTAACATTCAAAACAGTCTAATAGTGGTTTTCAATAACCTACATTACCTTTTAAGTAATTACAATATATTAGAAAATTTTAGTTTTTTAATATATTTCTGTGCTTCATATTAAAAACGCTTTCATTAAAAAACTGTTATATGAACCAATTTTTTTAATAATAAAATTGTCATATTGTCACATGATTAATGTTTTAAACGACAGTATTATAACACAATATAATATTTATTAATTATAAATTTGTAATACTTTAAATCACTTAACCAAAATATTCACTTATTGTTTATTTATTAATTAAAAATTTTTGCACGTTTCTTCACAAATAAAAATTTTTTTTTTTTCTTCAACCGCAATATTTTTTTTTTGTTATTTTGTTTATTATTTATTTCTCGTTTTGTAGTTTTGTTTAAATGTAACGCTTTATTATTATAATTTTCCTCAATAATTGTTAACCATATTTAGATTAGTAAAACAAAAAATCAAATTGATTTGTATGGCAAAGTGATAATATGAAAAAAAAAAAAAAAAAAATAATAATAATAAAAAATGTTTTCAATTTAATTTGTATGAAATGAGCTCATATAACCATATAAATAGTTAGCAACAGGTCATTAACCACTTTGTTACAGCAATTTCAATACATATTGAAATGAAATTATTTTATACAAAAAAAAAAACAAAAATCTATAAAAACAAAATAAAAACTTTGTTAACCATATTAAAACATTTATATTATTTTCCTTTTAGTTTAAGTATTTGTATAAAAAAAGCGTTAACAGAAAGATTAACCAGCAAATAATTTAAAAAATTACTAATAAAATTTACGTTGAACTCAGTTTAAGGGCTACAAAGAGAAGACATAGATTTTTAGGATTGTTTTTGGCCATTATTATTCCAAAAGACTTTAGCGTTTTAAGTGCAAACTTGTCTTGATTTCAAAAGTGTGGGTAGTCACCAGTTCAGATTAAAATAATACGACATGACATATATATAAATTGGTTTAAACCTCTCACGAATATTGCCTCCTTTAATAAATATTTACACGAATTGAATTCCAAATAGAAGTCTAAAGTTTCTTTCTTGAGTTGCAGTTCTCAAGGAATTGCTACTTTTTCCTGCTGAACTGCATTGTACCGGATATAAAGTTGTATCTTCCCTTTCTCTACTGTAACAGCCAGTCAAAACTTATGAAAATCAATTTAGTAATAATTGGAGTTTTGCAAACAGAATCACAGAGTAATCTCAAGTCTTCTCATTAAATATTAATTCTTGGAGAGAAAATTTGACAACTTCTAGACAAGTGAAGGTTTTCTTTCAACCACACTGACAACAATTACAATCGTTGAGACAATGCAAAGTTCTTTAAGTTTTACATCGTAACTTCAAGATCTTTACATAAAGGGCCATAACATCGGTAAGTCCGTAGATTTATTAAATTCTGATTAGTTTAGCTGTAAAGTCAGTTCTGATGGACTCTTGGCGAAATTATATCAGCGGACATTTATAAGAAAAGTTTTATACGGCAGAGTATGTATGTGTATGCATATGTCCAGCACTAAGTAGCCCCAAGTAGGCACATATTAATTGTGAATGTTCTAAGGGCTATTGATAGCATAAGAATGAATAAAACTAAGTTGCTCGTAAATATTGTCATTCAAATATTCAAAAATAATTGGGAAATGATACGAGGGCTGCTCTATATATTTCTGGCCTAATAGTGAAAATGCGAATATTTATAATCAAAAATGGTTTTATTGTTTTTCAAAGTATTCTCCAGCATGATTTATACACTTTTGCATGCGCTCAAACCAGTTGTCGAAGAACTTTTTCTACTCCGATTGAGACACCTCTAAAACATGGTTTTTGAACACTTCAACAGCTTCTTCTGGCGACGAAAATCGTTGACCACGCATTTTTTTCTTGATGTGCGGAAACAAGAAGAAGTCATTAGGTGCCAAGTCAGGGCTGTACGGCGGTTGACCAATTAATTCGACGTTTTGGCCGGTCAAAAACGCTCTGGTTTGAGCCGATGTGTGAGAGCTCGCATTGTCATGGTGAACAATGATTCGTCTTCTCTTGTTGGTTTTTCGAATTTCTCCGATGACTTCAAGCAAACAAATTGTAGTGTACCACTCAGAAGTGACCGTCCTACTTTACTCAAGCGGAACAGTCGCCACATGACTAGTTTTGCCGAAGAAACATGCGACCATTTGCTTCGAAGTGCTTCTGCCACGAACAACTTTCGTTCGATTTTGCTCGTCTTTGAAGACCCACACGGTCGATTATTGTTTCGTTTCGGGCTCATACGCATAGATCCATGATTCGTCACCTGTGACGATCTTATAAATGTCTTTTGAAGTACCGCAATCGTACTTTTGCAACATTTCTTTGCACCAATCGACACGAGCCTTTTTTTGAGCGACTTTCAAATCGTGCGGGATCCAACGAGAACAAACCTTTTTTACGGCCAGGTGTTCATGCAGTATCGAATGTATGCTGGTGGAAGAAATGTCCAAGGATGTCTCTATCTCTCGGTATGTCGCATGTCGATCTTGCATTATGAGTTCACGCACGGCATCTATTCTCTGGCACAACAGCCGTTTTTGGACGACCTTCACGAAATTCGTCTTTGAGCGAGCTTCGGCCACGATTAAATTCATTATACCAATTTTTCTCAGTGCTATAGGATGGTGCTTCATCGCCATACAAAGATTTAAATTCATCAATGCACTCTTGTCATGATAATCCACGTCGAAAGTTGTGAAAAATGATGGCACGAAAATGTTCACGAGTTAATTCCATTTTTTCTATATTAATTTTTTCAAGTCACTGTTAACAACACAAATAATGGTCGTACGTCAAAACGTTTTGAGTACGATTATGCTTAAAAATTACAAACTTTCCAATGGAAATGTCAGATTCCACTTTGCAGCACTCAGTGTTGCTAGGCCAGAAATATATATAGCAGCCCTCGTAGGTTTCCGTATAATGTTTCGATATCAATTTGGCCCATATAACAATTTGTTCTATCGGAAGCATCAGAAATCTTTGATTAGAGCGGCCAAGATCTAAGCCGCTTTTAATACATCCAATTGGAAATGCTCAAAAAGCCTTTAGGCAGAAGACACACTACTAATTCGGCAGCAGTGTCAGTAGACAATGTTTGCCCTAGTATTTCGTCAGCTCTCCAATTATAGGGAAACAGATTGTGATCACTCATAAATTTTCATTCTTAGTGCTTTACACTTCTAGTGGTTTAATATATGAACACCATTTTATTAGGTGTTTCGCTTATCTACTCAACATTACAATTTAATTAAAGTTAAGGAATAATTCTCAAGAAACTTCAACTCAACAAATTTTTCTATTTTAAATCTGTGTTAGTATTGCCATCTCATGTAGATAATGTTTACAAAAGTTGCAAATGAATTTTTAAGAGTCTTATATATTAGATAGAGAGAGAGAGGGCGACAGATTCATCGATAAGCCTCAACAAGAGTTAAATCCAGTGTTGCCAGTTAAAGACAAGAAAACGAAACGATGTTTCTTTTAAAAAGTTACACTTTTTCATTAAAAGTTATATTTTGAAATTTTTCTTGAATAAATAGTAATTTAATGTAATTTATAAAAAATATAGTAAAAAGTCTTATATTATATTTCAGAGAAAATAACAAAGCAACAAATTAATTTGCTAAACAAAAACAAAACGAAAACGTATGAACATAACTTCAGCCCGATGATACTCACAAGTATTTAAATCAAGACTCAGTACTAATGTTCCGGGATTGAAAAGTGCCTGCTCTCGCCTTTTTCTTTAAAAGACTGCGTTCCGATAGAATTTACTATTTTAATTATTTTAAAAATACCGTTATTAAAGACATATTCATGTCTTATTTGTTTAAGACTTCAACACTAAAACACTGACAATTTTTCTTTAATATAATCCGGCACTTCTTCAACGAAATTAAAAGACAACTCTCATCTAAATAGAGGTATTGGTACGGAATCACCAGCAAGTTGTCAAAGTTTTCAAGCGGAATAATTAAACTTGCTAATAATGTTCGTTAATTTGCACAGAATATTTAGTTTTCCGCACGAAATAAGTGCATCTCATATTATTTTCCAGGTGGGAAAAATGTTGCCAGAAACATTTTGCTGTATCTAAACATGATACTGGAAACATTTTGTGATTTCTCACTAATACAATATAAATATAAAATTAATTTTTTATGCAGAATTATGATCGCATTTGCAAGTAACCTTTGCTATTAATACTTTTTAATATTAATATTAATTGATATGTAAAATAAGGATGATAGATATCTAAAAAAAGATTCCTACCTCATAAAATGAAACAAGTACTTTTTCAGTGGTATTACTTTATTTCGTGTCTGTACCAAAAGTTACGAAAATTTGGCCAAATATAACAAAATTATACATGTAAGGTGGAGCCTTCAAAAATAAAAATAAAATAAAAAATAAAATATTTAACCAAACGGCAACACTGGTTAAGGTATTTGTACCTGAATATAGAGATGTAAAGATCATTTATAATTTTTGGCATTGGTCACAAGCCAGTTGAGTAAATAAATGTCATTCTGTCAAATAGAATTTACTAAGGTGTATCACACCCAGACTCATAATCTTGAAGTTGCATGACTTAAGCATTTATAGAATATTAATTTTGAAATCTCTGAAAGACTGTGTTTCTCCGGGATATACAGCACGTCTGTTCTTGATTAATTTTTTTGTACTTTTATAAAAGATAATATTTAAGACAGATCTGACATTTTATTATCTATAAATATAATAAAACAATAACGGAGTCATTCCTGTACATTTATTTTGAAAATTGTTTTGATGTAGATAGTCATCGATATGGAATACAAAAAACTTAGTTTTAGAATTTTTTTCTGTCTGTCTGTCTGTCTGTCTGTGTTCGATTCAACTAAGAAATACTAAATGGATTTGAAAAAAATTTTTAAGGAGGTCCCGTAGAATCATGGTTCCAATAGAGAATATTTTTTTCGTAATAATAGGTCATTTCGCAGACAAAATAGAGATACAATTTTGAAAGCACCCAATTTTGCCGTTATTACAGTTGTCGGCAGTTTTTATTTGTGCAAATGACGTTTTTTCACACGGTCTACAGAACTCTAGAATAAATAGTTTAATTTAATTTTTTAAGAAAATTGGAAATGACATGCAGTCGAAGGCGTGGGTTTTGTCGTGGAAGGAATAATTTTAAAAATACCCACGAATGAAAAGAACTAAAGAATGAACTATTTTAGTGTCTTTTTTGTCCTCCAGTAAGGCTTAGCTGTCACTGTCATGTTGTCACAATATGTACCATTTTAGGAAAAGATCGAGCAATATTTGTTAATAAATAAAGAGCTGTTGTTATACCTTCTGCTAAACAGTCCTCACTGTCTGTTTGTTGGAAAAGTGGTGACGACATCATTATTAAGCTATAATATTAAACAATTATTACAGCCTTGAACTGAACGTATGACAATTTTTTTTTAATTCTTAAATTTCTTCCTGCCATAAACAAAGCAGTTGTTCAGGCTAAAGTTTAATTTTATATAAAATATTTACCTGGGTTATTGTCTTTAGTTTGTACGAGTATTTTAACTCTATTCAGGTTCGTAACAGCAGTAGAACCAATTATGGTTTATATAAATTAAATGTGTGTCGCATACTTAATTGGAAATGAAAAGGCTGTGAGCAATTCTTTTTAATTTTTATATTTGTATCACTTCTCTCAAAATAAGTTATAGTTTGCAGTCATGTATTAATACACTTGCTACTAATAAAAAAAAAGAAGAAAAAAAAAATTTTAATAATAATAATAAGACAATAAAATGATTTAGTTAACTATTATTAAGAAATATAAAGCTACTTTTTGCTTTAATAAGGATGTCTTAGTTTGTCATGCCATATGGCTTATTTGGCTGTCAAAAAATATTTTAAAGGCAAAGCGACATATTAAGAATAAAATATAAAATTTAGTTTATTTATGTTGTCAACTTTTGGTTGGGGGGTTGGTAGTTGACAGATGAGATTTCAACTAAAAAAATAGAAAGAAAAAAGCTTAAATTTTATTTAAAGCTTAATTTGTGTATTGTTCCCAAAAAATTAAATAAAATGAAAGAATTATTAAAACCTTTATGATATTATTTGTGACAGTAAAATTTCATAAGACCTTATTTTTACGCTTATGTCTGTATGTTTGTTCCCCGCCTTAAAATATAATTATATTTTAAATTTCAATTACGTTTTTTTTTTTACTTTTATTTAAAGAAATAAAATAGGTTATTTAAATAATTTTCTTAAAGCTCAAAATGAATATTTAATTAGTTTTGTAACTCTATAATATTTCTAATAAAATGTAAAAAAAAAATACAAATTATAAAAATGAAGCCACGTATTGGTCATAAACCTTACACTTCCCGTTACAAATGATTTCTAAAATAATATTCAATATTAAGTTATTTTTTTTTTTGTCAATTAAACTTTCACATCTTAATACCAAAGTTAATTTTGTGTGCAGGCTATAACTTGTCAAGATATTACCTTGTTTTTCTTACGAATTTTTTATAATAATATTTTCAAACACTTGAACATTTCCTGTCATAAATCTAATTAATTTTAATGTTAAACACTGCAAAAGCATAACAATAAGTTTAAACATAAAATGAATGAAGAAATTAAATTAAATTTTCAAAAAGCAAATCATATACAATACAAAGTTGATAATAAAAAGTTGTTGTTGGACACAGTGATGTATTGTAGGTACCTTAACTAAGGTACACTACTGTGCGATTATGTGTTTAAAAGAATAAAATTGCAGCAGAACTTTCATTCAATAAATTTGCTTTTAAATTCTTAATTTAAAATTTTTAATTTTTATTATACCTCTTTTGTTTATTATGTTTTGTTAGAAAATTTAAATGCTATTATTTTCTCTCTTTTAACCGATCTGAGAAAGAGAAGGAGGTTATCAATTCGACTGAATGTTGCTTTTTTATATATGTGCCTCCATAACTCAGTCATTTGTAGATCAATTTAGATTTTTTTTTGTTGAAGGATGATGCTTTCTGACTGGTCCCATTTTTAAAACAGTTCATGATCTTAAAAATTAAAGGGTGTCCTCATACAACATACATGTTTTTAATGTGTTTTATGGACTGTAAAGGGCACCACTTTAAAATTAAAAAAAAAAAACTTCGTATCACTAAAATAAATCTAAAAATTAAAGGGTGTCCCCATAGGTGAGGTAAATAGACCTATATGAACCGTTTTAGGCAAACGCTTGCAAATTGTATGATCATTATAGTAATAAGTATCATGTTTAAAATTATAAATTAGAGGTCGCCCCAATAGTTTATTTAATTTGATTGTAGACAGATAACTGAAACTTATAAGGGACCTGTTTTGCTAAGTCTGCTCTACCAACAAATTTATAATTTCAACTTAGACATTACAGGGTGACCCTATAGGTTACGTAAATTAACCTATATGGGCCTATCTTTTAAGTCCCTTTAGACAAATGCTTGGAAATTGGGCCGTTACGGCAGCAAGTATTAATATTTAAAACTATAATTTAGAGGGTGCCCCAAAAGTTCATTTAATTAATGGTATATGGCCATGCTTTTGAACAGTTGTAGACAGGCGCCGTAAATTTATAAAAAATCTGTGTTTCTAACATAATAAAAAACCATAAAATTTGGATTTGTTAATAAAAGGGTGTCCCAATAGTTGATGAAGTTTGATGCTTGTAGCCAAACTTTTGAACGATTGTAGACAGAAGGCTGAAACTTATAAGGGTAGGTCCCTAAACAACAAGTTCTTAACTTGAATTAAAGGGTGTTCCCAAAATTAATGCAATTCGACCTATATGGCCGCATCTGTTGAACCGTTATAAACAAACAATTGAAAATTAGACAGAATGCCCACTACTTTGCTTGGCATAATAAGAAAATAGAATTTTCAAATTATAAATTAAAGGGTGTAACAATAGTGGATGTGTATGACCAAAGTTTGAAACCGTTATAGACAGACGGTTGAAATTAACAAAGAATCTGATTGCTAACTTTACTGCACTAGCAAGTATTTATTTTAAATTTAGATATTAAAGGGTGTCCCTATAGTTGCAGGAATTTGGTGTATTTTTCCAACAGTTTTAGGCTGGCGTTAGAAATTAACAGGGAGCTGTTGTGCTAAAGCTGCCCATATACGACATATTTTACATCTGACATTACAAATTTCCTACTGTTAAACACATACATGTCGTGTAGGGCTGTTGAAACATTACTTCTGTAAAATACATGTAAGAAGTCATCTGACACAATTTCGTTTAGAATGTGTTCTATATTTTGATCTAACAAACCATCTGACATCAGTTGTTTTTATAATTCTAAATAGTGTTGCCAAAAACCAATGCCGTGTGAAAACAATCAACGGCGATTAACCATTGGCGGTAGCATTAGCCGGCTAATAGTAATATTTTAAATATAATAATATTTAAATAATAACAATTATATAAATTCTGTATCATTATTTAATGCATAGTGATCTTGTTCATTTTTAGAGTAAAAAGTAAAGAGTTAAAATTGACAAGTCATCAGTAAGTCCGTAACGCACGCAAAATTATTTAAAGACGACTACAAGCCATTTTGAAACCAGACGGCTTGGACACCTGTACAGTGAAAAAAGCGAATTTGATCAGCTGTTGTAAACAAATAATAATTATATTAAATGCAATTATACGTGTACGTTTGCGACCAAATATTAAAAGTCTTCTGTAAAATACCAATTTTGACACTCATGCAGAATTACATATGATTCGCACAGTTATAAAGTCAGATGTAAAAAACATGTCGTGTATAGGTAGCTTAAGTCTTCACTAGCAAAGATAAAATTTAGAGATGGAATATAAAGGTGTCCCAATAGTTACTGTTATTTAATAAATGTGGCCATTGTTTTGAAATTTTATAGACAGACAGGTGGAATCTGTTTTGAGGATCGTTTTTTTTTGCCAGAATTATTATAAGAGCATTTTCAGATTTTACTCGATATCGATGTAAAGTGTCTAGAAATATTTGAAAGCAAATTGACTTTTAAGAAAGTTATAAAATTGTAGATTTTTTTTATTCTTTGTTGAAATAGAAATGACAACGATCGTTGAAAATCTTTAATACTTCAATGAAAATTTTAACTTCATCCACTGCAACAAAATTATTTTTTTATCACATTACAACAGCTGGTTGCATTACAAAAATATACGATATAAATTTCAAGTTAAAGAGAGAGCGAGATATAGAGAGAGAGAGAGAGATATAGAGAATATCTCAGACTTGATTTCTAGTGAACATTTCTTGTGTCGGCAACAAAGACCAATTTTTAGTACATTTGTAAACATAATTATACCTACCAGAACAAAAAAAAAAATATGGCTGCTTTTTGAAGTCTCGTATTCTTGTTTAGATGTCTTGTGCAGAATTCGTTTACTGCCACCAGCACTTTCTCTCGAATACAGCGATTTTAGTCTTCAGTCTAATGATGACTAATAGTTGACCACTTGTCTTATTAGAGAATTTATGGCCATTTATTTTATTAATTTATAGCTAGAAGCCCTTAAAGCATTTACAGTTTTAGTGTGTCCGTGCCTGAGGTCTTGTCGGTTGCTAAGGTTCTACACATAACATCCTGAGGGGTTTGTAAGGAGTTTCTGAGTTTCAGTTCTTTCAGGAACAGTCTACAAATATGAATTTCTCCAACTACCACATTGATTAGTTGAACTACAAGGTTGTGATAACAAGCGAATAATCTTCATTTGGCTTAAGTTTGGATTTATTTAAATTTCTAAGTTGATTAAGAAAGAATTAAAGAATAGCAGAATAAAATGCACCATTTTTTGATCGCTTGAATGTTTTAAGCAATTAATTTGACAAACAAGAATACAAGGAATATTCATAATCAGTGAATTTTATAGTGTTACGAAAATAAGATCTGTTGTTGTCTGTATGATCGAGATGAATAAGTTACTTCCACTAATGGTACGAGGGCTGCTCTATATATTTCTGGTATAATAGTGAAAATGCGAATATTTATAATCAAAAATGGATTTATTGTTTTTCAAAGTATTCTCCGGCATGATTTATACACTTTTGCATGCGCTCAAACCAGTTGTCGAAGCACTTTTTCCACTCCGATTGAGACACCTCTAAAACATGGTTTTTGAACACTTCAACAGCTTCTTCTGGCGACGAAAATCGTTGACCACGCATTTTTTTTCTTGATGTGCGGAAACAAGAAGAAGTCATTAGGTGCCAAGTCAGGGCTGTACGGCGGATGACCCATTAATCCGACAATTTGGTTGGTCAAAAACGCTCTGGTTTGAGCCGATGTGTGAGAGCTCGCATTGTCATGGTGAACAATGATTCGTCTTCTCTTGTTGGTTTTTCGAATTTCTCCGATGACTTCAGGCAAACAAATTGTAGGGGACCACTCAGAAGTGACCGTCCTACGTTGATCAAGCGGAACAGTCGCCACATGACCAATTTTGTTGAAGAAACAGGCGACCATTTGCTTCGAAGTGTTTCTTCCACGAACAATTTTCGTGGGATTTTGTTCGTCTTTGAAGACCCACACGGTCGATTGTTGTTTCGTTTCGGGCTCATACGCATAGATCCATGATTCGTCACCTGTGACGATCTTATAAACGTCTTTTGAAGCATCGCAATCGTATTTTTGCAACATTTCTTTGCACCAATCGACACGAGCCTTTTTGACAAACTTTCCAATGGAAATGTCAGATTGCACTTGGCAGCACTCAGTGTTGCCAGGACAGAAATATATATAGCAGCCCTCGTATGTGTATGGAATATAACCACAATTAGCTAACAAAATCTGAGCAGCCTCAATGGCTGCGTTAATAGAGGTGCTTGCTGTAAAACAGAAGCCCGTGAGTTCAAGCCCACCTTGGCACATGCGTGCAATGGAAAATAATAATTGTTATAATGCATTTAAAAATTAGGAAGCTCTCGAGAAGCAAAAGCCAATTATTGTGTGAAGCCATGTCAGATAATTTAGTAAAGACGCCCCTTATAATAAAAAGTAAGAAGGGCAACAGCATAACAACAGTGTATGGCTGACGTCTGTGGTGGCTATTAGATAAAAGAAATGACTGGCTTTGATACAAGGCGTAGTAAAGTTGTCTGAGGATGGTTAAGGTTGCTTAACAAGGCATCGAGTACATTATGTCTCGCAGGAATAACACAGTAGTGCAGCTTGGATGGCTGCGTTTGTAATAATAACGTATGTTTAGTGAATACGAGACCAGGGGATTCACAAGACCGGTAGAATCAAGAAGTATAGTCAGAGAAATCCATAAAGTAAGAATACAGAATTTATAATAAGCCACAGTGGTATTTGCAATCAAAAGAATTCATACGTTTGTCCCAAAGGGGAAACACGTACACAGAAATAAAAACCTGTTTCTTTGTTTTCGTTATTATTAGACATATAGATTTGTTTTGACTTATTGCTTATCGTCGATAAGGTAACGAAAGTAATTTCTGAAAAATTACATTCCTTACGATTTTTCTGCATTTGATGGGTCCCTGTTAATTTTCTCAAATTTTAAAATTCTTACAATTTCTAACTCCAGACTACATCCTGTCATTTAATCATAGTTCGTATAACTTAATTAAGCCTGCTTCTTAGCAAATAGACTATCAAATAGGAGCCTGCACACGAACGCCAGCACGATAATAAATGATTTCAACTTGAATACAATCTGTTAAAGCGAGTCATACTTTCGTGAATTTAAAAAATATTTGAAAGAAATGTTTGCCTTAAAGCATTTCATATACTCATATAATTTATAAATTATTAATTTAAAGAAATATTTTCCTCTTCTTGGTCACTATATTTTATTAGAATTTTTTGTTAAACAACACTTTGTCTGCCTTTCATTCTTGATGCAAAACTTGTTCTTTTAAATTAAAAAAAAAATAAAAATAAAAAATTAAATTCATTTAAAGTTTACCGCTTTAGTTTTATCAATGGTTTTTTGAAAATAACTTTAAAAAACCAACACAATATTTTTGTTGAACATTTTCATACACACTACAACACTCTAAAGCTTTAATGCATTTCACAAAAAAAAAAAAAAAAAATTAAATTAAAAATACATAAAAAAATATATATTCAAATGGATATAAGTTTATTACATTTGTTGCATATTGTTTGTATGGTAAGTTGAAGTATAAGTATGTTGCATGCATGCGTTCGTTCATCAAACGCCTGTCAATTTGTCGGCACTATTTGTCAGCATTGTACAGCAAACGAATTTCGTGGATGTTGCCTGAATGGATATACACTTTATTTCATGACTTTTCTTTTATTCATAAAGTCTTTCTTTTTTTTTTTGGTTCTTTTTATAACTGTGAAAAATATTTATCAATGGTTTGTTATTAAAAAAAAAAAAAAAGAAAAAAACAAAAACAAAATAAAACATATAAAGCAACAAAAAAATAAATTTAAATGAATATCATACATTTACGTTAAAAGCTTTATTAAAAAGGTATTAAACAGAGTTTCTTAGTTAATTTCAAGAACTGTTTTATTATGCACGACATAACAGGTTATGAAAAATATTTTAAGTTTTTTTTTTTAATATATCTTTATGAATACATACACATGCATATTTTTGATTATTTCAAAAAAAATTTTTAAGGCTTTTTTCTGGCCAACAATAATTTGACAGGAAGTGACATGTATTGAATTTAAGGTAATAAATAATATAAATATTATCAATCGTCATATAAAAATGATGCTTTAGTAATAAAATTATGACAAGAAAATTTAATTTATTAACATTTACATTAAAGTTATTATAAAAAAAATTATTTAATATTTATTTTAATTTTAAATAATTATTAAAATAAAAAATTGCATTTAAAATGTATGCCTTGATTTAAGTAAAACTAAAGACTTAAGAAACAAACTTTACTTAAAAAACTGAGTACATTCTTACAAATTTAATTTACAAAAAAAAAAAAAACAAACCTATTTCGACTCTCAAGCATTCCACCTCTCTATAACCGTTACTTAAAAAAAATAACACTATCAAGGTTCTTTCATGCCATCGATTGTTTTGAAAATCATACGAGTAGATTTTAAAGCTCTAAATTTTTCACTGATGATCACGTTTCTCATACCAAAATCAAAACTATAATAACATGTAGTTTTGTTTTACTTCATTGTGCTTTTTTTTTTTTTTGTTACAATCCATAAACATTTGCACTCAATATTCAATTTTTGCATATTACAACAAATGCGTGCCAGACCATATTTAGTCACAAACACACAAACGAAAAATCATATATGCAGCTATTAAAAAAGCAGACTTAAACTAAATAGCCAAAAATAAAAAAATGAATACCAATAGAATAGTGTTGAAATGCTACAGATAGCAAGATGAGATGGAAAAAATATATAAAATATAAAATATGCCAAAAAGCTGCCTGAAAGCAGGGGTAAAGATAAATATTCAAAAACAGAATTTAAGAAATTTTATTAAAGGGCTATAAAGATTTCTATAACTCAGGGTTTACAACTAAAAAAGAGAAATCACGACCACGTTACTATTTGACAGCTCATATTCATCAAAAAATTGTTTTGTATTTTTTTTAGTTGAATTCTCAAATATTTTCAATACCTTTTGCAAAATAATTTTTTTCTGACCTTTAAAATGGATGTTTATTTCAAAAATCACTACCTCAGTCGACTTAGCATCTAACAATCACTTATTCAGGCTTAGAACCAAAAAATTTAGGGTTATGGCAAGAATCCCTAAAACCCTAATCGTTTTGTATTGTTATTTTGTAAATGGGATTTTTTATGTGAAAAAATGTGTTAATTTTTTTGCTTTAAAACAATTGAGTGTTTCCTTTTGTTTACTGCAAAATTATTTATTATATCTTCAAAAGTATTGAACAACTATAAGCAGTCAAATTTTAAATCAAACAATTATATTTTATTAAGTCTAGTCAGTTTTGTATTTAGTCAGAGCAGCTATCCACACGCAAAAAAAAAACATGGTTGAGGTAACCATAAACTAAGAGCAACATATTATGGTTGTATTATATGATTGTTAACTAAACATAGTATTGTTACATTAAAGCTAGTGTTGTAATCATATTATTGTCTAGCATAACAATAACATGGTAAAATCTAAAAATAGTTATGTTATAATATAAACAATAAATGGTTAAATTAAAACATCATCATATGGTAAAAATGTCATGTTATATAATTGAATTATTATTATTATTATTATTATTATTGATTAGTTACAAAAGTTATTCAATAACATAAATGCACAAAAAAAAAACAATTCATTGCATATTATATATAATTAAAATTATAATTAAACAAGAATCATTTATAAAAAATATATATAATTAATAAGCACAAATAAAGGCATCTTATCTGCATACATTCCCTTGTGAATATGCATTTATGGAGTAAACGTGATATTCTCGTATTGCAGATATACGGTAGGTAATGGTACTTCGGTACTGACTACACATTTATCCAAGACTTCTAATACGTTAATCTGGCATCTGGCAACTATTGTTGATGTATAATATGATAGCTTTAAATAAAAAAATACGTAAATTGTGCAATTGTGCTTATAACACCAAACTAAAGATTTATATGTTAACATACATACATACATAAATATGTATATTTCAACTATTTTTGAAATGCTTTGCTTACCTTTTTATTTGTTGTCATATTTTCTGTATTATTTTTAATTGTTTATTTTGTTCACACATTGTTATTTTTTAATTTTCTCTAACAATAAAAACAATTTCAACTTTAAGCTGAAAAAAAAATTACTAAATTGATAGAAAAACATTCTGTCAAGAACAAGAACAAAATATTTTTAAGCGGAAACATTATTTTGTTTGCTTTTAATCATACTGTGATTAATTTTATATTATTATGGTTAAATATATAATATTATTTTTAATAAGGTATAAGACTTTGGTCGTAGTTCAAATTTTTTTACGCTAAACCAACCATGTTGTATTTTTTGTGCACTATATAAAGGTTAAATATCAACAAAAACGTCTTTGTTGCGACTGAAGTATTGCTGAAAATAACTATAATTTGTTCACTGCAACTTTACAATGTTACAAAGAACATGTAATGGTTGTTGTGACCATATCACAACCATGTTTTTTCTTTGCGTGCAGCAAAAAATTACACATATAATGACATACTTTTGTGATTGCCTCATTTTGTTACTCGCTTACAAAACACATTACATTATATCGCAAAAAAGGAAGTAGTAGTTGAACTAGTTCTTTAAGTTAAAAGCAAATACCTTAAAAAATATACTAATGATCATCATTATTTCCAAGAACAATCCATGTAATAAAATCTCAGTATTTGATTAAATAAGTCTTATGTCTTCTTAAACTCATTAAGTTGGTAATCTGGTTGGGAAGTCCTTTCGCCAAAAATGATTACTGCCACACTCGATTATCTTTTCTAAAATTTGTTGGTGTGCACAAAAATTTAGATTCTTCTCACTGATTTTCGACCAAAGAAACAAAGTCTCTTCTTGTTAGTCAGGCTTAATCACCATCGTCAAAAGTTATGTCGGCTTTTGGGATTAAGGTGTGTTGCAGGCTTTTTAAATACGTTTGTATATCTCTTATGATTTTGCCTTTAACCAAGAGAACGTTAAGGCCTGTATGAAGGTTCAAATTTTTTATATCCCACGAAGCTTCAGTGATTTTTTAATTTGGGGTCTTTGAACTCTATTTTAGGTTTTAGGCGAACCTTATAAAATCGAAGTTTGCAATCTAATCTTATTGTAGAGTCTCTATCAATGAACTTGATAATTTGTATTACTTTTAACTTGCTTTATTTGCATCAGCTTCGCTTCTATATGGCATTACCAAATCAAACTCCTGTCTGGTTGAATGCCGAGATATTTAACTTCCGAGACTTCGATTACTATTCGGTTTTTTATTAGATTAGAGTGGTATAATTCTTCTTTTCTGTTCACTATTTTAGCAACTTTACCGACGGAGGTAACTGTTTTTGCAAATATCTAGAAGCTTAGTTGAGGTTTAAGCGTATACCAAGAAAGGCTGTACTTTTTAATTGCGGAATGCAGGAAATCTCCATTTAGTAAAAACGTGCAGGCAAAAAATAAATATTGACTATCAGTATCACCCACAAAAAATCAAAGCATGCTTTAGCGTGGATCTAAAGAACAGAACGTTATTATAAAACTTACAATTTTTTTAAATTAATTCTAGTGTTAATTTTCGTAACAAAATAATTTAAGAATTTTTTTAAAGAAATTTCTTTTGTGCAACTATTATACTGCGATATATGAGTAAAATTTAAAATCAAGAGATGTAAAATCAATTATTAATTTAGCTAGTAATTTTAGTTAGTTTGAACTTAAATTATCTATCTAACAGATTAAAATAAAACATATCATTATTAGATAAAAAGATTCTCTGAAAAAAACATTATTATCTTTCAATTTCACATGCGATCATTATGAAGAAGTTTTGGGTAAAAATAATTTTATGCCATTTAATTAGAATACATTCCTGTTACTCATGGCTTTAAGGAAGTACTGCAA
Organism: Gymnosoma rotundatum; assembly: GCA_916610165.2. Classification (NCBI taxonomy): domain Eukaryota; kingdom Metazoa; phylum Arthropoda; class Insecta; order Diptera; family Tachinidae; genus Gymnosoma; species Gymnosoma rotundatum. Next base: position 128,588,009 of record OU744338.1, read on the forward strand.
GAAATATCTTATTGTCTTCATAATTTTGAAAAAAAAAAAATCGCCAAAAATTTTAGCAAATAAAAAATTAAATTTTTTGTTTTACTTTAAAGGATTTTAATTAAGACTTTTAAAATTGGAACAAGAAAAAAAAATTTAAGAAAAATGTATTTTTCCCACATTTGTTTTCATACTTTTATTTTTATTTTTTTTATTTATTTTCTTATTTATTTTCTTTTTTATAACCTTCACCACAAAAAGTAGAAAAAGGGTATAACTAAGTTTGTCATTTCATGTGTAATTTCTACAACATCCATTTCCGACCCCATAAAGTATATATATTCCGACTTCTTATGCATAGCGGAGTCGATTGAGCGATGTCCGTCTGTCCTTCTCTCCAAGCGAACTTGATTTCACAATAAAAAAAAGTAAATTTGTCAATCGATCAGATATAGTGTCAAAAGAGGTGCTATTGGAAATCAGTATGATCGGTCCATGTCTTTCGAGGCAGCAGGCAAAACACCACGCCTATCTCTAATTTTTTCATGTTATATGGACCAATAACATAATTCCAACCAAAAAAAAAAAAATCAATTTATGAGGCGATAGAAAATTAAAAAATAAGAAAAAAAAAAACCTCAAGTGAAAAAATTGGCGCTGGTCCATAATTTCGAATTACGGGGCTCTGAAAATTTCAAATTTTTTAAAATATCAATATGGGTATCGTTTAAAGCTTTTGAAGAGATTTTTAAGGAAATACTAAAATTTTTTAAAAATGCTTAACCCATTAAGCGCAGATGTCATTTTTATGGAAAATTATATGAATGAAATACCAATTTTTTTTATTTTTAAAATCTCGGTCACCCGAATATTTGCTTTTTTGATTGCAGTTACTTCAATAAAGTAGATTTACATAGATGGTGAAGGGTGTAAAAGATTCGGCATAAAAAATCCACTAACCTTAGTATCTGATTGCCCAATATTACTTCAAAAATTTTTAGGGTGAGTTTCGGTTGCGAACTGCAGATGATCTCTCTGTGATTCTCCTTGTTGAAATTACACTCACAAATATTGGTTAAGTTAAGCCGTGGTTAATTAATAAAATTATTAGCGATGATAAAAAATTCAAAAAGTTTTTAAAACTGCTTTCTTGATTAAAAAGAGCTAACAAATTTATTGAATAGTCAAAGATTGCGAAAGTGGTGCTCTGTCTTTCTACTGCGTGGAAATTTTTCAACAGAATCATGGTTTACATATATATTAGATCCAGTTGGTGCAGGATTTATAGCCGTAAGACTTTTGTTTCTAGAGAAGTTTATTGAGATTTACATGCTAGTGGCATCACTGCATCTTATTTTTATTTCAAAAATAAAGCCGAAGCTCGCATTACGGACGATACATATCATTACTGCCATCATATCAACTATATGCCATACTGCGACCATAACTGTCGACTTATTAAAATGAAGATTTGGCGATAGGTTGAATTTCAGAAATGTTTATATCAACTGGTTTCCAAAGTTGTACTATTTGACAAGTTTAGATTACACTGTTCTGAAAGTTTTTTGTAAGTTTGACGAATTTTTTTGGCATCAAAACATAGTGAAAAAATTCAAAAGCCCGATGATTTTGAGCGCAATAAAGTATATTTGAACAAAAAAAATTTGATGGGAATATTACAAGTGGTTGAAAAAATATGGCTAAAAGTTTTTTCCCTGTATGTATAATCTAACAATTTTTTTATTTTGTATGGTGGTATCCTTTTCATTCAAATCCCTACCTGCTCCCCTTTCACCCTCAATGCCCCAACTCCCCCCCTCCCACTCAGCCGCTCTCTTGTCACTATTTTCTTCTAGGATTTGATCAGTACTCTCGAAGCTTTCGCTCCAAGTTTCTCCTCTTTTTTCTCAAAATCAGAGGGTGATAGGATGTTTTTGAGTTCAGATTCGGAATCAGCACATCTGAAAACATGAGAAAAGGCAAAATTGTTCAAGGGAGGGAAGAAAAGTTTTTTTTTTTTTTTTGCAGAACAGTGTTATTGCCTGAGGAGCCTTATGAAGTCACTGCTTTATGCAAAATAAACTATTTTTTTTAGTATTCTAATTTGTTTTTTAGGGCACTTGTTTTTGGTTTAAAAAACTCGCCAAATCGTGTATACGGTTTTACTACCCCTTTTTAGTAAAATAGGATTTTAACTATTAAGTCCATGTATTTTTCAAAAAGGCCTTTATTTGTTACACTGTGATATGCGATGACTTTCAACACTTTACTGTCCATAGTTTTTTTGAAATAGTTCTCGCTAATATTTGACATTTAAATATGTGAATGTTTATCTTTCACAAAACTAAACATTCATATTTACAAATGTCATACGATATCCCTCTCAAATGGTGTTTGATGATGTTTATGGATTGCTTTAAACACACAAACACACAAACACACACACACACATATACACATAACTTAAACGAAATATTTTTAAAACTATAAATCAGTAAAACCATATTTTGCCATAAAGCTTTGGCAAGAAAAACTAATTACTAGACCTATGGCCATATTGAAAGACTCTCAAAGACTACATAAAGCTAAAATCACACACTTAACTAAAAAAACACAAAAAAAAAACGATACAGAACGAACGCATTGGCTTTTTGCCTTTAAGCTAGAAAATGCCAAGTAAACTAATTGAATTTACAGCAAAAAATTACACTTTACATACGACTTCTATAGATAAAAAATTATTTGAAAAAAAAAACCACACATAACCATACATCAACACAGATCTCACGCAAGTTATGTTCATAAATGGTGGAGTCAAAAAAAAAATGTTTAAATAAAATAATAAAAATAACGTTTAAATAGCCATTCACATCATTTCAATTTAAAGTCATTATTACTAAGCAGAAAATTGTAAGAATTTCATAATCATATTGCTGTTTTTTGCACACTAAATGCACTAAATAACCTTAATTGTTTATCACAAAAAGTGGAGTGTGGAACATCACAAACAGAAAAAAACTTTTATTCGAAATTAAAATATTTTATTAAAAAAAAGGTCATTTTAAACTTGCATTTGCCATGATATTACAAAATCATTTTTATGTTATTTTTTATAGCTTCGTTTATTGTTTCATTTGCGTTCTTTTTTTTTTTTTTCTTTTTTTGTCAAAGTTATCTTTGGCACTTTAAAAGAAATATTACCACGGTAGAGCATCATCAGTGGATGAGAAGATCATAAATTGAAAATGACAGTGATCCAGCAGAAATTAATTTTTATAAAATTTTGTACTAAGAGAAACTAAAATAAAAATTATAAAAAAATAAAAATATGCAGTTTTAATAGAATTTTTATTTTTTATTTAAATTTCAAGTTATATAGATTTATTAAAATAACTATTTAAAAATAAAATTATTTATGAGAAAAGGGCTCCTAAAATCTTAATGCCTAAACAACTAAAATTTATTTATTACACAGCAAAAAAAAAAAAAATGCAAGGAGTATTAATTAAAAATGTTGGTTTTCATATTGACATTTCATTAAATTTTTAATTGATTCAATTATTTATTTAATAAGAATTTCTTTTGTTTTTCGTTTTTCTATTAAATATTTAATTGATTCAAATAATTGTTTGATTAAAAATAATTTTTTTCTGTTCAATTAAATAATTAAGCCAATTAAAAATTTAGTTAGTTTTCAAATTGACATTTCATTAAATTTTTAATTGTTTCAATTATTTACTTAATAAGAATTTCGTTTTTTCTGCTTTAAATAAAATAAACCATTGACTCAAACAATTTTCAATTTCAAATTTTATATCTTCTATTTATACAATTAATTAATTAATTAAGCCAATTAAAATTTTAATTATATTTCAAATATTATTATTATTATATTATTAAGAAAAATTAAAATTTACCCATAAACTGAATTTTAAGAAAAATAAATTAAAATTTATGACAAGACCACAATATCAAAGAGCAAAATATTGAAATTAAACAAAAAAAACTCTTAATGACCTTAAATATGGCAAATTTACTAATAATCCAGTTTCCACCAAATACACCTTAAAACTTAATATTCACTCTTAGAAATTAAAATTGTTTCAAAAAATTTACAAAAAAAAATAAAAAAAAAAAAAAAAATAATGAGCCGAATTATCAAAAAAATCTCTTGAGCTTAAATTCCTTCAATTATGAATTCTTTAAGAACGAAATAATAAATAATTCTTGCGAAAAAAACCGATTTCAAAACAGATTTCATCTGTCTGCCCATAACAGCTCAGGTGTATGGCCATATAAATTAAGTTACATTAACTATTGGGACACACTTATATATCCAAACTTTATACTTTTTCAACTGTTCAATAATTTGGCAATATACATCAAATTGCAGCAACTATAGGGTCACTCTTTAATTTTCAAACTCAAATTATGTAATTGCTCTTATAGTAGATTTAGCAATCAGGTTCTGTGTAAATTTCAACCGTCTGTCTGTAACGGTTCAACAGTTTGCCCATATACATCAGATTATATCAACTATTGTAAAACCCTTTAATCTGTAATTTTAAATATTTATACTACTTATTATACCAAAAAAAGTAGTGAACATTCTGTTTAAAATTAAGGTGTTTGTATACAGCGGTTTGAAAAATAAGGCCATATAGAACCAATTACATTAATTTTGGGAGCACCCTTTAATTTCTAAAGCCAAATTATAAGCTTCTTGTTATAGCGGACTTAGCAACACATGTCCATTGTAAATTTCAGCTGTCTGTCTATAACGGTTCAAAAGTCCGGTTACATACACAAAATTGCATTAACTATTGGAACACCCTTTAACTTCCAAACCCAAATTTTATACTTGTTGTTATAGTGGACTTACCAATACAGGTTCATTGTAAATTTTAAGCGTCTGTCTAGAACTGTTCAAAAGTATTGCCATATACATCAAATTTAATGAACTATTGGCGCACCCTTTAATTTATAATTTGTAATATTAATACTTGTTACTATAACGGCCATAGCAATCAACATTCTGTCCAATTTAAATGCGTTTGTCTGTAACGGTTCAAAAGATAGGCCAAAATAAGTAAATTTACATCAATTAAGGGGGCACCCTTTAATTTTTAGATTTTTTTTTTTGTATAATTTTATGGTTTTGGGAGCTATAGTAATAGGCAGTCCTTTTAAAATGTACAGAAGTGCCCTTTACAATTAATAATATACGTAAAAAATATGTATGTTGTATGAGGACACTCTTTAGTTTTTAAGATTATGAACTGTTTTTAAAAGAAGACCAACCTGTAAGCATAATTTATCATATTACCAAAAATTTTTAAAATCGGATCAGAAATGGCTGAGTTCTGGAGGCACAAATATACAAAAGGCAAAATTCAGCCGAATTGTATTACCTCCTTCCTTTTTTGAAGTCGGTTAAAAAGTGACATCATTGTAATTTTATAATTTATAATATCTATTTTTTCTTCACCGAATTTTTTTTTACATTCCGCAGTCAATAAAAATAAAGAAAAAAATTATAATGGGAGAAAAAGGTAAAGTGAAAGTACTCGCATGGATTTTTTTTTTATAATTGGACTGAATGTTAATAAACAAATAAATTAAAAGCAATTTTTGAAATTTCTTAAAAGAATGAGAAAGCTCATTTAAAAATCTGAATTTTCATAAGATAAATGTCTCCACCTGCCATCTTCAAAATTTGAATCATACAAAAAACATAAAAAACATTCAAAATCTGCTTCGCTTTACTGCAATAAGAGTAAATTGATAGTGGCATAGTTGTAGAGCTGCAAAACAATCGATAGTCGCCATATTCGACAGTTTCATTAGTTTGCTTAAAAACTATCGATACTTATGTTTCGATACTATCGAATATTTTTGAGTGCTAATTCATGAAACAAAACCAATATTTAACTTGCCGATACTATCGTTATCGGAAAAAAAACTATCGATAGTCAGCCAAAAATAAAGCTAACGATATTATCGATAGTACTATCGATTGTCTTGCAGCTCTACGTTGTGGTTGTTTGAAGCTGTTTTTATCTATTCCACAATACAATTACTACAAACGTTTCCAAATTATCTGCTTTTATCGCATGTCCTTCTTAGCACTCGTTTTCACAGATGAGCAAATTTTTTATGGAAGTTTTGTCGAAACTTTGTTGAATTAATGGTTTACATGGAGTAGACTGGATTTTTTTCAGAAATTTTACTATTCCGGTTGTTTGAAGAGCGTTAGAGTAAATCATAATTCACTTAGATGCATGACATCCTTGACTTATTTTTCTCCAGTTTAGTAATCGAAATATTTTTGGGTATTTCTTTTTTGACTTCACAACATACCTTGTGGTACCCACTGTCTTTGACCACAATATTGTGGCTTAAAGACTGCGACAAGAAGCAACTGTTATGACAAATCATCATTGGAGTAATTGTCGATGCATTGTGTAGCAATTAGAACAGACACTTTAGAGCGCTCTGAACAACATATAGAAATAAAAACAATATATTTTCTTTGTTGTTGTTTTTTGTTGTTTTTGTTGTATAATAAAATTGATGTATAAATTGTGGCTGCCGTTACTGCCCTTAATGTGCTCAAGGAAATGATTAAACATTTAGTAAAATGTTTAAAGTTTTATGTGATTTTTGTTGTTGTTGTTATTGTGTTTTGTTTTGTTTAAGCCTCTTTGCAGTATAATTTCTGATATTTTTTACAAATCACAACTAGAAAAACACGAGCATTTTTCTCAAGTGATGTATGTGTGAGTACTTGCTGTCTGTATCAACTGGCTGATGATTGTTTCTTTTTTAATTTTATTTTTATTTTATTTCGAACAGTACCCTGATGGTGGTCATTATTTGGCCTTAAGTAATAACAAACGTTTAAGTGATTAACAGCATATATAACACGCGCTTTTTTTCACTGCTTTTTCCTTTCATGTTGAACTGTTGCGCTTTTCCATCTTTCTGGTCATCACAAAATGTTAAGAAATTAATACTTTGTTGTTTGTTGCGTAAACTGCACAATAATTGTTTTTGTATGATTTTTATGTTTACTGGCCCTTTTTCTTTATTGAAAATATTGTGAGACTGTTTTGTTTTTGTGCGTTAAAGTATGAGCTGGCACTAATGGTTCATAAACTTAACAGTTCTGCTTTGGAGTTTTGTGAGGCATGTCCTGGTGTTGCTATAAAAACTAAAGCATTTTAATTGCAGTCATAAAAATAAGTCAAAGTAAAGTTCTTATTTAATGGTATAATTAAAATCTAAAAGGCGCTAAAGTGTTTAAATGTTTGCAGCTTTTGTCTCTTGTTTCTTAAAGTTGCACTAAGAAAAATTACATAAAGAATGTGTGAAAAAGAAAGGCGACTGACTTAAATGTATCTAATTTAAGGGTCAACAGATTTTTAATGCAGCAAAAAAAAAAAAAATAAAACAAAAAAAAAGAGAATTTGATCTCATGAGAAAATTTTAAATGAATGTTGGATTGACATTTATAGAAGTTTTATTGACACACAGTTTTATAAAATAGTGGTATTTTACGCCAAGATTTACAGAAGAGGAATAAGATAAAGTTGTAAAATTTACATACTTAAACATATCCAGTCTGATCTTACGAGGGCTGTTACAGTGATAATATCATATTTACTCTGTAGATTTTCTAAATTAACTTGATGTTCCAAAAAAAAAATTATCTTGGTGTTGGGTAACCGAGCATGAGTGCAAGACAATGTACTCTATTTAAAATTTCTTTTTTATTTGAAAGGTGATGCTTAGAGTTGGGTCCCGATTAAAAGCAGTGTGTGGGGACACACAAAATGCATGTTATTTACGAGTATTATAAACCGCCACGAAAACCACTTTAAAATTAAAAAACAACAGCCTGTCACTTTAGCTCTCAAAAAGTAATACAAAAAAATCATAAAATTAAGGGGTGTCCCAATAGGTGACATAAATTGATCTATATGGATTTATCTTATGACCAGCTATCGACAAACGCTTGCAATTTGGACAGAATATTGATTGCTATGACCGTTAAAGTAACAAGTAAAAATATTCAAAATAATAAATTAAAGGGTGCCCCAATAGCTAATTTTTTTAGTGTATAGACAGACACTTGAAATTTACAAAAAATCTGTATTGCTAACTCCGCTTTAATAACAAGTATAAAATTTGGATTTGTAAATAAAAGGTTGTCCCAATAGTTGATGTAAGTTGATTTGTATGACCAAATTGTTGAACCATTATAGACAAACGGTTGTAATTTAAAAATAACCTGATTGCTAAGTCTACTACGTCAGAAAGTATAAAATTGGAATTTGGTATTTAAAGGATGCGCCTATAGTTGCTTTAATTTAAGGTATATTGCCAAACTCTAGAACAGTTGAAGGCAAACGGTTGAAATTAACAAGGAGTTGTAGTGCTTAATCTGCTATAACAAGTATAAAGTTTAATGATGAAATATAAGGGGTCCCAATAGTTAATAATATTTGATGTATGTAGCCATACTTTCGAACCATTTTAGACAGAGAGATAAAATCTATATGGAAGTTGTTATTTTTACGCAAGAATTATTAATATTTATATTGGATTAAAAATTAGTTTGTTATTCGAGGTGGAAGTTTCTTGTCATTGGAGATCACTAGCTATAATGACACCCGTCTTTAAATACAGGCTTGAATTTCGTAAAATAGAAGTGATTTAAATAAAGTCTCCTTCAATAGTGTGACAGAGTATATTTGGGTTTGTGAGGCTGGAAAAAATAGCATAGAAAGTATAAAAAAAGGTTGACGGAAAAAAATTTTTTTTTAATCTATTAAAGTTTTATTTCTCTGTAGGTTACATTTTTATTAATTTTTTAATGGAACCAATTAATTATTTATTAAAAAATTTGGTTTTGATTTTTTAATTAAATCTTTCATTGATTTAATTAAATGTAAGCTGAAAAGAACTAATAATTTAATAGGTGCGACAACTATTTTCTGTGCTGTGATTTTTTTTTTATCATCATCACTGTTTAGTTAGTTCCGTCGGCGGGAAAGTCTTTAGTCAAAAACTAATATTACGTGAGTTACCATAGCAAAAGGGATTGCAACTGTGCCGTTTGCTACTATTTGATTATAATCACAATTATTTAGTAACTTAAGAGCCGAAATTTTCCGTGCAATTGCTAGGGAATTGCTTTTTTTCTAGTTTTTTTTTCGTACGGTACGGCATACACCAGAAAATGCTAATAATAATAGCTTGTGGTAGATGACTGATACATCAAAGGGTGCTGAAAAACATAACCACAGTAACTGAATAAAAAAAATCTATTCTACCAAAAAAAAAAAAAAAACACTGAACCGAAAAGTTTATTTCATATGATAAAATGGGATGTAGAATGAAACAAGATCTTTCTTCCTATTTCTTAATGGCAAAATTTGTTTTTTCTTTCCATAATCTTCCAAAAGATCCAACCACACTACATACTATTTGTATTGTTTCATCAACCATGCGACTTTAAAAAGCACAGCCAACTAGACCATAATACGTTTTGGCTGCAGTGAAATTTCAAACTACCAACATCTTTTCTCACTAACGAAATTTTTTTGAATTAGCTCATCCCCGATTGCAGGAAATTGCTGCTATGTTGTTACACTCCCTCCTCTGTAATTATGGCTTTATTGGGGTTGGTTAATTTTTTTCTGCTTTGAGTATATGCGTGCCTTAATTATTTAAGACTCCATTTCAGACTCGTTTACCAACTTATTTGCTACAGCTACACGTCTGCTTTTTTTCGATTAACTTTACAGACGTTATTTGTAAAAAATTTATTTTCGAAAACTTGTTATATAGAAGAGATTTGTTCAGTATGACTGCTCTCACTTCATTATAAAATGGACTTTAAATGTGATGAAAATTTAGTTAGACTAAATAAAAGACATAGTTTAATTAAATATTCATTTTGATTTAAATTATATCACATATAAAAATGAGACATATTTTTATTAGATAAAACGCTTCAACGCTTCACTTGTTACAATTATCAAGAGTTTTTTCTTAAATGCTTTCCTGCTATTAATTTGAAAAATATTTATCCTTCCAATGGTTGGCTAATGACTAATTGTTGATATTTTTGTTTTCTGAAGATGTCACCCAACGGTGTGGCGAAATATCGAGAAAAAATAGAGAAAAAATAAATAAAAAATAATAAATAATATTTTTATTTAAAAACTGGCCTAGTGCTTAGAAAATTAAAAATAATAATTTATAAAGGTCGAAAAAACAATTATTTAGGATGAAATCACATCTCGATGGCCATTTCGCTACCGCTTACAAACTTCTCACAAAGATTTTAAATAAACTAAAGATTTTTTGCCAAACAATAAAATAATGACAAAAATCAAAGTTTAAGCAAAAACAACATAAATTGGCACTGATTTTATTTTTCTTTATCGACTGTATACTGCTAACTTTTTTCGGCTCTTCTACACAGTTAAAAGATGATAAAAAGTATAATGAAAACAACAACAAATAAAATATTACAAAACACCACGATAATTTATTTAATAATGTTTTATACACGAGCACATGAAAATTAATAATTAAAAATAAATTGTGGGAATTCCAAATTAAATTAATTAATCTTTTAAAATATTGTGCTAATTATCACTAACAAATTACTAAAATCACCGATTTGATTATTGCGGGTGAAAGCACGTCTCTATGACCATTTTGCTTACTTAGCTCTTCAGAAAACTACTTTTTAAAGTAAGAGAATTTTTTTTAATTTATTCATGATGTTTTATCAAACATAAATTTCATGAAACAGAAGTTAATGTCTGTTATAAATTTAGTTAATTTGAATAAATCGTCTAAAAGTCTGAATAAAATTTAGATTGATTTAACGATTTTCATCATTAAATTTTTCTGAGCAGCTTGGCATTGTGTCTTGTTTTCATCATTCAAGTCTAATAACTCTCTGTACCACCTCTAAATTGGCACGTATGTTGCCAAACGAAAATTTTAAAGGAATAAAATAAACTGGAAAAATTAAAGGCTAAATGTATCGAGCCCTACGACGCCGTATAAGACCGTGTTTTTCTCTTATTTATTTAATATAGTTGTCAAGTAATAATATATGCTGCGATATATTTGAGGTGAGATTGGAGTTTTTGGGGGTGGGATTGGAGCTATAGCTCCCCCTGTCCATAAAATTTGATTTTTATGGTTTCAAGGCGTATTTAATCCATTTCTTTTAATAATTACATTACTTTTCAAATAATATTTTATTTTACTGCCCAGAAAAGGGGGCGTGGCTAAAGCTAGCGTTTTAGAATTTCTTGAATCCTGCTTTAAGTATTTTGATATTTTTTGGTATTAAAAGTTGTAGTTGCTAAACAAACTGATGGGGAAATTAAAAACAACTTTTTTTTAAAAGGTAGGATTAGTTCTTCTAAGGAGAACTTTTTTCTCCTTTGTCCGATTTTTCTTGTTTTCTGGCTTTAATAGCCTATGACCATAACAGATTTTTCTGCTAAGTTTCTTTAATCTAAGTTCACGCAGTAAATTTTTAAAACCAATATAACTGACTGGATTCTTCAACATGAAGCTTACACTGTTATTAAGCAAATTTATGCAGTTCAGCCTAATCCAATTGCACAAATATATTTATATATTAATGGTAATCGCAATTCGAACTTTCTCATGCATAAAAATCTGATGCATTGTATTTCTGGATTAGTTCAATGCCCTGGTTTTTATTAAAACCAAAGTCAAGACGAGTTGCTTGCTTTTGCTGAAAAACAAAACACCTTAAATGCAGTGTTTTCATTGCTATAAATACAAGTTCGTTATTTTATGGTTGGGTCCCTCCTTTACGCTATAGTCTGTTTGCCTTAACAAAAAATTGCAAAGTTTTCGTACGTTTATCCTGTTTGTCAATGCCTTTGCCAGGCTTCATCTTTATTTTTGGCCATATTCTCCGCTCAAAAGTGAAAGGTGAAAGACAGTTAATTCAAGAACTGTATGCGAGGCTAGCTGATGTAGCGTGTAGTAATGCTAATAAAAATGATGTTATTGCAGTTCCATTAAGTAGACATAATAAGACAAACTACCGCTACCGCATATGTTCTTTTGAACAGGCTTCTTATAGTTTTTTAAAATACGTTTCAGTTAAGTATGAATTTAATAGAATTTTCTTTTAATGGCTGGAACATGTCGAATTTGTTTTCACACATTATTAAGATGTATAAATGTTTTAAAGCGTTTAAAGCCCATTGAAACATTTAAAAATATTTCAAAACAAGTTCGTGTCTTAAGTCTTTTGTTTTTTTTTTTAACATGACTTAACCTGTCTACGAAATGAAATTGATTTAATATTTTAAAGCAATTTTTTCTATTAACACTTGTTATTTTTCCATTAACACTTTACACAAAAAAAAAAAAAAAAAAAAATGATCCTTTTTCTTTGTTGAGCAAAAAAAAAATTTAAAGGTAATTTCTACAATTAAAAGCGACGTGATTAAAAAAAAAATAAGTAAATAAAATAACAGCAATAAATGTAAAGTATTTCTTTCATAATAAATAAATAATATAATAAATAAATAAATAAATATTTGAGGAATATGAGGAACAAAAGTACAAAAACTATAAATGATCATACCGCCAACCAAATTGGTATCAAACTTTAGTTTGTAAAAGGCAATTGACACTTGAGTTTTAAGGCCAGAGAAAAAGAACATAATAATAAAATTTTTAAAAGTGTAAAAAGTAGAAGTTTATTGTACAAATATAAAAAGGTTTTGTTCTTGTTGTTATTGCTGTTGTTTTCCCTTTACTTTAAGCCACCCGGGGGTAAACCAAAGACAACAAATGCTGCAAAGCAAATGATGATGATTCTAAATCTTTAAATGCCGCAAGTCATCATCATGTGTTTTGTGAGTTCTTCTGTTTGACGGCAATTTAAACACAAGTACGCACTTTATTTGTTTGAAATAATGTTATGCCGTTGCTTTATTTTTATTATCATTTTTTTTTTTCTTTCTTTCTTAACCATTTAATGTTTTGTTAAAAAGAGTTCTTGTTGTCCTAATAATTGTGTAAACAATATTGATGCATCTCTAGTGGTTAACGTGTGTAGCGTTTATATTATACCGGTAGTTGTTACCAAGTTTTAAACAAAAAGGCGGCATTTTTCTCTTTTAGTTTTCATAGGAAGTATAGAAGAAAAAATAAAGTTAAACAAAAATTGCTTGCTTATGAATTGAAAACCATGAAAATATAAAATAAAAAATGTATATTAAAACTTAAGCTAATTTTCATAGTGCTGCTGCTGCTGCTAATGCTGATGCTCTTAAAGAACTGCCAGTAATGGTCCTGCTATTTAAATAGTCATAACAAATGCTAATAAAGAGTAAATAGTGGAAAAGCAGTAATTTAAGTGTTCAAATGCATTTTAGAAACCTCTTATATACATGTGTGTGTGTGTGTTTGAGATTTTTTTCTAAATGGCTGTTGAGATGATCAATAAATCTCTTAATATTTATGAAAAATTAAAGAATAGAGCAGGTTATTAAATCATCAGTTAGTTTTTAAAGAAGCCGTTAACTAAATACTTAACGGAACAGTGAACAAAATAAAAATTAAAGTGGAAGTTTTTCAACAATTTATGAGAAATCTCTTAAAAAATTAGTTTTTGTTTCTATTGCAAATCGTTAAATTGCAACTGGCAGAAAATTGGCAAAATATTTTGCTCTTCATAGAAAGCTGCTAACACAGCGGCTTTTTTTATGTCCACAACTGTACCTATGCTGAGTGTTAGTATCAGTTTAAACATCGGTCGTCAGACTTCTCTGGTTGTTGACTTTATGTTTCAGCAATTTATCTTACCTTTGCCTAGGAATCTCTTACAAGATCTAACCTGAATATCGGTATGTGATGTATCCAATTATAAACGCTTCTTCATATGCAGCCCTAAAGGATGTGACATTTTCGACTTTAAATTAGTACCAAGAATAACAAAAACGTCCTGATTACTTTAATAATATTTAAAATAAAAATACCAGCCTCAGCTTTTTTTTTTGGCATTTTTATCTGTGCTAGTGTGTTGCCCAGCAGTATACATGCAGAAAGAAGTCTCGTCCTAAATCTTGCTAAATTTTTTTTTATGAAGACCAAATTTTCTAATATTTATTTTTTTTCAGAAAATGATTATTTTTCATTAGGGAGATATATTAATTCGCTTTTTAGAATGAACATAATTACTGCACTGCAATCGCGAATAAATTTCCCACACAAGTAAGAAAGAATTCTTTTCGATGCCTCCTTTATCGTCTTTATGTTAAAAAGTATTTTAAGTTCCTTGAACATTCAATAGGATCAATTGCGTATCCTGCGTGCAACTTAGCTTTTATTTATTTATTCAATTAATTATAATTCCTGCACAACAAGACCAAGTCTTATATTTATACATATGTAAGTACGAGTATACAATATTATTACGAGGGCTGCTCTATATATTTCTGGCCTAAAAGTGAAAATGCGAATATTTATAATCAAAAATGGTTTTATTGTTTTTCAAAGTATTCTCCAGCATGATTTATACACTTTTGCATGCGCTCAAACCAGTTGTCGAAGCACTTTTTCCACTCCGATTGAGACACCTCTAAAACATGGTTTTTGAACACTTCAACAGCTTCTTCTTGCGACGAAAATCGTTGACCACGCATTTTTTTCTTGATGTGCGGAAACAAGAAGAAGTCATTAGGTGCCAAGTCAGGGCTGTACGGCGGATGACCCCTTAATTCGACATTTTGGCCGGTCAAAGACGCTCTGATTTGAGCCGATGTGTGAGAGCTCGCATTGTCATGGTGAACGATGATTCGTCTTCTCTTGTTGGTTTTTCGAATTTCTCCGATGACTTCAGGCAAACAAATTGTAGTGTACCACTCAGAAGTGAACGTCCTACGTTGCTCAAGCGGAACAGTTGCCACATGACCAGTTTTGCCGAAGAAACAGGCGACCATTTGCTTCGAAGTGCTTCTTCCACGAACAACTTTCGTTGGATTTTGCTCGTCTTTGAAGACCCACACGGTCGATTGTTGTTTCGTTTCGGGCTCATACGCATAGATCCATGATTCGTCACCTGTGACGATCTTATAAATGTCTTTTGAAGCACCACAATCGTATTTTTGCAACATTTCTTTGCACCAATCGACATGACCCTTTTTTTCAGCGACTTTCAAATTGTGCGGGATCCAACGAGAACAAACCTTTTTTACGGCCAGGTGTTCATGCAGTATCGAATGTATGCTGGTGGAAGAAATGTCCACGGATGTCTCTATCTCTCGGTATGTCGCATGTCGATCTTGCATTATGAGTTCACGCACGGCATCAATGTTCTCTGGCACAACAGCCGTTTTTGGACGACCTTCACGAAATTCGTCTTTGAGCGAGCTTCGGCCACGAATA
Organism: Gymnosoma rotundatum; assembly: GCA_916610165.2. NCBI lineage: Eukaryota > Metazoa > Arthropoda > Insecta > Diptera > Tachinidae > Gymnosoma > Gymnosoma rotundatum. Next base: position 128,603,459 of record OU744338.1, read on the forward strand.
AATTCATTATACCAATTTTTCACAGTGCTATAGGATGGTGCTTCATCGCCACACAAAGATTTAAGTTCATCAATGCACTCTTGTTGTGATAGTCCACGTCAAAAGTTGTGACAAATGATGGCACGAAAATGTTCACGAGTTAATTCCATTTTTTTCTATATTAATTTTTTCAAGTCACTGTAAACAACACAAATAATGGTCGTACGTCAAAACGTTTTGAGTACGATTATGCTTAAAACTGACAAACTTTCCAATGGAAATGTCAGATTGCACTTGGCAGCACTCAGTGTTGCCAGGCCAGAAATATATATATAGCAGCCCTCGTATTATTAAAAATAAAAAATAAAAATAAAATAGCAGGAAAAAATTATTTTTTTGTTAAGATTATTTATGTATAAAAATTAAATAAAAATTTTTTGAAACTATTAGCATTGCTATTTACTTGTTGAATTGGTGGAAGATTGTTCCAAAGACGTGCGGCATGCACATAGAACTGCCCTTCAGACATTAGGCATCGATGCCGAGGTATTATAATATTTCGGTTTTGACTCGATTGAGAAAAACGTATTTGTTCAAATATATACCTGGGTGTTTGACTGTATATTATTTTATGCAAAAAAGTAAGAGTGCGAATTTTTAATAGATTATCAAATGAGACTCCGTACAGAGTATTAGAAACAGAGGAGTCATGAACAAATCTCCTCAATCCATACACATATCTTATGATATTATTAAACAATATATTTAGTTTCCGCTTACTAACTGTGTCACAATTTCCAAATAACTCGCACCCATAAAGAAGAGAAGGAATCAGGTATGTTTTAGCAAGTAATGCCTTTATCCTTAAAGGAGTGAAATATTGTGTGTGCCAGACAGCTTTTAGTTTTACATAATTTTGACCCACCGGTGAGTTGATATGATCATTCCATATCAAGTTGCTATTGAAAGTAATACCAAGATTTTTTGCTGTTTTAACAATTGCAATTTTTTCTCCATTTAAGACAATATCTCCAGAAATGTTGGGATTAATGCGTTTTTTACATATAACTAGACATTTAGATTTCCTCGGATTCAAACAAAGACCGTTTGCACTAGCCCAAGTAAAGATTTTGTTTAAGCCATTATTTAGATCTGAGATGCCTGCAACAATATTCTGAACTGGGCTACTTAATATGAGTTGCACGTCATCTGCGTATAAATGAATTTTACATTTAGTAAGTTGTTTTGGCAAATCATTTGCATACAATGAAAATAAAAGAGGACCTAAAATAGAGCCTTGAGGCACTCCCCTAATAATGGATATTCTATCGGACCATGCATCGTTAAATAATACCGATTGTGTTCTGTTTAAAAGATACGATGATATAAGTCTAGTTGATGTGTTCGTGAATTTAAACAATTGTTTTAGTTTTCCAACCAGTATATTATGATCCACCGTATCGAAAGCCTTGGAGTGGTCTAAAAGCACTAAAAAATTGATGTAAGCATTTTCTAATCCTTGCCGTATATTTTTACTAACTTCCACAAGAGCCGTAACGCAGCTATGATTTTGACGAAACCCAGATTGCATACTGGAAAGCAAATTGTAAGAAGTGATATTCGCAATCATTTGTTTATAAAGGAGTTTTTCGAAAACTTTCGATAGAAAACACAAGATGGCTATAGGTCTATATTCCCCATTCGACTTAGGTAGTGTTACAATTTTAGCGTGTTTCCAGTTTAAAGGGAACACACTTGACATTATGATGGTATTAAACAAATGAGTAACATACGGGAAAATCAGGGGTAATAGTAGTTTTATAAATTTTGGATGTAAATTCTCACTTCCCACTGCGTTTGATCTTATTGATGAGCACGTTGAAATGACGTCATATTGAGTAACGAAAGAAAATTGTATTTATCCCGTCTGTAGAAAAATTAAAAAAATTGGGATTTGCTTGGATAACAGGGGCATTAGTAAACGTTTTGTTAAGCATATTTGCATCCAAGTTGCAGTCAACATTAATGTTTACATTGACGATTCCTATTTCACGAATAGTATTCCAAATTTGTCGAGAACTAAACCGTCTAGAATAATATTGGGTTTTCGCACGTTTTATAAGCTTATTAACATTTTTCCTAGCAATGGAATATTGCATTTTAAGTTTGGTAGATTTATATCGCTTTCATCTGCCGTTTGCTAAATCCCTTTGGTGTATTGCATTCTTAACAACATTTGAAAACCAGGGTTTTTGTTTATATGTCATATTCTTTCGTTTTAGTGGAACACTTAAATCAAAAAAGATATTGTATTTTGTGCTCGCAAAATGATGATTGCGCATCAACAGAAGACATGAAATATATATCACTCAAGGGAATGTGTGATGAAAATTCACTTAAAAGATTAAAATCCAGGTGCTTAAAATCGCGATAACTGAAACTCTGATTATTTTGTTGTACTTGAAAGTTATAAGTTAGAAAAATCAGGTCATGTTTTGAAAAACATGGAGCATATATCTGATCATTCAAAACTACATTCTCAGTATTAGACACAAAGAAAAGATCAATTAGTGTGGTTATTGTGGATGTGTGGTGAGTTGGATTTAGTGTGTTTACTTCCAGTAAAGACCAAATGATAACATATTAGCAGGAAGAGTCACTTCCATTAGGAAGTCAAGGCACAATATAACTTTCTTGTATTTACAAAAATGTTGTGCATTTTCTTCTAAACCTAAAACGCTCATACATTTCATTAAATAAAAACAGAGACTTCATTAACGCATCACAATAATTCAAAATTTTTATATCAACGAACCACGATTTATCACAAAAAGTAAAGGAACTTAACTTGCTTGAGTATTAAAAAAAATATATTTTCTTCTATATCGTTTCAACTCAACACCATTTGTGACAGTCAGACTTCCATAAAAATTTAACGTTTATGAGAAAATCAAAAAATATTCGCATATTTCTGCTCTTCCCATTAATGAAAACTCCTGTGGCTTTCCATATAGTTTGTAAGGCAAAGTAAACAAATTCATTAAAATTAAAACAACAACAAAAAAGACAAAACAACATAATGTTTGTGATGATTATAATGATATTAAAAAACAAAAGACTTAAGACACAAACATTTTTTGTTTTTGGTGCACTCAAATCAATTTTCACATTAACAAACACACACACACATACAACAACAGGTATAAAACAACAACAAAAGAAACAATTTGAAAACATAACATAAATTTTACACTATAAACTTACAAACTGAAATGACATAAAAACAACTAAAACTAAATCACTTTTTTTTGTTGGTGTTGGTTTGTTTGAAGGGAATTATTTAACAAATGGGCATATTTTGCCAACAATCCAAACAAGAACAAGTCAAATATTCCAATAAACTTGCAGTTTAGTTTTTGTGTTCAAGACAAGATTTGACCCCCCATTGTTTTACCACCGTGTGTGTTTGTGTTGTGGCAAGGAGACGAATAACACAAAAAATAAAAAAATATATAATTGTGTTTATGTCAAATTCATGTACGGTCATGTTGCATCAACACATGATGACAGTCATAATTCTTTAACAGCCACCAATGGAGAGCTAAACTCTTTTAACGATTGGCAAAAAAATTCATACGAGTTACTATTCAACCAAAAATTGGAAGAAAAAAAAACTAAACTTAAATGATTTCAATCTGAAGAAACAAAACATTAAAAGTAAGGTTTTCCAAAAACAAAAATATATTTTCATGTACAAACATAAGAAACTAGAAAATGTCAACACATTCATTTTTCTGCTTAAAGATTTTTTTTCTGTTTTAAAAAAAGCTGTATACGAGGTTAGTGCCAGAACTAAAAAAAAATAAATTAATGTCAAGAAATTGGAATTAGCTTAAATAGCAAATCAAGCTGCTAATACCTTTTTTTTTAATTTAAATTAAAAATAAATCGAAATTCATTTTAATTAAAATTTTTTATTTGAAATCATTTTTACGAGGACTGCTATATATATTTCTGGCCAGGCAACACTGAGTGCTGCCAAGTGCAACCTGACATTTCCATTGGAAAGTTTGTCATTTTTAAGCATAATCGTACTCAAAACGTTTTAACGTACGACCATTATTTGTGTTGTTTACAGTGACTTGAAAAAATTAATATAGAAAAAAATGGAATTAACTCGTGAACATTTTCGTGCCATCATTTTTCACAACTTTCGACGTGGATTATCACGACAAGAGTGCATTGATGAACTTTAATCTTTGTATGGCAATGAAGCACCATCCTATAGCACTGTGAAAAATTGGTATAATGAATTTAATCGTGGCCGAAGCTCGCTCAAAGACGAATTCCGTAAAGGTCGTCTAAAAACGGCTGTTGTGCCATACAACATTGATGCCGTGCGTGAACTCATAATGCAAGATCGACATACTGAGAGATAGAGACATCCTTGGACATTTCTTCCACCAGCATACATTCGATACTGCATGAACACCTGGCCGTAAAAAAGGTTTGTTCTCGTTGGATCCCGCACAATTTGAAAGTCGCTCAAAAAAAGGCTCGTGTCGATTGGTGCAAAGAAATATTGCAAAAATACGATTGCAGTGCTTCAAAAGACGTTTATAAGATCGTCACAGGTGACGAATCATGGATCTATGCGTATGAGCCCGAAACGAAACAACAATCGGCCGTGTGGGTCTTCAAAGACGAGCAAAATCCAACGAAAGTTGTTCGTGGAAGAAGCACTTCGAAGCAAATGGTCGCCTGTTTCTTCGGCAAAACTGGTCATGTGGCGACTGTTCTGCTTGATCAACGTAGGATGGTCACTTCTGAGTGGTACACTACAATTTGTTTGCCTGAAGTTATCGGAGAAATTCGAAAAACCAACCAGAGAAGACGAATCATTGTTCACCATGACAATGCGAGCTCTCACAAATCGGCTCAAACCAGAGCGTTTTTGACCGGCCAAAACGTCGAATTAATGGGTCATCCGCCGTCCAACCCTGACTTGGCACCTAATGGCTTCTTCTTGTTTCCGCACATCAAGAAAAAAATGCGTGGTCAACGATTTTCGTCGCCAGAAGAAGCTGTTGAAGTGTTCAAAAACCATGTTTTAGAGGTGTCTCAATCGGAGTGGAAAAAGTGCTTCGACAACTGGTTTAAGCGCATGCAAAAGTGTATAAATCATGCTGGAGAATACTTTGAAAAACAATAAAACCATTTTTGATTATAAATATTCGTATTTTCACTATTAGGCCAGAAATATAAAGAGCAGCCCTCGTATATTAATTTACTTTAATTGTGCTTGATTCCTTCAAATCTTATTCTCATGAAAAATTTACTGCGGGGAAAGCATATCCTCATAGCCATATCGCTACCACTAATACATAGCTCATCATTAGGTTCCATGCAAAGTTTGTAAAGAAAACCTCAGAGTCTTTTATTAAAAGGCAAATTGATTAAATAAGAACTCCATTAAATCATTAAAGCAAAAAGATAATAAAAACTCAAAATTTATTTAGAAAGGATAAGGGCCGATGCTGATTTTGAATATTGGTATGATTCAATTATGTATGTAATAAAATATCGGTCAAGTGGCCAGCGTGACATTGGCGGCAGACATCCATCCAATGCTCCAAATCTTCGATAACGCTAAGGCTTAGTTGAGATTATATGCCGTTAATATGCCAAAATATGTCATCCTTTAGCTCTTGAATTGATGCTGGCGTATCGAGGTACGCCTTTCCTTTCACACAACCCCAAAGAAAGAAGTCCGACGGCATCAAATCACATGATGTTGGCGGTCACTTCACATCGCCACAACATGAGATAACACGGCCATTGGATTTATCGCGCAAAAAAGCCATGGTTTCGTTAGCTGTGTGGCAAGTAGCACCATCCTGTTAAAACTACATATTGCAAATCTTGGAAATAAAAAGTTCGTTATCATGTCACGATAGAAATGAACTACCTGACCGTCCTCATTTTTTAAAAAATACGGACCAATGATACCGGCAGTTCATAAACAGCATCAAACAGTCACTCTTTCTGGGTGCATTGGTTTATTGACAATCACTTTTGGATTATCAATTGCCCAAATGCGGCAATTCTGCTTATTGACGAATCCACTGAGTTGAAAATGTACCTCATCTTTGAAAATTGATCATCCACTGTTGCCATTTCTTTCCACCCTTCTGACCATTGACGACGTTTAGAATGATCAAGAGGCTTAAGTTCTTGAGGCAATTACACCTTGTAAGCGTGTAATTGAAAGTCTTGATGCATAATGTTAATCAATGACGAGCGTGAGAGGTGCAATTGTTTGGAACGACGACGAGTTAAGGTGGACAGATCTTCAGCCAAACTATCGTGAAAGCGGCAATATTTTCTGCAGTACGAGCTGTATGAGCATGCACTGGTGCTTTCACTGGCTCCTACAGGCCCAGTTTGCTCAAATTTTTGCACAATTTTATCAATTGTACGCACATGTGGACAGTTTAATTGGCTGATCAAATGACGAGGTGCACGATATGCATTTTGATTTGAATGTTCATTTTCATAAGAAGCCTAAATAACTTTAACTTATTGCTCGATTGTGTATCTTCTCGTGCTTTGAATTGCATTAGTCTGAAATTAAGAAATGTCAAATTTAATGCAGGAAAAAAACTTGACGTTTTGGCTTTTAGAATCTAACCAGCCGATACAAAAGCTTAGTAATCATTGAGAAACTATTTTTTTTATGAAGAAAAATTAAAGAAAAATAAAAATAGTTACTAAATGATAATAATCATTTGTTTAAAAAATTGTGTAACACAAACAATGTTGGCCTCCAATGACTTCATGTGGCTCCACATGAAGTAGTCAAGAAGTATAAAACCGCATTATGATTAAAGCCACTTGACAAGGCAAATTTTCCTTTCAGTAAGTCGCCATATGGCACGTTACACTATCCTGTTTAAATAACATTGTAGCAGAATCAATTTCAATTGCATAATTTCAAATAAAAAATCATTCTCCATCTCCATTAAAGTAAATTTAGGCTGCAGTTTAATTGATGCCACTAGAGTGCAAACTGCAACAAACGGTTCATTTCTCTCGTTTAATGTCAGAAATGAGTCTCGTCGTTGAGTAAAATTTTCGATAAGAAATCACGATCGATCGGGGAAGAAACGATGTATGTAATGATTTTCATGATTTTTGCACATGACAAAACTCCAATTGCTGCCACCAACGACAGATCAATAAATTTTTATTTTGTTTCACACCTCAGCCTCCTAAGTGCGCGTATTCCTTCGAAGTGTTGGTGTCAGTTAGAGAGTATGTCGACGGATATCTTGCTGAGATGGACAATTATTCGCGCCATAAAATCATTAAGTCGTCTTAAACTTTTGCGAATTAAATCCTCTTTAACCGACTTCAAAAGAAAAAGAAGGAGGTTATACAATTCGGCTGAATGTTGTTTTTTTTATATTTGTGCCTCCAGAACTCAGTCATTTCTGATCCGATTTTAAAATTTTTTGGTAATATGATAGATTAGAATCTTAAAAATTAAAGGGTGTCCCCATACAACATACACATTTTTTACGTGTATTATGAACTCTAAAGGGCGATTATGTAAAATTTAAAATGACTGCGTATTACTGCAGCACCCAAAAACAAAAAATTATACAAAACTAAATCTAAAAATTAAAAGGTGCCTCCATAATAAATGTAAATTTACTAATATGGGCCTATCTTTTGAACCGTTATAGACACACGCTTGCAAATTGGACAGAATGTCAATTGCTATGGCCGTTATAGTAACAAGTATTAAAATTAAAATTAAAGGGTGCCCCAATAGTTCATTAAATTTGATGTATATTACCATACTTTTTAATAGTTATAGACAGACGCTTGGAATTTACAACGAACCTGTATTAGTAAGTCCGCTATAACAACAAGTATAAAATATGGATTTGGAAGTTAAAGGGTGTTCCAATAGTTGATTTAATTTCAAGTGCGTGGCCGTACTTTTGAACCGTTATAAACAGAACGCTGAAACTTAAAAAGGGACCTGTATTTCTAAGTCCGCTATATAAAGGAGTGTATAATTTATACATTTAAATTTGGAAATAAAGGGGTGTCCCAAAAGTTTATATAATATGGTGTATGTGGCCGGACTCTTGAACCGTTAAAGACAGATAGCTGAAATTTACAAGGAATATGTTTTGCTTAGTCCGCTCTAACAAGAAGTTTATAATTTAAATTTAGAAATTAAAGGGTGTTCCCAAAATTAATGTAATTTGTTCTATATGGCCGTGTTTTTTGAACCGTTGTATATAAACACCTTAATTTTAGACAAATTGTCCACTACTTTATTTGGTATAAGAAGAAGTATAAAAATGTTATATTATAAATTAAATAGTTGATATTATCTGATGTATATGGGCAAACTGTTAAATCGTTACAGACAGACGGTTGCAATTTACACAGAACTTGATTGCTAAATCTACTACAACAGCAAGTATATAATTTGACTTTTTGAAATTAAAGAGTGACCCTATAGTTGCTGTAATTTGATGTATATTGCCAAACTAAAAAACAGTTGAAAAAGTATAAAGTTTGGAGATAGTTAATGTATTCTAATTTATGTGGCCATACACTTGAGGTGTTATAGGCATACATATGATATCTGTTTTGAAGTCGGTTTTTTTTTCGCAAGAATTATTTTTAAAGTGAATCTAGATAATTTGTAGCGTTGTTCATGCGTCAATATTTTCAAAATGATTCGCCAGATTATGACAGTTTCTTTAACCATTAACAATTTCTTAATTTCTATTGGTCATAAAAAAATATTCCAAAATTTTAGAATTTATAACACTGACACGAAATATTAAACTAAATTTTCAATATGTGTATTTTTGCAATTTTTCTAATCACCCTCGTTTTCTTTTTCATTTTTAAAGACAATAAACATTATATTGTATATATTGAATTGCTGCCTTATGATTTCCTTATAATCATTATTACTATCATTCTTATTTGTGATATTTAGTGCACACACTACAAGCTAAAATAATATTTCAATCTTTTTATGGAAATCTTGAAGGAAAAAACCTTAAATTAAACATTAAAAACATTTGAAGTAACAAATCTCCCACGGTTTTTAAAGGTGAAATAAATTAATAAATTTAGATATTGTTAGCAACACGAATGATATGATTTTAATTTTCTTAAAAATTATTTCCGCCCAATTTTCTTTCTTGTGTATTTTTAAACTCTCATTAAAAAATAATATTGCTCTATATAATTATTAAAATGAAATTAATCACAGGAAACTGTTTAAACAGCATGTTATGAGAATCTGTTGAAAAGTTACGGACAATCGGAAGACTTAAGTTACGCTACTAAATCAGACTGTATGATATTCCTATAAATTCTATTTTGAAAAGTGTTGGAATAATTACTTTCCTAATGAATTAGTTAATTAGTTTATTAAATTTCTAACTTTCTTCTTTATATCAAATAACTTATAGTTGCTGCTTTAGTTTGTGGTTTTATTCTAATTTATTTATTGAACAATAAACAGTTTAAATGATCTCATGCTTCACAACACTTTTAGAGCTTATGTGTGGTATCACGGCTGCAAGAAAACTTTAACAACACTTGTTTCCGTAAGTGGTTGGTTTATGAACCACGGCAAATTTTTTTAAAAATTTTCGTCCCCGCTTAGTATTATTTTTTTTTTTAGAAAATATATTTTATTTAAAAGTATTTAATCTTACTACGAGCCCCATTATTTGCTCAACTAAAACTTTTTTTCATTTTTTTATATTTATTTGCTTTATTAAGTTTGCGGTGTTTTCCTCCAAGTCTTTTCATGATCTTTGTTAGCAAGAGGATAGCAGTTTAACACCTTTTTTTAATCAGGCTACTACTTTGGGATTTGTTTATTTCTTACTAAAGAATTGTGATTTTTTAATTTATTCCTGTTTATTTCTCTTTTAATTTCAAAGAACAGTTTTAAGTGTCAATAATTTTTTTTCTATTTATTTATCAAATATAACGTTAAACTTAAAAAAAAAAAATACCATTTTTAAAGAAGACAGCTTGTAGTTTATATAATTCATAGCACCAGATTCGAGTCTGATGTTCCAGTGTGTGGAACTGATAACTTGGCCACGAAAAAAAAAAATTGCATTTTTATTAAAATATAAAGCATTAGCATTATGGTTCTTTAAATATAATTCTGCATATAATTTTATAAATACAAAAATCTTAATTATTATTATTATTTTTTTTAATTAATTTAATTTTAAAATAAAAAGATTTTATTTTAAAAATTAATTAATATAAATTCGTTATGATTTGATAAATTAACATTTTGCTCTTGTTATTATTATTATTCTCGTCGTAAATATATATAAAACAAGACTATATCGATACAAAGAGTATTTTTTCGAATAATTTTTATTCGAATAATTTTTTTTATTCGAGTAAATTTTTTATTCGAATAATATATTTTTATTCAAAATTTATAGGTATAATTTCTTCAATATTTATTTACACTCAGGATTCTTGTAGACAGTGAAGTCGACTAACCATATTGCTTAGTACTTCTGTCAGTTTATCCTTCTGTTCGTATTCGATTCTAAGTGGAATTTTTAAGAACCCTAGATAAACTGTACATATATCTCTAAGTGAACAGATTTTATTTAAAGATTTAGGCAAGAAATCAAACACTTTATTAAAAATCAAAATTAAAAAATTGGAAGTAAACAAATAATTCATCACAAAACTAAGCCTTCAGTAGAAGAATAAAGCTTAACTTAAAAATCGATATGTCCAAAAAGGCTAAAATTTACAAATATGGAAATTTTTAAAAATTCGAAGCTTTACAAAAAAGGAACTTTTATATCCCTAAAAATTTAAAACTACATTGTCGAACTTTATACTCATTTTAAATTTTTGCTTCACTATAGAAAATTATATTTGTCATCTGTCTTCTAACTCATTTTTCTACTGCTAAACTTGTCAATACTTTTTTATAGACTTTAAAACTTAAATTTTTAAAATCCCGTTTTGTATCTACATTTAAGAATAAAAGAAATTTGGACAGATACAAAGCCATGATAATTTAACTAAAATCACTACAAACAACACACCCCCAATGGTTTTTTTCTTTTCTTAAAGAAAAATCTTAATAATATTAAAAAATAAAAAAATAAATAATTCGATATCATATAAAACTCGTTAACATATGTTAGAATATTTTTTCGAATAATTTTTATTCGAATAATTTTTTTAATCGAATAAATTTCTTATTCGAAAAATATTTTTATTCACAATTTATAAGTGTAATTTATCCTATAGTCTGTTCAATTATTACACTCAGGATTCTTGTAGGCAGAGAAATCGACTCACCATATTCCTTAGTACTTCTGTCAGTTTATCCTTCTGTTCGTATTCGATTCTAAGTGGACTTTTTAAGAACCCTAGGAAAATTAAACATAGATCTCTAAGTGAACCATTTTTATTTAAGGATTTAGGCAAGAAATCAAACACTTTATTAAAATATTAAAATTAAAAAATTGGAAGTAAACAAACAGTTCATCACAAAACTAAACCTTCAATAGAATAATGAAGCTTAACTTCAAAATCGGCATTTCAAATAAAAAGGTAAAATTTACAAAAATGGAAATTTTTAAAAATTCAAAGCTTTACAAAAAAGGACCTTTTATATCACTAAAAATTTAAAACTCATTTTCAAACTTTATACTCATTTTAAATTTTTGGTTCACTGTAGAAAATTATATTCGGCATCTGTCTTCTATTTCAGTGTTCTACTGCTAAACTTGTCAACATATATAGACTTTTAAGCTAAAATTTTAAAATCCCATTTTGTTTTCAAATTTTAAAACAAAAGACATTTGGACAGATACAAAATCATGATAATTTAATTAAAATCACTACAATAAACACACCCCCAATGGTTTGTGTTTTCTTAAAGAAAAATCTTAATAATATTAAATTATAAAAAATTAAAAATAAATCGATATCATATAAAACTCGTTAACATATGTTAATTTTTATTAAGCGTTCAACTATCTCTTGCCACCATGTCACCTTCCGCAAAAGCGCCCATATTCTGGCCATAACAAAAAAATGAATTTATTTCGATTTGTATATTTAAAAAATTTTTTTGTCATTTACTTTATTACTTTTTTAATAGTCTTTTTAACAAAAAAAAAAAAAAAAAAAAGTGTTAAAATATTGTAATCATTATTTTGTTGTTTGGCTGCATGGCTGCTGTCAGTTTGTAGAAAGAAAAAAAAAAATGTTTAATAAATGCAAATAGATAAAATATAATTTAATAGCAGAAAATCAAAACTATAGTCATAAATGATCTGAGTGCATTTTTCATTTATAATTTTTGTTTGTTTGTTTTTTTTAAACCAGCAGTGTTGTTGTAGACTAGTTTTGGTAGTGTGTCATATTTAAAACGCCTTTTAAAATTTAACATATTTCTTTTGTCGTAATAAATTTAATAGAAATTTAGATATGTTAAGTTATTATATGCACAATGGGCTAATTATTTATTTACAATGATGCTTTTAATTTAAAAATAATTACTGAAATGCGAAGAATTTTTAACTTTAGATGGGAATTTTATCCACATTCAATTTGAAAATAAAATATAAATTCAGTCATTTATTAATTGTTCAGCGGTGAGGCTCACTTTGGCTCAACCGGCTTACTAGTTGACGTACATGAAGTAAACTTAATCTATTAAAGATGCTATAGGCTCCATTACGTAGAAACATTCAGCTTCTGTTGAGGTTTACGCGCTGGTGACATCAGTGAAACTTACTTCTTCACAAATAAAGCTAAAGCTCGCTTTACGGTCGTTGGAGCACGTTTCCACACCATGATCAAGGACTTATGGTTTAAAAATATGGTTTCAATAGTATTACGCTGCTCAACATATGACGATCAAACCCATCGACTTATTGAAATCAAAAGTTGCTGATAAATTGAGATCAATAATAGCTCTACAAGAGTTTGTGCAATTTGACATCTGTTATTTATTTACTAAGGGCCTCGCAAAGTCACTCTTTTCCACTAATAAACCAACTATAATTGACGGCTTAAAGGCAAACATTTTTCATTTTATTTGCATCATAAGACCAGCAATGGTCGAAGAAGTCTTGCAAAATTGAATGCTTGGAATATGCTTGGTCAAGACCAGCCGCGTTGGCCATATGCCAAAAATCGCTAACATATATTATTGATCTTCTAAAAAAAGAGACATTTTTTGTGTGATTTTTTGGATTAAAAGTTATCTCGGGTTTCGGGTCATGGCGAAATTCACACCAGGGTTTAAATTGCTTGCAAAAAAATAGCAACAGCACTAAATCTTTGCTTTGCTTACATGTTTTTCAGCAAATAAAAAAACTCAGCATTTGTAAAACATATAATTATACTCGAAGCAGCAGCAACTAGCAAATGCAAAAATAGAGAAAGAAACGCATATACTTAAGCTGACTTTGTGTTTCTTTCTGCAGCAAAGCAATCAGCAAAGCATTTATTTTGAAAACTTTTGCTATTTCTACAGCAATAAGTTGATGTTTGTTTCTTCTTTTGCAGTTGCTTTTTAAGAAAAAAAAAAATAACACAATTTTTCTTAAGTATTGTAAGTAATAAATACATAAATACGTTTCCAATGTTGAAACGGATGAAAAGAGCCGAGTTACAGAAAGTAACAGCAAGAAAAAGCAATCGTTGTCAGCCACAACTTCATAGTAAAGAGCTAAGCAATAGCAAAAATAAAAATAAAGAACAACTGATTGCTTAAGCAACAGCAAGCGCATTTTAAGTAATGGCCTTGCTGATTGCTTTGCTGCAGAAAGAAATACATAGTCATCTAAAGCAAACGCGTTCCTTCCTTTTTTTTGCATTTGCTTTTTGCTTTTGCTGCATATTTTTCCACAGCAACAGTTAAGCAAATACGTATGCATTAAAAATAGGCAAGCATTTTTAATCACTGTGTCAAGCATGCATCATTAATCTAGCTTTTCAAACAATAGGGAGATACAAAAACTTCTTCACATATTATCGTTGTCTGTAAGAGTTCTTAACAGGACTCAAAACAATAATTTGTGTTTGGTAGTTTTAAATTTTGCAAATATCAGCATGAAACAGTTTTCTTCACTAAGAGGCACAAAATTTTAACCCCATAATTGAAGGTAAATAGATCATCTATGCTCTGCAGCAGTTGCGAGTGTCTGGGAGTAATTAAAAGATTCATCGTAAGCAAACTTATTTTTGGATAAATATTTGCAGGGTGTGGAGTTTCTCTACTCCACCAGAGATTTTGAAAATGCCAATATATTTTTAGAAAGTCAAGCCTGAGTATAACGTCGTTATTCCTAGTGGATTCATTACTCCTCACTCTTAGTGGTTTAATTTATCCACACTCCTTTCAAAATGATTATATTGTTGCTATCACAGCGTTTATTTATATAACGCTGATAGACAAGTGAAGTTTGAATGTTTAGCGATAAATCACTGTTAATCAGTGCTCTAAGAATTAGCTTTGCTTTGCATGTGCTTGAAAATGATGAACTAAACGCATATCAAAAAATTTTTTTCATTAAAAAATTTATTGAATCAATCATAAATTTTATTAATTGTATTAACTGTGTCAATTAAAAAATTAATTAATTTTCAGTACGAAACAAAACAAAATATCTGCAAAATATGTGTATAATACAGAATCTACTTTTTAACAGCCTGATCGCTGATATTATTTGAAAAATTTTTTCCATTGAATGCTACCAGGATTATCTCTATCTCTATAGAGAATGATGATCAACCCTATGTCGACAAGTGCCTGGTATGTGACTATCATATTGCAGGCGCTCTAAGATAAGATTAGCTTGTTAAATCTTTATCTCCAATAGTGATATTTTGAGCCCTTTTAAATAAAACTTTAATTTGATTAATAGATCACTGTTTTTATTTAGACGAAGCAAGCCATTGTGCATATATTTTTGAATTATTTCTTATATGTTATTTTTAGCCTTTGTCTGTATTAATAATATCATGTGTGATAAATCTTTTATTAAGAGTCTTTAAACATATTTTTTTCTACCTTTAAGAAAATTGAGTTGCCTGTGGTTCAAATTTTCCCTCTTAACGTTAATTTAATTTATTTATTTTTTTTATCGATTTATTGATTGTAGACTCATAAACGTTGTTCGTGGGCTTTTTATTTTATTTTCATAAAATATCGAATTTAAGGCATTAAGTCTAAGAGTGAGACACTGTGAGTATGATTTATTTTATATGAATTTAAATATTGTGTTTGTGGTTGTCATCATATTGTTAAAATGATTATAATCTGTTGTAAATGAAGTATGATTTATAAAGGTGTTTTAAATAAAATAAAAATGTCTTAAAAATAACTACAAAAAAACTATTGTTTTTGAAACTGCTTTTTGATATAAAATAAAATTAAAAAACAAAATAAAATAAATAAAATATATTTTAACATTTAATCACGTTGTGTCACCAGGTAACCCAGGAGTTTTTTTTATAAGTTTTCGTTGAACTCTAAACATGTTGTCATATTAGACTGAAATTTGCAATTGTTTTTTTTTTGTCTTAACTGTAACACGATTCAATATCTGGTTTCCCATTATTTTTAAAAACATGTGTTTAAACTTTATGCTTTATGATGTGAGTTGGGAAGCACAAACAAATTTCATAGAAATTAGAGAAAATATTGTAAAACAAAAGAAAATCAAAAGCCAAAATATATTATGGAGAGTTAAAAAAAAAGCCTGAATATATCGTGACATACGTGATAACTTATAACATGTCACAAGGTGATTTTATAATATATTTTTTATTATTTATATATTAAAATATTAACTGTTACTCTGTATTCGTTTAAATGATGCAGGTTGAAAAATTGTTGGGGGGTTTTTATTTAATACCCTACTTTAAGATTTTTTTTTCTCTATTAGAATAATTTTTAATATTTTCTGTTATTAATTCCACAGAAAATTTCATGATCTTAAGAGGCTTAAAAGTGCTTGAGCTTATTGGTTTTTCCTTAACCTTGATGGGAATATGTGTCCTTAATATACACAATGAGATTTTTCCATAGAATCGTTCTTTCAAATGAGAAAATTTTATGGGAACTCATTTCGTAATAAGACCGCTTCCTTGCAAAGATGCATAATCGTGTTAACTGATTTCTTCTGCAGAACTCATTTCTGGACCGACTTTAAAAATTTTTTAATTGAAAAATCACGCTTATGGATTAATCAAATTTTAAACAGGTAAGTAAGTGCTATATTTGGCGGTTGACAGTTTTATATATATTTTACCAAAGGGATTTTTTTGCGAAAGTAGGATTTTTTAGCAAATTTTTAAATCTTTAATACTTTTGGGTTATTGTTTTTAATAATATTTAAAATTTTACAACTTTTTGAAAAAATTAAAATTTTTGGTGAGATTTTTGTGAAAAACAAAAAAAAAAATATTTTGATGAAATTTTAATCATTTAGTGAAATTATGATTTTAGGCCAATCTAGTGTTTTGTTTAATGAATTTTAAGTTTTTAATAAAATTTTTAATTTTTCTTGTAGAAACTTTTTTTTAGTAAATTTTTATTTCTTGTGAAGTGTTAGTGAAGATGTAATATTTTAATTAAATTTAGATGGGTTAGTGATGTTCCAATCACCTGGTAATTTATAGGGTTTTTCTAAAAAGGGCTCGCCTTTAATGACTGAACGAATGGTGGTCAAAAATTTTCTGCAGATCATCTGGAAATGTGGTAAAATTGATTTCAACCTGATGACGGACAAACGGACACCGCTAGAACACCTTCCTTATATGTAAGGATCAATAATATATGTTTATTTATGGTTCCAGAAATAAATATTGTAAAAACCACAAACGGAAAGGCAAACTTTTATATGCAAATATTTCAGCAGGGATAATCTCTTTGAAGAAAATGAAATTTTTCTTAAATTCAAAGGCCATATATGTTATCTCTTCCTGCGTTCTCTTGCTGATTTATATATCAAGTCAATATGTAAGTGTCTAATTAACAAAAGTCTAGAAATAATTTAAAACTCTGCACACAAAGAAAAATGTTATACAAAATTAAGTAAATTGTTCTTACTCTTAAAAATGTTATTGCCAATTAAAATCAATTGATATTTAGGAAAGCAGAATTATAGAGATATTAGTTTTTATAACCCATAGGGATTGAACTAGGTCTCAAATTGAAATGAATTTTTAATTAGAAAACGATAAATAAATTTTTAATACAATAAATAATTGAATTAGTTTTATTGAAAAAATTAAACCAAGTGGCATATAAAAAATAATTTAATTAATTAAAAGTTCAATTAAACTTAAATATGAAACCAAATAAAATCTGTAATATTTGTTGGGGTATTGACGGTGAAAGGGGGCAGGTAGGGATTTGAATGAAAAGGATACGACATAAAAAAAATTTTAAGATTATACATACAGAAAAAAAAACTTTTAGCAATAATTCTTCAACCACTTGTAATATTCCCATCAAATTTTTTTTTGTTCAAATATACTTTATTGCGCTCAAAATCATCCGGCTTTTGAATTTTTTTCACTATGTTTTGATGCCAAAAAAAATTCACCAAATTTACAAAAAACTCTCATTTTTGGATAAAAAAACTAGAATTTCTCAAGAAACTGTGCGTGATAGACACAATCTGACTTCAAATTCGTGTTCAGCACACTTGAAAACAGTTACAAAGCATATTTTGGTTTAAAGAAGGATTTTCGTGCAGAACAGTGTCATTAATGTTTTTGTTTAAACTTTAATTTTTGTTTTCTCTTTACTGTTTGGACAAAAATCTTTTAGTTTATTAAAAATGTTTGTGAGAATTTTCCTGAAGATCTTAGTGGTAGCGAAATGGCCATCGAGACATGCTTTCACCCTCAATAATCAATATCGGTATTTTAATTATTTAATCGGGATAGTAGAAAACAGTACAAAATAAAGATTGTTTTGGAAATTATTTAACCCATATCGTCCCGCTGTTCGATTTTTCGAGCGGTAAATTTCAAGCGTTTTTGAAAATATTTTTCTCTCTTTAAGACAGACTATAAACTTATTTCTTTTAACGGAAATATATTGTGATATATTATGTACAACTATGAATATAAAAGGTCCTACCTACTTCACTCCTGCTTTTTATAACAAGGGGAAAGAAAAAAACAGCAATTTTAGCATAATTTAAAAAATTTTAAATTATGCATAAAATATAAAAATATAAAAAAATTAAATATGCAGTCCTATTGAAAAATCGTAAAAATTTTAATATTAATGAACAAATTTTTTGGGCTTCCATTTGTATTTCTATGATCTGTCTTCAAAAATCGGTGTTCGATTTGTCGAACGCTGGGCACTATTTACCACTTTTGTTTTTCTGAAAATGGCTCACTAAAACATGTTGTATTGCCATAGTGTAATCTCCTTTTCAAAATAGAACTAACAGATTTACATATTATGTCATCTGATACTGTTGCATTCATAATTGCACTGCTTTTGATAAGCCAAAGTAGACACAAAGGAGAAATTTCGAAGGCAAATTTAAGAATATTTCCCCAAAAAGTGAACTACTCGATAATGTTAGGGAAGAACTGGCCGACAGCTTATGCTGAAAAACGCCATTAGAATTATTCAGGATATTTTCAATGATGGGGTTATAGTTATAGTAGTTGATGAAACAAATCGCTACTCTCGGCAGAAAAATTGTTCCTTTGTACTAGACAATATAATGGTGCAACGATTTCTTGGGATTTTGGTGTTATCTGTATATCACACTGTACCTGCTGCACGCGATTATTGATCAAGTGATCCCACATTAGGCGTTCCTGCTGTGAAATTATGTGTGTCAAGAAAGTTCTTAGATATTGAAAAATTCATTCACTTTAGTAACAATTTTGAGTTAGACAAGAACGTTAAAATACCATTTGGAATCTAGGAAGCACAGTTGTTGATTGATAAGCAAATGGTACCATGTTTCGAAAGACACTCTTGCAAAATGTTTGTACGCGGTAAACCAATTCGTTTTGGGTACAAGTTTTGGTGCCTTTGCTCTCCAGCTGGTTATCCTTACAACTGTATACCTTATGCCGGGTCGGCAGACAACTATAACAAGAAAGTAGGTTTAGGAGACGATGTGGTTCTTCGTTTATCAGAAAGCATAGAGTTTACAGATAGAATCGGAGGAGCTGACAGCAAAAATAAAATTTTAATTTGTTGTTTGTAGGACAATAAAGAAGTCACAGTGGCTACTAATTTTGATAAAATCTGCCCAACTGTTCCAGCGAAAAGATGGCAAAAGCAAAAAAAAATTAATGATGATAGAATTATAGAAGACGGTCGGTTTGTGAAGTATAACCAACCCCAGTTATTGAAAAACTACAACAACGGAATGGGAGGAGTGGATTTGCACGATAATGCCGTACAAAATTATAGTGCTGCCATTCGAGCAAAGAAGTGATACTGGTCTTTAGGCATCGCTACTTCTTCGTTGGTAAATGCCTGGAAACTTGACTGTTTCTGTCGTCGCCAAAAAATTAAAAAATAAAATTTCAAAAGGAATTTCTAGTGATGGCAGTTTTTTTGACTCACCAATAGATATTCTTCCTGTAAGAAAAACTGAGCATCTTATAATTAAAGTAGAGAAAAAAAAGAAGTGTAGATGTAAGCACTGCAATAACCCAGCTCATTTTTATGCAAAAAGTCCAAGGTCGCGTTGCATACACATTTTTTTGAGGCGTATCACGAAGAAAAATAATATATTTTTTTAATATCCATATGTATAAAATTGTCTTCTTTTATTTTCGATTTAAATAAATTAGTTTGAGTTTATCAGAAAAATAGTTTTTTCGTGCCCAGTGTTCGATTAATCGAACACCATTTTTCTTAAAAACAAAAAATCTGAAAAAATGTTGGACTTCAAATTCATTCCTGCTGGTCCCAATTATCTTCTAAAAACTAAGTTTTAAAAGTTTATTCGAAAAAAAATTCTCTGGGACGATATGGGTTAGTTTAATGAAAAATTTCCATTGTTTAATTAAATTAAATGATTTTTTCTTCATAATAAATAAGGAAATTAAAATATCAATAAATTTAAGCTGTGTTGAAATTATTTTTCGTTCGCTTTGGTTTGAATCGATCTATAATTCATTTCAAAATAAAAACTACTATAAATTATTTTCGGCAACATAATATATCGTAACAGAGAACATAATATGATTATGCAGACCATAATACAACGAAGTTTCTCACTGCATTTAAAACGTTTTCATTTACTATATAATGATAGGTATTTTTCACTTTAAAAAACAGACGATTTGCGTTCTTTATGAAACTAAAAGTTTCATTATGGCTCATTAGACTTCGAGGAATAAATTATTTTATACTTAATGTTATGAAGGAAAAATGTTGTATTGACTTTGTTCTTACAGCCGCTATTTTAGCACTTTATTAAGGGCGTCTTACATTGATCGCTTGTTAACCCGTGGCCTCATTGATTTTAAATAATCCTCTTAAATATATTATTTACGTTACCGATAGCCTTACTGCATATAATTTGATAGTCGTAGAATTTTTTCATTAAACATGAGTGATGTTTTGTTATCTAAACATGTAATAAAACTGTAACGGGGTCATTTCTTTACATAAAATAAATTTTGACAATTTTGTTGTTCGTGTAAATAGTAATCGATATAGAAGTTTTTAGTGAAAGTTAAATTTTAAGAAATATTCCCGTGTCTTTAATTAAATAATTTGCAAAGTGCCTGTGCATATAAATTAATTATCGTAGTGTTTTTGATATTTTATTTTTCATCCTCTTGCAACTGTATAAAAGGGCCGAAAAAAAGTCGACCGTATACAATAGAGAAAGAAAAATAGAATTACTGTTGGTTACTGTTGTTTTTGCTTAAACTATGATTTTTGTCTTTGCTTTATTGTTTGGACAGGAATCTTTAGTTTATTTCAAATGTTTGTCAGAAGTTTCCTGAAGAGTTATGTAAGCGGTAACGAAATGGCCATCGAGACGTGCTTTGACCTTCAATAATCAATATCGGTAATTAATTTAATCGGGATAATAAAATAAAAAATAGCACGAAGTTTTTAGTGAAAGATAAATTTTAAAAAATATTCCGGTGTCCTTAATTATAGAATACATCACTTAAAAACTACTGGCTGGCTTTGAACAACATTTTGTTGGGACGTACCGTAGAGCCTTGGTTCCAATATAATAATGGTACTTAACCACTTGTCAGCACTTATAATTTTTGTAGATGGAAAATTCTTAACACTGTCTACAAAACTCTAAAATAAATAGATAAAAAAATAAATAAAAAACTCTAGAAGTCATGGGCACTGCTAGTTAAAAATAATTTACGAAAGTAACTTTCAACAAATTTTGAATTATTTGAAAAGATTCGGTTCACTTACGTTGTACAAATTATTTAAACATTTTCTAGCAGTTTTCATTTTTGTTACATAACATAGAAAATACATTTACTTTAAAATTAATACCAATTTCCTTGCTTCAAAACAAATTGTTACGAACTGCATTAATGTTCTGCATTGCCGGCTTAATCAAGTATTGTATTGTCTCTGTGTATCGATCTTTTTATTGTGACATTGTCGTTAAGTAGGTTATGAGAATATTTAAAAACTTTATCCACCTTAAACTTCGCTTTTGGCTTAAGTCTTTTGTTAGGGAGGCAGTACGGCAGTTTTTTAAATTTTTTTTTCTTTTTTGTTGTTGTTTTTGTGTTAATTTCTTAATGATTTCTAGCTGGTTACAATTTTACTATAACTTCTTTTTTTTCGCAGTTGGTTGTAAAGGGTGTCCTTATATTGGTTTGAGGTTTAAGTCATTATTAAAAATTTAGTAGTATCAATGTTTATAATATTTCATTGAATCTTTTAATTATCTAATGATGGTCTTATTTTGGAATTGAACTTAATGAGTGGCTGAAAGGGAAGTGGGGCAGGTTTTTTTATTATCATCAATCATTCGACATAAAAGAGACTTAAAAGGCTCCAGTTATGAAGATAAATGTCTCGATGATGTCCTGGGGCCACCAAGAGTCTGTGCTGACCTAATCTAGGCTCTGACGAGGGTTCTCAGGGGTAAAAGGGGAACCAGTCTTCCGGTGTCCAAGCTCTAAGTCTAGATATATGGTGGGGTACTGTCGCAGATTGCACCAGTGTCCTTAAATGATTATATTAAATAAATGAATAATAGTAAATAAAAAAATTGGCACCATGGGAACCGGTAGCCCATACAGAGAGCCGCCCCTCTCTGTAGCCGGTTATTGGTGAGATTCGTGGTGGCTGTGGTAAAAATAAATCTATATCTGCAGGTCTGGAGTGGAATAGGTGACAGTGCACTGTTGCACTCTTAACAGAGGAGTTTTGGGTAGGCTCCGACCCTAACAGCCATGGTCTTAAAGTTGCACAGAATAGTGGTTGAACCGCCGTCTGGTAAGGGCTTCGCGTAAGGTACAGATGTTAATCTAATTCACATATCTTTCCCGGTGATGTGAACAGCTTTAAATCACAATCACAAAACACTGCAATTTATGAAAGCATTTGTCTCTGAATATTCGAGTTCAACATTGATAATTTTGTAGATTATTGAGCGCAGCAGGAAGCTAATATATAAGTCCACCTGTTCCTTAATAAAATGCTCTGTAAAGCTTGCCTCTCCTTACAAACTGTATCACGCTTAAACTCGCGTTAATTGGTGCACCTCATTTAAACAATGGTTGTGAGAAATAATCTTTATAGAACATCTTCGTTTGGGGTATGGGGTTTGGTTTTTGTCTTAGGTTTTGCATTAAGTAGTTTCTGCTGTTTTTGGAGTATTTGTTTATAAGCATTTATGGTAAAGTCACGTTGGCATAATTTGTTTTATGTTAATGTTGTCGTATAAAATTGTTTAAAAACCAAACAAATGTACTGCAAAAACAGAAAAAATCTTACAACAAGTTAACAAAAATCCTTTATAGCTTCTTCATTTTGGCTATAAAAAAATATATCTCTTTTTATTTTTCTGTTGATCATTTTCAATGAATTGGTATTTAATTTGAGTAGCCATTGGTTTACATATAAATATACAACAGCTAACAAAGGGAAAAAGAGGAACAAAAAAAAAAAAAAAAAAACATTTAAAGATTTTTACAATTTTATTTCGAATTTTTCTTATTTGAAGGTTTAAGCAAAAAAATCAATTTTGTTTGCGTTTTTCTTATTTTTATAATCCAAACAAAATTATATTTCCTAAAGTCTTCGGAGCACGACATTATTGTGTTGTTGATTGTCATTGTTTTTTTGGGGGGGTTTTTTAATACAATTGTTATGGTTTTTATGTTTTTTTTCCAAAATAACAATAAAAACACAAAAATTTAAAGAAAAAGTATTATTGCTGTATTCTGTATTAAAAACAATTTGCTACTGTAATGTATTTAAGACAACAAAAATCATCAAGGAAAAATTGTTTTACAAAATTATTTAAGCATAAAGCTGAAAAAAAACAAGCTCCAAAGAATAAATATTACAAGACCATGAAGTGGTTAAACGTGAGCTACTGGAATTTTTTTGTAAATACTTTTGTTTATTTTATCCAAAAAAAAAAATAATAAACAAACATCAAGAAAATAAAAATCAATTGTGTAAATTTTTTCACTTTTTAGTTTATAACTTTAAATCAGAAAAATGAGAAATAGTACCGAAGAAAAAATACCAAAAATCTTTTATTTTGTTAAAATCAATTGCTTTAAAAATGTTCATTAAATTATTAAAACATTTTAATTATATTGGATTTGTGACCAGCATTTCTATTCTAGAAATTTATTTAAAACATCTGTTTAGATCACTTTCGTTTAAGTGTCCAAAACGTTCATGTCACTCCATTATTGATGACACCTGACTGTATTAACATTCTTCGGATAATTTCTCTACATAACAAAATTCGTTATTTTGATGAGCAGTTCAAAATTTTCCCTGGATTTTGGAATTATTACCACAGCTTCTTTGTTGGTGAAAATTATTTTTAAAGCAGCCTGAGTAATTTTTTTTCTACAGACAACAAATTTGATCGAAGTTGTGAAACAAAAAGCGTATGCTCTTATCTAAAAGTATAACTGCCTTTCGTGTTTATATTGACAATGCCGCTTCCCTCAATTTTTGTATTTTCGTTATTGACTAAGTTTTTGTCTATGCTGGTTTAAGATTTTTCAACCTTTTATAATTTGCACACATATGAGATAAAGCGCCTGAATCAAAACACCATTATTCAGATTTTTCTACAGATTGCAAACATATTTCAGCGATTCAAGAGGATTTGTTATACTTTGAGGTGTACTACTTGGAACTATAATTCGAGAAGTGTCTAGACCTGCATTCCCTTGTCTTATGCCCTAGTTTCCCCCTTTCTATTTTCTTGTTGTTTTTAAACTAACTTTTATTCTTTGGAAACAAAAATATTTTTCGCCATATGAAAATATATTTCTATAGCGAAAGATTATAACAAAAACTGTTATAAAAAAAAATAAGGTGCAACACCAAGGTTCCCAAAAATAAATACAATATTTATTTTAATCTTAAGAAAAAATTAATAGGAGAATTTTCCTATTTATAAAAGCTACCCGTAACAGAATTTTTCCATAGAAAGATATTCGGTAGAAAAAATCTTTTTTTTTAACCGATTACAAATTTTATTGTAAGAAAAAATTATCGATAAAAAATTTTATACATAAAATTATCGATAACTATACCAAAATTCTTGATAACAAATAAAAATCGATATCACAAGTACATATTTTTGAAGCACCACATTTTGCTGGGCAAAAGTTTTCTAGCAACTACATATTTTCAATAGCGTAAATTTTTCAATAACAAATGGACAAGTTTTCGTCAAAAAAAATTTCAGCAAAGATAACCGATAAAAAATATTTTTATAGCAAAAAATTATCGATAAGAAAATATTTTATAAAAGAAGTTATCGATAACAATATAAAAATTATTGATAGCAAATATATATTATAAAAAAATCGACGCCAAAAATGAATATTGTTACAGCAACAAATTTTACTGGGCATAAGTTTTTACAGCAACTAGTTTCGATAGTAAAAAATTAATGCACCATGAAATTCTCTATACCAAAAATTTCTGAATGTAACATATTCTATAAAAAAAATTTTCGATATTAAAAAATTTTTATACAAATATTACCGATAACAATAATTTTCGATAGTAAATATTTTTGATAAAAAAATATATATCGATAACAAAAATTATCGATAACAAAAATTATCGATATCAAAAATAAATATTTTATATAAAAAATTTTAAAATTTTCTACGTCCAAAAATGTAGGTAGAAAAAAGATTTCATAAGAATATTTGCAAAATAAATTCTGTTTCTAAAAATTCTCAATATCAAAAATTTACGAATGTAAAAATGTTTTATAGAAAAATCTTCAATACTTAAAATTTCTTATGCAAATATTATCAATAACAATAATTTCCGATATTAAAAATTTATATTTTAAAGAAAAAATTTTTAAATTTTCTACGGCAGCAAATTTGGATAGGAAGAAGAAGATTTTATAGAAATATTTTCAATAGCGTAAATTTTTTAACATGAAACAAATTTCTGTATCAAAAATTCCTCAATACCAAGAAGTTACGAATGTAAAGATTCTCTAAAGAAACATTTGCTATAACAAAAACTTCTTACAGCAAAAACTTTTAATGTAAAAGCTATCATTTAGTCAATATTCTTGATAGTAAAACATTTCCATATAAAAACTTTCTTACGCACAGTAAAACTTTCTCATGGCACAATTATTCAATAGTAAACAGCAACATTTTTTTAATGGAAAATATTTCTATAGCATAACTTTTATTTCTATGACAGAAAAAATCGATTTTAAATAAAATAATTTTCTGTAGGAAAATTATCGATAATAAATTAACAATAGAGAAAAACAGGATGGGAAGTATGGATATCGAAAATATTTTATAAAGAAACATAGGCGTAGCATATTATTTTTATTTAATTCTTGTCTATTATAACTCTAACTAATTCATTGGTGACCAACATTGCCTTTACTAAGCTAATCTGCTGCATTAAAAGCAGGGAATGCAATGACATTAATTAATACGTTGGCATATTTTTCAAAAACTCTTGCAAAGTGGAAATCAACACAGAGGATTTATTAACAATGTCATATGTTGCTTTCTTCTTGCCTTTACAAGTCTCTACATCAGATGAGTCTCTTCAAAATATATTAAAAGTGTTTCGAAAATTTTACAAATAAATTTTCAATTACGAAGACTATTTTACATATTAAAAAATTATAATTAAAAATTTTCACATGTTAAAAAGTTTGAAAAAGTAAAAAAGAAAGCCTTACAAATAAATACCGTGAATTGTTGTACGTTAACAAAATTATGTGGTCAGTTAAAAAGTATTTTTATTTTTTCACTAGCACTCCCTATAATTCAAGAAAAAGGAAAATACAAAGTTGCAGCTAAAAACAAAAAACATAATTTGAAACATCCACTAGATAATTATTAAATTAATTACTTTATTTCGCTTGGATTTAATTATTTATTTCTCAGATATTAACATGTTTTTTTTTGCACCGTAAAAATGCATGACTTTTCTTAAAACAGCATCTATTGATAGACAAATGAGAAATAAAAAATAACTAAAAATAAAATTCCCATAATTATTTTAAAAGAATTTGTTTATTAATAAATAAATGAACAACATAAACATTCATTAATTTTCAACATAATTGTATGAAAGAAACAATTTATCAACTCTCAAATTATATTTATATATTTAACAATAATAACATTTAGCTAAATTTATAAATATATTTGAAATATATAGACATACATTTTAACAAACAATTTATCTGATCACAAATGACATGCCTCAGAGGCATACAACACAAGACATACAATCATACAAATGTTAAAATGTTTAAATATCTTTAGCCATGAATAATCTTTAGCATATTTGCATGTGTATGTTGTGTTTTTTTGTTCATTTGCTTGTAATTCAATTTATTGCAATATTTAGTTTTTATGTTCTTGCTATTGTTGTTGTTAGTTACTAAAGAAATTTATTATCATTATTGTTATTTTTAACAACAATTCCGTAACACACAGACCACAATTTAATAATTTACATTTAAAAATTACAAAAATCAAATTAACCATTTGTTCTGTGTAGATTCCAATGACTTTAATTTTATTCAACTTGTTTTTTTTTTACATTACATCAAGCATATAATTATACTTACATACGTATTCTATATTGTCAGAAAAATTCTTTAGAGGAGAATATAGAAGCAAGTTGTCTTCTTTAAGTCATACGAAAGAAAAATGCGAGGGGATATTTAAAAGCTTAAATAAATTAAGTAGATTCTGTTTTTTTACTAAGAAAATATGGTTTGAAAATACGAAATTTGTCTAATAAAATCGGAAACTTTTATAACATTTTGTCATCAAGGATATGTCTCACGGTCACTCAAGTTAAGGACAGTTTAATTTTTAATCAAAAACAAGGCAAATAGTTTCAAATGTTTTTCAAATTTCTTACAAGAACTTGCTAGAATATCAAATAGACGAATAAAATATTTTTTGTAAAATAGTCCTTTGTTCAGGTTTTACATGAAATTTATTTGATGAAATAATTTATTTTTTTATTTTTCAAGAATAATAACATTAATACCATTTCTTAAACAATTGAAGCGCAAGACAGACAACTTGTCTTTAGTTTATATCACAGCCCCATTAGAATTAAAGGCTCTCAAGATGAAAATGTAAATTTTTTTATTTCACCACAAAAGGGTATCGCTATTATTGCAGGGACCAAATGGTATCATATGAGTATTTCCATGGCACCGCATATGACATTTGTTTAAGCGAAAAAACTATAATATATTTTTTTAAGAAAATTAAAAACCTTTGATACGTGCGTGCCATCAAAAGGAAGTTAGTTTGTGACGCAACTTAAGATATGAAGAATCGGGATAGGTGTGATTTTTTTTTGGTTTTTTGGTTTTTTTTTATAGTATTTCCTGTATTCCACGCAAAAATTTAATAACGCTTTACGGAAAATTGAGTGACAACTTTACGACATAATTATTGCAACGTAAGCTAAAGTTATCAATGACAGAAAGTACATTGTACTAAAAATAGTATTTTCAAGTATGAAGGATGTTAAGAGTTCAAAAAAGGAAACTCGAGTAGTACTGAAATCTGATGCAGGAAATTAAAATTTAACACCTCTTAATATACGATGCAGAGCTGTTATTTAAAGTTACGCTAAACAGGAAGATGTTTTAGTATATAAGAGGTTGATTGTGATCTTTTCACCCCTTTCTACAAAAACGTCGGTGCCTGCATTAATCTGGGGATTCAGTGTTGGCGACAAAACGAAAATGTAGGTGAAAATACAAAGTGTGGGACTAAGCAACTTTTATTGTGAAACAAGCTGGCGAAGTAAATATTGATTCTAGAGACGCAGTACGTATAATGCCAGAAAGTAGCATGGTGAATCCTACGCTTATCACTTTAAGAAAAATTTTTTACTTTTACCTACTTTGCAGCAATACAACGCAACAGCGAACCCATTTATTATTTATACCGGTAGTTCTAATCGTATCTTCACCTTCATTATTGTAAAATAAATATAATAAAATCCTTGTTTTTATAATGTATTTAAATAACTGCTATAATGCAGCAGCAACAAAACGAAAGCTCCAAAAAACCCGACAATTTTATTTTTTTTTTTTTAAGAATCAAAAATGTTTATTGAAAAAATTTAAATATTTTATTTAATTTATCCGCGAACCTGCAACAGAACACATTATCGACTGCTTGTTAAAATAAAATATCGCCATTTATTAAAATAAGAATAAGCTTTTTCTTTGCGAGATTTATAGAACCAATAACAGCCGCAGTTGGTCAGCTTCCTGTTCGACGAATGATAGTACTATGATGATTTCCGTCTTATATCTGTACGCAAGAACAAACACGTTATAAAATAACTTATTTTTTAAAAGCGAAATGAGTTTTGGCATTCAACACAGCTACCATGATAAAGATCTGCATTTCAATACTTTGCAATCAAATTCTAATCTGTTTCTCGAACTTTCTTCTCTGTGCATTTATCAGAGGACTTTAGTTCTTAATTCCATACTGAAAATAATCTTTGGACATATTATAGTGTTTTTTGTTTTCATTTTAAATAGTGTAATTAATTTTGTAATTGAGTCAATTACTTATTTAATTAAAATTACGTTGTTTTTTTCTATTTTTAGTTAAATATTTAATTTATTCAATTAATTATTTAATTGATTCAATTAATTATTTAATTGATTCAATTAATTATTTAATTAATTCAATTAATTATTTAATTGATTCAATTAATTATTTAATTAATTCAATTAATTACTTAATTGATTTAATTAATTATTTAATTCAATTAATTATTTTATTAATTCCATTAATTATTTAATTGATTCAATTAATTAATTATTTAATTGACTTAACGATTTATTTAATTGATTCAATGAACTTTTTTATTGAAAATATTACATTATTTTTTTTCAATTAAATGCTTAATTACGCCAATTAAACATATTTATAAATTTCAGTATGAAAACAAGTAAACGCTTAATTTATTGACTAATATAAGCACAGAAAAGCAAGCGTGCAGGGAAGGTTTTGCTGCAAATCATTGCTGGAAATGTTCGACTTTGTCTTAGTAAATAGACTGCTTCTTAATTAAGCAGTACTTCCAGCATCGTCATTGCATCTGTTCTAAATTTTTAATTAGGTTTTTATTAATTTTAACCACTTGTGATATATTTTCTACCAATATTACTTTAAAAAATTCAAATTAATCGGGTGCATTTATTTCACATACATTTCATTTGATATATAACTCAACATGATAAAAGCCATTATCATGTGGCCATAAATTTAGAACGTTAAATCTTACATGCTCCTTTGCGGAATTGCCATTCTAACAGGCAGAGAGGATGTTAGGTATTGACTTGGCTACTGGGGTTTATTTGAATAAAACTGATGTGACCTTATTGAGTGACCCTATTGAGTAACTGATGCTATCCTTTGCCATTGAACAGTTTTTGTACCAAAAGGAGAGTTTGTTTTATATAAAAGAAAAAAAACTTTAGACGTTTGATATATAATTATTATCATGCGAAACAAAACTCATTCCTCTAATGTCATATATATTGTGTCTATTTGCTCAACTTTTTTTTATTAAAAACTGTTTTTTCATAACTACTTTCATGGTTTAGTATTCCAAAACAAAGGACTTAAGACACGTACAAAATTCCAATTAAACAAATTTATCTCTTAAAATAACCCTCGTTTATTTAGTAACAAATTTTAATAAAAGTTCAAGCCGGAATTAAATTTTATTTATACTCGTATTAACAAAATTTAACAAAAAGTCATGCAAAACATCCACTTGTTTAAATTGTAACTTTTTAAAATAAAACGTAATTTTATGTTTTTATAAACTGCTGCCTGCCACTTTGAATAATTGGTGTTTATTGTAGCATCTAAATGACCTTTTCTACATTGTTATAATCACAATAATTAACTTTTAATGAAATTATAAAAAATTATTACAAATTTACTATTACTCGACCAACTATAATTAGAATGATGAGCCGTTTTAATTTTTATTGTCAGTATTATTTCTTAATTGATTGTAAAATGCAGTTGAATGTAAATTTTAAGAACGTATAAGTTTAAATATTTAAAACGTAATTAAAGATTAAAAAAAAAAAATAACTGAATTTAATTTATGAATTTAAATTTTATTATAGATTTTATTAGTTAATTATGACAGCAAAATAGTCTCTCTAGTGAAGTAATAGTCAAGTCATGATGTTGAATTCGTGAAAAAATAATTGTCCTCCATTGAAGAACATTTACAAAAGCGTCTTTATTCTAAATTTATTGCCTTCGTAGTTCATGCCTGGTAAGGAGACAAATGTACCCCATTAGGGCTTCAGATGACAGACTTACTGAGTGGTAAACATAAAGAAGTACAAAATACAAATCGCATACCGACCTCCCTAAATGATTCTCCCACTGAATTATTTACTTGTTTAAAACCTCTCAAGTATTAAACAAATTTTTTAATGTGAACTTATTGCTTCAAAGTGTGTTAATTTTTAAATTCCTAAATTTGTTAGTCTCCGTCCACACTTTGCAACTTATGCTGCGCAACTCTTGCGTTTAAGGGTGAGAGAGAAAATACGAATAAGAACGTGTAAACTGTTTCATGTATGTGCAATTCTCTTTTATTTTCCCATTTCCTATTTAGGCCAAAAAAAATCCAAGCAATCAAAGCCGAAATTTTAGAAACAAAATTTATTCTTTGACTATGTAGTTTTATAACAGATACCAGACCTAATTTAATTTCCCATATTTATAGCTCT
Source organism: Gymnosoma rotundatum (assembly GCA_916610165.2). NCBI lineage: Eukaryota > Metazoa > Arthropoda > Insecta > Diptera > Tachinidae > Gymnosoma > Gymnosoma rotundatum. The sequence goes on from OU744338.1 coordinate 128,635,015, forward strand.
GAACTTAAAGCCTCAAGTCTTCAAATTAGCACTGATGGAGAAAGCTAGAAACAGTAAACTCTATTCCAAAAGTAGAACTAGAGAATAGTGAATTCTAAATTTATCACATGTACTCGCTATATGCAGATATGATAAAAGAACCAAAATCAGTGCTAGCACTTGAATTAGAGAGATCACTACCTGGGACTTTTATTTCCATACAATAACGAAAGGAGTAGTGTAGGCGTATAACACTCTTGGCGGATCCCCTAATGTTAGGTCAACTAGTCAGCAATAGCTACTAAGTGATAGACACACTATTGTGTGGATTAACCGAAAGACAGCAGTAAATTCATTTATTAATTTTAATAATAAATCTTTTATGAAGAAAAGAGAGGCTGCAGAGACCTTTTCAACAATTTTTGATTTCTCTGGCTCTTTACGTTTAGCTTGGTGTATGTGCATTTATCAGCCGCCTGCATGCCTTGTGTTATCAGCCGGAAATTAAGATTCGATGGAGAAAAATTCTTATGACGCTAAATAATTTAGTATGTAAAAGGATGTATTAGTAGAATAAACATGTAGTCTGTATTGATACAAGAATATGTCGTAAATTTGAACAGACATGTTTCTATAAGCCAGTTGATACTGATATAACGTCTAATGGACCAAAATTTAGAATAACTTTAAAAGATGGCATGATGCGAGCTGAGATCTCATATTTATTGAATTCCATTTATTTAAGGGATTGATGGGAGAATGCTACGCTATACGCACGCTGAGCTGACTCGAATAGTTATCAGGTTTTCATAAAGCTGTGCCTGTAAAGAGCTGAAATGTTAGTATATTCTGCCTACGAATGTTAAGCACTAGCAGGCAATAAAAAGGGAACCAAAGCCGGTTGTTTTTGTGGATATGAATATCATGAAGAATCTCATTCTTGCGTAATTTTTCGCGTACGTGAACGCTAATCTGAAATGAAAAATAAGAATCCACAACTATCAGTCGAACGCAAAATCATTTCTATTGTTGTAATTATGGTTTAGTTTTAGTATTGAGCCGAAAATAGAATTATAAAATTGCAGTATCTTTAGCTTTAATTGCGAAACGTACGTAACTATAACAGGTGAGATGTTCTTTTAAACAAAAAATTTAAGTATTAAAATCTACAAAATATATAATAATTTTTGCAAAAAAAAAGCTCACTTCAAAACAGACAAAAGGACAGAGGGTCCTGGATTATGAAATAAAAATTGTAACATACACTTTTTATAAATCACTTTTTCATCTATGTGGACACCCTTTAACTTGTAATTTTTAAAATTTATACTCTCATATTCTGCGTAATTTTTAATTGTTCGACTGTCACTGTACAAGCGTTAAGGCCTTATAAATCAAATTTTTACCTAAGGGGACACCCTTTAATGTTGAAGTTTATTTCTTTATTACTTTTTAGTATTGAGCACTATAGTGATACCAATTTTATTTAATTTTGATATGGCGATTCTACACCGTTCAGTCGACATAATAAAGTCATGTTTGTTGTGGGGGAACACCGTTTAATTGTTATACCCTTCATCACAAAAAATGGGAAAAGGGGATAACTAAGTTTATCATTCTATGTGTAATTTCTAAAATATCCATTTCCGACCGCATTAATTGAATACGAGGGCTGCTCTATATATTTCTGGCCTAATAGTGAAAATGCGAATATTTATAATCAAAAATGGTTTTATTGTTTTTCAAAATATTCTCCAGCATGATTTATACACTTTTGCATGCGCTCAAACCAGTTGTCGAAGCACTTTTTCCACTCCGATTGAGAAACCTCTAAAACGTGGTTTTTGAACACTTCAACAGCTTCTTCTGGCAACGAAAATCATTGTCCACGCATTTTTTTCTTGATGTGCGGAAACAAGAAGAAGTCATTAGATGCCAAGTCAGGGCTGTACGGCGGATGACCCATTAATTCGACGTTTTGGCCGGTCAAAAACGCTCTGGTTTGAGCCGATGTTCGAGAGCTCTCATTGTCATGGTGAACAATGATTCGTCTTCTCTTGTTGGTTTTTCGAATTCCTCCGATGACTTCAGGTAAAAAAATTGTAGCGTACCACTCAGAAGTGACCATCCTACGTTGCTCAAGCGGAACAGTCGCCACATGACCAGTTTTACCGAAGAAACAGCCGACCATTTGCTTCGAAGTGCTTCTTCCACGAACAACTTTCGTTGGATTTTGCTCGTCTTTGAAGACCCACACGATCGATTGTTGTTTCGTTTCGGGCTCATACGCATAGATCCATGATTCGTCACCTGTGACGATCTTTTAAACGTCTTTTGAAGCACGGCAATCGTATTTTTGCAACATTTCTTTGCACCAATCGACACGAGCATTTTTTTGAGCGACTTTCAAATTGTGCGGGATCCAACGAGAACAAACCTTTTTTACGGCCAGGTGTTCATGCAGTATCGAATGTATGCTGGTGGAAGAAATGTCCAAGGATGTCTCTATCTCTCGGTATGTCGCATGTCGATCTTGCATTATGAGTTCACGCACGGCATCAATGTTCTCTGGCACAACAGCCGTTTTTGGACGACCTTCACGGAATTCGTCTTTGAGCGAGCTTCGGCCACGATTAAATTCATTATACCAATTTTTCACAGTGCTATAGGATGGTGCTTTATCGCCATACAAAGATTTAAGTTCATCAATGCACTCTTGTCGTAATAATCCACGTCGAAAGTTGTGAAAAATGATGGCACGAAAATTTTCACGAATTAATTCCATTTTTTTCTATATTAATTTTTTCAAGTCACTGTTAACAACACAAACAACGGTCGTACGTCAAAACGTTTTGAGTACGATTATGCTTAAAAATGACAAACTTTCCAATGGAAATGTCAGATGGCACTTGGCAGCACACAGTGTTGCCAGGCCAGAAATATATATAGCAGCCCTCGTATATTCTGACTGCTTATGCATAGCGAAGTCGATTGAGTGATGTCTGTTTAACTCTCCGTCTGTCCGTCCGTCCATCTGTGTTAGTGTTGAACCCGGCAAACATGATTTCACCAAAACCAAAATAAAAAAATTATTTCAATCAATCAGCTATAGTGTCGAAAGAGGGGCTCCATGTCCTTCGAGGCAGCAGGCAAAACACCACGCCTACCTCTAATTTTTCTATGTAATTTGGAACAATAAAGTAACTCCAATAAAAAAAAAATAAAAGAATGGGGCGATGGGAAATTGAAAAATAAGAAAAAAAAATCAAGTGAAAAAATTGGCGCTCGTCCATATTTTCCGAGTTACGGGGCCCTAAAATTTTTAAATTTTTTTAAATAGCAATATGGGTATCATTTAAAAACTTTTGAAGAGATCTTTAAGGAAATATTAAAATTTTTTAAATATGCTTAACCCATTAAGAGCCGATGTCATTTTTATGTAAAATTTTATATACGCAGTACAATTTTTTTTTTTAATTCTCTGTCACCCTAATATTTGCTTTTTTGATTGGAGTTACTTCACTAAACTAGATTTACATAGATGGTGAAGGGTATAAAAATTTGCCATAGCCGAGCACTCTTACTTGTTAATATTGAAAAACTTTTATTGAAGCATTATTTCTCAATTAATTTTTTGTTTCAAAATCAGTTCAGGAAAGACTGCTTTATGGGGGCACAAACAAAACTAAATGGAGAATGTCCTTTTAAAAGGATTGAATTTATGTGCTATAGGATTTATATAAAGAACATGACTTGTTAAAAAAATACTTAATTTATTTTACTTTAACTCCTTTATATAAACAATGTAGCCTTGCCTTAGGATTAATTAATTAATTAATTACACAAATAAATTTTGTTTAACATTATTTCCAATATAATTCTATTATAATTCGTGTTCTAGTAAATCTATTGAATGATGACTAATAACCATTGTGTCTAACAGACTTTAGTGTGAATTTACATATGTTTGTGGTTTCTATTATTTTATTATTTTGCTGTTGCATTTTACTATACAAAAGCAATAATCTTATTTAAAGTTGCAAAACAAAAAAAAAATAATAATAATTTTTATTAACAAATTTTTCATTAATAAAATAGTGATTGTTTTTTTTTATTAGTAAAGTTTGTAGTTTTTAAAATCAGCAGTGTTATTTATATTTAGTTACACCACAGTGATTTCCGGCTGCTACTTAGTACTCAACTACGTCTTGAGTTGAATTATTGAGAAGCTGCAGTTACAGCAATTACTTTACAGTTGACAGCGTGAGAAAAATCTAATGTTGGCATATTTTTATAGCTTTTTTTAAAAGTTCTTTTTTGTTTTAGTCATGCAAAGAATATTAAGTTTTTCTAATGTCTTAACATTAAATGATTTGTAAAAATTATTCATTGATTTGTTGTCGTTTTGCTTAGTCTTTGATTTTTATGGACTGAATAAGCGGAACTAAAATGTAAAGTCTGTCATATATATATATATATGTATATATATATATATATATATATATATATATATATATATATATATATATATATATATATATATATATATATATATATATATATACTGGGAAATTTTCTTATAATTTATTGTTGTTTTTTTTTCAAAGTTTTATTATTATTTGAGCTTTATATTTTGCTTTAATAATTAAGTATAAAATTATTTTATAATTGCTTTAGAAATATTAAATATTCACCAACAAAGTGTTAAAACTGCCAGCCAATAAATAGAACACAGTAATAAATATTCATTTAAATGCAACAGTTCGATTTGTTCGAAAACAAGTTTGTGTCTTAAATCTTTTATTACTGTTGTTACACATATTCATATGCCATTTGTAGTTTATGTGGCGGAATACGTATTTAAAATTATCATAAATTATTATGAAAATTATTAAAAGTTATACATTTTTCTTCTAGACATCTATACATACCAATAATCGAAAGGTTAATTCAAAACATTTATTATTATTAGAACGTCTATTTGTTAGTGTGTAATAAAAATCAAATAGTTTATTATAGATTAAAGTCGGGTAAAACCAAAAGTATTTAATGACAAGTTATTTAATTGATAGCCAATATTAAATATTACAAATCTTTAAAAGAGATTATAATTAGTTGTGTTTAGTTTAAAGGTATTAACTATGATGTGATATTTGTAAGCAGACATAAATAAATTGACTGGAACAAAGATCTAATTAAAATTTTAATCAGCTTAAATTAAAAAAATATATATATTTAATAAAATAAAAATACTATTGGAATTAATTGTTAATTATTGCTCTCATTTATTTAAATTTTTTAATTGTTGTGCCGAATCTTATATACCCTACACCAAAAAAATTATAAATTTAGTTTCCTCAAATATTGTTTTTTTTTTCTTTTTTGCATAATACTTTTGATAAAGCGAAGATATTTTTAGAGTTGTTTATTTGTGACCTTGGGGTCTGCTCTGAAATCTTATTTATTTAGAAATCTATTAAAATATAAGCGGGAAAAATAAGGTTCTTAATAGAAATAACAAAGTAACTGATAAGCTTCTATAAATCCTGTCCACCTGTAGTGAACGGTACAAAAATAAACATTTTATTATGTTTTAAAATACTGGATCCGTCTAAAAAGTGTATAAATTTTTGAATTCCTTCCATCTGAAACTACATGTCGCAACTCCAAGGGTGTATAAGGAATTGCGACATGTAGAAGACATGTAAAGATTTCAAATAAATAAAAAAAAAATACAAAAATGAACACCAAGGTTGATTGGGCACTTTTAAGTCACCTAATAAACCCAAACAAGATGTAGATTCGATACAACATCGGAACGTTACAAGAAAACTGCAAGGAGCTTTAAAATTTGTTACAAGAACAAAAAATTACATGGTAACAGACTTTTCATGAGAGTTACATAGTTTAATCAGATTACCTTAAAAACAATAAAATTATCACTTAAAAATATTTTTAACCGACTTCAAAAAGAAGAAGGTTACCAATTCTGAAACAATTTTGAACATTTTTGGTAATATAATAGATTATGCTTACAGCTTGTTCTGGTTTTAAAAACAATTCATAGGGCCAGTTTCACGATGTCGCAATCGTTCGTTCGTTCGCACAATTAATTCAAAACAAAAACAAATTCGAAAAAATTGTTTTTGTTTTTGATGTAATTATGCGAACGAACGAACGATTGCGACATTTTGAAACTGGCCCTATGAATTGTTTTTAAATTATTTAATTTTTCAAAGCAAATTTTTTTTTTAATTCTGAGTCTTCAAATTTCTCATTACAAAGTTTTGATATCTTACGCCAAGGCAGAAGTAGTTTTTTTTAAAATAAATTAAGCAACGGGAATTTTTTGTTAAATTAATTAATTAAAAAAATATATATTTTTTCTTGCTCTTTTCTATTATCACTATTAAATAATTTTCTATTATCCTGAATAAATTATTGAATCACCAATATTGATTATTGAGGGTGAAAGCACGTCTCGATGGCCATTTCGCTAGCGCTTACTTAGCTCTTCACGAAACTTCTCACACACATTTAAAATAAACTAAAGATTTTTGTCCAAATAATAAAGCAAAGAAATTAAAGTTTAAGCGCAAAGGTTTAAAATCAAAACATAGCTTTTCTTATAATCACAGTAATATTACTAGGCATTGGTTCTGGATAGCACACAAGCTCTTTCTCCAAATATTCCACATAAAAAAAATTATTGAAAAGAAATTATAGAATGAAGAACTCAAGTCTTTTTTTATTATTTCAACTGATATTAATTTAAGGATGTTTCAGACTTTTTTAATTTGGTTAAACTCTTAACTTTTAATATTATTATGAGACATACATACACTGACTTCTTAAAATATGTTTCCTTGTAAAATTATTTTTCTCTATAGACTCTCGTTTATGTAACAACTAAAAAGGTAATGGGCTGTGTGAGTCTCTGCCACAATAAAGAATACACTTTGGACATAAAAACTAGATTAAAACTTATTTTCTTTTAATCTATATAATACCATTTTAATGGGACAAATCACAAAGCACACCTGATATATGAGCATTTTTATTAAAAGCAAATTCCAGCAAATACATTAAATGATAAATGAATATAAATTTTTAAACTTGTTAAACTATTAGTCAAACTCAACATCAACAACAAAAAGTCCTCTTAAAAATACAAAAAAGGAGGATGACTTGTATTACTGAAAACCACAATTTAAACGTACCACCACCAACAATGTTGTCTTTCTCTTATTCAAACCCATTCATAGTACGAGTAGTAATGTTCGTTGCAATAAATATGCCATAAAATACTACTGGAACAAAAAGAAAACAAAAACTTTTGTAGTAGAATAATAAGTCAAAACAAACATTGATGATAATTTCACAAAAAGCTGCTTAGTCTGTACATTTTCTAGACGATGTGCAAGGATGTCAAACAATGTTTTAAAAAATTATTGTCATTTTATTTGCAACATTTTCGTTTATGTTATTTTTTATAACATTTTTTATTTGCTGGTTTGTATTAGTTGCTCACTTAAGAGTTTTGTAGCTGACCCTTGTTGTCTATTTTGCAGCTTAGAGCTTTTTGTGAAGAGGTATAGTTTTATTTATTTGAGTCCACCTAAAGCCGTTACCTAATACTTTAACCTTAAAAAGTATGTGCTTGTGTGTTTAAATTTGCATGAATATGAAATAGGAACAGATTTTATTTCAAGCAGCTTTTAAATGCTGACACAATAAAAATGTTGTCTATTGAAATGAGGTTTATTTTGGATAAAATTCTTTTGGAAGACTACTTTTTACAGAGAAGCGTTATTAATTCATTGCAGCATTTTGGCACTAACAATAAATGTTTAAAAAAATAAAATAAATCATAATTATTAAAAAGAATAAATAAATCGATAACATTAAAATATTTCGCTTATTATTATCAATATTATGTATAAATAATTTAGAAAATTATAGCAAAAAATGTCAATAACAAACCCGTCCATACAAAAATTTTATAAATAATAATTATTGCTAAAAGAAATTGTTCTGAAATTATTTTTCACTTTTCTAGAAATCAACAAAAGGAAAAATAGTGTAAAAATTTGTGACCCTTAAAATTTCCAACAGAAATAATTTCAATAGCAAAAGTGTTCAATCAAAAGTACTTAATTTTAGCAAAAGAATTCTGTACGGAACCTAACTGGCTATAAAATACTAGAAAAATGTCTATCGAAATTTAAAAATAAATATTAATAAAAATAATCAGTTAGTTACCACAAGAGTTTTAAATGAACGGTAGAAAAAACTAAAACTATGGGATAATTTTTCTGTCTTAAAATCTATGATCAAACAATCAATGAGACTTTTTTATAACCATTATTGTAGTTGAAAAGTATTCGATAAATAAATTAAATTAAAAACAAAAAAAAAACAAAACGAAAAAATTTTCGTGTGCAAAACCTTTTTAAAGAAAAAGTTATCGATTTTAAACTTTTTCCTTGAGAAAACGAAAATTTATAGAAAAAAAAAATAATCCGTAAAAATTTCTCGATCAAAAACTTAATATCCGTAGCAATATTATTTGGAAGAAAAATTATCGCAAGGAAACTATATCGATAAGAAACTCTGGATAGCAAAATTGTCGTTAGCAAAATTTTTCATCCACAAAAAAACTTTTCAATCAAAAATTTATCGATAGCATTATTTATTAATCAAAAGTTTATCGACTGCATAACTTTCCAATAGAAAATATTGATAAAAAATTGATGGCAAAATTATTCAGAAATAAACTATCGACATGAAAGTTTTTCAATAGAAAAATAATTAGTGGCAATATTCAATGATAACAAATAAATGCAATTGCTAATTTGTTTTCCAGAAACTAACTGTAAAAAATATATTTTTTTTAAATTGCTTCTTAAAAGTAAACAAAAACAGACAACAAATATTTTCAATAGAATTCCCGACAAAAATTTCTTATTGAAAAATGTTCGATTGCTAAACCTTTTAATACAACAGTAGCAAATCGTTCTCGAAATGTTTTTACGTAAAAAACTTATCGATGTCGAGATCTTTCGACGAAAAAATTGGTCGATATCAAAAATTTTCTATAAAAAATTTATCGATGTTGAAATTTATGTTTGGTAAAAAATTTATGGATATTGAAATTTTTCTTTGAAAAATATTTATCGATGTTGAAATTTTTCTTTGAAAAATATTTATCGATGTTGAGATTTTTCTATAAAAAAAATTTATGGATGTTGAAATTTTTCAATGAGAAAAAATTGTCAATGTTGAAATTTCTCTATGAAAAAAATTTATTGATTTTGAAATTTTTCTATGGAAAAATTTATGGATGTTGAAATTTTTCTTTGGTAAAAAAATTTATCGATTTTGAAATTTTTCTTTGGTAAAAAAATTTATCGATGTTAAAATCTATCTTTGGTAAAAAATTTATCGATGTTCAAATATTTCTTTAAAAAAATTTATCGATGTTGAAATATTTCTTTAAAAAAATTTATCGATGTTGAAACTTTTCTTTAAAAAAATTTATCGATGTTCAAATTTTTCTTTGAAAAACATTTGTCAATATTGAAATTTTTCTTTGAAAAACATTTGTCGATGTTGAAATTTTTCTTTGAAATAAATTTATCGATGTTGAAATTTTTCTATGAAAAAAATTTATCGATGTTAAAATTTTTCTATGAAAAAAATTGATCGATATTAAAATTTTTCTATGAAAAAATTTATCGATGTAAATAATTTTCTACGAAAAAAATTTATCGATCTCAAAATTTTTCTATAAAAAAAAGTTATCGATGTTAATATTTTTTTACGAAAAATATTGATCGGTGTCGAAATTTTTCTACGAAAAAATTTTATCGATGCCGAAATTATTCTAAGGAAAAAATTTATCGATGTCGAGATTTTCCTAAGAAAAAATTTATCGATGTCGAAACATTTCTACGAAAAAAATTTATCGATGTCGATACTTTTCTACGAAAAAAAATTTATCGATGTCAAAATTTTTCTACTAAAAATTTATGGGTAACGAAATTTTTCTACGAAATAAATTTATCGATAACGATATTTTTCTACGAAAAAATTTATTGATGTCGAAATTTTTCTATGGAAAAAATTTTTTGATTTCGAATTTTTTTTATGAAAAATATATGGTGAAAAAAATTAGTCGTTATCGAAGTTTTTATATAAAAAAATCAAAAAAATATACGAAAAAAATTTTTTATGAAAATTTATTTATGGAAAAATCTTTCCTTAGAAACATTTTTAATAGAAAACTTTTTATTTAATCTATTATCGATTTGCATATTTCAAATAGAAAAATTATTGATAACTTACTATTAAAAAATATTTCGATAGTAAAATTTGTCAATAGATCTGGTTTTAAAAAAATATTCTGATAAAAATATTTTTAAATATATTTAATAGTTTTTCTAACAAAAATTATTGACAATCTTATTTGGTGAGCAAAATTTTATAAAAAAAAAATATCGATATTCAAACAAGCGCTGGCAATTATTTGTAGAAATGTATATATATATATATATATATGTTGGTAATGGTATTAAAACTTTCTATAGGGTGCATTTGGCTTTTCTATCAAAGTTTTATATTGAAACCTTTTTATATTGTTAATAATAATTGTGTTTGTTTTCGTATGAATATATTCCTCCTTATGAGAGTTACAGCCATTCATACAACTGACCGACCACCTTTATAGTTGAACATCCCAAATTTTACGCAGAGAATTAACATACAAACAAACCAAAAATAGTCGTACTTAAGCATGTTAAAGTCATATTTTCAGTTTGTGCGGTGGTCATAAAGCTTTAACAAATTGATATTATTGTTGTCGCTTGGCTGCTTGAATATATTTGCTTTTATTTGGCGTTTTAAAGGCAATTTTATTAAACACACTTAAAAAAAAAAAAAAATGCGACAAATGATCATCGAAAACAAATGGACCACCATCACAAACAAACTCTGCCATAATATTTTTACCATTTGTTGGGTTGTGGTTTTAAAGTGCCGAATGATATTTTTTTTTTTCTTTTATTATTTTTTTAGGGAAGAGAAACAAGAGATATGAACTTTTAAAGCATTATAGCAACTATAAATGTAGATTCATTACATTATTTTTTATTTGTGTTATTTGGCATGAAAACTTTTATTAAGTGTGTCACAAGATCGTTTATCGCGGCTCATGTAAAAATTTAATAAAAAAAATTAGGCTTTTAAGAGTATGGATTATGTTTTATTTTTGCCTTAAATGGCTTTTAAGAAAAGCATCATAAATTATATTGGAATTAAGGTGTTAAAAGGTGAAAATGCAAAAGGAGTTGGAAAGAAAGTTAATAGCAACGACTTAAAATATACGAAACTGTTATTTGTTTAAACATACATATTTTCTTAAGGATACTAAAGAGGAAAATTTTGAAAATATTTGCTTTCTTCGCTCTCTTTTAAAACTTATTTCAAAAGCTTTAAGCTGGACTTGTTGTATCCTTATAAAATTGACATAAAAAATTTTAAAATTATTTTTGTTTCTTAATAAATTAAGAAATTAAAATATACATGAACTTAAACCGAATTAGAATTTAGTTATAACTTAAGAATTAAAAAGTTCTTTTGGAATAAATCTTCTGTGAGAGTTTTTTAAAGAACCATCTTTTAATATTCAATTTATTTTATTTCATATACCATTATTTAATAAACAATTATGGATCACTGTTTTACTTTTAAAATATTTATGAAAAATGTTTTGTTATATTTCCTTTACAAATGCTTCATTTTAAGAATATAATAAAAAAAATTGAACTAATAAATCATTTTTTGCTAAGGATTATGTTTTCTTTCTTTCAATAAAACTGTATTTTATGTATTTTTTAATTTAAGAACAAAATAATAAGTATAAAGAAATTGTTTAAATCTGCTCAACTTACATTACGTGCACACAAACAGGAAGAGGCATTTATAATTATGACATAAGAAATCACAAAAGGAAGCCAATATCCTTTAAATATAAAACACAAACAATTAAAAAAATATACAGCAGGCCATCTTCCAATCTTTGCTTCTAGAAAAAAACAATATTTGCTGCTGTTACCTTTTCTTAATATATTTATAATTTGTTTAAATAAAAGGCAAACAGCTCAAAACAATAATAACGTTGACTGACTGGTCTTCATAAATTTGACTTAAAGTCACATTTTGTCAAAAAACAAAAAAAGGAAAAAGGAAATCTATTTAAGAAAGAACTAACCATCACATTCATATTCAAAATCTTCAATATTTTATTTTCTCTGTTCTTCTTTTTTTTAACTTGACTCAAACATTCAAGAATAGCGTTCATAAAGTTGAATGGTTGCTTTGGTTTGGTTTGGTTGAACGCTTAATAATACCACGTTCTAAATGTGAGCGGTGTTTTTATGTACGTGATTTGTTTGCCACATAAACAAATGACTAAAATGTTAATAAAGTTTTGTAAATAAAAATTTATTTATCGCAATTAAATCCACAAAAAAAAAATAAGAAAAGGAAGCACATCCCTTTTGGTAAACAACTCATTTTTTTTTTTTTTAGTTTTTATATAATTTGGCGGGAGGTACTTTACACTAATATTAACGATTTTATTAAGTTGAATTGTAAAATTTAGATTCTCGTTTGGATTTGCCAATAAAATTTCGATTACAATGTCGTGTAAGGCTTATGGTGGAAGCCTGTGCAGCAAGAACTAATAGATTTCCGTTAGCAGAATGGTTTCATGTCAATTTCTTGCACCCTTCCAATGAAGTAAAGCTTTTTTTCAGTCAGGTTATTCTCTTAGAGCGATGAAAAAAAAAAATAAAAAAAATTGTAAGTGAAAAGTACTGGGCCTGGAGGTGAATGACTCTACTCCTAAAATGTCTCATCTTTTGCCTGAGCAGCTCTTCGGTGATATTCTGATAATGATTCCAAAGAAGCGGAAATTTCTTGTGATACTACTAGTATTTCGCTCTTAATCTTAGCCTCCTGGTTTAAAGCTTCAAACCTCAATTATATAAAAAACTCTGGTTGTTGAGGCATTTATTTCTAATGTCAGTCGTACAAAATCAGTGACTAAGGTCTGTAGACTTTAGCGCATGTAGGCTAGTCTCCTATTTGATCCAAGGAACATCAGTTGATAGAAGAATCTTTATTGCTAACCTCATTGTTTTTAAGCACAAGGAGGGACTATCCCTTGTGCTAGGTAAAGTGCTTCGACAGACCACTAACTCAATCAGCCTTGTGCTCTCAAGCTCTTGGCCTAAGGCTTCATAACTAGGTATCCTTATTTCAGTACCTACGCCTCACTCCTTTGGTCTTTAGATCTACTCTTCAGTCAATAGTTTTATTGATAGTGCTTTAGACTTCGGCTCTGTCCTTTAACTTAAAAACTTTCATTCTTAATCTAAACTTGATTATCTTGATCTCTTGTTATAAATGTGCTGATTTGTTCATGCAGGCTTTGGCATTCTGGTGTCATTAATTTTGATTTATTGTTCTTATATCAGTTTGCTAGTTTTATGCTCTAAAAATGTAATCTGCTTCTTTTAGGCTCCTGCATTTATTATTCTATACCTTATGATATCAGTCTTCCATCCCTGTCTGCCCTTTATCAACATTTTCGTCCTAAGGTGCTAGTTTTAGTTAACTGATGTCATTAGTTAGGCTATCGCATTCACAGTTCCCAGATTATCATCATTAATTATATGCCCCAGTGGCAGTTTGCTGGCCTAAAGTCTTATTGGCTTTTCTGGTCTTAAACTTTTGCTTTCAGGCGGCTTGTCACCATGTTCTACAGGTGATGTCCTAGTCTAAAGTCAATTTTCGGGTCTTTGTATTTATTTTCATTCTCTTCATCGTAGGGCTGACTAACCTAATCACATTGTTAAAGGCACAATCTCTTGAATTTCTGCTCTTAGTCTCCTAGTGTCAGTCTTTGGATCTCACTATTCTTTAACACAATTCTCATCGCAGTCTAGATTTTATCATATTCTTAAAACAAAATCGAAGTCACAATATTTAAACCTTAGACTCTTGTTGGCTGTTCTAGTCTCGAACCTTAAACTTAAGTTGGCTTGTTTTTGTGTTTCAAGGTTTGTTTCTTATTCTCGATATCTTAAGCCCATTGCCTCGTTCACATAATGACACTTTTGTGGTTTCAGTCTCTTTATTTCTGCTTTTTGTTAATAGTCAGTTGATTTAAGTCTTTATACCTCTGTAATCTGAATCTAGTATCGTAATAGTTTTTCATATTTACGGTATCAATCTTTTCGTCTCATAAAACGGATACTTCTGTTCTCATGGCAGTTATTTTTATACCCTTCACCACAAAAAATGGAAGAATTTTATATATAAGTTTGTTATTCCGTTTGTAATTTCCTTTCCCATAAAGTGTATACATTCTGACTTCTTATGCATAGGGAGGCGATAGAGTGATGTCCGTCAGACTATCCGAGGCAAACTTGATTTCACAAAAAAAAAAATATTGAAAATCGATCAGATAGTGTCGGAAAAAGAGCTATTTAAAATCAGCAAGATCGGTCTATCCATTCGAGGCAGTGGGCAAAACGCTACGACTACCTCTTTTTTTTCATATCGTTTGGAATAATGAAGGACTTTAATAAAAAAAAACAAATACATAAAGCGATAAAGAATTAAAAAATTAGAAAAAACATTATGTTAAAAAATTGGCGCTCTCCCATATTTTCCGGGTTACGGGCCTCTGAAATTTTCAAATTTTTTTAAAATATTAATATGGATATCATTTAAAAGCTTTTGAAGAGATCTTAAAGAAAATACTAATTTTTTTTTAAATGCTTAACCCATTAAGAGACGATGTCATTTTTATGTAAAATTATATTTTCACTTAATTTTTTTTTTAATTCTCTGTTACCCCAATATTTGTTTTTTTTGTGCACTTAACTGAATAAATTCACCTCAGTATTCTGCCCATATTTTTTAGTCTTAGAATATCAGTTTTCTGCCCACTACCAATATGATTTAATAAATCTACTTTTCGTTAATATTTTATTATTTAAGTAGCATCAGTTTAAATTTGTATTTAAATTTACCTGACAATTCTTATCCGCCCACCAGCATTTTTTTCAAACCTTATGGAAGTGTCCCTTTAAAGTCGTTGAAATTCCATTCATTAAAACCTCAACAGTTTTAGTTTTTTTTTTTTTTATAAGTAGCTCGTCATACCTATAAACCCATATGTCCTTTAGTTGAGTTTTGATTATGAATAAGAAGGTTCTCAACTATACATACACACATACATTTCATACATACATTTTGCTTATCTTTATTAAGAAATTCAGTAGCCGTTATGACTACTGCATTTGGTGGTAATCATCATATTAATATCTTGATTTTCATAATGTACAAATATTATATAAATACGAGTATCCCTTATGAATTCATATAAACTTGCTGCAGCCATAACTACGGCATATAAAAAAAAAGAAGTTACGTTCTGTGGCTACTGCCAACTGCCACAACTCGTGATAGTTTTTTTACTGGTATATAAATCATGCATTTTGCTTTGCATTTGTGACATGTATCATATTGTTCCTTTTCATTCATTGTTAAATGTTCTTTTTTTTTTTTTGTATGGTCTTCTGATATTTTTCTTATACATTTTGTTGTGGTTGTTGCTGTTGTTGCCTTTAGTAAAGTTATTATTTTCCTTCTATTGTTCTTATTTAGTTATGATAAAATTCCATTATATGCCTGGAATATTAATAAATAATTTCTGTTTATAGTTTTAAATATGTACTCTTCATATGATTTGTTGGGAACTCTCTGCCATAGAAAATTATAGGCTGTAAAGTGTATAGTTTAATGTTGAAATTTGTTTTGTCATATTGACATTATATTTAATAACAAAGAACGGATGTGTATGTTAATCATCGTCATCATGATCGCTGTGATGTATATGAATGAAAAGAACAATTTATTGATTAAAAAAAATCAAAGAATAAATTAATAAAATTATGATTTTTAAATGATATAAAAACAGCAAAAGACTGAGGACACATTTATTTACTTACAATAAAAATATAAAAACATTTCATAGAATTTTGTTTTTATTTTCATTTTTTTATATTTTAATTTTTCATATTTAAAAGAATATTAAAAATGTCCACAGCAAGTAATTGCTTTTATTTAAATCTATGATTAGTTTGCTTTTAATTGGAAAAGTGTTTGATTTCAGGTGAATAGGAAATTATGATTAAATCATATTTTTTTTTTATTTAGATTCATAGAAATATTTTTTCCTTAACGTAATTTAAATAAGAACTAAAATCTACTTCCTGTCACGTTAAGGAAATTAACTGAAAAACTGCAGAAGACTCTTTCTAATAAAAAGTTCCCTTTTAATGGCAATAAAAAATTAAACAAGTAAGAGTGCTATATTCGACTATGCTGAATCTTATGTACCCTTCACCATCTATTTGAATCTAGTTTAGTGAAGTAACTCCAATCAAAAAACAAATATTGGGGTGACAGAGAATTTAAAAATAAAAAAATTTATTTTGCATGTATATAATTTAATATTAATTATAATTATAATATAATTTTACATAAAACTGACATCAGCTCTTATGGGTTAAGCATTTTTAAAAATTTTTAGCATTTCCTAAAAGATCTCTTCAAAAGCTTTAAAATGATACCCATATTGATATTGAACAAAATTTAAAAATTTCAGAGCTCTGTAACTCGAAAACTATGGGCGAGCGACAATTTTTTTACTTAATGTTTTTTTTTTCTTATTTGTTATATATTTCTGGCCTAATAGTGAAAATACGAATATTTATAATCAAAAATGGTTTTATTGTTTTTCAAAGTATTCTTCAGCATGATTTATACACTTTTGCATGCGCTCAAACCAGTTGTCGAAGCACTTTTTCCACTCCGATTGAGACACCTCTAAAACATGGTTTTTGAACATTTCAACAGCTTCTTCTGGCGATGAAAATCGTTGACCACGCATTTTTTTTTCTTGATGTGCGGAAACAAGAAGAAGTCATTAGGTGCCAAGTCAGGGCTATACGGCGGATGACCCATTAATTCGACGTTTTGGCCGGTCAAAAACGCTCTGGTTTGAGCCGATGTGTGAGAGCTCGCATTGTCATAGTGAACAATGATTCGTCTTCTCTTGTTGGTTTTTCGAATTTCTCCGATAACTTTAGGCAAACAAATTGTAGTGTACCACTCAGAAGTGACCATCCTACGTTGCTCAAACGGAACAGTCGCCACATGACCAGTTTTGCCGAAGAAACAAGCAACCATTTGCTTCGAAGTGCTTCTTCCGCGAACAACTTTCGTTGGATTTTGTTCGTCTTTGAAGACCCACACAGTCGATTGTTGTTTCGTTTCGGGCTCATACGCAAAGATCCATGATTCGTCACCTGTGACGATCTTATAAACGTCTTTTGAAGCACCGCAATCGTATTTTTGCAACATTTCTTTGCACCAATCGACACGAGCCTTTTTTTGAGCGACTTTCAAATTGTGCGGTATCCAACGAGAACAAACCTTTTGCACGGCCAAGTGTTCATGCAGTATCGAATGTATGCTGGTGGAAGAAATGTCCAAGGATGTCTCTACCTCTCGGTATGTCGCATGTCGATCTTGCATTATGAGTTCACGCACAGCATCAATGTTCTCTGGCACAACAGCCGTTTTTGGACGACCTTCACGGAATTCGTCTTTGAGCGAGCTTCGGCCACGATTAAATTCATTATACCAATTTTTCACAGTGCTATAGGATGGTGCTTCATCGCCATACAAAGATTTAAGTTCATCAATGCATTCTTGTCGTAATAATCCACGTCGAAAGTTGTGAAAAATGATGGCACGAAAATGTTCACGAGTTAATTCCATTTTTTTCTATATTAATTTTTTCAACTCACTGTTAACAACACAAATAATGGTCGTACGTCAAAACGTTTTGAGTACGATTATGCTTAAAAATGACAAACTTTCCAATGGAAATGTGAGATTGCACTTGGCAGCACTCAGTGTTGCCAGGCCAGAAATATATATAGCAGCCCTCGTATTGCTAAGTATTAGAGACCTTTCGTATACTACCGTCATTTTATTGACGTGTCTCTTCCTCGGGATTTGGATACTAAAATATAGTCACATTTTTGAGGTCCATCACAAATAAGGCTAAAACTTTTCTTATTAGAATTTTCCAAAGCTTTTGATTAAAATTTGATCTGCCAAAATTTTAATGCCAGGATATATAATACAATTGGCATGCTCGCATAGTTATTACACTGTTTCATGTGCTAAAATTTTATCACCCTGATACTGCAGTTAATAATGATGGCATTCTTTTAACGAACAAGTTAAAGGGCCTGACGATACTTTTGCTAAACTCTGCGCTCAAATCTTGAAATAAATGTTTCAAAATAATAAATTACAACTATTTAATATCAACAATTTAATTTAAAATAAAGTCTATTCTCTTTATTTGTCAGTCTAAATTGCTGAAATATTTAAATGACATTATGCAATTAACAATAGTATAAAGAAAATATTTCCACATCATCACTTTTAATAATTTTGCATAATAATGAAAATAAATTAACTGACTAAACAAATGTTCTTAAGAAAAATTATATTTATTATTAAGAATTATTTTAACAATAAAATAAATTTGCTGACACTATTATTTGAATCAATTCCATTTGTATGCTTTTCAATGATTAATTTAAAATAATAAATTTAAAATAAAAATAATTAATTGTAATACGAGTAATGGAAAAAGTTTTCGAAGAAACAAAACATAAATTTAAGTTAAAATGGTTCTTCAAATTAAAAGAAAAATAAAGGGTATCCGACAAGAAGGTATACTACTCCAGCAATTTCATTGTAATCCTTACTTTAGGTGATGTGACACCGTCTTTTTGATAGCACAAAACCCAAGCATGCAGTTGTGGCGTTAAAAAGTTATTAATCATATCACGATATCGCTCCCCATTCGCAGTTATCATTATGCCGTTTTCGTTTTCAAAGAAATAAGGTCCAGTGATTCCTTTTAACCGGATTGCTTCAGACTGTCGCTTTTAATGGATGAAAAGGTGACTGATGAATAATTTGAGGGTTTTCCATTTCCCCCAGAACCGAAAAAAAAAATCTGCATCATTACTCATTATGATTTTTTTTTTTAAGAAAATCGGGGTTGCGGCGGAAATGGTCTTGTGGATGAAGCTCTTGTGTCAACTGAATCTTTTATGGAAACAAAAGCAATACCTTGTGCAAATTTGTGGCCAAAGTTGTGCTTTGTAAACCAGGCTGCTAAGCATGGAGTGCAATTTAGGTTGATTTATTGTTTTGAACACTTTCTTGAGCAGCAGTCATGTTTTCAGCCGATCTTGTAGTACGTTTTGGTCCATGCTTGAGCCTATCATCTAAAGAAATTATTCACTACACAGTAAATAGTGCGTTTTGTTAGCACTTTATTTCTCCCAAAAATTTCACTTAACTTTCTCTTCGTCACAGTAATCGATGATTGATTTTAGTGAAACGTTTTAACGATTAAAATACGTTGGTTTATCAAATATTTTTTCATAATAAATTTGCCATGTGTCTACCTTACAACTGCCAAATACGAACTGTCAATACTAATTTTTTATTGAAAAGGCGACAAAACAAATTAGTATACCTTCACGGTCAACATCCTGTCTCTATATTCAAAACGTTGTTTCCTGTGACATAATTTCATAATAAAATTTGGAACATACAGTATGGTACAAACATATCCCATTGTGGTTTAAGAATGCAATAACAGTCTAGTTAGAGCTTAAGTATACAAATTAGGTTTTGTCTAGTATCATGTTCTATAAAGTGTAAATAATCTACTTGATTAGCGTTTTTCTTATCCCTTAGAAAAAAGAAAATGAATTTATTTTATTTATTTTTTGTTAAGAGACAAAAAATACTTAACTTTATTCTTTAAGTGAATGTCAAGTTGTTAAAAAGAATTTTTTTTCTACTGAAACTCATTTCCCGTTTCAAAGAAGGCAAATATATCCAGCGAGTTGCGAAATTTTTACAAATACTTTAAAGAAATAATCAAAAATAAGGAGCTAAAAAAACACTGCCATCGAAAAAAGCTAATGGTTTTCTTAGCAGCCAAGTAAATAGGTGGGTGGTTGAAAATATATGCAAAAGCAGTGGTCTGAAAAAAAAGCATTTTGTTTAAGTACGAGTCAGACATCTTGTTTTTTAAAACCTATCAGTAAAAAATTTTTTATTTGAAAAGAAAAATTTAAAAAAAGTTTTTAAATAGATGGTAGGTAGACCTTGGAATAAGACAGAGGATCATAAACCTCCAGCAAATGTAAAATAATTGATAATAATTATTAGTTTATAATTGGTTTTGAAAATGCACGTTGACAATTAATTCCTTCACCCTGCTGTAGCACCAGTTTTTATACAAAAAATAGTGTTTGCATCCATTAAATGTTTAATTAGTTTTAAACTGGAATTTAACTAAATATTTAATTGACTCAATTATTTATTTAATTATAAATTCTTTTCTTTTTTTATTTTAAATTGAGTTTATTTAATTTGAAAAATTTTTAATAAATGTAATATATTTTTTTAATTAAATAAATAATTGAACTAATTAAAAATTTAATAAAATTTTTATATAAAGCAACAAACTGTAATAGAAGCAAAAGTATTTTTCCATGTTGTTTGACAACTAATTTTATTTTTAGAAAACTCTAAAGTGTTTAGAATGACTTATTATTATTATTATTATTATTTTTTTTTACACAGACTAAGAATAATTTAAAATAAATATTTAATTGGTGGCAGCTTTCTTCGCTTTCGTTTTCAACTTGGCTATTTCCTTATAATGCAATTTATTAAAAGACAAACCCACATAAAATTAAAATTCTCTTTCTCTCTCTCTCTCTATGGCAGTTGGAAAAAAGTAGGACTTTGTATGGGAATATCCTTTATTCAACCTTATTAACAAGGCGTTCAATTTTAACTTCCCGATACTTAGTAAGAGGGCTCATAATCTCTAAGACTAATGGATTTGCCATTTAGCTCCCTATGAAGTACACAGAATCAGATTCTTTTTTATTCATTTTAACAGATAAATCGACAACAGCTTTTTTCTAATTACTTAAATTTATTATAAGACAATATATTTCTTTTAGTTTTTTTTATAATTTTTTTTTTATATTTTTATTAAGTGTAACAAACAAACGACCTAAGACAAAAACTTAATTTATTTTACATACATTTTACGGTACTTAAACGAAACATGTTAAATTTTTTTTTTTTTTTTTTTTTTGTATACCCCACAAATTTTTGTTGAAACTAATCTTTTTATTTCAGCTACACTTTAATTTTAATTCGTTCAATCTGCTGACTAATCACTTATCACTGTGATGAATGGAAAAAACAAATTGGTTCACTACAGTGGTAAAATAATAATAAAATCAAATATTAAGATATTTCTTTATTTATTTGTTGTTAGTGTATGAAAAATTTACATGCAAAATACTTAAGCTGAATTATTATTCAACACTTGAATGAATAAATAAATAATTCGACAGAAAAAAAACAACAAAAGTCAAAAGCAATAATTGAAAAATGAAACAAATTTTTCAAAATAAAAATAATTTATGTAACTGGTGTCCCAAATCATGTGTTATCTTGACACTTTTGGATTTCTTATATTCAAAATATAATCCATATCAGTAAAAATTATATCTCCGTTGAGAAATATTACAAATTAAGCGCTGTGTTGAGCAAACTAGAGAAAGAAACCGCGAGTAGTATACATAAATTTAAGCAAAGTATTCTTAAGACTGGCTTGATAGTGGACAGCACTAATGACCTCTATTGTCTTATGAAATGTACCGGTGAAAGGTTGGCTGCTGTGGCTGGAAGTGGGCCATTCAATACAAGAACATTAACTCGCCAATTATCTTAACAAAACGGCTTTTTACATCGTAGCATGTTTAGAATTTTGTACTAAAATCTCGGATTATTTTCTTACACAGAAACTAACGACAAACGATCACTACATCATCATGGCTTCTTAGAATATTCTATAGAGAAGTTCCCATCTGATATCAATCAATCAGACTATAAGAATGGTTTACTGGTTCATGTGACAGTAGATAAGATTTCCATTGGATTTTCGAGGCCAATTAGTGTCTCTTAATATTATCATATTTCACTAACAATTTAACAATTCGTATCTTTACCATACTAGAGGGTACCTGAGTGTTTCATAACAAACTTAGAATTACAAGCCAGAAGTATCGAGATTCTTTTCGCTTTCTAGCAGAACTCTTTTAAATATGTGTAGACATGTCCAGGCTTTTTTTGATCGATACATTTAGTTTCAAATTAAGCATATAATTCTATATAGTGAGAGACCACTTACGTATACTAGGGCTCTCAATGAGTTTTTTGTCCACAAACAGCAAACAGTACAGAGTATGTGTTCCGACATCTCATCAGACAATTCGCAGAATCTTCAAGGTTTGATCTCAGCATTTTCTGTTTTATATTTATGGCATCTAAAACCGCTATCCATTAAACCAATCAATAATTAGCCATAAGTAGCACCTTAAATGTACCTTGAGACAGTGTAATAAAACGCCCAGCCTGTCTAGGCGCTGTCAGAGTTTCGACAAGTAAGCATTCTAGTCCAATAAGTGTTGAAGGTGTGTTCGCTCAAAACCAACATGAGTTTCAGAAGCAATTTTTTTTGGTTCGCTACACAATCAGTACCTTGTTAATAGAGTAATGATATATAAGAGAGTATATTTTATATATCAAACTATTTACAACTAAAGTCATAATTATGCTCATCTAAATTTAGCCAGTGCTAAAAAATAATTTTTTGTTAGTTGCTGCCATCATTTTATATGTATATTAGCAGTGCCCACGAGTTCGTCTGTGTGTCATTTCTAATTTTCTTAAAATTCTAATTTAACTATTTATTCTAGAGTTTTGTAGACAGAGTTAAAAATTATTTATCTACAAAAATAAGTACTGATAATTGTTTTATTGCCATTATACCGGTATAATTGGGTATTTTAAAACCAAGGCTCTAAGGGACTTTACCACAAAATTTTGTTCAAACTCATTAAGTAGTTTTTACTTGATGCGAATACAAACAGACGGACAGACAGACAAAAGTTCCAAAAATATGTGTTTTGTATTCTTTATCCACTGTATACGGCTGACTTTTTTTCGGCTTTTTTATGCAGTTGCCTATGCACAGGCACTTAGCAAATTATGAAATTAAATTAAAAACAGGGGAATCTTTTATTAAATTATTTTATTAAAAATTTTTTTATTTTTTTTTTTTTTAATTTTATGAAAATAATTTTTTTTTCTGTCAATATCTCAAAATAACACCCTTTAGAATATTTTTCTTTTATTAAGTTTTTATAAGAAACTATTAATAATACAATATTCTGTGCAACCTTGATTTAAAAACTTTGTTCTCTTTTTTTTTTCTCTTAAAAATAAATTATGTTAATTTTTATTTTATTTAAAGGAAAATCGTGTTATTTTTTTTTACAAAGATGTGGGTGTTTGTTTTTATTGTCATTAAATTCATATTTGAAAACCTTTGAAAACTTCATTTAAAATTATAAAGTTTTTGAAAAATAAATAACATTACAAATTCATGTGTGAGTTTTTATGGTTTTTAGTTTGTTCAATGAACTTAAAGACATTGCATGTATAATTTGTAAAAAAAAAAATTGTAGTTGCTGTATGTTTCTAAGTAAGAAAAACAAAAGACAACTATATTTTATTTCAAAAATGTATTTTGTTTTTCTTTTTTTTTTTTGGAAGTAAAGCCAAAATGAAAACAATTTTTAATTCATTGTTAAATAATGGAATTATACAAAAAAAAAACACTTATAATTTCTGGGTTAATTTTCTTGTAAACTTATTTACAATTTATGCATTGTTATTGTTATTTTTTCTATTTTAATTTTTATTTTTTATTTTTTTTTATATACTTAAGTTGTACTTAAGTATGGTTTTGCTGTCAAGGTTAGCATAATTTTCAAAGTTAGCGGAAAATTAATATGATGCACGCATGAGTGATGCAAAAAAACTATTATGAAATAATTTGTTGACAAAAAAAAAAAAAAAAACAATAATAATTTGAACAAAAAAAAAAAAAAAAAAAACAACAAAATAAATAAATATTAATGTGATTTAAAATAAGTAATACAAAAATTATATTTTACATAAATCTACATTAAGTATCTAAGCTAGAATAAAAGACTTAAGCCAAGAACTTGTTTTTATTAAATTCAAAACATGGTAATAGAAATATGAAAATTATTTCAGATGAAATGGAGTTTAGTTTTCATGATGGGCCTTTGACAGTTTTGCATCAACACTAGTAGGAGACATAAGAAAGCTTATTCCACATAAAGGGTCCGCCAAATAACTTTTTTGTTTTTGAAAATGTTATTAAAAAAAAGACTACTGAATTTTTTTAAATTTTTTTTTTTATTTGAAAATACAATCATTCCGATTAGTAATGGAAAATAATATCATTCAAATGGATGCCTCGACTGTCCTTACAGTAGCCTACACGATCGGTTCAATTTTAAAGCACATTATCGATTGTGTGCAGCTGTATTTCACAAATGGCTTCATGAATATTGTCCCTTAAAGCATCGATTGTATCTGGCTTGTCGGCATAACACTTATCCTTTACGGCACTCCACAAATAATATTCCAACAGTGTCAAATCGCAGCTCCGAAGTGGCCGAATGACAACGGCTTCAAAAACAGGCGCAAAACATCGAGTGTAGCTTCGGCTGTGTGACACATAGCGCCGTCCTGTTGAAAGTAAATGTTGCGCCAACGTCCTCCTCTTCAATTTTTGTGAACAAAAATTCATTCAACATGGCCCGATAACGATTGCCATTGACTGTAGCGGCCACTCCTTGCTCATTTTCGAAGCAAAATGACCCAATTATGCCTGCCTCTGGACCAAAATCCGTACCAAACAGTGACTCGTTTTGGGTGCACCGGCTTTTCAATGTATGCGTGTGGGTTTTCTGCGCCCCAAATGCGACAATTTTGCTTGTTTACATACCCGCCAAGATCCAAATGAGCTTCATCTGAAAAGATGATTTTTTTTTTTTTTTGGCAAAATCGGCATCTTCTGTAAGTCTATCGCAGGCCCACTTAGGGAAGCGAAAACACATTGGATGGTCAGTTGGCTTCAACTCCTGAACCAATTGGACTTTGTATGTCGTCATACCAAGGTCTTTATGCAAAATTCGTCTTTATGATGTCTCCGAAATGTTGATGTCTCCGAATTGATGCTGATGGCGCTTCACACACGCTTTCTGCCACAGCAGCAATATTCTCGGGTTAACGAACTGTTTTTTGCCATTCACGCTGTCGTTTAACGATGAGGATGCCAGTTTCTTTAACTTTTTTCACAAGATAACAAACATACGAAGCTCTTCGGTGCTTCCCTTCCTCCAAAATCCATACGCAATTTTCGCACACATTCTGTAACATGATCATGATATTCAAAGTAATGTCGCAATATTTCCAGGGTTAAACAAGCATATGCACAACCATGTTCGTTCAGCAAAAGGATACAACTAATTAACTGTCAAATCAGACAGAGGTAGGTGTTACAATTCATAAAATAAGCACTAGTTGAAAAAAATCTTTGGATGGTGGAACCTGTATTAACATGATTTTCCAAATTCCTTTATAATTCATTTGATTGTATTACTTATTCGCAATATCCCAGCTTTATTGCTTTATTAACAACAGTATGCAAAAATTTATATTCTAAATATCTGCTTTTTTTAATAAAATTATATATAATTTAAAGTCTAAAAAATATATTGATAACAACACAAAAGACTTAAGAACCAAGCACAAAAATTCTATAAAACAAAATATTTCTTTTTATTATTTTATTTCTAAAAATTTCTATAAGAATTTTTAAAAATCACTCAAGCCCAGGACATTAAATATTCCTCACAGCATGTTATAAAATTAAGGAATTCCTAAAATCTCAACCATAAAATATAAACTCTGTGTGTTCAAAATTCTTTAAAGAAAAAAGAAAGAAATAAAATAAAAAACATAACCACAAAACTGTCACTTGTTTTATATTATTGCAATCATGTTCAATGTTTTATATATTAAAGACATTTGTTGTGGTATAAAGTAAGGCGCCACTTGTCTGCTTATAAATTAAATTTCTTTATAAATTTAACAGTCACACACAATAACAAATGAGTGCACAAGATAACTATTAACTAGGGCCACACTTGTTGAACGTGACCCACATTATAGTTTAAAGTAAACATTATATTTGTTTGTATGTAGAAAAAAAAAACAATTTATTTCTTTTATTTAATTCATCTCAGGGTCCTTAAGATTTGCACTCCTGTTGTGAGTGTTTTCGAAATCAAGGGTGATGATGACTGTGTGTAGATTTTTGATATCTTTATGTAACAAGCTGCTGGCTTCTTATTGTTTTATTTATTTATCTCAAAAATATCTTATACTCTTACTGTGTGAACTAAAAAAATGCAACAATTTATTTTCTTTTTGCTTCAAATAACAATTGTTTTGTCACCTTTAGGGTTTATCTTAGAGTTTTTTTTTTTTCTTTTCTTTGTTTTTATGTATTATAACTAGAACACACAAAATTTTTGATAGTGAGATAAAAGATTTTTTTAAAAATGTACTACTCCTTATTATTGTATAAAAAGGATACGATTTATTATAAATCACATATTTACTGTGAAGTTTATGTAGAAAAAAAAATTACAAAAATTTAAAGAAACCATCCGGCAAAAAAAATCAAGATGTTAATTTAAAATAAAAGACTTTAAAAAGTCAGACTTTATAAAACTAATGTGGTTCTTCCTTTTTTAATTAATCATTAAAATAGATTATTCTTACAAAAAAAACAGTCTTTAAACTGAGAGACTGGCAGAAGTTTATGGAATATAAAATAAAAATTTTGTTTCACACTTTGTGGTCGTTTCGAGCTTCTATCCTCTCACTGTTCAAAAGAAAAGTCAATATACATCAGATTACATCACCTACGAAGACATCTTTACATTTCAAATTTTATATTTAATTATTGATGTTGTGCAATTTTCCAGCGTTTGACTAGAACGGTTCAAAAGGTAGGACCATATGAGTCATATTGTGTCACCTATGGGTATACCCCTTAATATTGCAGTTTATTTTTTTTTTTATTTATTACTTTATTATTATTATTATTATTATTATTATTATTACTTTTTTGTTGTGAGCTGTAGTGATACCAACTTTTTTAAGATTTGTATGGCTGACCGTTAAAATTTCGATAGATATGTAAAAATCAAATGTATTGTATGGAGGCGCCCTTTAATTTTTTACACTACGAACTTTTCAGTGGAATTAGATAATTTAAATTTCAATTATTTAATCACTTAAAATTTTCAATTTTATTTAAGAAATGACTGAGTTCTACGGGCACATATAAATTATAGACGATAAATTCATCTAAAGATGTATGACTACAGGCTTAATTTTTTTCTGTTCATAAGGACTGAGCGATAATTCGTCTAATCCAAATTAATAGTGTAGACTTTACTGTTATGTTTGTTGTAGGTCACAAGGCTCCTTAAAAATTTTAATTTATAAAACAAGAATTATGTCGTTTGTCTTTGAGAGTTGCTTGCAACGAGCCAACGATGCTTATGAAAACGATGTAATACCCCTGTCCCACTACAGGCTGTGTTCTTTTCTTCTTTCCAAAAATATTTTAAATAACTTTTTTAAATTCCTTTAACTTTCATGTTTGAAGCACAATTTATTTATTTTTATTTTTTTTTTTTTTAAAATAACAAACGAAGTTTTGTTAGTAAATATAACAGAAAATAAAACTTTACAAACATCTAATCTATACAAACATTTGTATAATAAAACTGTAACGGGGTCATTTCTGTACATAAAATATTTATGGTAATTTTGTTGGTATTGTTGGTGTAGATAGTAATCGATAAAGGATACAAAACACCTATTTTTGTAATTTTTGTCTGTCTGTCCGTCTGTCTGTGTTCGCATGACGTAAAAACTACTGGCTGGATTTAAACAAAATTTTGTGAGGAAGTCCCTTAAAACTCTGATTCCAATATAATACTTTTTCTTCGTTACAATCGGTGATTTTCTGGAACGGAACCACGGCGCAAATTAAGCTATTGGTATACTTAAAAAAATATTATTGAATTTGTCTGTTTAAAACTCTTTAAGGCCTTAAAGACATTTACAAGCTGCTCGAAATAGAGAAATAAAATTTGATTGGGAAAAATTTACTTTTTAAATTATAGCTTTTTTTGAACGATAATGCGATTATCCCTTAGCGAGACATTGAAAGGAAAAAAGCATAAAATGATTTTCTCTAAATTATTCATTTAAGATGACATAATATCCAAGTGATTATATAGGTCCTAGTGTCGTTAGTGATCTCAGACAAGTTCTAAAAATGTTCTAGTGAAGTGCAGGTGACTGTTAGTCAATTGCAATAAACCACACAATTCCTAAAGACATACCTATGACACCGGTAATGCCAGCAGTGAGAATAGTAACCAAGAATTATCTGTTGGCAGTTACTAAACGACAATCATCTTGTTGTCAACAACTTCGGAACATTATTAAGCAGAATAATAAATTAAAAATTGGCAGTCCGGCTTTATCAACCCCACCTACCATAACCGTTTTATTTTATTACTTTTAAATGAAAATTATTTTCTTCAATGATTTTGATTAAAAATAAAATTGGGTTATAAAACATGCGAAACTATAGTTATTGGGAGCCTGTGTTACATATCTATCCTGCAGTGTGTTGGTGGTTGAATGACAGTTACACTAAAGGCTGGTTCACCCACAAAAATTTTGTTCCGAAACATTTTTTTTATATGTAGTTTGAGAGAGAGAGAGAGAGAACTACATATAAAAAAAAATGTTTCGGAACAAAATTTTTGTGGGTGATCCAGCCTTAAAAGAATACAAAAAAGTTCAATGAATATACTGATATCAAAAGAAGGCAGAGGATGTAATGAAAAAAATTAAATATTCCTAAGCACGAATACAGTTATATTGCATCTATAATTTTTATTATTATTATTATTATTATTATTATTATTATTATTATTATTATTATTATTATTATTATTATTATTATTATTATTATTATTATTGTTATTATTATTATTATTTTAATTATTTTTTAATTATTTTATTTTTAAATAAATAACATTTTATTTTTAAATAAACAAAATTTTAATTTAATATTGTGTGTATGAATGGCTATAATTTTATAGTAATTACAGATTAAAGAATTTAACTTTAAGAACAAGAGTGCTATATTCGGCTATGCCGAATTTTAAATACCCATCACCATCTTTGTAGTGATTAAATTCCAATCAAAAAAGCAAATATTGGGTTGAAAGAGAATTTAAAATTAAAAAAATTTTGGTATTGCATATACATATACATATACATATATATTTTAACATAAAAATGACATCGGCCCTTAATGGGTTAAGCGTTTTTAAAAAATTGTAGTATTACCTTAAAGGCCTCTTTAAAAGCTTTAAAATGATACCTGTATTGATATTTAACAATATTTAAAAATTTCAGAGCACCGTAACTCGGAAACTATGGGTGAGATCCAATTTTTTCACTTGATGTCTTTTTCTGATTTTTTAATTCGCTAACGTTTCATATATTTATTTTTTTGATTGTAGTTACTTTATTGTTCCAAATGACATGAAAAAATTAGAGGTAGGCGTGGTGTTTTGCCTGCTGATTTTCAATAGCACCTCTTTCGACACTATATCGAAGACTTATATAATCTTTACCATTTTAATTATCTTGTACTTCAACCATAGATAAATAACGATTACCAAAAAGTTAAAACGTGCATCAGAGAAAATTTGACATCTGCCAAGAAAATAATATGTGTCCTCAAATTCATTAAGATCTTGAAAACGGCCAGCGTTTAAAATGAGTAACACTCCGTTGGCTTCAGAATCAAACTTACAAGGTAAGGTGAGTAACGATCACAAAAATATTGTTGTATGTCATATGATAAAGTAGAGTAGATATTATGGAAACGTAAGTTTCTGTTATTTTTTCGAGAATTTTGAGGTCAAAATTTCTTAACTAAACAAGTATGAGTTTCTACTTTAATTGGAAATCGGTTCGCCAAATTTTAATATCAAAAGTAGTCTTCACTTAGCTACACAATAAGGCAACCAGTAAGAAGTTTATCTAACCGCTTCCTCTGCTAACATTCGTAGAAGTCTATTTGATGTTAGGTCGATAATCTTTTCAAGAAATAACTCAACTGCTCTTTGACTTCTTGCAATCTATGGAAACCCCCATACCTGAGCGCCATAGAACCTTATAAATTTTGCAGCCGTATTAAAAATTTTTAATTTGTTCGAAAAATGTTGTCTTCGTTTGCGATTTCAATTTAAATTTCTCTATATTTCAAAGAGAGGTCATGACTAATTCTCGTACCAATTCTGAAAACCATTATATTGGACTGATCGAAGTAAATAAACAAAGCATTTATCATTTGCTGCAACATAATTGGAGAGTCTGATGATACAACAATAACACAATTGTTCTACTGTCTTGATGTTTAAGTTACAAGTTTTATTAAAAATAAAAATTATATTGCAACGAAATATTATTTTATTAACAAGTAAAATACGACTGTTATCATTTACACAGTATTAAAAATTATTACAACATCAAAACGTTTATATGAGAGGAAATAAATCGGCTCGTTTTAAGACAAGAAACAAAAAGCACAACGATAAAAATTCCTGCATTAATTTCAAATCAATTTTGTTCACAGCTTAACGCTTAAATTAATATTAAAAAGATTACAAAACTAAATATGAAATGTAAGAAGAAGAAGAAGAAGAAGAAAAAAAATAATAAACAGCTGGGTGTATGTAAAAGATTAAAGAAGAAGTGTTAAAGACACCAACACCAAAAACAGCAGCTAGTTAAAAGGTTATTGTTGATCAAAAATATAACTTGAATTTAACATTTTTAAAATTTATTGTTTAGGGAGGAGAGACTTTTTTTTCTTGTTTTTTTGTAAATAAATACAAAAGAAACCTGCTATAAAAAAGATTTACAAGTCCAAGTGAAATCATTTATCATGCTTAATTAAAGCAGAAACACAATATAAAGATGTTATAGTCATATATTTTAATAAAAAAAAAAAAACACTGAAATACAAAAAATAAAATGACCATTTGACTAAAGCATTTTTAAAATTTAATTTATAGTTAACCCAAATGCTAAAAAGACATTTTGTTACACATATTTTGATTTAATTTTAAGATACAGCTTCATCTGTCGTAATAATCTTTTTGTTTATTAAAAAGAAAAAAAAAAAAAAAAGATTTATAACATATTATATTGTTGTTAAAATTTATTAAATCACAATTCCTTGAAATTCATTAAATATTAATTTTATAAATACAAAATTC
Source organism: Gymnosoma rotundatum (assembly GCA_916610165.2). Taxonomy (NCBI): domain Eukaryota; kingdom Metazoa; phylum Arthropoda; class Insecta; order Diptera; family Tachinidae; genus Gymnosoma; species Gymnosoma rotundatum. The sequence goes on from OU744338.1 coordinate 128,666,598, forward strand.
GTTTCATTGTTTTCAACTAGTTTTTCTTATAAGTTTTGTTTTATTTTTTTTTGTAATTTCAGGAATTTCCTTTAATTAATGTGGTGTGATTTTTGTATAAATTTAAACGTTAATTCTTAAGAATTTTTTTTCTAATGTATTTTATTAGATCAATCAGCGATTTCTTGTTAAAACAAAATTATCTATTTACAGTGAATTAATTTCATAGCAATTCGTTCACACTAAAAATAATTAAAATCAACAATTTTTCTAAAGCTAAAGTGAGTAAAGATTAGCTTGCGATAACGAATAGAAATTATGCTACAGATATATTGGCGAATTTACAGTTAAATTTTTAAAGTCTGCTACTATGAGCAGATGGTCTTAAACTTGCATTCATATTCTAAGCAAAAATACTTGTAATGGCAAATAATTATATTGTTAATTAGCTTTCTAAAACCGAATGGTATGATTAACTGACATTTTTGTTGATAATGATTTTTGTTTTTTTAATTTAAAAAAAAAAAGTGAAAATGTGAAAAGGATGAGTAACTCCATTGCGGTACTTAACATGTTAAATGTTAATACATATAAAATTAACGATTTCTACTCTTGCACTATAAAAAAAACGTTGCGATTTTTTGCGCCTTAACCACTGTTTACTAGTATAAGACCCACTCCAAAAAAGGTTATTAATTCCTTTCTTTCATGCTTCCACCTGTACTTAATGCTGAGGAGGATTCAGATTCGGAAGAAGTTTTTGAAAAATCAGACGAAGAAAGGCCATGGCACTCATCATCATCTTAGTGCGATGAAAAAGTGTTTTTAATTAAATTAATTGTTATAATTATAAATAAAATTTACCGTTAACATTATAAACAAGCTATTACGATGAATAAATTAATCAGATAAATAAAATACTATACAATAACAAATTCCAAAAAAAATTTTGAAAATAAATGAAAATTTCATTCATTTATAAAATCGATAGTTCGAATCCTGGTTGGGGAAAAAAAATTAAAAATTAAAAAAATTTTTATAATAATGTTTTTGGGAGACGAGGATTGGTAAGGCATTGAAAAGCTTATTAATGAATATTTTTAGAAAATTGGCACAAACACCAAAATCTTTTTTACAGGGACGTATTGGGGGGTGGGATTGGTGGGAGACCTTCCCCTGTCTACACAAATGAATTTCTATGGTTTTTTAAATATTTTATAACCGCCCACAAAAAGGAGCGGGGATAAAATAGTATTTTAGAATCTTTTAAATCAAACATTAAGTTTTCAAACATTATTTGACGTTAAACGTTATAATTGATAAACAAAATTACAAGAAAATTAAAAAAAAGACTTCCATTTTTCAGAGGTAAGAATAGTTTTTCTTAGGAGAACTTTTTTTTTCCTTGGTACGATTTTTGTAGTTTTCTAGTTTTAACAGCCTGTAACCATTACAGATTCTGCTGTCAAGTTTTATTAATCTAAGGGCACCCATGTGCGTCGAGAATATTTTACCTAAACTATGATTTCTAGCTTCATTCTAATTGTTTTAATTAAGAAGGAAAATCCTTATTAACTCTAGAAGAATTTGATACCCAACTGCAATGTTGTAAAACGTGGTCACTGAGAAAGGCACTGGCTAACGACTTAATAACTTATGATCAACATATTGCTATATAATGCTTTCTTAGATCTTGTCTTCTAAACGCAAAAAAATATTTATCAACTCTTTTAATCCCTTTTTAATTGTATTCTTGTAGAAATTTTCGGGATCGTGCTCTAGCTATTAATTGATCAAGCAAATATTCTGTAAACTTTTTAAGCCCTAGGATTTTATCAAAATTCCAGGTAAGTATTTTTTTAACGGGATTTTGCTTGTTTAAATTAGTATTTCGGAGCCACAGTCAAAAGCGAAATTGAATGTGTTACTCGTTTAATACGGCCAAATATATATGTGGGAGGATCAAGGAAGTATCATCCATTTTACAAAGTTTAGATCATGTAAAACGATCAGGAGACATTTGCATCATTGAACAAAAAGGGTCTAGAAGGGGCGAGTATCTCAAAGTTATAATTTTCAATCTTGACAATACCCGACCTCATAATAAGTTAAGGCTGTTGTACTCAAAAAAGTAATCATGTCGATTTAAAAATGATTAGCCTGGGTTCAAGCCCTGCGGCTACCCAAAAACAAAATCAATGTTTGCGTTTTCTATTTAATGACATAAATACATATTCAGAAATTATCTTTACAGCTCGCAGCCTCCTTCGTCGACTTTATTACATAGCACTTTCGTCGGCGAAATAAAATAACTAATAAAATGGATAATTGGTAAAAAAAAAAGCAGCCGTTTAAATAACCATATTTGGCGGCTGTGTCATCACTGCCCATTAAATTAACGTCGATGGCAGTGTTAAGCAGAAAAAAAAAATAAATAAAACTTTTCTCTCTATCTCTCTACTGGCTTATCTCTGCTCTATCGCTTTCCTTAAGAATGTAGCACGGTTAAAAAAGTAATTAAATAGGCATTTTTGCCTAAAGTGTTACTTCTCTTAAACAAAAACATCAACAAAAATGTGCAGATAATGGGAAGTCTTGCTTATGCTGTCATATAGCTCACACACTGCACCTTCTGAATTAATTCTAATTGTAGTCAAAAGGGTTTGGAAATTGATGCATTTCATAACTAATTATCAAAAAAAATTTTTTCATTAGTTTCTGGCCTTAAAAAAATTAGATGTGACTTTGTGATGGAATCCATAAATTGCCACTTACATAGAAGCGAATCTTAGTTAAACAATATTTTGTATTGAAAAGATTCTACCTTTAAATAGAATTATTTTTTAATTTTATCCAGAACATCGATGAGAATTAATTTAATGAAGTTTTCTTTAACTTACCGCGCACAGAGAGACAGAATAAAAATATTTTGAAAATAATTCAGCCATTTGTAAGAGGGTAAGACGATTGATCTAGAATTTTTACCTGGATAGCAGAGGAGCATCTGAGCTTGCCTTCTAAAGTTGAGTACCATGCAGTGTCCATGGGTGGCGCTTTGTGGTCTTCAATTTGGATACCTTGTACCTAAAAATTTTTCTAGTTCTTGGCATTTCTTCAATTATTTTGGATCAATCGGCTGAATTCTTTACAAATGGCTGAGTTATTTTCCAAATATTTTGATTCTGCCTCTTTAATATATATTTTTTTTCTTTCATTTTCATATATTTTTAATTATAAATTTAAATTGTCTTTTCTTAAAAATTGTTGAAATAAAGAGCCAAGATACGACGAAGGTCATTTTAACATTCCTTGGTTATAATTGAAAAGTAAAAATCTTATTTTTTGATACTGTTTTATAATGAGGAGTTTTATAACAAAATAAAATAATTCCACTATTTTTATTTTTTTACCGAACATTATTCTACATACATTCATCTATATACCATTATAATTAAAATTGTCCCAGGTCAATAATTATATTGTTTTTCACTAAGATGTATAATGCTTTAGACCAAAATGAAATAATAATTTCATATTTATATAATAAATAACTTCAAGGTATTTATTAAATCTTAAACTTAATAATTCTTGCAAAAAAAACCGACTATAAAACAGATTTCAGCTGTCTGTCTATAACGGCTCAAAACTATGGCAATATACATCACTTATCAATACAGGGTCTTTGTTAATTTTAAACGCCTGGCCATATACATTTAATTTAATGAACTATTGAGGCACCCTTTAATTCATTATTTTAAATATTAATTCTTAATATAACAATGATCATAGTAATCGATATTGTAACCAATTTTCAAGACTTTGTTAAAAACGCCCATACAGGCCAATTTGCGTCACCTATGGGGACTTCATTTAATTTTTAGATATATTTTTTGTATGACTTTTAGCCGGTGGGAGCCTTTTTTTCATATTTAAGTGGCGCCCTTCATGGTTCATAATACACTTAAAAAACAGGTATGTTGTATGAGGACACCCTTTAATTTTTAATATTATTCAATCTGTAAGCAGCATCTTTAAAATAAAAAAATTTTTTTTCAAAATCGGTTCAAAATCGGTTAAAAAGATTTACTTGCTTTTTTTTAATTTCTCTGATTGTCGGTTGTTTTTAAAACTCATTACTTTTCGTGGTAGATTCAATACAGTAACATCTACTTTTGATTAAGAAGCTTGTGTTTCTAATTTTGTGCATTTTATTAACAAGAATCAGCTTTTTAAATTTTGTCTGATTGTCGGTTGTGTTCTAAAACAACTGATTTTTATGGCTAGTTTAGTATGGTAGCATTTACTTTTGAATAAAAACTAATAATGGTAAAAGTTATATTTTAGTAATGTAAATCTGCTTATTCTTAATTTTGTCTGATTGTCGGTCGCATTTCAAAACTATTTAATTTTATGGTTAATTCAATATAAAAACTTCAACATGAGATTAACTTAATTTAAATATATTTTAATATTTTATTTAAATTAAATTTTTCTAATTTTTTGCATTTTGTATGATTGTCTGTTAATCATTGATTTTATAACATTATATTTTTTAGCGTTCAAGATTAGTAGAAAATTAATTTAAATTTTTTATTTCATTGCTATGATGAATTTTTTAGTGTTTTTTTTTTTTAATTAAAATTCCTATAAAATTTGTCTGATTGTCGGTTTACATAAAAAATCTAATTTTTGTGCTTAATCTTATATTTTATCAGTTATTATATTTATATAGTGTAAAATTATTTTTTTTTAATTTTTTAGCTTTACTTTTTTATATATTTTAAAATGTCTGATTGTCGGTATGTCTGAAATTGCTTAATTTTCTAAGATTACTTATTTTTTGCTGGAAAAGCCTATTTTTATACAAAGAGTTCTAAGCCATGATAATTATGGAGTTTATTTTATCTGCTCTTTTTCAAATTTTCTAAATGTATATGACTGAACTCGGCAGGGGCAAACATTTAAAAAAAGATCAGCATTCAGACGAATTGATAACCTCCTTCTTTTATTGAAGTCGGTTAAAAAAGAAATTTTCTCAATAAATCAACCCAGAGAAAACTGTAAAATAAAATATGACACAAATTTACTTTAAAGTAATGGCCTCCTTGTTCACTTGCAGAAGTTTCTCTCGGTGTATATTTCCAAATATTAAAGTTAGAGCAGTACCTAAAGAATATAAATGATCTATCAGTGCTTTATGTAGCGCATTATCTGTATCTAAAATAGTCAATTAAAAGCTTTAATTTATATAATTATAGAAAAATCTCAATAATCAGTTTAATCTGTAAATACGTTTTTTTTTTAATTCTAAAAAAAATCAATTTTTTTCTCGCTTCTAATGTCAATTAAAAAATAAACTTAAATTCACACCTTTATTATATAAAATTATAACAAAGATTCCAGCTAAAAATAACTTTGATATTTTCTTTGGAACATTTTTTATTAAATTGAATTAATAATAGTACATTGTAGAGTTAGTGACTAATTAAATAAAATTGTTTTTTTTTTTATCAATATGAGCTTAAAAGGTAGCAGTTTAATTTAATCTTTACCATATCTGCTGGTTGAGTGTTGTACATAAGTTTGTATTTTCTGAAAATTATTACCAGTTTAATTTTTTTTTTGTTTTTTTTTACAGATATAAAGTTGTCAAGATATTATTTTACTTTGTTAGCGTAAAAAAAAGACCACCTGTTGTTATGAAAAAATTAATTCTAATAATTTGTTTGAAATACTGCAAGACTAATAAATTTTGACTTTCAACTGTCAGAAATATTAAAAAAAAATGTTCTTGCAGCAAGCACTGCGTTTGCTATACATTTAACAGTCTTTGCGTACACGATACAGGTGAATAATGATGATGTTTTTGAAGTTTAAAATAAACACAATTTTGTTATTTTTCTATAAAGAATGTCGATTGAAAACAATATTTACATTTTATATATTTAATTCAGTAATTAAAAACGCTTAACTGTTTTTAATGCATATTTAGTTGCTTAACTGTTGCTGTGGAAAAATGTACAGCAAAACAAAAAAAAAAAAAAAAACAAAAATGCCAAAAAAAAAAAAGAAAGAAACGCATTTGCTTAAGTTTACTATGTGTTTCTTCATGCAGCAAAGCAATTAATCTGAAAACGTTTGCTGTTGCTAGAGCAATCAGTTTTTCTGTATTTTTATTTATGCTTTTGCTTAACTCTTTACTATGAAGTTCTGGCTGACTATGATTGCTGTTTCTTGCTGTAACTCGCTGCTTTTTATCCCTTTTAACATTGGAAACATATTTACGTACGTAAATGGTGTTTTTTTTTTTTTCTTAAAAAGCAACAGCAACTTATTGCTTAAGTAATAGCAAACATCTTTAATATAAAAGCTTTGCTTATTGCTTAGCTACTGAAAGAAACAGATAGCCAGCTGAACCAAATGCGTGTCTTTCTTTTTTTTTGGATTTGATTTTTGCTACTGCTTCTATTATAATTAAATGTTTAGTAAATGCTGAGACATTTAGTTTTTTTATTTGCTGAAAAAAATAAAAACGAAGCAAAGATTTTAGTGATGTTGCTATTTTTAAGCCAGCACACTTTCAACACTGATTTAAATACACAGGGAATAGTTCACATAATGTCACCACAAAATATCCACGCATTATTAAATAATGCTTTTTCTTCAAGCGGCTTTTATAAGTCGAATATAGAACCAATAAAATTACAGGACAGTGTAGTTTAAACCGACTTAAAAAAGAAGGAGGTTATCAATTCGTCTGTATGTTGCTTTTTTTAATTTTTGCGCCTGCACAACTGATTATGAAATTTTTTGTGTTTTTATGGATTATGCTTACAGATTGGGCCGCGTTTTAAAAACACTTCATAATCTTAAAAAATAAATGGTGTCCCAATATAACATACATATTTTTTATGTGTATTATGAAGTGTTAAGGCGTATCACTATAGCTTTCAATAGCATAAATTAATAAAAAAATTAATATAAAAATTAAAGGGTGTCCCCATAGTGACTGAAAGATATCTGTCTTTTGAAGCGTTATGTACAAACGCTTGAAATTGGACAGAACATCGATTACTTTGAACGTTATAGTACATAGTATTAATATTCAAAATTGTAAATTAGAGGGTGCCCCAATAGTTCATTTAGTTTGATGTATATGGCCATACTTTTGAACAGTTGTAGACAGTTGCTTGAAATTTACAAAGAATCTGTATTGCTAAGTCCGCTTTATGAACAAGCTTCAAATTTAAATTTAGAAATTAAAGGGTGTTCCCAAAATTATTGTAATTTGCCATATGGGGCCGTATATTTTAAACCATTACATAGAAATACTTCAAAATAAGTAAGAATGTCCACTACTTTGTTTGGTATAATGAGAAGAACATTTATTTAAAGTTATAAATTAAAGGGTGTTGTGTTAGTTGATGTATTTTGATGTGTATGGTCAAACAGTTGTACACTTGTAGACAGATGAAATTTATAGAGAACCTTTATTACTAAGTCCGCTACAGTAGCAAGTGTAAAATTTGGATTTGAAAATTAAAGGGTTCCCCAATAGTAAATTTGATTTGATGTATGTGGCAAGACTTTTGATCCATTATATAGAGACAGCTGAAATATACAAGGAACCCGTATTACTATTTTGGCTATAACAACATGTATACAATTTAAGTTCGAAATTAAAGGGTTTTTCCAAAATTAACGTAATTTGACAAATATGGCTGTATCTTTTGAACCGTTGTATACAAACACTTCAAAATTGGACATAATGTCCACTACTTTGCTTAGTGTAGAAAGAAGTATAAATATTTTTGATTATTAATTAAAGGGTGTTACAATAGTTAGTATAATTTAATGTATGTGGCCAAACTTGTGAACCGTTATACACAGACAGTTGAAATTTATAAAGAATCTGATGGTTAAATCTACTAAAGCAACAAGTATCAAAGTTGAATTTCAAAATTAAAGGGTGTCCTTATAGTAGCTGTAATTTGATATTTATTACTTGATTTAAATTTGAGAATGGCTTGAAAACACAAAATTCGTCAGCAGCAGTAGGTGAAATGAGATTTTTTTTTATCAAAACTCCTCAAGTAGTTCTAAAAAGTTTTGTTGAAAGATATTTCACAATCTCCAGAAAGTCTCTATAAAGTTAATCCTGTGTTGCTTGGTGATTTTTCTTTTACTCTAAACTTTTCAAATGGATGTTCAAACTTAGTTTTTTTTTGTGTTTCAAAATTAATCAAACACAGCGTAGTAGCTCTAATTAAATCTGGTTCTTATTTAGAAAAAAAAAAAATTATAGGAAGTGCGAAAAGAAGAATTCATTTAATTTTTCTTTATTTTATGATCTGCTAGAAATTCTAACCATAAAAAATTGATTTAGTTACTAAAATCAGTTTTTATAGCAACAACTTGGCAAAACATAATTAATTTGCTTTAGTGCATGTTGCTTAAGTCTTACGTTTTTGTATTTTATTTATTTATTTTTTTTTATCTGCTACACACACATTTTTATTATTCACACCTTTTCTATAGTGAGTATTTAACTTTAGTTTTAAATTTTATTTTTAAGAATAACTCTAATTTCTTGCTTTAATCGTGTTAAAAAATTTTAAAAACAAACTGGCAGCAAAACAAAAAAATAAAAATCAATGAAATTTGCAATTTTAATTTTGGTTCGTAGTACCACTACGCCTTAATCTAGGATAATGTTAAAACATGTAGTAAAATGTAAAAGTTTTTTTTTTGGCTTGAACATGATATAAAGATTTTAATCTTGTCTAAGGTTATAAACTTCTACTACAACGTCTAGTTTAATTCCCATAGTATGTTACTTGAAACAATTTGGTTTTTGTTTTTGTTTTGGTTTTTTTTACTAATACCGATTGACCACTGAACAATTGAATTTTAAACATTTTACATCATGTTAGTAGATAAAAGTAGTTTAAAGCAAAAAAAGATGCCATTTTTTATATGTGTTTTTTTAATGCAAAAAAAAAACTCCTAGAAATCCTTTTGCATGCGCTAGGAATAACGCAATCTGAAAGCAAAGCAAAAACCACCTTTAAGATATGCCGCCGCGCCGCCACAACTAATTGGATTTCTCTCTAGGGAGAAATCTTTATGTTAAACTAAATAGTATAAACAAGTAAAACAAAAAAGAGCATCCGAAATCAGTTTAAATGTTGCTTTACTTAGTGTCTGCTTGTAGTGGAATCTATGGTTATTGTGCGAAAGAAAAAACAATAAATGTTTTACCAATTTTAAATTATGTAAGATTGTTAAACTTATGTTTAGTTACTGCATCAACAATAGCAACAAAAACTAAAACAACAGCACAGCAACAGAAATACTCTTTAATCGATAATGTCTTGATCAGCAACTTTTAAAGTTTTTGTTGGTCATTTAGAGTTTTTTTTTTTGTACCGTGCACCACAAGAAGTTGAAAATGAGTAAAACTAAGTTTATCTTTCCGTTTGTGATTTCTACAATATCCATTCCCAAACCCATAAAGTAAATATATTCAGAGTTCTTATGCTTAGCGAATTCGATCGAGCGATGGCCGTCTGTCCGTCTGCGTTCGGGTTGAAATCAACTTTGCCAAGGCAATAGGTAATTTAGAGAAAACCTAAAAACGCCAATCGATCAGACATTGAAGATTAGCATGATCGGTCCATGTCCTTCGAGGCAGCGGGTAAAACACCATGTCTGCTTCAAATTTTTACATATAATTTGGAACACATCTAGTTTAGTAAAGTAACTCCAAGAAAAAAAATATATGGGGCTATAGAAAAGTAAAACATCATAAAAAAAGCATCAAGTGAAAAATTGGCCCATATTTTCCCAGTTAGGGGCCTCTGTACATTTCATTGAAAAATACGATTGTTCACTATATTTTTTTAAATATCAATATGAATATCATTTAAAAGCTTTTGAAGATATATTTAAAGTAATAATATTTTTTTTTAATGCTTAACCCATTAAGAGCCGATGACATTTTTATCTAAAATTATATATATATGCAGTATCAATTTTTTGTTTTTATTTTTTAATTCTCTGTCACCCCAATATTCGCTTTTTTTATTGGAGTTACTTCACTGGACTAGATTTACATAGATGGTGAAGGGTATTTAACATTCGTTATACCCGATTATAGCACTGTTACTTGCTATTATTAATTTTTGTAACAGTAGGACATTAAACATAAAATTTAAACAAATGAACGAAATTGTTTTAAGAAAAATATCATGGTTTAAGTATAAAGCAGTTTCGTAAGTAGCGAGATATTATTTAATATCTTTACAATTAAACAGATTCCTATATGATATAAGTAGCCTCTTATTTTTGAAAATAATATTTTTAACCGACTTAAAAAAAAAAAGAAGGAGGTTATCAATTTGACTGAATGTTGCTATTTTTATGTTTGTGCTGCCATAACTCATTAATTTCTGGATCAATTTTGAAAATTTCTGCTTTCTTTGAAAGGTGATGCTTACAAATTGATCCCGTTTTAAAAACAGTTGATAATTTTAAAAAATTAAGGGTTGTCCTTAAACCGCTAAGGGCACTACTTTAAGATTAAAATAAAATCTGCGTTTCACTATAATTCCCAATAGCAAAAAGTAATATAAAAATAAATCTAAAATTTAAAGGGTGTCCCATAGGTGACCTATATGGTTCTATCTTTTAAACCGTTACAGACAAATGCTTAAAAGGTGGTAATTAGTAATTATTAATATTGAAAATTACAAATTAGAGGGTGCCCTAATAATTCATTTAATTTGATATATGGCCATACTTCTGTACATTTATAGACAGACGTTTAAAATGTACAAAGAGCCTGTATTTCTAAGTCCGCTATAACAAGAAGTATAAAATTTGGATTTGGTAATTACAGGGTATCCCAATAGTTGATGTAATTTAAGCTGTGTGGCCAAACTTTTAAACCCTTGCATACTAACAACTTAAATCTGTTTTGAAGTCAGTGTTATTTGCTATAATTATTTTAATTATTATAATGTTGGTTTATCATTTCTAATTATTTTTTTATCTTTATTTCTAATTCTTTTTTTAATTGCTCTCACTCCTACTAAAGCATAGGACGCCAAAAAGAGCATTCCTTCATTTGAACCAGTTTTGTGCAATAGACCTAAGTTCATTCCAAGATATACTCAGTTGGTTCATTTCGGATTCTGTTGAACGTCTCCATGTTAAGCGTGGTCTGCCGCTTCCTCCACCATCTTGCTGAAATGGGTTCCATCTAAGAGCTTGTTTAGAAACATCATTGTCCTTTCGACAAAGTGTGTATCCTATGCATTGACACTTTCGTTTACGTATCTCAGTTACTTCTTGTTTTTGATTTCTCCTTACTAGTAACTTAGCATTTAAGATCATCATAGGCCAAAAGATGCGTAAAGAATGCACCGAGTATGCTTAGTGGCAGTGGTTAATATAACCTCGAAGTCGCCTTGTTATGTCGTTTGTAACTTTCCAGGTTTTACTTCCTAATATGAGCACCGACTAATCATTTGCTGCAAAAATTCTCAGCTTTGTGGATTGGCTGAATTTTTTACTTTGTCAGATTGGCGCCAGTATGCCAAAAGATGATTGATTATACTAGCGACTATATTCAGTTCGGTTCCTTTATTTGCAGTGATCTCGCTCCTAGATAGCAGAATTGGTCACTTGTCTCAAATGTTTGGTTTCTAATCGACAATAGAACTGTTGTTGTACCGATGCTTAGTGTTTTTGTTTTGGTTGCATTTATTTTTATCCCTGTTGATTGCACCTATTCCTGGAGTTTTATAGTTGTTTGCTTAAGATCAATAAGCCTGTGTGAGAGTAAGCAAATATCATCTGCTTAGGCAGAGGTAACTATTGTTGATTTGCCATTGTATCCCCTGCCTTTTATTCTCAATACCTTTGAGAGCTTCTTCCATAACCACTAGGAATAAAAGAGGTGATAATATGCAAACCTCGCGCACGTCATATTTTACCATAAATGGATCAGAAAGATTTTCATTATGAAGGGCACAGCACCAGGCATGCTCATAGCTTTCTTTAATCAAAGTAAATAATTTCTCAGGAACATTTCTTCTTCGCAGGGCTAACCAAATACATTCTCGGTTAAACGAGTCGAAAGTTTTTTCGACGTCTATAAATAGCAATTACAGTTTTGAATTGAACTTAACGCACTGTAGATGATCCGCAAAAATTAATATGGTCAGCGCAAGAGGAGCCACTGCGAAAGCCAGCTTGGCATGAGCTGATAGTTGATAACTAAAAAAATTAATGATTGTATATCAGCTGTTAAAACTATATAATTGTATAAAAACCTGACTGATATTTTTTTAGATATTACAAAACTTTAAGCTTTATATTTACATGGCTTCAAACTTTATTTGCTGTGTTATGAAAAACTAACATCCAATATAAAAAAATATTGCTTTTTAATTTGGTGTCTTACTTTTCACTGTGCATCATGCTACAAACTGAAATGCATTACAACTTCATGTAATTGTAATATTAAAGCAAATTCTAACATAAATCAAAAATAAAAAAAATATATAAAGAGAGAGAGCAAAATTCACAAACATCCCATAGATGGTTGCTCAACTCGTTGGGATATATTTGTTTCTAATTTATTTATTTTTTCATTTTTTATTTAAAACAAGAATTGGGTGTTGTAGGTGAAATATAGAAACCAACAACTGAATAAAAAAAGGCGCGTGCAAAGGGGCAATTAATTTGTATTGTGAACAACCCACTAACATGCACATTTAACAAAATATGTTTTTATTCTTGTTTTTAGTCTAAAATATTTTGTGATGTTTTCTTAAGATGCTGTTCTTGTTACAGAGTAATAATGCCGCATTAAAAGTGAAAAATTTAATTTATTAAAACAATGTTAAAGTTAATGTTATTCAATGTTAAAAGTTTTAAACATTATAAAATATTTAAAAACTTAACGAACACGAGGTTTAGGGTATTATTGCAGTTTTTAATGACTTAAATAGTATTTTAATCTTTCGATTTGCTCTACTATTTATTTCTTGACTTAATGAGCTTAAAAATTATTTCTGTTTGTTTGCTAATTTAGTTTCAAATTTCGTTTGGTTTAGCGTTCCTAAAGCTCTTATCTAAAACAAGTGTCAATATTAACAAAAATGCATTAATTTTCCATATATTATGACCGTAAATAACTTATAATCGAACATATCAATCTTATGACAACAACATTTCAACATAATCCTTCATCTCGTTGCAACAAATACCAGTACAGATACAAACAAAAAAAAAAAAACCTAAAAATACAAATCCAAAATCGTATTCTACCATCATCTATCAAAGTCAAAACAATAAAGAAATCTTTCATGTCTTTCACCTTTCAGCTCTCCTTGCTCCACAACGTTTATTCAAACGTGAGTTTTACGCATTTGTATTGAAGTTGTAAAACAATTGGCCACAGCTCAGAAGAATAAAAGACGAAAAACGTTTTTGTTTATTTTTGATATAATAGATATGCAAATTTTCTTTTCAATTTAGTTCGTTTGGTTAGATAGTTTTGTTCCTAGTATGACAATTTTAAAACACCAATCTTTTAAAAGCTAGACTAACAAGAGCATCTAACACAAATTTGCATATGAAAATTACCCAGCAAACATATATGTAAAAAGAAAAATATAGAAAATTATTTTAGAATTTAAAGGCATAATAATTTTAATTTTAAACAAGTAAGAGTGCTATATTCAAATAAAAAACAAATATTGGGATGACAGAGATTTTAAAAATAAGCAAAAAAAATTAAGTACTATAATTTTATATAAAAATATCATCGGTTCTTAATGGGTTAATTATTTTTAAAAATTTTAGAATTTCCTTAAAGATCTCTTCAAAAGGTTTTAAATGATATCCATATTGATATTTTAAAAAATATGGTGCACAATCGTACTTTTTCATGAAAAGTTCAGGGGCCTATAACTCGAAAAATGTGGGCGAGCGCTAATTTTTTCACTTAATATTTTTTTCTTATTTTTTGATTATTAAATAAAAAAAAAAAAACAAAAATAAGTACTCCATATAATTTTACATAAAATTGTTGTCGGCTGCTAAAGGGTTAAGCATTATTAAAAAATTTTAGCTTTTCCTTTAAGTTCTCTTTAAAAGCTTTTAAATGATACCCATGTTGATATTTTAAAAAATTAGAAAATTTCAGAGGCCCGCAACCTGGAAAATATGGGCGAGCGCCAATTTTTCTCACTTCATATTTTTCTCTCATTTTTGATTATCTTTCTCTTTATATATTTGTTTTTTGAGGCAGGTGTTATCTTTTACTGGCTGCCTCGAAGGACACGGACCGATCTTGCTTTCAATAGCAAAATTTTCAAAACTATGTCTGATCTATTGGCGTATTTAAATTTTCTCTAGCTAATCTAGTGCCTTCGCAAAGTTGGTTTCAACCGGAGAACGGACGGACATCGCTCAAGATGCACAAGAACTCAGAGTATATATGCTTAATGATATCGGTAATAATACACAGAATAATCGTTGTTTTGCCTACTAAAACTTATTAAACTTTTAATTGCCCCAATTATTTTGTTAATTGAAAAATTAATGCAAAAAATCTAATCGAATAATTAATTGCAGTATTAGAGAATTTAATTAGAACCATTTGCATGTTTCAAAATTTAAATTTTTATTAAACTTTTAATTGACTCAATTATTTTGTTAATTGAAAATTAAATACAAAATATCTAATCAAATTACCAATTGCAATAATAAAGAATTTAAAAAGAACCATTTGCATATTTGATTAAAAATAAATAAAATAATTTTTTAATTAAATAAATAATTGAATCAATTAAAAATTTAATTAATTTTCAATGTTAAAAAAATAAAACCTTTAGTAAGAGAAAGAATCTATTCTAATCTACATCCAAAGCTTAAAAAGTTTGTAAAAAAAAGTCTAAATAAAAAAAGATTTATTTTCCAACTTCTGCATTTACTGGGTTATTACACCTCTACCTTCTGCTTACTATGGGAAACTGTTGTTTAATTCTTTTTTTTTTTTTTTTTTTATTAAATTACCTTGCTCTGTATGCATACATATATGAAAATTGCTGCAATTTTCTTCTTGTTAGTGACAAAAAACCGCCCGCAATTGCTGTCATTTCAACCAAAATGATGCTGAATATGCGACACATTTCGATCACTGTCAAAGTGTCAGTGAAAACATTTGTGACAATATATTGTATTGTAAATTTACGCAGCATACTTACATACACCACTTCTGCTTTAACATAAAATACAAATAAGAATAAACTTAAAATAAAGAAATTGTAGGTTTAAGTGAAAAAGTAAAGGAAAGAAATCAGCCCAGATAGATAAAAAAGGGCATAATTGTGGGTAGAAATATTTGAAAAAGGGGTTTATTATTTAATAAAAAGCATTAGAAAATAAACAAGCAATTATTTTTTTTTTAAGAAAAAAACAATAAAAATAAATTTTGTTTGAAATAAAATATAAAAATAATCTAAATTACATCCCTTCCTTTACTACGCCTCACTTAGAATTTGTCTTACTACTTTGGTACCAACATTTTGTGATATATTTGGGCAACTTTAGATTTTGTTTATTGTTTTTTTTTAGTTGGTAACAAAGGTAACCATATCGGAATATAAAGATTTTAATACTTGTATTTATCTTAGTAATGACTATATGTCAATATCTGATACTTGGTTTAATTTTAATTTGCCTTCTGCAGTCTTATTCTGTAAGTTGCTAAAGCTAAAACTCCATCGCTAAAAATCTAAAAAATCCATTTAGCGATTTTTAGCTGTAAAGGCAATTCTGTAATGTATATTGCTTAATTTGGCGATGTCTAAAAATCCAATTCGCCGTAAAATTGTCGTCGTCGCTAAAATTTTCTAATATTGTATTCTCTATTTCAAATAAGCGATTTTAAATAAAAAATAAATAAAATTTTTAGCAACGAATATTTTTGAGTGCTAAAATTTGGGTAAAACATTTACATTTTCTATTTGCGTTTTTTATGTAAAATTAATTAATTTTAGCAATGAAAGAGCAGGAATATATGCTAATTCACCATATATTCGCCAATTTAAATAATCAAAATCGGTGATTTTAATAATTTGTTCGGGATAATTAGCACAATTTTTTTGAAGGTAATAAATTTAATTTAAAATACGCGTAATTTAATTTTAAATGCTTATTATTTTTAATTTAAATCTATTTTTTCTTCAAAAATGTGTTGTGTTAACTTTTTTTACAAAATATTAGTGTAAAATAGTGTTGCATCTTGAAAATATGTTTCCATAATTGCGGCGGTTAATAATTCCATGGCTAACTGCAACATTTAATTTACACATTTTTTTATTCATGTACATACGTTTTAAGTGAGTATATTCGAAAGACTTAAAAAATTTTCTATAAATTTAAAATAATTTTTATAAATACATCATATACATATATTGAAAACTTTTTGTGGGTAAACGCTAATCATTGTAAGGAAAGCGAATCATAAAGTAAGGTAACTCTAATACGAAGCTGTCAATATATTTGTCTCTTTTCAACAGCGATTTATCAAAGTAGAGTAAAGGGATAATTATAGTGATAGGAAATGAATGTCAAAAGTTACCACATTATGTTTGTCTCTTTTTTACAGCAATTTATAAAAGTAGAGGGAAAGGGCAAGTATAGTGATAGCGAATTAGCTACGGCGAAAATATATAAAATTTTAGCTAAGCGATTATAGATACAGAATACAAATTTGGAGATATAGCTAAAATATTTGCCGTAATTTATTTTTAGCTTTTTAGCGATAGAGAATTAGATTTAGCTACGAGAATTACAAAATAAGGCTGCTGATTAAATAACATAATTCTCTCTTTTTTATTATCAAGAAAAATAAGTCTGGGAAATAAGAAAATAAAGCATAATTTGTGATCATCCGAATGAATTTTTAAACACTGAGACTAATGAGAAAAACCTCTTAAAACAGCGTATTCACAAGCAAAGTGTTTATGTTATATTTCACTGCCTACAAATAGATGTTATCTTAACGAAAATTGTGCTAAACACAAAAAAAGGTCAGGTATCTCTGAGATTCTTAAAGCGATAAACAGAGAAATTCGTCCTAAATTTTTACTATACGATAAGCTTCTTTGCTTTATCGAACACCTTAATGATAGGATCCAAATTATACTTTAAAGCGCCCGGTTATACGCACAACTAATTTTGTATATATTTTTAAAATCAATATAACAAAAAAATATTTCGTACAATTTTTATCCTTGAATAAATTATTACACAAAATTTAGTCCTTGTAACCAATTTACAAAATTTTTACATATTTAAAGCAATAAGGTTACAAAGGCAATGTTGTCTATTAGAAAAAAATTATATTTTGTCTTATATAAACACAGTTATACAAGCTGTTAATATCTACAAAACAAGGACTGTGCACTAGCTGCTTTAGTTAAGGTGCCTTTTTAATTGCTAATCAGAAAAAAGACCGCGAGTTCAAAGCCCAACAAGGCCTTGAATAGAAAAGCAATGTAGTTAAGTAGCTTCAAAGAATCGATAAATTTTCTGAGACATCTGTTATAGTAAAGAACAAATTACACATTATCAGAGCCGTGAGTAGAAAGGAAAAAATAATTTATAGGGATGTTGAATATTTTACTATATGTCCGTTTCATGAAAGGTTGTTTTGTTTTAATGAATTTCTTTGGTTTTTTGGGTAAAGTATATTCAAAAATATTCTTGAGAGAAGCAAAAATTCACTCATTGAATTGAAGGTTACGACATTTTTAGTAATTACTTCGAATTTTGTGTACCCGTATCTCCCCATTTTTATCTGTAGGCTCTCGTTTAGAAACGTATAATAACTCCCAAGTAATTGACATCAAAAGTTAGAGATTTTTAGAATTAAATTTTTCCAGGTACAAAAATTTTTTTTTTAAATAATTCGCTTGTTGGGGTATCCGCTTACCCACTCCTAGACAGAAAGGCTTTTGTTCTAAAAAAAAAATTTGTTTTACGGTTTAATTTACTTTATAAATAAGCAGTTGCACTATGTTAGTTTTCCCGATACAGGAAAATTTATTACTACCTCTTTTCTGGGGTAGCGTCACCGAACTTTTATAACTCCAGGCCTTGACTTTAAAATGCATTTTAGCCTTTGAGCTACAGCAAGGAATTAAAATTCTCCAAATATGATATAAATTTTAATTACTTCATATGTCGGATAGCAGTCACTCCTCTCCAATGTCTGCAGGCTTACGTTAGAAAAAGCACGGTTGCCGTGGCGTAAAATTTAGAAAGCTCTACTTCTGTGCTCTTCGATATATATTAATATTTTGAGAGTTTTATTATTTCAGTTACCTAAATTTAAGAAAATAAATGAAAACCTTAACATTTCTGTATTGGCTTCTTAAATAACTCTCATGTTGTTTTTGAAGTTTTTATACTTAAAGGAAATGATTTTGGTTTTTCTAAAAATTTGGATAAAGGTTTCCTGATGAGCTGGCTTAAGCAACCGGCGAAATACGTATAGATACCTGCTTTTCCAACCAACAAATAAATTGCATTTTTATTTAAAAATGTTATGGGATATTAGCATAATATAATAAATAATATTATAAAAATTCCCAAAATAATTTTTAAAATAGAAAACAATTTTATTTAAAAATTAATTTTCCCTCGAAAAAAAACTATATACATTAAATTGGTGGTGTCCCTCCCTTCTATTTATTATTATCCAGAATAGATTATAAATATTTAATATGTGTAGTATCCATCAGGTAAATTAGCAATAATGTTCTTGTGCGGTACCCATCTCATCACTTGCATAAGAGCTAGCCGTTGGTTTAAAACACACTTTCTTTCCGGTGTGCTGCATTTTATATTTAGATATTTCCAGTTTTAAAGTTCTCTAGATACGGAATATTTAATAAACACTATCAGTGTGGGGTACAAATCACTCCACACCAATATAACACGGGTTTTATTTAAAAATTAACTTTGCATTAGATTGTCAGAGTCTCTCTATTATAGTTATTAAAATCCAAGTTAGATAAGAAATACTTTGTATGTGCGGTACCCGTCTACAGACTTCACTATATCCAGGCTTTTTTTTACACTATTGCAATTCCCCAGGTATAAGAAAATTTTTATAAATTTTTATTTTGAGTACCCAGCACCCCAAAATCTATATGATAAGCCTGTTTGTTTAAAAACTTTCAAAGTCCCTTCGTTGTGGTTTTCCTGGTACAGGCAAAATTAAACATAATTTTTTGTGGGATACCCCCTTCCAACTACTATACAACTAGGCTTTTGTTTGAAATAATACTTTCCTCTCGGTGTAGATAATTCTATTATTTTAGTTCTCCAAATACATCAAAACTTATAAACTGATGGCTTGTTGGATACCCGTCACCGCACTGCTATGTATCTAGTCTTTTTTCAAAACAAGCTTTTCATTTTCTTCGATAGTTCCACTATTTTCGTTTCCCAGGAAGAGGAAAATTTATAAAGAATTTTTATATGTGCAACCCATCACTCCACATTTAGAGCTGGCAGACATTTGTTTACTCACACGTTAATATGTAGTTTTGTAGAGTTCCTCTATTGTAATTCTGCACTGCAGACATCAACATGTTTTAATACATGTTTCAGTGTTGCCGTTTGGTTATATTTTTTTTTAACTTTTCAAGGCTACACTTTAAATGTATAATTCTATTAAATTTGGCCAAATTTTTGTAACTTTTGGTAATAATATTGCTGAAAAAGTAATTGTTTCTTCATTTGAGGAAAGAACCTCACTGAAAGCTCTTTTTTTAAACATATCAATTTAATTTTAATAACAAAGGTTACACACTTGCAAATGCTACCAAATTTCCACATAAAAATTATTTCGAAATGAAAAAAAAAATGTTGCTGAAGTTGTACTATATTTAATTAGTGAAAAAACACGAAATGTTTCTAGCTTCATGTTTAGAAACAGCATAATGTTTCTGGCAACAATTTTTTTTTTTCATTTCTGATATAACATGAGCTGCACTTATTTCGTGCAGGAAACTAAATACTCTGTTTCAACTTACTTAAATTGTTAGCAACTTAAGTTATTCCGCTTGAAAAATTTAACGACTAGATAGTGACGGTACCAATAACTCGATTTAGAAAAATGTTGCCTTTTAATTGCTATGAAGAACTGCCCGATTGTGTTATAGAAAAATTGTTAGTAATCTTATGTTGAAGTTATAAGCAAATAACACTCAAATTTCTTTTTAGTAAAATATTAAAATAGTAAATTCAATCGAGACCATGAACTTTTCAATAATGGAAAATTATTATGAGATCTGATTAAAATTCTTAAGAGAATCATTGGGATGACATTTTTTCATACTTTTTCTATTTTTTTTTTTTTTTTTTTTTTTTTTTTTTTTGTTAGTTTTGTTTTTTGTTCAGTAAATGAATTTGTTGCCTTGTTATTTTCCCAGAATAATATTTAAAGTTTTATTTAAACTATATTTTATATAAATTGCATTGAATTTACTGTTTATTTAAGGATATTTCACTAAGTATTTTTTAATAAAAAAGTGGGACTTTTGTGAAGGAAAAACGTAACTTTTGCCTGTCTGGCAGCACTGGCCACTTTATTATAATTCTCTAGATGCAGTACCAATAATAATTAATTGGAGTATGGGTTAGCCATTTTTCATTTCACTTGTATACCTGCAAGCTTTTGTTTAACAACACACCTTACTCTGCTTAATCCACTTTAAATTTAGAAAGTTTCACTTTTATTTTTCTCTTCATGGAGGATTATTCATAATTACCTTGAATCTATTGTTTCCCTTCCCACCCCTATACATAAAGGCTTTTTTTTGAAAGCAAGGTTTATTCATGGAATAACCTACATCAAGCTTAAGGAGCTTCGCTTTTATTTTACGCAGATAAATTAAATTTGACAATAAGTCCGTGAGATTAATGTGACCATATGATTAACTAGAGATATACGAGGGCTGCTATATATATTTCTGGCCTGGCAACACTGAGTGCTGCCAAGTGCAATCTGACATTTCCATTAGAAAGCATAATCGTACTCAAAACGCTTTGACGTACGACCATTATTTGTGTTGTTTACAGTGACTTGAAAAAATTAATATAGAAAAAAATGGAATTAACTCGTGAACATTTTCGTGCCATCATTTTTCACAACTTTCAACGTGGATTATCACGACAAGAGTGCATTGATGAACTTAAATCTTTGTATGCGATGAAGCACCATCCTATAGCACTGTGAAAAATTGGTAAAATGAATTTAATCGTGGCCGAAGCTCGTTTAAAGACGAATTCCGTGAAGGTCGTCCATAAACGGCTGTTGTGCCAGAGAACATTGATGCCGTGCGTGAACTCATAATGCAAGATCGACATGCGATATACCGAGAGATGGAGACATCCTTGGACATTTCTTCCACCAGCATACATTCGATACTGCATGAACACCTGGCAGTAGAAAAGATTTGTTCTCGTGGGATCCCGCACAATTTGAAAGTAGCTCAAAAAAGGCTCGTGTCGATTGGTGCAAAAAAATGTTGCAAAAATACGATTGCGGTGCTTCAAAAGACGTTTATGAGATCGTCACAGGTGACGAATCATGGATCTATGCGTATGAGCCCGAAACGAAACAACAATCGACCGTGTGGGTCTTCAAAGACGAGCAAAATCCAACGAAAGTTGATCGTGGAAGAAGCACTTCGAAGCAAATGGTCGCCTGTTTCTTCGGCAAAACTGGTCATGTGGCGACTGTTCCGCTTGAGCAACGTAGGTCGGTCACTTCTGAGTGGTACACTACAATTTGTTTGCCTCAAGTCCTCGGAAAAATTCGAAAAACCAACAAGAGAAGACGAATCATTGTTCACCATGACAATGCGAGCTCTCACACATCGGCTCAAACAAAGCGTTCTTGACCGGCCAAAACGTCGAATTAATGGATAATCTGCCGTACAGCCCTGACTTGGCACCTATTGACTTCTTCTTGTTTCCGCACATCAAGAAAAAAATGCGTGGTCAACGATTTTCGTCGCCAGAAAAAGCTGTTGAAGTGTTCAAAAACCATGTTTTAGAGGTGTCTCAATCGGAGTGGAAAAAGTGCTTCGACAACTGGTTTGAGCGCATGCAAAAGTGTATAAATCTTGCTGGAGAATACTTTGAAAAAAACAATAAAACCATTTTTGATTATAAATATTCGTATTTTCACTATTAGGCCAGAAATATATAGAGCAGCCCTCGTAATATTTAAATGTATTAAGTCCTTATCATGGAGAAGAAAGTGAAGTTGTGTTTATTACTGGTAGATATTTTACACAACTGCAACACAAATCTGTAAAAAAAAAAAAAAAACAAAACAAAAGAAAAATAGAAATAAATTTACTGCTATTTATCTGTTTAATTGCGCGATTTGTTAGAAACGCTTTAGTAACAAATTACAACTGGTCTCTCTAGCAATATCAGCTTCTTTTTTTTTTTTTGTTTAATTTTTAATCTGCCATTAAAAAAGAACCGTGTAAACATAATTTGCATATAATAAGCCAAATCAATGTTAAACCACGTTTTTATATTTATCCTATTTTTATTTTAGTGCTTCAAGTACACTGTTAAATTATATAAACTAGCTGAAGAGACACAAGAAAAACTGTGCAAATGGCGTAGAAATTGTAGCTTAAAAAGGTTGTCAATTGTCAATCCTTTAATACAAAGTAGAATTGGTTTTATTTTTTATCCATGTATATATGTATGTATGTACACATGTATGTATGTATTTGTATAGAACACTTTAAGCAATATTGTCTCATTTTGTATCAAATCTAAGTTGATTCGGTAAAGGGGATTATTTTTTGGCTGCAAGCATAACAAAACTGAAAACAGATTTTCAACAGTTCTCTTCTGTTGAAATAATTTCATTTAATATGGTTCTGTCACTGTTTTTATGGTTAATTTAATGGCTTAAATGCTTCGTAACTAGGTTTTGTTTCTTTAAGGTTTCTGCATGAAAAAGTTCGCACAATAGTTATTAAAGCTAATGCAAAATTGGTCATTGTTGACCTAATTTTGTAAGAATCGGTTTTAATTTATTTTAATTTGTTGCAGTTTTTATATTTCAGATTAGTCAGCAAAACAGTCTATTTCCGTTACTTACATAATTTTTTTAAAGCATTAAAATAAATGTTATAATTTATTTTTAAATTTTAATTTCATTTAAAATTTATACTATTTTGTATCACACACACTCATAATTATGTGTGTGTATTTGTATCTATTTTTGAGGGACTTTTTAACTGTTTGTTTATGCAAAGTCGTGATCACAAGGCGCAAAAATAAGATCACGTTAAATGCATTTTTTCTCATACAATATTGTTTTTCCTACACATTGGCTGGCAATAGTTTAACAACAACAACTACATTCAAGAACAACAAAATTCTTTACACGATTTATTTTCCTTTATTCAAAGTATTTTTTTTTTTTGGAATAAATAAGTTAATGTAACACACACACACACTATAAAATCTTAAAACTAACTCACATTTTAGTTAAAAGTCCTACAATATTTTCTGTATGGGGGAGTTAAGCGTTCATATTGCTCATATGGAAAGTCATTATTAGTTTATCATCATGTATCCATCATATCTAAAAGGAAAAAGTATTAAACTATGGACAGTTTTCAGATTCCCAAAATGATTTATAGAGCACTTGAGCATTAAAGCAACTATGTTCTCCTGTTTCTTCAAGATCCTTTTTAATTACCACATAACACACTAAGTAACAATGTACAGGACTAGCCATATCTCAACTAAAGATTTATCTTATCATATAAGGTAACGTGACTTACGCAATACATTAAAACTGGAACGCCTGGGGAAAGGAATTACGCCTGTCATAACAACAAAAGATCATATTGTTACAAAAATAAGATCTGGCAACTCCTGTTGTTGTTGTTCGTATCTGAGAGGTGAAAAAGAGTGGTGAATAAATTACTTCCATAAGTGGTGTGTGTATAGAATAATACGACAACAGTTAACAAATGTTTAGCAACCTAAATTGCTGCATTGGTTGAGTTGCATGCTGCAAGCAAGATGATAATAGGTTCGAGACCACAAACAATTATTAATTGTAGTTTTTTTAATTTTATCAAAAATAAGGAATATCAGTACAATCATCACGGAAATAAAAAAAACAATTATTATGTGAAGCCATGGCATGATAATAAAGTTAAGACGTCTAATTTAATGTTAGGTTAGTAGTGATGATTGTTAAGAAGTCCTTTATAATAAAGAGTAAAAACGCTAGCTAGCGGTAGGCATAGGGAAGTAACAGCATAACAAAAGTGTACAATGTACGGCATATATGTGCTTTGTGGATATTGGATTAAAGGGGATGGGTGGCTTGGACGTAAAGCGAAGTGGAGTTATCTGTTGATGTTTAAGGTTACTAAACAAGGTATCGAGTAGCTCGTGTCTCGCCGAAGTAACACAGTAGTGTAGCGTGGATGGTTGCGTTTGTAATAGGGCATGTTTAGTAAATACGATTTCATAGGATTCACAGGACCGTAGAATCAAGAAGTATAGAGTAAGAAATAATAATGTGCAACAGTGACATTTATTTGCAAGTAAAGGAATACGTACGTTTGTTCAAAAATGGAAAAAGTAAAAATATTTTGCAAAATTTTACAAATCTTCTATAACTTTTTAATCGAGGAGTTTCGCATTCGTCTGTATTTTGTTTTGGATATTTGCTACTCCAGAGCTCGCATGTTTCTGATCCGATTTGGAAATTATTTATTTTATTTTAAAGTTAATGCTTCTAAATAGGTTCCATTGAACTATACTTATTTTAAGATGCTGGAACAGACGAATATGAAAAGTAGAACGTATACAGAAAGAATATTCAAACTTTATATAATTGCACCCGAAAATAATTCTGATGGTAAATAACCTCCGTTTTGGCTGAATAAAACTTGTATTTTACTGCGTCAATATTTGAGGATTCTACACTCAATTTTCTATTTTTCTTTTTGAATATCTCGTAAAATCCATACACATTTGCAATTCGTTCTGTTCTAGGATAAACTTGGGAATTTCACTTTCATAAAAAGTGGGATGTGGTTATCCTGCAGATGCTTCTCATTGAAAAAATTAAGACAATAAGAAAAAATTTCTTTTGTATGACTATTTTCACTTTGTTACTGCTTAAGGTGCAATCATAACGAACTTTAAGTTAAATTAAATTAAATAATTATATTAGCTATTCATGATAATTTTTTTTTAAACTATTAACCAACCAATTTAGATTTCATAAGTCCATGATTGCGGTCTCACTGCAATAAATAGCGTCCTCTTGTTGAAAACACATTTCGACCGAATCAATATCATTCAAAATTTCACATTAAAAATCGTGGATGATGATGTGATAGCAAAACTCTATCGAATATAACGCGACCTCCGGTTTCATTTTTAAAGAAATAACTAACCGCACCAAAAGTGATTTGAAAACGATTTATTTTGGACAAAATCCAGTATCTCATAAACCATTTAAGCTAATTTAATTTCGCAGAAGCAAAGCAGAGGTGTATCTTAGAGAACCTTGGGTGAAAGGGGGCTTCTGGGTAGACCACCGAAGTTGGCTATCTCAAACCTCTGTGCGATGTTGTGGATTAGTTTCAGTTTCTGGCCTTCGTGTCATTGCAGAGTATGTGGTAAAAATATGTCGAAAATTGAGTGTGGAATTAAGCATTTTGGCAGAAGTACTTCCCAACTAGATTGCTAACTTAATGACTTTAACAAGGCATGAGACTTTTATAATCAATTACTGAGAATCGATTACATTAATTATTGTATTAAATAATGAGTACCATTAGGTAGTCTCTTTTAACATAAAGAACCAGTTCCATTACTTCTTCCTTTTTTGGAAACTAATGTAAATTGTTTTGTAAGCGAATAACAAAATATGGCAATCACAAAAGTAAGTCATTATATGGCAAGTACTTTTTCAGGTAATGTCTAATTTTTTCCTGGGAATGAATAAATCAATAACTTTAATTTCCTTGTTTTCTTACGATATGCTACTATTCTTTTAATAACGTTTAATTTAATTTCTTTACAGTCAAACATTTTTTTTTTTAATTCTGTTAATTAAATTATTATTTTTAGATTTTAATAAAATCTTACTTCATGTTATTATTTCTAGTGTTAAAATTTGAATAAATTTTTTCGTTAATATTACTAAACTGCAAAAAATATTCTGATTTAATGATTACATTTCTATTTGGCAGTAAGACAATATAAATATCAGCATAGCCATATGCGACTGCAAAACTAAGAATTTGTTTTTTTCAATTTTAAGCGGTCATCCAAAAAACGCGCCTACATGTTTCTTTGAAATAAAACACAAACTATTTGCAATTTTTTCAAGCTGTTTTTTTCTATTAAAAGTATGATCCATTACAATTATAAGTGGAATAGAATATCATTCAAATGTCGACCATGACTGCGTCTGCAGACATCAATCCGAATATCGAAATTTTCAATGACTTTCCGACATATTGCTGGTGTTATTTCACGAATTGCAACTTGAATGTTGTTCTTTAGATCATTAATTGTTTGTGGCTTGTTAGCATACACTCGACTTTTCAAAAAACCCCACAAAAAAAAAATATCTAATGGTGTTAGATCACATGACCTTGGAGGCCAATTGAAATCTGCATTTCGTGAAATTACACGTTGAGGAAATTTTTATCGCAAAAACGTAATGTTTTCTCGAGTTGTGAGACATGTAGCACCGTCTTGCTGGAAATAGACTTCAGACACATCAATATGATTCAACTGTGTCCATAAAAAGTCTTTCAACATTGATTGGTATCGCTCAGCATTCACAGTAACAGCAATTCCAGCATCATCTTCGAAGAAAAATGGCCCAATGATTCCATTTGCCCAAAATGCAAACCAAACAGGAACTTTTTGTAGGTGTAGAGATTTTTCGTGAATAACACGATCACCCCAGATACGACAATTTTACTTATTGACGAATCCATCCATTCTGAAATGAGCTTCGTCACTAAACAAAAATGGTGCTTTGGGTATTTTTCAAAGAACGCCCATTTTCATAATAACTTTGAATGATGTAAACGCGTTGTTGCAATGTGTACCTGTCCATGGTTAAAACTGTACTACCTTCTAATAAAACAAAATGGCTTATGACATTTGAAAAGATGTCACGTGTAAAAATTATATAGTGCTGACATCAAGGCGTCACATTTGAATGACCCTTTATTTATTTTATTTCCTAGACAAAAAGTTAGCCTGAATTAAAATTTTAAATCATCATTTTAAATTCGTTAGGTTAATTTATTATACATGGGAGTAATTAATCAGATAGGGCAATTAACTGACGATTTTGTTAGGACTAAATGATAAATAATGCTAATGATTTTTTAGCATTATTATTATTTTTACTAATGGTAATGCTTTTTAATGAAAGGGTTTCATTGATAATTAGTTAAAAAAAAAACAAAACCCTTACCATTGAGCAATGATTTAAACGCTTAAAATTATTATCATTAAGAAATGTGTTCCTTGTATTTGCACATTAAATACAGATCAGATATACATTGTATAGTAGATCAATATTTTAAAAGGGCATTGAGATCGAAATATTTGGTGAAATATTTATGTTTCAACTTTCTCAGGAAAACTGAGACACTTTGGGAACATATCTAAAAGACCGCTGGTGCCGTAAAAAATCCGGCTTTATTAAACGGCAGTTGACTGTTTTATATTCTGTTAAAGAAAACTTCCCCAAAAACACAAAACAAAAATAAAAGTGTTGCACTAAAGCTGCTAACAAAATAAATTTCTTTGCCCAACAGCGGAGCGAAATATTGAAAAAAATGCAAAATAACAAACAATATCTTTATTTTAAAACTGACCAAGTGCTTGAATAAAATAGAAAAGAAAACAAATAAAATAGAAAATCAAAGAAACAATAGAATTTAATTTCTTTGCAACAAAAAAAAAAAAAAATAATCGAATGATAAATGACGCACTGCTAATTTTTTGACCACAAAGGCACTTTAATTTGTAGAAGTAAAACTTTTTATTGCAGTGTATTAAAAACTGTAGGGTACTTTTATTTTTGTGGTGACCAAAAGAAAATATTTATTACTATTTTTTTTTTTTTTGTTATCAAAACAGAACGCAAATTCTTTGTAGGTTTTTCCAAGATATTGTTTACATCACTAACGTAACAATAACAATACTACAAGGGGCCAATTCAAAAACATCATCACATCGTCATCAAATTTTTAGCATCATATAGAGATCTTAAAAAAATGTTTTTTGTCTAAATTTCTTTCGTAAATGATTTTTTTGTAAAAGCCTAAAAACATCATTGATGATGATGATGATGATCACACGATATGGCATTTTGGGTTAATAATTTCCATATTGCTAATGTTATGTTATTGTTGTGACCAACCAAAAAAAAAAAAAAAACATTAGATTTAATATGTGAGAGAGGAAGCTGATGAAGGTGGATGGATGTTGAATAAAACAAAAGCGATTTCGTGATAATCCATTATTAATGCCAATCAGTATAGCCTACCACTACAGCAACAACAGCAACAATAACAACAACCAACTTGTAGTTTAGTTTAAGCTAAAAAAAAAAAAAAGAAAACTTACAATTTATACCAAAATATATAGTTTAAAAGAAAAGTTTGTTGAAAATCTACACAGGAGTTTGGTGGCGAAACAAAGGAACCTTCAAATTTGGTGTTTTATCGTGTGGCGCTTATCTTGGCCAAATAATCTCTTTGCATTTGCTGCCAATCGTGGCCAATTGGTTAGATTGTCGCCTACTGGTGTTGATATTTGCATTTACAGCCAAAATTCTAAATAGTTTTTTTCCCTGCTTTTCTTTGCTGTTTAATTCAGAAACAAAATCTTGAGAATATTAAAATTTCTCAAACTTTCTAAGTATGAGTTCTTTTCAATTTTTTTTTTTTTTTTAATTTTGCTTGGTTTTATATGGTGCCTGTATGTGTGTATAACTGCGGTCGTGGTTCAGGACCTCCCAGTTGTTAGTTTTTGCAATTTAGCTTTTGTACTTATTTGGTGGCTACTGTTTTTATTAATTCTTTTTTTTTTTTTCTTGCAATTTCATGACCTTAAACATAAAAATTTTCATAATTGTTTCTTTTAGTTGTGTTTGTTTTTCTGAGTTTCTTCCTTTTATAAAATTTACGAAATTAGTGCTCATTGTGGATTTTAATAGTCGTGGTTAGAGTAACCAACATTTATCTTCTTTTTTTTGTCTTGGTTTTTTTTATTGTAATTTCTACTGTTTGCTGGCTGTTGAAAGGCAAATGCCGCCTTTTAAGTTTGTTTGCTTTACAATATGACAGATGACTTGATTTAGTAAGCTAATTCCAGTAGCCCACACGCATTATTGTGGTCGTTTTGTTTGCTTTCATTATCAAAAATATACAGAAACAATAGCAATTGTGGTTAAGCGGAATAAATTATTATCTTTGGTTACAGGAATTATTCTTAAGACGTAAGTATTTTAAAGAAACGTCCTTGTGACTTAAAAACAAATTTTTTTTAGCAACATCTATCAAATTAAAATTAATATTCAGAATAAAAGAAATAAAAGCACAATTTAAAATGAAAACTATGAAAAATAATTTGCAAAATTTTTACACTAAATAATAGGGCTGTTCGAAGCTTAAAGGTATTAAATATCTACAGTTTCACATTATTATTTTTTTAACATTTATTTTTTTAGATTATTTTGTTATGTAAATCATATTAATAATTTTAATGTCTTGAGTTCATATCACAGAATTTTTTTTTTTTTTACATTTTCTTGCCATTAATGGTTTTCTCCGTTTTCAGATTGATATTTAAGAAAGCTTCAATTGCTTTACTTTATTAAATTAAAAAAATATATACTAACATTTTTCTAATTTAATAAATTATTAAATCAAATGTATTTTTAATTAAAAAAGAAGAAAAAGAAAAAAATAATACTACAACATGAAAACAGCATGTGCCAAGAAATATATCAGAAATATATCAGTTGGACAAACAATTCGTCTAGAAGTTGCACAAATTAATGACTGTTTTTCAAAGTTAATCCCGCTAATTTCTTCTGTACACATTTTGTAGTCAGGCAATTCCTTTCTTCCATAGTTGTACACTTACTTTGAGAAAAAGCAAGGGAGCAACACATTCTTTTAATATCTTCGCAAGTGTGAGTTTCATTTCATTTTTAACGGACTTCAATTCGAATGAATGTTGCTTTTTTATGTTTGTGCCCATGCAACTTAGTCGTTTCTAAAACGATTTCTCTTTATTTAAAATCTGATGCAATCTGTAAGCATCAGTTATAAAAACAGTTAATAATCTTAAAAATTAAAGGGTGTCCCCCCATACAACATGCAAGTTTTCTACGTTTATTATAAACCCTAAAGTGCACAATTTTAAAATAGCTCCTAATAGCAAAAAATAATATAAAAATTTACTAACGGGTGTCCCTATCCGTGACGTAAATTGACCTATATGGGCCACCCTTTTGAACCCTTATAGACAAACGCTTTCAAATTAAACAGAATGTCGATTGCTATTACCGTTATAATAACAAGTATAAATATTCAAAATTATAAATTAAAGGGTGCCCCAATAGTTCATTGAATTTGATGTATATGACCATACTTTTGAACAATTGTTTACAGACGCTTGTAATTTACAAAGAACCGGTATTGCTTACTTCGTTGTTACAATAAGTATAATATTTGTATTTGGAAATAAAAGGGTGTCCCAATAGTTGATGTAATTAAATGTATGTGGCCAAACCTTTGAGCCATAATAGACAGACAGCTGATGCTTACTTAATAAGTTTATTGTTTAATATAGAAATTAAAGGGTGTTCCCAAAATCAATGTTATTTGACCTATATCGCCCTATCTTTTTAACCGTTATAAACAAACACTTAAAAATTGTTTTTTTTTGGTACAATAAGAAGTATAAATATTTTAAATTATAAATTAAAGGGTATTACAACAGTTCATATAATTTGATGTATATGGCCAAACTGTTAAAACATTATAGACAGATGGTTGAAATTTACAAAGATTCTGATTGCTAAGCCTGCTACAACATCAAGTATAAAATTTGAATTTGGAAATTAAAGGGTGTCCCCTGTAATTTGATACATATTGCCAAACTGTTAAAGAGTTAAAGATGGACGGTGGAATTTACCTTGTAGCTATAATGCTAAGTCTACTAGAGCAAGTATAAAGAGGAGATGGAATATAAGGGTGCCCCTATAGTTAATGTATTTTTATATATATGGCCATACTTTTGAACCGTTTTAGACAGACAGATGAAATCTGTTTTGAAGTCGGTTTTTTCTGCAATAATTATATTTTAATAACTGAAGCGTTAAGAGAGAAGCTTAAGTCCTTTTGAGGGCTAAAATTATTTTTAACTAAATCAGAGTTGTATAAACATCCACAAGAGTTATTAAAGCTATAACGAATACTTTAATAATCTGAAGAAGTTGAGAACATTTTCAATATTTTTGCATTAATTTCTTACATTTTTTATTTTAATAAAATGTAATTTAAATTCAATTTTTTTTTCATTCATTTTTTTTTTTTGTGTTAAACTCATTAAATAATTTGCCATCTGCTAAAATTAAAAAACAACTGCAATTGTTGTAAATTCTTACTTATTTCAAATATTAAAAAAAAGATATAACAATAATAACTAAAATTATGATTATAATCGACAAAATAGAACATGAAATTATTTAATTCAATTAAAGTCATCAGTAACTAGCAAAAAGGTCATTTAGAGAAAAAAATTAAATACAAAAAAATCATAATAAAAAATCTTCTATGTAAAACCCAGAGTTCAAGTTGAAAACAGCAACTATTTTAAGTTTCTTTATACATTTTGCAAATAGTTATAATCTCTATTGAACCAGCAATAAGCAAATTATTTTAAATACTAAAAAAATAAAAAAAACACAATTCAATAAAATTCAATAAAATTAGTATTTACATAGAAGAAAAGACAATAAACGTAGATGATATCATCTATAAAAAGAGCTCACATATTTTTCAATAAATCTGTAAAAAAAAAATACTAATAAAATGATATTAATAAACCGTCAATATAATAAAATTTATATAAAAAAATATAATAATAAAATTTTTTTCTTTTGCATTTAATACCAAAACAATAAAATTTATAATTACGGATAAATCATTACAAATTATAATACTTTAATGTAATTTGCAAACTCTAAACACTGACTAACATTAGTTTTTATAGTTGAAAAGGAAAACTCGTGAGCATTTAGAAAAAAAAAAATGACTAAATGTAATTAAAAGGAATTAATAATTCTTTGCAAAAATAAAACCAACTTCAAATCAGATAAACAGGCGGACAGAGGTTCAGCAAATATGAAATAAAAATTCAAATACACACATTGTTTAAGTTTCAATGCTCTATCTACAATTGTTAAAAATATAGGTCCAAATATATAAAATTATATATACTAAGGGAACACCCTTTAGTGAGTAATTTTAAATAATTATACTAATTGTAAAGTATTTAACTATAACGGTTTGAAATATAAAGTCACATAAGAGAAACTACATTAACATATGGACAACCTTCAGTTTTTTATACCCTTCACCACAAAAAGTGGAAAAAATAATTATATATAGAGCAATAGGGAATTAAAAACTAAGAAAAAACATTCGGTGAAAAAATTGGTGTTCGCCCATATTTTCCGAGTAATGAACCACTGAATATTTCACAGAAAAGTACGATGGTGCAGCATATTTTTTAAAGATATCTATATGGGTATCATTTAAAAGCTCTTGAAGAGATCTTAAGCAAATACTAAAATATAAAAAATTCTTAACCGATTAAGACCCGATGACATTTTTATGTAAAACCATAATAAAGCACTGAATTTTTATTTTTTTTATTTTTGAATTCTCTGTTACCCCAATAAGGACTGCTCTATATATTTCTGGCCTAATGGTGAAAATGCGAACACTTATAATCAAAAATGGTTTTATTGTTTTTCAAAGTATTCTCCAGCATGATTTATACACTTTTGCATGTGCTCAAACCAGTTGTCGAAGCACTTTTTCCACTCCGATTGAGACACCTCTAAAACATGGTTTTTGAAAAACATGGTTTTTGAACACTTCAACAGCTTCTTCTGGCGACGAAAATCGTTGACCACGCATTTTTTTCTTGATGTGAGGAAACAAGAAAAAGTCATTAGGTGCCAAGTCAGGGCTGTACTGCGGATGACTCATTAATTCGACGTTTTGGCCGGTCAAAAACGCTCTGGCTTGAGCCGATGTGTAAGAGCTCTCATTGTCATGGTGAACAATGATTCATCTTCTCTTGTTGGTTTTTCGAATTTCTCCGATGACTTCAGGCAAACAAATTGTAGTGTACCACTCAGAAGTGACCGTCCTACGTTGCTCCAGCGGAACAGTCGCCACATGACCAGTTTTGCCGAAGAAACAGGCGACCATTTACTTCGAAGTGCTTCTTCCACGAACAACTTTCGTTGGATTTTGTTCGTGTTTGAAGACCCACACGGTCGATTGTTATTTCGATTTGGGCTCATACGCATAGATCCATGATTCGTCACCTGTGACAATCTTATAGACGTCTTTTGAAGCACCGCAATCGTATTTTTGCAACATTTCTTTGCACCAATCGACACGAGCCTTTTTTTTGAGCGACTTTCAAATTGTGCGGGATCCAACGAGAACAAACCTTTTTTACGGCCCGGTGTTCATGCAGTATCGAATGTATGCTGGTGGAAGAAATGTCCAAGGATGTCTCTATCTCTCGGTATGTCGCATGTCGATCTTGCATTATGAGTTCACGCACGGCATCAATGTTCTCTGGCACAACAGCCGTTTTAAGTTCATCAATGCACTCTTGTCGTGATAATCCACGTCGAAAGTTGTGAAAAATGATGGCACGAAAATGTTCACGAGTTAATTCCATTTTTTTCTATATTAATTTTTTCAAGTCACTGTAAACAACACAAATAACGGTCGTACGTCAAAACGTTTTGAGTACGATTATGCTTAAAAATGACAAACTTTGCAATGGAAATGTCAGATTGCACTTGGTAGCACTCAGTGTTGCCAGGCCAGAAATAGATATAGTACTCGTATGTGAACTTAAATTCCAACAATCTAATATAACTTTAAGTTACGCTCTTAAAAATTGCATTTCGATTTCCTTTTTTATCACGTGTCCTTAATAGACCTTCAGTTAAATGCCAGCTTAAACTAGACTTAAGCAATTAATATACTAATACGAATGGTATAATTTATCGTGTGTGAGTGTCTGACCAAACATACAAGTGTAAAGTGTATAAACAGCATGAAAATAAAAGCTAGATAAAATACTTTAAGAATCCGCATTTAATGCGCTGGTAAAGATTTTTGCTTGTGTGTGCCATAGAAGATTATGAGTTAAAATCCCAGCAGAAAGTTAAGCATAAAGAAAAACAAGTAAGAGTGCTATAGTCAGCTGTGCCGGATTTTATAAAACCTTCACCATCTATGTAAATTTAGTTTAGTAAAGCAACTCCAATCGGTTCTTAATTGGTTTAGCATTTTTTTTTTAATTTTAGTATTTCCTTAAAGATCTCCTTAAAAGCTTTCAAATTATGCTCATATTGATATTTTAGAAAATTTGAAAATTTCAGAGCCCCCTAAATAAGAAACTATGGGCGAGTGCCAATATTTTCACCTTACGTCTTTTTTATGATTTTTTAATTATCTATGGCCCTATATATTTATTTTGTTGAATGAAGTTAGTTTATTGTTCCAAATGGTATAAAAAAAATTGGAGGTAGGCGTAATGTTTTGCCCGCTGCCTCGAAGGATATGTACCGATCAGTCTGATTTCCAATAGCAGCTCTTTCGATACTATGTCTGATCGATTGGCATATTTCGTGTTCCTCTAGTTGATCTAGTTCCTCGGCAAACTTGATTTCAACACTAACACAGATAAACAGACGGATATCGATCAATCGATAAATATTCTCGTATATTCTATTTTTTTCATTTATTAATAAAGCAAACTATTAATAATTTTATTTTTGAAGTGGTCTGCATATACGTGCTCTTGCTTTCTGCCAACCGCCTATTCAACAACAATTGCAATTTTAATTTGTTCAAACGTTTTTCTTTACATCACAGTAGATGCTGCTACAGTACCATCCTTATTGTTGTAAAGTATGGATACTCACTAGCTTACGAGATATTTTGATAAATTAAAACTTTTCAATTATTTTTTAATTATTGATAAATTTTAAAATGAAAATATACAAGAAAATAAGCTGGACTAAAATTTTTCTTTAATATTAAAATATTATAACCAAATGAAAAAATATTTATACTTATAATTAGTGTAAAATAAAAAATGTAAACAACTATAATTTTTCCCTGCAATAATATATATGATTACAAATAACATAATATGATCCTTGTGACTATATTACATAGATTTTTTCCACTTTTAAAAGAATCTCTGCCAATCTACTATTTTTTTGTTTATTCCTTTAACGATAGTTCTGTTATAACTTCTATTAAACAGGTGCTATGTTTTGTGGTGACTGATGTTGAGTTAAAAGTCTCAATGTGCCTGTATTAAACTCTAAAGAATAAAGCATTTTTTAATTAATATATTAAAAGCTTTTTTGAAAAAAAAATTAATTATGTAATGTTTTTTTCTCACAAAATTAGAAATCTAAAGTAATTTCGATATTTTTTTGAATTTATTCACTATTATTTTTGTCAATTTCTGTGAAAGCACTTCAAAAATTTTGTTATCTTACAAAACGAATTCGAAGTGTTGCATGGCTCTTATTTGAGGTTCTTTATCTGGAAGTTATTTTGAAGCTTACTAGTTCAAGATTAACGCTTCCAAATTGAATCATGTATTCATTCATTCATTTAATAATTTATTCTTCATTTGCTTTAAAAGCTTAGCTTATAAATTTTTCCTGCTTTCTTTTACAACTTCAAACTTTAAATAATAATTTTTATACTCTTCTATAAATCACCATTATTCCCCTTATAGTCATATTTAATAAATCTTAACTCTTTCAACACAAAACAAAAGATTCTGAAATCTTCCCAACATTCATCTTATCATCTTAAAATTTCATTCATAAAAATTTCAAAGCTATAAATATATTTTTTTTTTGTGTTAATTATTATTTATTTCGTTTTCTTATTGTTTGTATTAATTAACACTTGCTTTTGAAAATTCATTGAATTGTTTTATTTTCTCATCACTTGTCTGAATTTATTTTACTGAATATTTTACTTTTTTTTTTAATTTAAGCTAAAATGAAAATGCTTGACTTATTAATACTCTTAGCAAATCAAACACACCCTAATTCCTATAAAATTAAAAAATATAACAAAATATCTCTATAATCCCATATAACCATTTAAGTGCTGGTGGCTTAAATATTTTTCTTACGCTTTTTCGAAATACAGTCAAAGTTAAAACAAAAGTAAGAAAGTTAATATTAATTTAGAAGTGTTAAATCTTAAAGCAAACAACAGTGATAATTTTGTGTTAAATATGTATGTGATTTATATAATTTATTTGATACATATTCACTAAACCCTTGATTGGCTGTTAAATATTTTGAGTTGCGATTATATTATGCAGTAATGTTTGAATAAGTTATATACTTTAATATAGATTTATGCTGGTTTCAGTTATCATTCTATAAACACTTGGCAAATGCCTGCCTGCGGTCGTCCAGGTGATAACAGTCAATATATATTAGATAATCGCTGAAAATAAACACAGAAGAAAGTTTTTGCACCTATTAAAAAGTTTAATTGCTTTTGAATTGATAGTGAATTAAATTTTTCATTTTCTTAATTAAATATTTAATTAAAAAATAAATAAGAAAATATCTTATTAAAAAACTGATATAATATCTGGTATAATATCAATTATATATTTAAAGTAATTTTCTAGTTAAATAAATAATTGAATCAATTAAAAGTTTAATTAAATTTATATCTTAAAATAAATAAAATTTTAATTGGTGCAAGAAACTTTTTTTTTCTAAACAATATTTCTGTTTTTTTTTCAATTTATTTGATATTTGTAGTTGTATAATTGCAAAATTCCATTACAGAATTTTTTTGACATAAAGAATGTATTCGAATGTTAAAGAGTCTTATAATTTAATCGTTAAAAAAAATCATTTTCATTGAGAGTCAAGTAAATGATAAATGATTATTCATTAAAAATTCATAAACATAAATCACTCTGATTTTATATTTAATCCAATAAAATACCGATAAATGGAAAACTCCCTCCAAAATATTTTAACAAACAAAAAAAATAACACTTCAGAAACTATCAAAACAAAAATCGATGAACTAGAAATCTATAAAATGAAACCAAAGAAACTAACAAACAGCAAAAATTCACAAGGCAAAAAGGCACATAAAAGCCTTTTTGAAAAACTCGTAACAAAAAAATAAAAATGAATAAAATATTAAAACAAATGATTTTCAAACTTAACAAAAGAATACAAATATTTTGAAGGCAATAATTAAAATAAAACAAAACAAAAGGTGGAAAACAAACACACAAAAACAAAACTGTTCGACTTATTTTCCTTACTTTAATCATTTCAAAGGTAAGAAAAATGAAGAACACATTTCTACAACTCTAAAGGGTTAATCCATATGTCCTTGTGACTATTACATTTACTCGAATCATTAGGGTCTGAAATGGATTTTTGTTGGTTGGCGAAAATTTAAAAAATGATTAATGATTACTAAAGTAATGCAGAGCTGCTTAG
This sequence comes from Gymnosoma rotundatum, assembly GCA_916610165.2. Lineage (NCBI taxonomy): Eukaryota > Metazoa > Arthropoda > Insecta > Diptera > Tachinidae > Gymnosoma > Gymnosoma rotundatum. Next base: position 128,704,564 of record OU744338.1, read on the forward strand.
ATTTTTTGTTAAAATTTTTTTGCAAACAGTATTTACAGTTAAATGTTAAAACAGAACAAAAAGTTTCAAATTTGTATGTTGTGACAATTTTATGTTTTAGTTTTTGTCACAATCATTTAGCATATTTGAAAATACTTCAAAAGATTCTTGACAGAGTCATGTTTTTTTTTAATAAAACATCATTAATCTTAAGAGACTGAAGAGTTTCAAAATTAAAGGTGAATTTTAAGTATTAATGTCCATTAAAACGGTAGCCAAAGAGAAAAAGCCAAACGGCAGCTGTGGTAGTTAATGGTTTTTAAATTAAATGAAGACAATATTTACAAAACACAATTGTTAAATCTCTTTACAAATTTGTATGGGAAAATATTATATTTAAACTTAGAGGCACTTTCTACTACGAGTTTCTCATTTTACAAAATTCAGCATATTTATTTTACAAAAAGCAAACAAAGTTCTTAAGTGGAATAATTTTTTTCTAAAGAAGAAGATATTAACTTTATTTTAATATACCAATAAGCTTTTTGAACCTTAAATTTTCAAAAGAAGTTTTCTCTACACAAAAAAAAAACAATAATACATACAACATACAAATTTTTTATATCTCTTTTGATAAAGAATTTTTGAAAAAAAAATCCCTCATTGCTTTCTCCTAATTTTAGGAAAATTAAAAACAATTCTTATAGAAAATTGCGGCATAATTTTTTTTTATATAAAATTTTACTTAATGCTTGTTTTTTCCTATAAAAAGTTTCGGCATTTTTTTTATATAACATGTCGACAAAATTTTTTTCTACAAAAATTTTAGACTAAATATTTGTTTACAGAAAATTTCTTTTTATTTTATTTAATAAAAAAAAATTTCGTCGTATTTTTTTATAAAAACTTTCGAAGAATTTTTTTCGTAGAATTTTTTTTCTATAAAAACTTGCTTCGAATTTTTTTTTATAAAAACTCTCATCGAAAATTTCGTCGAATTTTTTTCTTTAAATTTCTTTCTGTAGAAAATATAGTCGAATTTTTTCAAATAGAATATATGTTATATAGAAAATTTATTGAATTTTGTTCTTTAGAAAATTTTGTCGAATTTTTTTTTTAAAGATTATTTCATCGACTTTTTTTCTGTAGAAAACTTCGTCGATTTTTTTTCTATAGGAAATTTTGTCGAATTTTGTTCTTTAGGAAATTTCGTCGATTTTTATTCTATGGAAAATGTTGTCGAAGTTTTTGTATAGAAAATTTCGTCGAAGTTTTTTCTATAGAAAATTTCGTCGTGGTTTTTTGTATAGAAAATTTCGTCGAAGTTTTTTCTATAGAAAATTTCGTCAAAGTTTTTTCTATAGAAAATTTCGTCGAAGTTTTTTCTATGGAAAATTTTGTCGAAGTTTTTTCTATAGAAAATTTCGTCGAAATTTTTTCTATAGAAAATTTCGTCGAAGTTTTTTCTATAGAAAATTTCGTTGAAGTTTTTTCTATAGAAAATTTCGTAGAATTTTTTTTCTATAGATAATTTCGTCGAATTTTTTTCTATAGCAAATTTTGTCGAATTTTTTTCTATAGATTATTTCGTCGAATTTTTTTCTGTAGAAAATTTTGTGGAATTTTTTCCTGTAGAAAATTTTGTTGAATTTTTTTCTGTAGAAAATTTCATCGAATTTTTTTCTGTAAAAAATTTCGTCGAATTTTTTTCTGTAGAAATTTTTCCTATGGAAAATTTCGTAAAAATTTGTTGTATAGAAAATTTTGTACAAATTTGTTCTATAGAAAATTTCTTAAAAATTTTTTGTATATAGAAAATTTTTTTAGACAAATTTTTTCTAAGTAGAAAATTTCATACAAATTTTTTCTAATTAGAAAATTTCATACAAATTTTTTCTATAGAAAATTTGGTACAAATTTTTTCTATAAAAAACTTCGTACAAATTTTTTCTATAGAAAATTTCGTACAAAATTTTTCTATTGAAAATTTCGTACAAAATTTTTCTCTAGGAAATTTTGTACAATTTTATTTAAATTGTTTCTATATAAAAAATTACAAAAAATTTTTCTTCATAGAAAATATCATACAAATTTCATAACAAATTCAAACAAATTTTTTCTAAGTAGAAAATTTCATAAAAATTGTTTCTATATAGAAAATTTCATACAAATTTTTTCTATAGAAAATTTCGTACAAACTTTTTCTCTAGGAAATTTGTTTTCCATCTTTTGAATTCAGCATTATATATAAAATAAGATGGAAGTTCAATCTAAAAATTTTCAATATTTTGTTTAAGCATAATTACAATTTAACACCGTAGAAACTTTTTTTGCTCATTAAAATATTTCAACGAGGAACTATATAAAAAAAAAGATAATTTCTAGACTTAAATGGAAGTATTGACAAACAATAAACATTATCTAAAAATTTATGACGAAATAAAAAAAGGAAGGCATTTATTTATAAGTCATAAAATAGGCGCATAGTTTTTTCAATGTTGTTTACTTCTAATGAAAAGTTTATCTTGTTTTTTGTGTTAACTTTATGTTAACTAGTTTATTTATAGTCAATAAAATGTGTATATATTTTCTTATGTAGAGCATAAAATCAATTCTTAGGCAAATAGGTAAAATTAAAACAAATCATGTCTAAGAAGCAGGTATTAATGTGACCACATAAATTTGTGATAAAATAATAAATTTACTTAAACATATAAAGAGAAAATCTACAAGTTATAAGAAAACAAAAATAAAATTCAGATGCTTAAAAAAGCATTAAGAGAAAAAATAACTGCATATAGAGGAGCAGACTGGGACCCCCCATTAATAACGAAATGCTTAATAAAATTTTTGTTTTTTATACTATGTTTTAGATAACAAACAAAAACTAGGCGACATGAGCAATTAAATTAAAAATTATGATGTTCAGAGAAGACATCATCGTGATCATTTTGAACGACATTTACAATAATTTTATAATGATGTCGAAGTTATTTAAATCCCAATTAAATGAAAATGTTATAACTATTATTACTATTATTGTGGTGGGTTTTATGTTAAACATTTAATTAATATTTAATCATTCGTTTTTGAAGTCAATCAGACAACAGTGTGGTGCTGTGAATACTTCTGCTGCTGCTGCTGATGGGAGACCTTAAGCACAAAGAGTTCCACTTCTCTTCAGGTGCATTAGCGCTAATGAATTATGAGTTACAGACAGTTAGACTTGTCTACATACGTAAATAATTAAAAATATATACATATACCTGCTTCGTGCATCATGCAAGCCATGAATATTTGGTATCTTCGTTTTAGAGTTTTTATAATGAGATTGATGACTTGAAGTTCGTTTCGTAAACCATAACATTTTATTGAGATAATAAAATCAATATGAGGTTCATTAAGTTTTTTTAGCTCTTTGTTTTTATTTTTTTTTTACTTTGTGACCATCAATGTCAAATAAAAATGTGATTTAGTTTTTTTTCGGTCAATTAAACCTTAGGAGGGAAATTAGACTATTTGATTTAAAAATAGTGTATTTTATAAACTTAAATAAATGTTAAACGGTATCAAGTTGCATGAGTGGTTAATGTTTTAAATATAATTTCTCTGTTTACAAATTGGTCCTTCGAGCTTTCGTTAACCTTAATTTTTTAACAAGAAAAACAGTCTGAAAACGATTAAATTGCCAACTCTGTTATAACTAGGGGCTACTAAGCGGGTTGTTGAGAACTATTCCTTCTTCTAATTGAAAAAATGTCCCTTTATTTTACTAACTGTTTTTTTTTTCACTGGAGAGCATGTAGACTTTAGACATTTTGTAGAACTTTACTATTTTATTTTAGTAAAATTAAAAATTAATTTTTCAGACCAAATAAAGGGACATAGATTACAAACAATTCCTGGAAAGTTGAAAGATTTTTAACTTTTTTACTTTAAAACATGTAAAATAGACTTTTTTCTTTCGGTTTAAAATTAGACGATAATTTAAATATTTTTTTTTTGGTTGTTTTTTTTTTAATTTAATTTATACAAATAAAATATAAAAAACTTTTGAAGCATTTATACTTTAAGCTTTTAGAGACATGAACACTTTCCAATTTAATGGCAGAAAATCATTGAAAAAATTCCTTGATAATGACCGCCAGCGGAATTTAAAAATTATAAATTTCTTTTTTTTTCAGATTTCATTGAATAGATTCATACTTCAATATAACTAATTTTCTTAAAAAAAAATTTTTTTTTAAGTCGGTTTAAGAACAAAAATAGAAAAAAATAAAAAATAATCAAATTAAAAAATAAACTAATAAACATATAAAAAATAAATAAATATAATAAAAATATAATGAAATGAAAAAAAATTTTTTTTTAAGTCGGTTTAAGAACAAAAATAGAAAAAAAAATAATCAAATTAAAAAATAAACTAATAAACATATAAAAAATAAATAAATATAATAAATAATAAAAAATAGGATTGAAAAAAAAATTTAAAAATAGAAATATAAAAAAAAGACAGAAATTCAATTCAATAGAGATAGAAATTCCGCACAATTAATTTTCTAAAAATAAATAAAGTTTGTATATTTTTTTTTTTCTAAACTAATTAACAAACAAAAATAGAAAAACAAAAATAAAATTATAAATAGAAAAATAGAAAAAATTAATAAAAAATAATAAAAATATAAAAAAAAATAATAAAACAAAATAAGTAAATAGTAAATAATTAAATAAACAAATAAATAATAAATAAATAAATAGAATGAAATAAAATAAAATAATATAAAATTGAAAAATATATAAAAATATGGCAGAAAATAGAATTCAAATGCAGAAATTCATTGGAGAAATATTTCTTGATAATGACCGCCAGCGAAATTTAAAAATTATAAAGTTGTTTTTTTCAGATTTCCTTAAATATAGTCAAAATTCAATATAACTAATTTTCTAAAACTAAATAAATTTGTTTAATTTCAACTCGGGTTTAATTTCAAATATTTTTTTTATTTCTAAAGTTATTAAAAAAATATATAATTAAAAAATAAAAAATAGCAGAATATAATGCAGCATTGTATAGATCGCTGCACCCCTTGTCAGCATTATTTGCACTTGTCTACACTATATTATGTTCACTGTACATCTAGGATTCAAATTGTTGACAAAATGAAATTGCTTAGGTGTTTTTTTTTTTTTGGATAGACGTTAAAGTTTTGTGACTCATATTGTCAACATTAGCTGTAAGTTTTCGGGCTTGGTTCGCCGACTTTATTCTATGACTATATATTTCATATTAAATTGCAACTAGTGCATGTACTAATAATGTTACAGTTTTTATATGGCCTTGAAGTTTTCCCTGGTGTTAATGAAAGTGTTCTCGCCACCTTGGGTCGTGTTCGATATATTTATAGTGTTGGTAGACGTGACCATATATCGTCCTTTGTTCGTCGCTTCCTTGGCTGTTTTTTAATGAATACCTCGACGTACGCAAAGTGCTTTTTTTATAGGTTTGTTAAACACAGATTTCCTATTCAGCTGTATTCTAAGTTTCATTTTTCTTATTCGCTAAAGAAACGCGCAAATTTTAATTTCCTTGATAAATAACTCATCGTATGAAAAATCTTTTGCTGTTAGGACAGCGCTTCGTTGGAACCTTCTACCTAGTGAACTTAGACTTTTCTCCCATGTGAATAATGTTTTTCTTCTGAAAATGCTTTCACACCTAAGCAGAATACAACGTTAAACGCTTTTAAGGATTTTGAATATCATTTATACCAATTTAGTTCTTCTGTTGCAAAGTATTGGGATCTACCTCTGTCTGTACTGTAGCTTCTTTTCTACTAACTCTTTTTTGGTTGGTTTATAGAGGGTTATTTGAAAATTTTTTTTATAAAAGTTGTAACCTTTTTAAGACAAATATATTTTTCGTACTTATTTGGTTCTAAATAATTCTATTTGTATTATAAGTTTAATTTATTTTTAGTCAGGCTTGATTGGCTTTGTAATATGGTTAAATTGGCCTAATGTGGCTTTTATATTACTATGAATAAATAAATGAAATGAAAATGAAATTTAATAAATTAAAATATGAGTATTAATTTATTTTAATTAATTTATTTAAATGAAAAGCTTATTTCGTTGTTCTCTTTATTAATCGTCACCTACGTACATGTTCTTGTTTTTTGCTAACCGGCGATTTAGCGAGGAATATAAATAATTTTTTTCTTTTAATAAATTTAAATATTAAAATATTCTTGAACATAAGCAGAATTAAAATTATATTTTTGTACGAGAAATATGTGTACAATTTAACAGAAAAAAATTCAGTTTTATAACCATCTAATTTAAGGCAATTGTACAACTTTATTCTACCGTATTTAAAGAAATTTTTTGTTCATTATATAATTAAAATAATTTTACAGTTTTCTTAAAACTATTTAACGAATCTTTTGCTTACAGCATTAAAGTCTGTGGTTTTCAATATATCTTAAACATTTTCATCTATTTAGCTCTAGTGGGTCATGCAATACTTGATGAGCTTTCTTAAGGATTATTAAATCTCACACAGCAATTAATAAACTAAATAATTCTATTAAATTTCCTTCCCATCATGGGGTTAAAAATGTATTTTAATAAATTTAAACAGATCTTTAATATTTTGTTGTCAACATTTGATTTAATAAGCTTCCTATAAAAACAACAACACTAACAAAATTCATTTTTATAACTTGGTTTTGATTGGCATCTTTTACCATCTTTTGTCTGTGACCATCCTCTTATTCAACCATCATCATTTGAAACTTCTTTCGTTGTTTTAACACTAATTAAAAGCTTAAAAGAACGTACCTACGTTTCATTTCGTTTATCTCAATTAAAATTCTAAAATTTTATTTATAAAAAAGAAAAAAAAAGAAAACAAACAAATAAGGAACTAAATATATGTTGAAAAAAGAAAGGAAATAACTTAAAAATAAATAGGGAACTAAACTGGAATTTAAAATAAATTTGATAAAATCAATAAGATCGTTAAGAAAATATTTATTTATTATTATTTATATAATTTTAATAATAGTAGTTTTTACATATAATATTACTGGCGTCTAGTAAAAATAAATTTAATATTGTAAAAAGACTAGAAAATTACACAACAGTAAGGGATATTTAAATAGCAGTGAGCAGTGATAGCAAAAAATAATTTAATCAGTTGACATATAAATGCAAAAAGGAGAGTAAAGGGGAGCTTCACTTTTTTGATTAAAATCAACTTCCATTAGAAATTTTTTAGGGATGTGGCAAAAGAGCAGTAATATTAGTATATTTCATTTTAACTCGATTTAAAGCTTCATCCGATTTGGATTAATTTAACACCAAGTGATGTGGGATAAATTTATCCTACAAGTTGTTTGGTCAAAATATTCTTTCACCTCAGCAGAAATTTAGGTAGCATGAGTTAAGAAAGAAATTAAACAATTAAAACATTTTAATTTAATTTTTCATAAAATTATGAGTTGAACTGCAGATATTATAAATGAATTTAAATAGATTTTTTGGCATAAGTTAATTTTCTTTTTAATTTCTAAAAGTTATTTTAGAAAGAAAAATTATTTTACAAATGCATGTGGACGTTTTCCAAAGAAAACAAAAAACAAATTAGACACCAGCAGAATGTAATGCTGCATTTTCAGGATCGCTACGTCCTTTATCAGCATTCTTCGCATCTATCTACCTTTGCTTGTATACATTGTAAACATCATCTATTTAACCATCTTACTTTGTAAATAAGAATACGAGGAGTATTCATAACTATATATTTTTTAATTTGGTTAGACGAAATCCACGCACAAACCAGAGTATTTCTAAAAAACCTTTTTCTGAAAGAAAAATTATTTTATTTTATTTAAAATCATTTTAATTTTATTTAAAATGAATAATAGATATCTGACATTTAGGGCGCCGGGTCCAAAGGGTAAAAACGTTATTCTATTGGTTTCATTACAATATCTGTCCTTCTGTCTTTCAATCACAACCTTCTACCTCTGGGACCATAACAAGAAGAATTTTCAAATTTGCACAGATTGTCTCTTACTATAGCCACTTAAACAAAAATTACTGAAAACCAAAGAGTGTTGCTAAAGTGACATGGTATTCATAAAAATATTTTTTTTTTGTTCCATGATAGACAAACATGTAAAACTATGCCAGCTATAACAACAAGTACAAAAAATAAAACTTTAAGTTAAAGGGTGTCCCAATAGTAATTTGATGTTAATGCATGACGCCTTTTTTTTGCACCGCATGATTATTTGTATGTCCGCTAGAAGAACCAGTACAAAAAACTAAAACTTAAATTAAATTGTAAAGGGTTTTCCTATAGTGATGTGACTTTAACAAACATATTTAATTTAATTTTTTTTTTTAAATTCAGATATCTGCTGAGAAGTTATACTACTCTGTTTTTCTGCCAATTGGGTAAACATTAGTCTTAACAGTTCATATTTTGCAGTCATAAAGTAGACACGTGACAAATTTATTATGGCTCGCATTTGTGAGGCTAAGAGAGGCTGACATTTATCTGATATTGTATTCCATAGATAATTGCGAACATTAAGTATATTTATGAATATAAGATTTTCTTTTATGTAATAAAAATTATAAACAAACTAAGTAGTATACCTTCCCGGCGGACATCCCTAAGTATGAAACATAAGCTTAGAAATCAAAAGGTGTTGTCTATTAGGATGTTATTTTCACGAATATTCAATAAAAGGTAACCTAATAGTTACGTTTTTTTCATAGGGACTTATTTTAAATTTACCCAGCTCCTGCTAATTAAAAGAAGCAACATTTGCTTTCATGCTGCATATAAAAAGACATTCTATTCTCATCCAAGAATATTGAATAATTAGTTCACATAACTTTGAACAATTAAAAAATATATTTTTATAAGAAAGAAAGGCCACTTTGTATAATTTTCTGCAAGCTTGATAGACTAAACGATCATTCCCACGGAGGAGCTGTTCGCTGAAAATGAAAGTCTAATTTTCAGCCACTGAATATTACAATATCGAGTACCCCTGCAAAAATTGTAGGAAACTTTACAATTTCAAACTTTTCCTATACTCTTGATAATTTTGCAGTCATTAGTTGATGAAAAATCAGTCTTATGAGACTTATTTTTAAGGACATTATTTTCCGTACCTTATTAAAATATTTTATAATTTTAATAAATTTTTTGCCACCTTTCCCCCCAACAGTTGCCTTAAAAAAGGTGTTGCTTAATTTTTCAATACAACTGTCATTTTTATTTTGTTTTCATTTTTTAAAAATAGATATTTTTATCTGGTAGTTTCACTCAGCCTCTTATATACAAAACAAGACGACGTAATTTGAGTAGAATTATGAAAAATGATTATGGTCTTAAAGAAACTATGTATAATTGGCTAAATAAATGTCTACTGCAGCAGATTAAAATGTCGAATAACAAGAAAATTTATGAAAATCTGAAGGCGTATTATTAAACGGTAGAATATGTATTTTTCATTTAACTAGTTTTTTTCTTAGCATTTAATTAAATATAGCTGCTTGTTTTTAAAAAATTATGTATAAAAGCCTGGTTTTAAATTGAAATACTAATGACGAGTAGTTTAAAAAATATAATGGCAATTTATATATTTTGGCAAGAAGTTTAATCTTTGAAACATTGTTTTGGTTTTTTTTTATTTACAGAAAATATTTTAAATAAAAAGAAAAACTATTTATTTTATTAATTTAAGAAGAGAAACTTTTTATAAAATTTTAAGGAAAACTTTTATAAAAGCTCAATTGAGAAGAGACTCCAAAAAGATCTGTTTTGTTAATTTTAAAAATTTTAATCAGGAAAAAAAGCTTTTAGGAAATGTTAAAAATGAGAGCTTTCAAGAATAATTAGCTTTTTGTAATTTAAAGAGAGCTTTCGAGGAAATATATAAAAAAAGCTCTCATAAATTTCTATTAACCCTTTCGGGACTACTGGGATAATACGTCCCAGCAATTTTCAAACTGTCTTTTTTCTTTATTTTCAATGCAATCGCCAGGGAGGTAGAACTCCCAAACGTCCAAAAACGGATAGCATCAATATTGAAGACCACTTGCCAGTAGAGCAAGAGAAGCGTTGTCGCTGTGTCCGCTGTTCTTCACTTGGCATAGAAAAGCGAACAAAGATGATATGCTCAGGTTGTAACAACGCCTTATGTTACAAGTGTTTTGGGCCATTCCACAAATAAATACCTAATTGCATTCCTAAAATGTTAAAAATAAATGTAAACTTTTATCTAAATCTAATAATATATATATTTTAGTAATCTTTTTAATTTCAAATCGCTCTTCGAGAACACTGATTGGGATTTTATGTCCCATGAAAATACTTTTTGGGATTATATGTCCCAGGATAAAAGGACGAATTTAAAATTTTTAAGTATGGAGAACATAATACTTTCATCATACCTTTTAGAATATGAAAAAAATTTTACCATACATTATTTGGTTTTCAAAATAAAACTCCGTCCCGAAAGGGTTAATCATCCTAAGCTTTAAAATAACCTACTTGACCGTATGATTCCTTATAATCAGTTAAAACTCAGGTACTTGGTTGTCCTTTTTTCGTAATAATAATACCGCAATCATTGTTAAAGTATGGCATTGCTATAGTGCACCGTTAAATTCCAGGCATGAGTATAACGCAGCTTTTCAGATTTCTTCACTAGCTTTGCATTTTTCGGATTCATAACAAAAATAAATTTTATTCATATAAATCAAATCTAAAATTTGAAGTAAAAAGCTTTTAAATAAAAAGAAATATATAAATAAGTTCTTCAATAAAAACCTTAAAACTTTATAAAAAGCAGCTTTTAGTCTTGTTGTTAAACCAATATTTGTGGGAAGAAATATACAAATTATTAAAAATAAAAGGAGCTTTTTAAATTAAGCTTTTGGTTAAAGTCTTTCAAGCTTATCGTGTAAATTTTTTTGGGTTAGAAAAATATAAGATCAAGAAAAAAAGCTTTTAAATGGGCTTTTTTGCAAAGCTGTCAAATAAAACAACTTTCCCAAAATTACGTGAAGTTAAAAAGCGTAAAAAAGCTTGAAGTTTTAATATAGTGGAATTATGACAAGAATGCAATCAGGAGACCTATAACACAAAATTCACAAATCGTAATATGTACTGAATTAAGTATTCGAACTATCTAGACTTAATTTGTTTTATGAAAATTTAATAGTTTATGAGTTTTTTTTTTATCACGTATTTTTATCATAAAAATCTCTTGTTTGGAAAAATTTATGAATGCCACCAACATGTTTTTTTTTTTTGCTTTAAAAAAAGCAAAAAAAAAAAATATAAAAAATATTCTTTTATTCTTTAAAGCCATAATAATTTAATGCACTTGGCATAATAATTAGTTTTTTTTTAATTTATTTGTATAAGTTAATTTTATTACATGATAATACCTATCGACTAACAGTTGTAAAGATTTTAAAATTCTATTTTATTTATAAGTGTATTTCTAATAAAATATTTCGAAGCATAAATAAATCAGTTCATTGACTTTTTTTCAAAGTTACGATCTAATGCACCTTGTCTAGATTTTTAATTTGTTTTTTATTTTCATTTATATGTTTGGGAAGAAAATAAATTGTAAATATAAAATTTAGTGTTCTTTTAAGACTCAAATACTAAATAAACATGTTAACGATTTGTTATTGAAATTAAAAATTATGTTTATAGATTATAAACGATTGTACTAAAAAAGAAATTAAGTCTTACCATAAGAACACCAGGATTTTAAATATTAAACTCGTTTAAAAAATTAATCGGTTTCGAGAAGAGCAGGGATAGAAAAAAATTTTTTCTAAAAAAATATAATATTTCTAGCAAAAACGGACTTCAACTTCAGTAACATTTATGTCTCTGCTAACACTTTTTTTTATAAAAATCACATTAATTTGGGAATTATGTATACGTTTTATCAGGCCGAAATGTTTTAATTTGTATATGAAATAAACACTTGCTGCTAAAAAAAAATCTCCTTGAACAGCGCAATCACTCTGTGGTTAGCAACATGCAGAGAACCAGCATGAAAGCTACATACCAGGCTCAACAAGTAGTTCTCTATTTACGAGGTAAGAGTTGTGTAAGTGAAAAAAAGAAAATAGAAGAAGGATTCTGAATTTTATGGCACAGCACTTAAAGTAGCTTTATGGTGATGGCATGGCTCAAAATTTGGTCTTGTAATATCGGAAGTTATCTATGGTTATAACATGTAATATTTGATTGGCCATGAATGCTTTTTCATTACAAACTTTACAATAAATAAATAAATGGTCAAGTTTTACAAATTTTAAAAGATAGAGGGAGTTATCAAGGACCCCTAAAATCAATTTTACTGAACTGGATTACTGACTTGAGAACAAGACATACTTAAAAAAAAAAGCTAGAGAGTACAGTTCGGCCAACCCCTTTATGTTAGTAGGAGGTCCATTGGCAAAGACTGGGGCACAAATCACAGTAGCACTTGCTGGTTTTCCAACACGATGAGGAAGCTCTGTTATAATAGCTTTCACTGGACTATTCTACCAATTGCAGAATAATTGACAAAATCCACAATGAAATCAATCTTCGGCTTTGATGCAAACTGTGATGAGTGCTTTTTATCATGTTAAACTGGCTCACAATTTACCTACTGATGAACTGTATACCCATACGTATCAGAGGCGGTAGGATCGATGAACTTCGACCATATGGTTATTTTGGAAAGTATATCGGCTGCTCTAGATACCAGCTCGATAGCAGATCTTAGTTTTCTATATCTAGCGGATCAACTATGGTGGCGATCTCGGGCAAACAGAGTAACATGCTTGATGCTTGTGTGAACGGATCAACGTCAGACAACAGAGTTGAAGGTTGAAGCATCCTTAGTTCTTAATTTTTTTGAACAGAATGATGTTCTGACAGCCGGGACAATAAGGTGGCATTTACCTGAGATAGCGAAGGATAAATGGCGAGGGTACTGAATTTCGCAAGATGGTTCTATACACGACCTCCGTATACGTTTGTGAACGCCGGGCATCTCATAAAGAAATAGCGAGACATTCCGAGCTGGAACCATTTTGGGTATCAGGGCACGCAGCGGTACTTAAGAATATAATTGCAGATGAACTTGCTAGATTGGAATCCTGATTGATTGAATCGCTATATAGAGCAGTTTCAGCTGGAATTACTAGCAACTGCACAGACTAGATGGTGGAGCGAGGAATCGAGGCTGCTATGGCCGCAATATAACTAAAAAAAGGAATATATATCTACTGCGAAATCCTCAGGGACAAAAGACACGATACGCACTGTACAATTGAACCTCATACTGAAAATTGAATCTATTATATAACGAATTATGGAGAAGTTGCTAAAACAATGAGCAAGAGAAGACTCTCAGGCATTTACTCTGCTTTTATTCAGTGCTCTGCGCTAGTTAGGTAGATTTTCTAGGCAGACCGTCACTTTCAAATCTTACAAACCTTTCGAGTTGCAATGTCAATGGGATAAATTCGTGTATCATCTTGTTCTTATCGTTTAGTTCTAGGCCTAGTAGGGCTTTAGAGGAAACTAATCTTCGGGCATTACAAAAGGACCATTATGAAACCAGTAACTTGTTTTGAAATAAAATGATTGTCAACTTAAGATACTTAACGTAACCTTAAATAATTTCGAAAAAAACTGATCTTAAGCAGTGTTTCCTGCAAAATGCTGAAATGGTTGTTGTAGTGTTCCGATGTCTAGCGTTGTTTGGCATTGGAATATTAATTCAATTGATTGAAATTTGAAACGAAAGAGAATGTGCTACTGGTAGTACTTCTGACTTATTACTGATGAGTTTATGATTGTTGAAAAGGTATTCAAAAAGGTTGACGTCTATTTCAATATTCAGCGTAGAATTTCTATTGTTTAAAAGAATTCCAATTCAAAATTCACTTTAAGTTCGAACTACTTGTGGCACTGGGAGTTTACAGATTTGTAATCGATGTGATTTGATACAATTTTGGGAAAAGCTGGAAAGCATTTTCGAATCCGAAAATCTCACCCAAATAAATAGTCAAAACCTTGTTAGTATAAGAAAGAAATTACCAACAAAAAGAAAAGCACTTAAATATTTTTTAAATTTATTAGAATCAATAAATTTTAACAATTTTTTCCCCTCAATTCACCAACAAACTCTATCTTTTCGCCAAAATCTATGTACATATGTTGTCTAATAATAACACATTGTTATGTTAATTAATATTAACACTCCTACCAATAAATACTCATAAATACGAAAATTATTTCTTAACAATGTTGAAAATTTTTGGGTACTTTTTTCCACAAAAAAAAAAACAAAAACAAAAACTTTTGTTCTAAAAACACAAACAGAAAAAAATCTGCACATAAACCTACCACATTTAGATGTTTATCTAAACAAAAAAAAGAAAGAACACACATTCAGACACCTAAACACGTTCTAAGTTTTGACAAAACAATAATGTGACAAAAGAAGAATACCAGGAACTAAATGTCAATTATTTGTTATACAATCTCTACACAATAAATTGATATTCCATTACTTATTTGTTGTATGTTGACTTGCACAACAATATTTCCAGTAGTTAGAAGGGGAATAACAGTAAGTGGTAGTTGAAAAACGTTTTAGATTCTTTATGGCAATAGCAGAATAAGAAGTTTATTACAAATAACCAGCAGTAGTTAGAAGTTAGAAGAGAGCCGTAGTTATCATTCAAATAATAGGGTGTTCCTTTACGCTGATTTCTTGTACTCTACACAAGAAAGAGATATAGGTTTTACATTTTTTATATAAACCGATATTAACACGGGCAGAAGAATAGGGGGTTATAGAAGAATAAATAAAACTTTACCCTTCACCACAAAAAATGGAAGAAGGGTATAACTAAGTTTGTCATTCCGTTTGTTATTTCTACAATATCCATTTCTGACCCCATAAAGTATTTATATTCTGACTTCCTATGCATAGCGAAGTCGATTGAGCGATGTCCATCTGTCCGTCCATGTCAGTGGTGAAAACAAATTTGCCTAGGAAAAATTTTAAATTGCCAATCGATCAGACATAGCGTCAAAAAGAGGTGCTATTGGAAATCAGCGCGATCGGTCCATGTCCTTCGAGGCATGTTACTTGGAACACCAAAGTAACCCAAATCAAAAAAATTATTGTAAAGGGCGATAGAGAATTAAAAATAAAAAAACATCAAGTGAAAAAAATGGCGATCGCCTATATTTTTCGCATCACGAGGCTCTGATATTTTCAATTTTTTTTTAAATATCAATATGGATATCATTTTAAAGCTTTTGAAGAGATGTTAAAGGAAATACTAAAATATAAAAAAAATGCTTAAACCCTTAAGAGCCGATGACATTTCTATGCAAACTATATATAAAATTAATTTTTTTTCTTATTTTTTGATCCTCTGTCACACCCATATTTGTTTTTTGTTTTACCGGTATAGCCGGATATAACACTATTACTTGATCAACTAAATTTTCCATCTAAATGTTTTTTAAGCCCGATAGAACTTTAAAATATAAAAAAAGTAACACAAAAAACTTAATTGTAATAAATAATTTTTTTATGTAAAAGATTAGAACATGACATTAATTTTTAAAAACGGTTTCGGGCTTATGGCCACCGCGGTTGTTGACGAAGTGCATTCTGGACGTCCAATTTTGGGTCACTTTTTCAAGTACTGTTGGCCCTATGTCACTAATAACACCAACAATGTTGGCCTCTAAATCATCAACTGTTACTGGTTTATCAGCATAAACCAGTGACTTCACGTGGCTTGGAGGACAATTGACAGGCCCATTTCTCGAAATTAACTTATCGCCAAATTATGCTTTCAATAACTCTATGGTTTCGGTCGCCGTACGACACGTAGCGCCATCTTATGAAGACCACATTGCTGTAACGATCTCCGCTGAACGTAACGTGAGATCCGGCCTCATTTTTGCCATGCTGGTGGCATCATCGGATCTAGAACCCAGTCGGCTAAAGAACGAAGCATATAATGGTCTCGTGGTTTTAATTCCTGCACCAGCCGAATCTTATACTGGTGTAGACTAAGATCTTTGCACAAAATTTTCCACGTAGTGGACCGACGAAGTCCCAATACCTGTGACCGACGACGATCTTCTTTCACACTTTCGTTCACAGCAGCGATATTCTGTTCAGTAAGCACATTCCTTCGACGTGTTGGTGTTACTGCATTTTCTAGAGAGTATATGGTATGAAATCATAATGATAATGAATCATAATGATTTGATTTTTTTTAGTGTTATTTTTTATAATTTCAAGTTTTATCATTCTTAAAAAAACATCTGATATAATGGTTGGAAGGACAATTCCACATACAACAAATTACATCATCTATAGCGACACCCTTTTATTTCATATATTAAATATTTAAACTTAGATGAATAAAGGTTCAATAGATAAAGCCACATAAAAAAATACGTCAGGTATGAGGACACCGTATAAATTTTTGTTTTCTATTTAAATTTCAATTTAAAAAACAAAATAATAAATTCAAGTGTTTGTCTATAATGCATTAAATAATAAAGTCGAATAAATTAAGTATCATCACTTATGAGGACACCCTTTAAATTCCAATTTTTAATCTTATATAGAACTTAACAATATAGATTCTGGTGCAAAAAATTAACTGTCTGGCTTTAATGGCTTAAAAGGTAGGGACATATAGAACAAATTACGTCACCTATAGGGACACCCTTTAAAAATTCGTTAAAATTTTTGACTATAATGTTTCAAAGAGTAGGGTGCAAATTACGTAATCAATGGTGACACCATTTCATTTCCTATTGAAAATATTTTTACTTATTTTTTCAACCGGCATAGAAGTACGATCATGATGTTGCTGCAAGCAATAACTTAAAGATTTCTATTGTAAGGCCTTGTTGAAATCAAATATTTGCTGTAGCCTTTAAAATCCCTATTTTCACATTCTTTAAGGGACACCCTAAATAATTTCAAAAATATTAAAACTTTAAACCAACAATCATGATAAATCTTAAATCAATGCCAAAAACCACACAATTGTCATAAATAAATTTGTTACTCGATGAGTTCAAGATAAAACACACACGTAGTTATAGTGTTAGATGAATTTTAGAGCAACGCATATAACATTTGGTATCATCGGTTGTTAGAAAACAGCAGTTACAGTAACAACAAAAATTTAGTAGCCCAGCAGGGCATGTTGACACATTAATTGTTGTCCCGTTTATCAACGACTGATTGCGTGTTTGTGTTTAACAAAGCCCAGGAACATTTTTAAAATAATGTTCACCAACAAAATCGTAAAAAAGGACAAGATTTTTATCTTAAAATTTTGTATGTTTCATTATTCGTAGGTATTGTTGTGTGTGTGTGTGTGCATATGTACTATTTGTATTTCTATTTAAAACAGTTGTTCAATAAAACTGAATTAATTTCATTTTCATATTTTAGTATGTGTCTTATCATTAAATTATAACGAAATCAATTTTTTAGTATTAAAAACTATTGTTTCATTAAACACTTTCTAGTTAAAATGCGGGTCTGGTCGACCACAGAATAAGTAAAGCACCGTTAGGTTTTTATTGAATTTTAGCTCTTTTGCGATTAGTTACCAAAGATAAGCCAATTATAGTGTGAATAAAAATAGTTTTATTTCCGGCTGATTTTTTTTTTTTTAGTTATGGAATGAATGTGATTAAGTCGTTTTGTTATCTGGTATTTGGAAAATTAATAAAGATGTAAGAAAAAGGGTGGCAACTTTAAGCGGAACTAAAAATAATAAAATAATCACTGCTAAACAGGATACTTTTTTTAAAATGCTGTTTGAAAGAAGTATAAAAGGCATTAAAGACGATTTTTAAAAAAGTGTTTTTAATCCCAAAAAATTTTTAATTATAAAAAATCACAAAAAATAAATTTTAATAAAAAAAAACAATTTTATTCCAAAAATCCTTAATTAACATTAACATTTAAAAATTATATAGAACATATGTGCACGGTGCTGTTCTTGACAAAGCTCATCTTAACGTTAAATTTTGCGCCACTTTTGGAGCATTGCTGGCCGTATATCAAGTACACCACATATAATGGTGACCGTCAAGAAGTCAATAGTTACTGGTTCATGAGCATAAACCAGTGCGCCCAAAAAAAATATGGTTGAGCAACATATTATGGTTGTATTATATCGTTGTTAACAAACAAGCATTGTTACATTTAATAATAATAAAGCTGGTCTTGCAACCGTATTGTTGTCTAGCATAACAATAACATGGTAAACCTTAAAATAATTATGTTAAAATATAAACATTAAATGCTTAAATTAAAACATCAAAATATGGTTGAAAATGTCATGTTATATAAGTGAACCATTATTATTATTATCATTATTATTATTATTATTATTATTATTATTATTATTATTATTATTATTATTATTATTATTGATGTGATTAATATTGATTTGATTTTTATTGATTTTTAATTGTTTACTTTGTACATAAATTTTCATTTTTTTAATTTTCTCTAACAATAAAAACAATTTCAACTTTAAGCTAACAAAAAATTACTAAACTGTTAGAAACGCATTCGGTCAAGACCTAGACAAAATATGTTTAACCGCAAACATTATTCTGTTTGCTTTTAAGCATACTCTGATTAATAAAACTATATTATGGTTAAATTTTATAAGTTATAAAACTTTGGTCGTAGTTCAAATTTTTTTTCGTTAAACCAACCATTTTGTATTTTTTGTGCACAGTAACCATATAATGGCTAAATATCAACAAAAACGTGTTTATCGGGACTAAAGTCTTGCTGTTGTCTGCAACTTTACAATGTTACAAAGAACATATTATGGTTATTGTGACCATATCACAACCATGTTTTTTTGTTTTGCTTGTGACTAAATGTGACCCCACAGGTAATAATCAAGAGATGTCAAATGGATAACCCTGGGAAGCCTATTGATAGGTCCATTTCTCAAAATCAAATTCTTTCCAAAGGGTAGTGATTGATTTGCGTTACTATATTTGAGCCCTTTTGTAGGTGATCTCCTATATCTGAAACTAATTGCTTGTAGACACCGAAGAAAAACTAACGACATCTTAATTTTCGTGTTCACATGGGCCAATAATATGAAAGAAACCTAAACAGACCTGCCACATTGTAGAAAAACTCGCTATCACAGTCGATCAACGAGGAAGAAGTGCACTTAGCATTAATCGTAGAAGTTCAAAGCCGGTTCAACTAAGAAAAATGGAAATCTAATAATGTAATTGCTGTGCAGTCTCGCAGGCACTCAGAATATCAACACAACCACAGAGAAAAAGTAAACAACTGTGCAGACTAGCAGACATGCTACTACGGGACCAACAACGACAAGATAAAATTAAATAGTGAATAAACTTCACAGTATCGTATTCGAATCTAATCCAAATAACCAAGCTGTCAGAAAAGTGGAGGCGAAACGCCTAGAACAATACGTCAATCACTGTGCAAAAAGGCCGATACTCTATTTCGATTAAACAGGGCGAGAGGATCGTAAGAATTGCAAGAAATGATTGCATATAAACAGGCTCGAATAAGATATTATTCTTAAAGTTAATCTCACAGAATTTATAATTTTGTAATAAAGTAATAATATTTTTTTTATTTTTGATTTCAGCTGGTAACACCAACGCTATTTATTACTTCCTTTCTAGCAATCATTACGTTGTTAGCAGGAAGCATCGTGAAGAAAGTAAACTATTTTAAAATAAAATCATTATTCCTGTTTTCTTCTACAAATCATATTAAATTGTCAACTGAAAAAAAAAACGGAGAAAAATTAATAGTTGAATAGGATGTTATATATAAAATCATAAATCAAATTTGTTTAAATCAAAATTTTTGCATTATATTTTCTCCAATGAAACAGTCATATAAATGTCTTCAATAAAAAGAACAAAACTTGAAACATTTTTAAAACAGCACCAACGCCTTTAGCAGACGCCTTAGGGAAACAAAAAAAAAAAAACTGCTGCTTGTGTATCAATAAAAAATGATATTATTTCAATTCAAAGCAATTAATCATTATGGCCAACAAGACTGCCAGTGATTCCAAAAGAAAAAAAAACAAGGATTCACCAAAACAACAATGACAATAACTAAAGAGATCTCATATAATAAAACTCTAAAAGAAAAAAGTAAAACAACAAGAAACATTAACAAACTCAAACCATAAAACCAACAAATGCTCAACAAATTTTGATATTGTTATCTGAAACATTAAAAGGCAGATGAAATTCTTTATTTGAAATCTTATTGAACAGCGTGCACAAATGTTAAAAAAAAAAAATTTATAATTTTTTGTGTTATTTTATTCAAATGGATCAAAAATCAGGCAACAGCAGGCATCTGAGAGGTTTTTTTTATATTATCAAGAGTTTTCTAAAAGAGACGGGCAGATCAAGATATTTACACTAAAAAAATCATGGGCTTTAATGGCTACGATGAGGTTGAGCCTTTTCAGTCGTTGACTGTAAAAAATATCGCCACTAATTGTAACAGTACGAATAAGAAGCCTTTAAATGAAAATTTTATGAAGTTTGGAGTTGAGATTTTTTTCTTAAAATGCGTTTAATTTTACAACTAATTCTCCCTTTAGTTCGATATACTGAAACCAATTGCCTTTTTGTATTTCCCTCAAGATACCTTATATCCACCCCCCGATCATGAGTAAGAAATGAAATTAATGTTTCCATGAAATTTTCATTTTCATTACCCTCGAAATGCAAAGTGGTATCATGGATTTTCTATGAATTATTTGTTCCCTTTACTGAACAGCTGTTTAAAATAAGGAAGCTATCAGTCCACATTGGATGTAAGTAAGAAGAATAAGCTGAGTGAAAATTGTTGAACTGAGGTTTAAAATATAATAAAATATAATTTTTTGATACGAAATAATTTTTTAACAGAAGGTGACGTTCAAGACGCTTGTAAACCCCTAAAATGATCCGAGACATTGCTACTGATCCATTTCAATATATAAATTTTTGTAATAAATTTTTTATATCCATTTTTCATTTTATAACATTTTTAGGGAAAATATTTATAAATTTTAAAGGAATAGATATTTTTGTCGAGTACGTATAATGTCAATATCCACTGCAATAACTGATCTTGAATAAAAAAAAATATTGTAATGTAAATATTCTAAATAAAACAGATAAAAAATGGGAGCAAAATTTAAAAGAACAAATCCGACGGAATAGTGAAAAAATTCGAGGGTAAAACTCAATCACGATAAGGGGAATTTTTAGTGACGTGAAAAATTGCTCACATAATTTATTCACGATGGAAATTTGGGGAAAAGGGAAAACAGTTTGACGGAAAATATACTCATGATAGGGGTGATGACTAATTTCCTCGATTTAAGGCTGTTACCACCGAAACATTTTTTCTGATGTGAATTTAGTCACCGCAAACTAAAGCTCGTGATTATGATGGGTGGAATAACTGTTCCTAACTAGATTGGGGGACTTCTTCTTTATCCATCAGTTGAGATTAATATTCACCGCTATTCATCATAACATTTTTAAAGAATATCGATGTTAATGTTATGCATTCTTAATACTGTCGCCACGTCTTTATTCTTTGTCCGGTATCGTCTCTTGGGCACATTTCTTTACACTGCAAGAGATCAATAAAACTTAAGGAAAGTCACAGGAAAACTTTCTTACTTATTTGAATACCAGAATTTTTAAACTCTAAAGTTTTAATACGATTGGCGTAGGCTGTGAACCCGACGCGACGCTTATCTTGAGTAACATTTATGCTGGAAGAATGCAAAATAATTGCAAACCATTTTGTGTTTACATTAATTGCTGGTTTAGATTATCCTTGGTATTCATGAAGCCTTTCACTTGTTTAACAGACATTTTATACGCAAACAATCCCGTTATAAAGGGTCATTCATAAAACACGCCTACATGTTTCTTTGAAATAAAACACAAACTAATTGCAATTTTTTCATGCTGTTTTTTTTTTTTTTGTTAAAAGTATGATCCATTACAATTATAAGTGGAATAGGAAATCATTCAAATGTCCACCATGACTGCGTCTGCAGACATCAATCCGAATATCGAAATTTTCTATGACTTTCCGACATGTTGCTGGTGTTATTTCACGAATTGCAACTTGAATGTTGTTCTTTAGATCATTAATTGTTTGTGGCTTGTTAGCATACACTCGACTTTACAAAAAACCCCACAAAAAAATTTAATGGTGTTAGATCACATGAACTTGGAGGCCAATTGAAATCTGCATTTCGTGAAATAACACGTTGAGGAAATTTTGATCGCAAAAGCGTAATGTTTTCTCGGGTTGTGTGACATGTAGCACCGTCTTGCTGGAAATAGACGTCAGACACATCAATATGATTCAACTGTGTCCATAAAAAGTCTCTCAACATTGATTGGTATCGCTCATCATTCACAGTAACAGCATTTCTAGTATCATCTTTAAAGATCAATGGCCCAATGATTCCATTTGCCCAAAATGCACACCAAACAGTAACTTTTTGTGGGTGTAGAGATTTTTCATGAATAACACGAGGATTTTCATCACCCCAGATACGACAATTTTGCTTATTGACGAATCCATCCATTCTGAAATGAGCTTCGTCACTAAACAAAAATTTTGCTTTGGGTATTTTTCAAAGAACGCCCATTTTCATAATAACTTTGAATGATGTAAACGCGTTGTTGCAATGGGTACCTGTCCATGGTTAAAACTGTACTACCTTCTAATAAAACAAAATGGCTTATATCATTTGAAAAGATGGCACGTGTAAAAATTATATAGTGTTGACATCTAGGCGTCACATTTGGATGACCCTTTACAAAAACACTAATTTCATTAAAGTTTTATTGGTGCCCTCGCTTTAGAGCAAAAAAAAACCAAACCAAAAATATCGCATGGTTGATGACAATTCAATTAGGAAAAATTAAGAATGCTGAAAGAAGAAAAAATGTTTTATGCTGAACTTAATATTATGATGACAGTATTCCACTTTGTATGTTGTATAAAAATAGGTCTCTCGCACAGCAAGGGTCACATCAAAAATTTGTTTAAAAGATACGACGGTATCAAAGACCACTGTTGAGGCTTAAGGCCTTATATTTTCACTCAGTTTTGTTAATTCATAGATTATTTGCCACCCATCGATTTCAAATTACTGCTCTAAAAAATTACGTATTTAAATTGAACCGCTACCCGTTCTTATCGCAACACGTTTTATAAGGAAGAAGTTAATATCTAGGATTTTTTTTATATATTTTTCTCTTCTCTTCTTTGATTTCACTTTATTAATCAATTCAGTTGGGCTTTACTTTTTAGAGTTTTTTTGTTAAAAATATTTATAAAACAATAGAAAAAAATGTAACACATTTTTTATGGAAATTATAAAACTTACTATATGATTTATTGCACTGTTTTTAAACTAAAAAGGAGGGCATAATTTAAAAAAAAACCTGTGGGAATTTATATACTTTAAATTGCTGGACAATTTTTTTCTTTTTACAAAATGTTCCAAAATTTTATATAAAATTAATAAAACCTTGAGAACATTGTGATAAATTAAGTGGTTTTTAAATCATTTTTAGCAGTTTTAAAAGAACGAAACTTCTTGACTAAAAGTCAAATGCATACACTGCCTTTTCTAGTTCTAGAAATAGAATTTTATTTAAAAATGCAATGAAATCTCAGCAAATAAGCTGGAGATTAATTTAAGGGCAGCCTAAAACTCCATATATAATCTTATTTCAGTTATCATATCTATTTCTTTGCCATTTGGAATTCGTAGTCGTTGACGCGTTAAGGCCGTAGCGGTTTATCGAATTTAGTTGACTCAATGAAGCGTTGGTGTAATATGTTTTATGTTTCCCTAATTTACCTGCACTATTACTCTATTAAAACAATAGAATTATTGCTGAAACCAGTTCTTTTTTAAATGTGCATGGTTTTTATTAAGATCCCATCTCTTATCTCGATCACTTCATTTTCAAAATCAAATTTTCTGCAAAGTTTTCTTTGGTCGCTTGGTCTTACATTTAATACTGTACAAATTGAATATCCAAATATACTCAGTTGGTGTATTGTGGTATTGCAGCTCCGCACTCCTTGAAATAATTACTTTTGGTGTAAATGACGGCATTAGGGGCTTAAGCTCGCGGAGGCCTGAAATAGGTAGATAAGCTTTTACGATATCTGACTAGTACTGATGTACTGTTATTAAAAGCGAAGGTAGCTCACTAAGATTACGTTTTCTGTATCACTTAGTTGTGATATCCTTCGGATATAAACGATGGTAGCAGTGGTTTGAAAAGAAATCGCCGTCAGTGCTCTCGCATCCCATGTAGTGTTGAATTGCAATAGAATGCCACCAATAGTGCAGTAGAAGCTTAGATAATCTCAAGTTCTTTATCAAAAAGTAAGGATGTGCTCCTACATGCTGCGTGCGTGTTTTACAATATTGCTATTTGCTCCCAAAGCACCGGTAGAACTCAATTAGTGTTAAAACCATCATCTAGTGTCGGCCGAAATACTTACGTTACCAACATTAACCTGTATTACACACTCTGCGTAGACAGTAATTCTTTTATACCCGCGACCATAATCTCTAATTCTAGATTTAGTGTCAAAAAACGGCCTATTGGAAATCAGTATGATCGGTCCATGTTCTCCGAGGCAGCAGGCAAAACACTACGCCTACCTCTAATTTATTCATGTCCTTTGGAACAATAAAATAACCACAATCAAAAAATAAGTATATGGGGCGATAGAGAATTAAAAAATAAGATGAAAACATCAAGGGAAAAAATTGATACTCGCCCATATTTTTAAAATATCAATATGGATATCATTTTAAAGCTTTTGAAAAGATCTTTAAGAATATACTAAAAATTTATTAAAATTAACGAATTAAGAGCCGATGACATTTCTATGTAAAATTTTATAAATGCAGTACCAATTTTTTTTAATTTTTAATTCTATGTCACTCCAATATTGGCTTTTTTGATCGGAGTTACTTCACTAAACAAGTTTAATTGAAAATTATGCATTAAAAATTATTTATTTTATTACATAATAGTGCATTTTGTTAACTTTATGATGTACGAATACGGATTTTGCATACTGTAGAAAAACTTCCTTGACACCATCACCTCATTGTTTAATGCCTTTCAAATAATTACTTTTATTATTATTATTAAATTTAAATAAGCATATTGAATGATATGTATATGTATGTATGTACGAGGGCTGCTATATGAATTTCTGGCCTGGCAACACTGAGTGCTGCCAAGTGCAATCTGACATTTCCATTGGAAAGTTTGTCATTTTTAAGCATAATCGTACTCAAGACGTTTTGACGTACGACTATTATTTGTGTTGTTTACAGTGACTTGAAAAAATTAATATAGAAAAAAATGGAATTAACTCGTGAACATTTTCGTGCCATCATTTTTCACAATTTTCGACGTGGATTATCACGACAAGAGTGCATTGATGAACTTAAATCTTTGTATGGCGATGAAGCACCATCCTATAGCACTGTGAAAAAATGCTATAATGAATTTAATCGTGGCCGAAGCTCGCTCAAAGACGAATTCCGTGAAGGTCGTCCAAAAACGGCCGTTGTGCCAGAGAACATTGATGCCGTGCGTGAACTCATAATGCAAGATCGACATGCGACGGACCGAGAGATAGAGACATCCTTGGACATTTCTTCCACCAGCATACATTCGATACTGCATGAACACCTGGCCGTAAAAAAGATTTGTTCTCGTTGGATCCCGCACAATTTGAAAGTCGCTCAAAAAAAGGCTCTTGTCGATTGGTGCAAAGAAATGTTGCAAAAATACGATTACGGTGATTCAAAAGACGTTTATAAGATTGTCACAGGTGACGAATCATGGGTATGAGCCTGAAACGAAACAACAATCGACCGTGTGGGTCTTCAAAGACGAGCAAAATCCAACGAAAGTTGTTCGTGGAAGAAGCTGCTTCTTCAGCAAAACTGGTCATGTGGCGACTGTTCCGCTTGAGCAAAGTAGGACGGTCACTTCTGAGTGGTACACTACAATTTGTTTGCCTGAAGTCATCGGAGAAATTCGAAAAACCAACAAGAGAAGACAAATCATTGTTCACCATGACAATGCGAGCTCTCACACATCGGCTCAAACCAGAGCGTTTTTGACCAGCCAAAACGTCGAATTAATGGGTCATCCGCCGTACAGCCGTGACTTGGCACCTAATGACTTCTTTTGTTTCCGCACATCAAGAAGAAAATGCGTGGTCAACGATTTT
This sequence comes from Gymnosoma rotundatum, assembly GCA_916610165.2. Taxonomy (NCBI): domain Eukaryota; kingdom Metazoa; phylum Arthropoda; class Insecta; order Diptera; family Tachinidae; genus Gymnosoma; species Gymnosoma rotundatum. The sequence goes on from OU744338.1 coordinate 128,730,996, forward strand.
TGTCGCCAGAAGAAGCTGTTGAAGTGTTCAAAAATCCATGTTTTAGAGGTGTCTCAATCGGAGTGGAAAAAGTGCTTCGACAACTGGTTTGAGCGCATGCAAAAGTGTATAAATCATGCTGGAGTATACTTTTAAAAACAATAAAACCATTTTTGATTATAAATATTCGCATTTTCACTATTAGGCCAAAAATATATAGAGCAGCCCTCGTATGTAGGTATATTTTGTATAAAACACAAAATCAAAAGTCCGTTACAAACAAAAGGACACACTAAAATATCACACAAATCAACATTGCATTTTTTTCGCTTGCAGCTTCATTTATTATGGTCTTAAAATTTTCTATTTGCAATCTGTATCTGTAAAACATTTTTTTACCACTTATCCCGTGCAACTAAAAGGATTTATTTTTTTTTTTTTTGTGTACAATTTCTTAATCACATCGTTACCAAATATTATTTTCTCTAATGAAGTCATCAAACAGGATAGTTGAGTATAAATATAAAAATAAAAATTTAATTTTTTTAAATGACATTAAATGCGTGACAAATATTAAAGCAGGAAATTGACATTTATCACTTTGCCACTAGTGTGTTTTGTGTTATTTTGGGAACTGCTTAAAATATATTTCCTTTGCTCAAGCAAGCAACTTCCTTTGACTGTGCCCTGAATTCATTTCTATTGCTTTTGTATAATTCAAATAAGAGTATTAAAAAAAGAAACACAAAGATTTTGACAAACAAAACAATTCGTTCTACCTTTGGGTAATAAAATAGAATTATCATAATTAATGGCTGGCTTAATGAAGAAAAATGTGTGTTTTCTTTTTAGTTTGGCTTGTTATTAAAATGAAGTTATCAAAGATACTTTTGTGCATAAGTACCTAAATATTAACACTTTCCTAAATTTTAAAATTAAGTAAAGAAAATAAAAAGGGTTGTTTTGCATGATCTTTAAAACACAAAAGTGGTCAACCTTAAGAAACCACAAGAACTTGATGTAGAATATAAATTTGGCAATAAAAAAAAAATAAATTTATTTTTATAGTCGTAAAAGTCAATTTGATATAGTTTGTGTATGAACAGTAACAAAAAAGGGGTTAAAGGGTCATGTGAATTAAAAAAGCAGTAAAACGGATGCTCTTTTTTTTAAAGATATTTAAATATTGAATGCTCTGCTTTTGTTTTAAAACAAAAAGGCATCTTATTAAAAAAAACACTTCAGATAGAAGTTGACAAAACTGTAATTTTGAAAAATCTACATTTTTGAAAATTTTATGTTTAACTAAAGCATAAATTAAAAAAAAATTGTCATACAGGGAATGATAGAAAATTTTTCAACACACACTTAGCGATCTCAAAAAAACCTTAAGTGAAGCTAGAAAAGCCTTTAATGAATCTATTGATGCTTAAGCAAGAAAAAAAAATACTCCAATTGCTTTTACTAAAACACCATTTTTTATAAAAATAAAGTAGCTTGTACCCAGCCTTGCCTGGGCCTAATTTTAGGGCGCTTTCGTCCTCTCCCCCACTTATTCCTTTTTTTCTCAGAATAGTTAGAGATTATTCTTCCTTCTATATAAATAACTGTGTTTAAGATTTTATTAAAATGAGTACAGCCCGTAAATTCCCGATTTTCCCCACGAAAGCGCCGATCAATTTTGCACAGACTTAAAAAAACCATCTAAAAGACTATTCCAACAAACCCAACAAATTTAATACAATTCGGTTAGACCGTTCATGAGTTATAAAGTCACAACATACTTGTAACAATTTTTTTTATACATGTAGATGTAATAATTGAAAAATGTTAGTCAGGCTTAAGTTCGTTTTGTTCAAAATGCAAATTTATGCTTTTGCAATAACCCGAACATATTTTAATAAAATCATTCTCTTAAAAGTCATCGATTATATTATTATTCTTGTGTTTTTAAAAATTATTCGAGAGATTAAAATAAGTGAAACATAAAGAAAAATTCGTTCTTTCAGATCCTATGCTAATTAAACAAATAATGCTCAGTTTTTTGCAATCCCAAAATACAGAGTATCCGCTGGGAAGATATACCATATTGGTTGTTCATGCAGAGGAAAAAAAATGGTTGTTATATTTTCCCAATAACCATATTATGTTCTTTGAAACAATCAATAGTTGTGTAGAACAAATTATAGTTGTTTTCAACAATACTTTTGTTGCAACAAACATTTTTTTAAATTATTTGGATTATAACAACAAACTTTTTTTCGTTAACATTTAACTATTATGTGGTTACTGTGCACAATAATGCAACATGGTTGGTTTTAACTTTAAAAAATTTCAACCACAACCAAATTTTTATTACTTAATAAAAATAGTAAAATATATTTAACCATAATATGTTATTATTAATCAAAGTGTGATTAAAAAAAAAAACAAAAGCATGTAAATATTTTTTTCTAGTTCTTGGCAGAATGCTTTTCTATCAGTTTAGAAATTTTTATGTTAGCTTAAGGTTTTTTTGCTGTTAGAGAAAAAAAAATTATGTACAAAATATGAAAACAAATAAAGGTAAGAGAAGGTAAATACTTTTAAAATAGTTTAAATAAATATAATTTTTTATATTTGTGTTTAAGGCACAAATATGAAAACATTTACATATTTTTTAATTAAAGCTACTATACTATACATCAACAACAATTGCTATTATGTAAAAGATAAATCACCGCAGATGCCAGATTAACGTGTTAGAAATTTTGGCTAAATTTGAAGTCAGTTCCGAATTACCATTACGAATCTTATGATTTTTTTAATACGAGAATATAACGTTTACTCCAAAAATTGATGTTTATATGGGAATTTTTTTTGTTTTGTCTTTTAGTTATTATTCGCATAAAAAAAAATTTATAAAAATATTTATGTTTATATTTAAAGAAAAATATTTTTATACTTTACAATGTTATTATTAAGTTAGACAACAATATGTTTGCTAACAACTATGTAATACAACTATAATATGTTGCTGTTATATTATGGTTATCTCAACCATATTTTTTCTTTACGTGTTTATAATTTTTGACTAAATGAAAAAGAATGGAGCTTTTATAGATAAAAGCTTTATTTAATGTTGGCAATTATATATGACATTCAATCATCAGATAAATGTAAGCCTCATAAATGCGAGCCCTTTTGATCACATCTTGTAATTCTCATTCTCTCACATTTCACGCGGTATTTCACTAACTTCATCACGAATATTTTGTTTGACCTGCTTAAGCATTTCTGGTTTGTTTGCAAAAAATCTTAGTTTTCAGATATCCCCACAAAGAGAAATCCTGAGCAGTCAAATTAAGCGCCTGTGAAGAACAATCAACCTTAACATTTCTTGAAATAACTTGCTGTGGAAAGAACTCTCGTAACGATTCCATTGTAATCTTGGCATTCAGTTGTGGCGTTAAAAAGTTGTCAAACATATCACGGTATCGCTGCCGATCAGAGTTACCATTACGCGGTTTTGATTTTCAAAAAGATTCCTCCTGACCAAATTGCACACCAGACTGTCAGTTTTAATGGATGCAAATGTGATTGATGAATAATTTGAGGGTTTTTTCATTGCCCTCAGAACCGACTATTCTGTTTATTCACACATCCATTAAAATGAAAATTTGCCTCGTCCGTCATTATGATTTTTTCATGAATATCGGGGCTTTAATGGTCGAGTTGTAACAATCTATTGCCATGTATACGGCGGTAAAATGATTTTGTGGCTGCAGCTCTTGTGTCAACTGAATCTTAAATGGGAACAAATGCAAATCCTTGTACAAAATTGGTGCCAAAATTAATTTTTGAATAGCAAGCTTCCGAGCACGGTGTCGAATTGAGGTTGATGGATTGTTTTGAACACCTTCTTGAGCAGCAGTAGTGTTTTCGGCCGATCTTGCAGTACGACTTGTTCCATGATTGAGCCCATCACCGACAGATCCTCTATCTTCTAAATAATTTACTACACGATAAAATGTGCACGTGGTTTATCCTAAAAAAAATTTTACGTAACGTTCTCATTTTTACAGTAATCGAGGATTGAGTTTTATAAAATGTTTTAATGAATAAAAGACGTTGGTTTACCGCGTATTTTTTCCATACTAAATTTGCTACGTGTCTACTTCGCGGCTGCCAAATATGAACTTGCAAGACTAATGTTCACCAAAATGACGGGAAACAGAAGTAATATACCTTCCTGCCTGATACCCTGTATAATATATTGGCATCTCTTGGAATAAGGTTCTTCAATATGGACAATAAAATCAATATACAAAGCGTTAGTAATGAAATAAACGCAACAGAAATTAAAATCCTACAAACAAAAAAAAAACACCAAACATAATAAAAAAAAACACAAAATTTTGTAATCTTAGTCTGTAATCAAATGCTGGCTCTAAATTCGCATAACCGCCCCCTATAAACACCCACTTTTAGGTGTTTTTTTTTTTTTTTTTGTTATTAATCTTGGGTTGGCTACAGACTGCAATATTTACAACAAACTCCAACCGCACACACATTAATTTTCTCCCTTTTGCTTGTGAAGCTTTTTAGTTGATCATGTTACCATTATTGAATTACAAAGTAAAATTTTTTGTACATTCTCAACCAATGTAGGTTCACTTGGCCTCTTTAGAAAAATAATTCACATGACCAGCAACCATGCAACGGTCATGGCATGTCGATCAAATCGCTTGAGAGAGATCGATTCGATTTTTTCGTTTTTGTTTTTTCATTTAGTTTTTGCGTTAAAGAAAGAAACTTAAAAAAAATTGTACACAATTGCCGAGATGATCTAATTTAAGAAAGCGATTTTAAGCTCCAGAATAAATATTGGGTTTTTTTCGGTTGCCTTCAATAAATATTGTTTGTTTAAACTTTATTTCCTTTAAAATTTTATTTTATCTCTCTTTTATTTTATATATTAAGAAGGCGTTAAGCACTAAACATTTTTCTGTGTAAATTTTCTTTTGTAAACTAAATAATAAAGCAATTAACGATAATTAAGGCTAATGTTTCTAACTAGCAGAGTTAAGATCTAGTGGTCTGGATGACTTATGTTTACGATTCCTGATCTAATTTCTCTACTAGAAGTAAATATCTCCATTTAATGCAAGCAATAATTGAGTGTCATTTTTCTTTTATTCTATGAGCACTAATTTAAATTTTATCATCGTTTCAGCGATTTGTAACATTTTTACTTTCTCTTACCAAAAAAAAGCTTATACCGTTCTTTATTTAGACAGTGCACTAACGTCATGTTATTTCAACTACTGATTTAGCTCATTGATTAAGCCTTGAAAAATCACAAGTATTTCTCTCTAGATCGTGTTCTGTTCCGGGAAACTGTTAGACTTTTATAGGACTAGACATTCTATTTCATACTTGAATCAAATTTAAGCTTCCGGGTTATGCCTCTTACAAATTTAAGGCTTTTTTGCTAGCCTCTAGAGTAGAGCCATTTCACAGTGGGGTATTTGGTGAAAAAAAGTGAAAAAATCTCTATTTTCTAAACAGTTAGCTCGAGTGTATTGAGTGTATTATATGAATAAATTTAATTTAGTTTTAATTTCAAAAATAGATATTGTAGTTACTAGCGATACATCGTTATTATGCACACCTTAAGTGAACGAAAAATTAGTTTCAAATTCTTTTTAATTGACTAAGAATTTTAATTTCTGTTTAATTGTCCGGCCAAGCTCTTAAAATTCGTTGGCGATATTCGCCTTTAAAATTTAAAGATTTTTTTTTAACCGATCCTGTTTCTGCATTTTGCTTTTGGCGATACCAAAATTCTTCTGATTTTTCTAAAATTAATTAAAGAAAAATTCTTCAAAAATTTTTTCTAAGTACAACCGTTATACAGAAATACTAAAAAGAATTATTTTTTTTTAATTTGGACGAAGAGTTGCTTCTTTTCCTTGTGAACAAAATACAATCTTTAGCAATTCAAGCCCCTCCAAAAAAAATTTGTTTTTTGTTGATAAAGATCTATTTTAAACTAAATCTGCTCTTTTATATTAAGAAAAATCAAAATAATTTTTTTACATTGCCTTTCAATTAGAATAAGAATCTCTGTGGTCACACGTTTTCTGTTAAAAACAGCAAAAAAAAAAAAAAATGAAAAATCCCATTTTTGGAAATTTTTAATACTTTCCTGGGAATTATTAATCTTAATGCTTTTTTGTATTTTTTTTTTAGCAATTTTATTATATTTGTTAATTAAAAAAAAAACTATTATTTTTATTTAAAAATAAATAAATAATTTTAGTTCAGCTTAATACCCTGTTCAGACATACGCTTTTATTGCGTAATTAAGGAAATTAAGGCTTTAATTTAGCTCAATTTACCATATAAGAAGTCAATTAATAAATTGAGCAATTAGTGCTTAATTGCATTACTAATTGAATACGATGCGAAATGCAACCCTTGCCAACAAGTGTATTTACTCTGGGAACTATGTTCAGTGTGGAAAAAAAAATTCATAAAATTGACAAGTGGCAAGTAAAAAATATAAACAAACACATAAAAAGAAAATGGCGGGTCAAACGAAAATGGTTTTGACACTTCCAACTTCAAAGCAACATCAAAAAGCCATGTTGTTTTTGTAATATAAAGAGAAATCAGCTGAGCGGACGACACTACCTAGTAAAATAAATATGCCTTGTGCCAAATTTAATTGCGCAATTAAAATTAAATTAACTCAATTAAGAAAACATGTCTGAACAGAGTATAAGTTCACGTTGATTATAATTTCTAAATTTAATAAGAAAGAAAAACTATTTACAGATACATATGTCGATTATTAAAGAAAACATGAAAAATTAAATATGTACTATCAGACTGTAATGTATTTTCTAGATCGCTGTATACATCAGTGTTGTCTTGTTGTAAGTGATACGAATATCAGAAGACCTATGAAGCTTGCTCCATGTTCAAACTAAAAAAGTAAAGGCAAATTATTTGTACGTTTAATTGTAGGAATTTCAACGCCATCTTATTTTAAGAAATAATATACACATACGTATCTAAAAAAAAAATTGCTGTGAATATCTATTGGACCGAGAGCTTGGGTTGCTTCGCCTAACAGGAATATTCTGCTAACCGTTGGTCATGCCTTTTTCTTCACGATACAACTAGCTTATCTAATATCAAATTTTTGAAATTTACGGATATTAAAAGCAAATATTAAAATTTTCTTCTATTATTTTATTTCAGAAGCATACAAACTTTTATCTTCCGTAACACAAATTTATAAAAGTGAAATAAATATTGGAAAACTCATTTTAAGGACGCATAGTTTTGCACGTAAGAATGTTATTGAGGTGAATCTTTTTTTTATTCAATACAAAATTACATCACCTACTTATATATTCATATACATATGTAAATATAATAAAATCGTAGAAGAAAATTTTAATATTTGTTGTTCATCCCCGAAAATTTCGAAAAATTCTATTAAAAACGATCCAATCTAAAAAAAGTAAAAATATTAAGTGTGCAATAAAATTTTTATAAACAGCAAATTAAATGAAATTATCTTTGCAAATCTGCTTGCAATATCATGATAAAAAAAATATCCAACAACTCCCAAAATGAGGAGCAAAAATCCCAAAGTTGGAATTTTTATTTTCTTGCCTATAAAGTCCCCATATGGAGATTAGAGCTCTTGAAATACTTTCAATAACGACTCGGAGTATATAAAGCTTTTTTATAGTATTCCCCCCTCTCTGATACCAACTTTGAAATTATTTAAATATATAGGGTAACAAAGGTCAAACTGAAGGACTTCCATCCTCTACAGTGATGATCATTTTGATACGAAATTTAGTTTAAGCGTACGCACATATATTTAGTTAAAGCAAAAATAAAAAAATATGTATATAATTTAAAAAAAAGATTTTTTTTCTATAAAAGAAAATAGATGGCCCTTTTTAGGCTAAAACATACAAAAATGCAAAAAGGCTTTAGGACCTTGTAATAATTTTTAAAGCCAGACAAAAATTTAAGAAATGTCAAGCATTCGAAAAATTTGAATATGCGAGGTACCCCAATTAGAGACCACATAGTACCATCCCTGGCAAATGGATGTTACCCAGCTGCAAAGCTTAAGCTTAGTTGCTTCTCTGCTATAATCGTATAAAAGTTTGGATCAATCGGCCCCTTACAAATGGCTGAGTTGTTTACAAAATATTTGAATTCTGGCAAACTGTGCAGCGTCTGAAGATCATGAATAGTGAAGATCTACTGGCAACGCAAATTACATTTCATTGTGGGCAATGACTAATTTTTTTTTCTTTTTTGACATACTTCGTGTCCTTAGAAAAGCCCTAAAAACGTAGGCATGGGCCTGCCATCGCTGTTATAAGAAGAAATAAGTCGCATTTCTTTTAAACGCAACATAATGAACTTGATTTTATCATCGATTAAATAATAAGAACTTTTCTAAATTTTCTTACTTTAGAAATCTTTTGTCTCGTTTCTGTAATTAATGTGAGAAATTACTTACATTAAAATATTGTTTACATCTTATTTTAAACAGCTAGTGTTAAGGTAGTTTATAAAGCTTTTTGCAAAAAACATTTTTAAAGCTGGCTTAGTTTGTGTAACACCATATCAATATATTATTTTCATGTGAGAAATCTCTAACTTTGCTTAGAGAAACTGCTCGGAATGATTATTTGTTATTTATAACTATTTCTGACTTTTTTTGAATGTTTTTTAACCGACTTCAAAAAAAGAAGGAGGTTATACAATTCGGCTGAATGTTACTTTTTTATATTTGTGCCTCCAGAACTCAGTCATTTCTGATCCGAATTTGGAAATTTTTGGTAATATGATAAACTATGCTTACAGATTGGTCCCGTTTTAAAAACAGTTCATAATCTGAAAAATTAAAGGGTGTCCCCATACAACCTACATATTTTTTACGTGTATTATGAATTGTAAAGGGCACTTCTGTAAAATTTGAAATGACTGCGTATTACTGTGGCTCCCAAAAACAAAAAATTATACAAAAATAAATCTAAAAATTAAAGGGTTCATCCATAATTGATGTTAATTTACTTTTGAACGGTTATAGAGAAACGCTTGAATTTTGGACAGAATGTCGATTGCTATGGCCGTTATAATAACAAGTATTAATATTAAGAAATATAAATTAAAGGGTATGCCAATAGTTAATTTAATTTGATATAATGTCAAACGCTTAGAATTTACAACGAACCTGCATTAGTAAGTCCGCTATAACAACAAGTATAAAATAAAGATTTGAAAGTTAAAGGGTGTTCCAATAGTTGATGTAATTTCAAATGTGTGGCCGTGCTTTTGAACCGTTTGAGACAGAACGCTAACACTTAAAAGGGACCTGTATTCCTAATTCTGCTATATCAACGTGTTTATAATTTGTATTTAGAAATTAAAGAGTGTCCCATAATTACTGTATATTTACTTATATAGGCTTATCTTTTCAACCGTTATAGACAAGCGCTTGTAAATTTGACGCAATGTCGATTGCTATGGCCGTTATAGTAACAGCTGATAAAATTTAAAATTATAAATTAAAGGGTTCACCAATAGTACATTTAATTTGGTATATGGCCATACTTTTAAACAGTTGTAGACAGACGATTGAAATTTACAAATAACCTGTATTACTAACTCCTCTATAACAACAAGTATAATACTTAGATTTGGAAATAAACAGGTGTACCAATAGTTGATATAATATGGTGTATATGGCCGGACTTTTAAACCGTTATAGACAGACAGCTGAAATATAAAAGGGACATGCTTTGCTAAGTCCGCTATAACAAGAAGCTTATAATTTGAATTTACAAATTAAAGGGTGTTCCCAAAATCAATGTAATTTGTTCTATATGGCCGTAATTTTAGACAGAATGTCCACTACTTCAATTGGTATAATAAGAAGTATAAAAATGTTATATTATAAATTAAATAGTTGATATAATCTGATGTATATGGGCAAACAGACAGATGGTTGAAATTTATCCAGAACCTGAACTACAACAGTAAGTAATTTAATTTTGGAAATTAAAGAGTGACCCTATAGTTGCTGCAATTTGATGTATATTGCCAAACTATTGAACAGTTGAAAAAGTATAAAGTTTGAAGATATAAGTGTGTCCCAATAGTTAATGTAACCTAATTTATGTTGCCATACACTTGAGCTGTTATAGGCAGACAGATGAAATCTGTTTGGAAGTCGATTTTGTTGTCACAAGAATTATTAGTTTTTTTTTTTTTTTATTTGTATCTAACGCTAAAATGTATTGATAATATGGCAACCTCAAACAATGTGTACGTTGTTATATTTTAGGTTGTTAGTTTTTATATTTAAGCAGAGAAGCTTATTCTCATTTCTGTATTCATAGAGTTAAGACGTTAAAAACTTTCATTAATAAATAATTATATTTTAAGCACTGAATTTAAATAAAGTAAACTTAAAACCAATTTCTAACAGGTTATGGGCCCAGATCCCTACGTTTAAAAAATATAATTCTTAAAAGTGCGTTTTTCAAATAGTGTGTTTTTTTAAAGTCAATTAACAATGAGTGCTCCAATGGTACAAATTGAAAAGTTGGACGATAACAACTACGATAGTTGGTCCATACAAATGAGAAGCGTGCTCATCCACGGTGGCTTCTGGAAAATTGTGAGTGGAGTATTGAAAATTAGTGCTGGAAGTCCGGAAAAAGAGAAATGGGAATCCGATGATGAAAAGGCACTTGCGTCCATTTATCTAGCAGTTAAACCAACACAGTTGGGCTACATAAAAAACTGTAAGACTTCACACGAAGCCTGGACAAAGTTGGAACAAGTATACAAGCCTAAAGGGCCTTTACAAAAGGTAGCGCTGTATAAAAGGTTAGCAAACTTAGCTATGCCCGTTGGCGGAAATGTTATTAAACATTTAAATGAATTTGTGGAGGTGTCAGAAAAATTAGCTGAGAGTGGAATTCAAATTCAGGAGGAGCTCTTTGTTATAATGCTACTTTCAAGTTTGCCAGCAGAATTTGAAAACTTTGTGGTAGTAATGGAAACAAGGGATGAATTGCCGAATTTTGCTACATTAAAGCAAAAAATTCTTGAAGAGGGAAAAAGAAGGGAAGATAGAGATAATAACGGAAAAAAACCATCAACTATACACCAGCAGGCATTTACAGCTAAACACACAAGCAAAGAGAAAAAATGCAACAACAAAAAATTCAAAGGCAAGTGTTATTTATGTGGCTTGGCTGGTCATTATGCTAGTAAATGCGAGAGAAGACAAAATTGCAACAACAACACTCAGGCAATGACAATGCTCTCTGTAACGGACACTGACAAATTAAATAAAAACAGTTGGTACATCGACAGCGGCGCCACATCACACATGTGTAACAACAAAAACATATTCGTTCGTTTTAATGATCATAATGAGGTTATTGCGTTGGCAGGCAACAAATATATAAATGCCACAGGAAAAGGTGATGTATTAATGCGTAGTAAAAATTTTGAAATTTTACTGCAAAACGTTTTGTTTTCCTCTGAATTGCAGGCAAATTTTATTTCGGTGAATAAGGCAGTTGATTACGGGTTGTCAGTCGTGTTCGATGCTAATAAGGCTGTGATCAAAAGAGCAAATGGTGCTGTAGTACTAAAAGCTGAACGCAGAGACAACATGTTCGTAGCAGAAAATGAGAAAACAATTGAGAAAGTGTATGCTGTAAACAACACAAACACAGTTTGGCACAACAGATACGGTCATCTCAATTTTAAAAGTCTTCAAGATTTGGTTGACAAACGTATGGTAAAGGGGTTGAATGTAAACATTATGAAAGATGTTAAATGTAAAACATGCATGTTAAGTAAAATACATGTATTATCGTTTCCAAAGGAAAGTATTACAAAAACAAACCACTTGTTAGAAGTTGTACATTCAGACGTTTGTGGTCCCTTTAAAGTAAAGTCTCTTGGTGGTGCCAGTTACTTCGTTACATTTATTGACGATATGTCCAGACGAATTTTTGTTTATTTTATCAAACATAAGAGTGAAGTGTTCGAGAAATTTCAATTATACAAAACTCATGTAGAAAAGCAGACAGGCTGTAAAATTAAGACATTACGAACAGACAACGGCGGTGAATACATAAACTCACAGTTCGATACATTTCTGTTATCAGAAGGTATTAGTAGACAACTAACGGTGCCATACACTCCGCAGCAGAACGGTGTGGCAGAGAGAGCCAATCGTACACTTATTGAAATGGCAAGATCTATGATGGTGCACGCTGGCGTGAAAGAATATTTATGGGCAGAGGCTGTAAACACAGCAGTGTACATAAGAAATAGATGTCCAACAAAACGCTTAGAAAATAAAACACCGTATGAAGTGTGGTTCGGTCGTAAGCCGAGTGTGCAGCATTTTCGAACATTTGGCGCGTATGCTGTAAGTCTTAATAAATCTGCAAATTGTTCGAAGTTTGAAGCTAAAGGCTCTCCATATATAATGGTTGGATATTCAATGACGTCAAAAGCGTATCGCCTTTTTGAAAAAACAACACGCAAAATCATTGAGCAACGCGATGTTCTTTTCGATGAAGACTTGTTTGATGTACAGGCTGAAGACAAAAACAACAAAGATAAGCCTGATTATTTAACATTATATTTTAAAAAACCCAACAATTGTGCAGATGCAGCTGACAATGAATGCCAACCTTCTGTACAGGTAGAAAATAATGACGAACATTTCGACACTGCTGATGATGATTCTGAAAATGCAAGTGAAGAGCAACAAACAATTATTGGGCGTGGAAGGCCAAAAATTATTCGTGATGGTAGTCGCGGCAGGCCGAAAAAACAATATAATATTGTTCGACCACCAAACAATGAGTTATGCATTGCAGTAAATGTAAATGTGCCACAATCTGTTGAGGAAGCTTTTTCAAGTAAAAATAAACATTTGTGGGAGAAAGCCATGGAAGATGAAATATGTGCTCTAAAAAGAAATAAAACGTGGACTTTAACGTTTAACGGATTTACCTAAGGGCCGCAAGGCAATATCATGCAGATGGGTGTTTGCTTTAAAGCGCAATGCAAACGGAGAAATTGAGCGGTACAAAGCACGACTAGTTGCTAAGGGTTGCAACCAACGATATGGAATCGATTTTAAAGACACGTTTTCTCCAGTTGCACGGTATTCAACGATTCGTTTAATGTTGGCGTTGGCTGTTAAAAACAAGATGCACTTACATCAAATGGATGTAAATACAGCGTACTTAAATGGTGAACTGCATGATGAGATTTATATGCAACAACCCGAGCATTTTGTCGATGGTAGATCAGCAGAAAAGGTATTGCGTTTAAATAAAGCAATATATGGTTTAAAACAAAGCGGTAAAGAGTGGAATATTAAACTGGATGGTGTTTTACGTGAAATGGACTTTAAACCATGTGACAACGAACCTTGCCTGTATAAGTCAATTAAAAATGACGAGTTAGTGTTGATTGCTGTATACGTAGATGATTTAGTGATCGGTTGCAGTAACATAGAAGTTGTTTACACAATTAAGAAACAAATTGCTGAAAAGTTTGATGTCGATGACAAAGGAGTTTTAAATCATTTTCTTGGCATGGAAGTAGAACGTGAAGGTGATACTGGAGTGATAAAATTAAGCCAGAGTCAGTACATTTTAGACGTTTTGAAACAATATGGCATGGAACAATGCAAGCCAGTTTCAGTGCCATTAGAAATTGGCTATCAGGCAAATTGCAATGATAAATGTGAAAGATTTGATCAACATGATTACCAATCACTTATTGGTACACTTATGTATTTAGCGATATCTACAAGGCCAGATATTTTGCATTCGATCTCCAAAATGGCTCAGTATAATTCCGATCCGTGTAAAAATGAACCTATTAAAATAAATATAGACAACCAAGGCGCTAAAAAATTAGCTGAAAACCCTATTTTTCACAAACGCAGTAAACACATTGATATACGGTTTCATCATATTAGAGAGCTAGTTAACAAGAAGCAAATAGAACTTGAATATTGTTCAACGCTGAATATGGTTGCTGATATTTTGACCAAAAATCTACCGGGGATTAAACATTGTAATTTTCGAAAACTATTGAAACTGAATTAAATGACATATATTTGTAAAACAACATCCACATTGAGGAGGAGTATTGATAATATGGCAACCTCAAACAATGTGTACGTTGTTATATTTTAGGTTGTTAGTTTTTATTTTTAAGCAGAGAAGCTTATTCTCATTTCTGTATTCATAGAGTTAAGACGTTAAAAACTTTCATTAATAAATAATTATATTTTAAGCACTGAATTTAAATAAAGTAAACTTAAAACCAATTTCTAACAAAATGGAAGTCAAAAAATATTTTGCAAACCTATTCCTTGATTATAATACAACATTGCATTTGATTAAAAATTAAGACTGTTTATATTTAGGGAAATAATATTTGCTCTAAAATGTACTAGAGGGGTCGATCCTACGTAATCTCAATGTAAACTAAATCACTGCTACACAATAATTTGTCTCTACAATTGGCACTAACTGTCATTACCAGCTACACCTCCTCTTTATGTAACATTAAATATTATTAATAAATGATTCTTTTCGAACTTTAAATAACAAGAAATTTGTCCACCCAATAAACAATAAAATACCCAAACCTTTGATGTAAATTTGAAATTTAACCCCTGAAACACAATAAATTTAAAATATACTGAATCATTTTTTGTTATTTGTTAAATTCTTAAAAGACATGGATAATATAAATTTCGAATTCAGAATGAAAAAGAAGGAAAAAACAAACTAAATTGAAATCCTCTAAAGAAACCACCTCCTATGAAAATATGTGAAACAGTTTCATTGTTCTCTAAATTGAACATTATTTTAAAGAACATAAATGTCTTTGGCATTAAGACTGCATTAAATAAAATTTATGTTTGATGGCCAGAAAAGGTAAAACATAAAGGTTATAATCACTCTAAATATTAAGGCAGCAAGAAATGAACAAAAGAAAAAGTTTGTTGAAATTGAGACAAATTTTTTCAAGATGTTAAAAAATGTTTTTCTTATTTTTTTTTTTTGTGGCTTCAAATAATTTTAAGGTATTTTATTGAAAAAAATTATTAAATCTGCTTGGTAATCAAAAACGTAACTTATAATACCCGTATTATTGTTTGCTGTTATTTATGCAATTTTATTTATTTCATTTTTTTTTTTGTAAATAAATGATAAATGTGATGACTTTAAAAATTTGTCGCTTTTTTAAGTTTTTTTTTTTCATCTCTTAATACTGCTGCCTTGCCCTGCTTTTTTAAAAAGTCAAATTTCTTTCAGTGATCTAGATAACTGCGTATATGTTTCACATCCTTTTAGCCATTCGTTTTTTTTTTTCTTGATGGGGTTACCACAATTGATTAACCTTTTTATAAAATTTATTAACACACTCATTGCTAAATTTGTTGTTTGATATTTTTCTTGTTGTTTCTTATGTAGTGAATTCTTTATTGTATTTATATAAAAAACGCATTATCATCGAGGGTGTTTATAACTCCTTTGACTTTGGTTTCTTGTGGATTAATTTTTATGCTTTTTTTTGAAAAGTATGTTTGTGTACGGAGTTCTTCCCTGCTGGGCTACTGACACTGACACCATAAGCAGATTTTGTTTATTTGATAATATCAAGAGCAAACAAAAATTGTTCTTGTTCTGAACACCAAAGTTGAAAGCAGGAATGCTATACAAAACATATTTTACAATCCTTTTGGAAATTTAAACAAAAAAATAACTTTTTAAGTATTTAAAAAACCAACATGTTTTTGAAATACAAACATTTCATAACTTTTTCATTAAAAAAAGTACCCTTTAAAATCACATTTTAAAAAAGTACCTAGAACAAAATCATACCCAAGCTAAATTAACTTTTGGAAATAGTATTTCTAAAAAATACTATTAATGATATATCTAGGGTACTTTTTTAATAAGTTTTAAAAAGTACTTTTCAAAAAGTACCTAGAACAAAATTTACATTTAAGTAGCCTGTGAAAGTACTCTACACAAGCTTTAAAATATTTAAAAAAACAACATGTTTTTGAAAGACAAACATTTCATAACTTTTTCATTAAACAAAATTACCTTTTAAAATCACATTTTGAAAAAGTGCCTTTCAAAAAGTACCTAGAACAAAATCTATACTCAAGTTAAATTAACTTTTGGAAATAGTATTTCCAAAAAATACTATTACCGATATATCTAGGGTACTTTTTTAATAAGTTTTAAAAAGTACTTTTCAAAAAGTACCTAGAACAAAATAAACATTTAGACTAAATTAACTATTGAAAAAAGGATACTTAAGAAATATATTTTAAGAAGCATTTTGCAGATAAATAAAACAAAGTATCTTATGTTTTAAAAAAGTACTTTTAGCGTTCTGAAAGTATCTTAAATAACAACTTACCATAAAATTGAAGCTATAGTATGGACTCGTTTTCCCATGAAAAATAGTGTGTGTGTGTGACATTTTTTGATTCCAGTGAGGGAATCACTGGTATTAAAGAATTAAATCGATGGCGAACTAATATAATAATTAGGATAACTGTACATTTTTAGAGCTATAATGTACCAACTCCATTTCAGAGGTTTCGGAAGTTCAATCCTAAAATAAACACTGCATGCAATATATATAAATATAAAATTTATTTTCTTCTTTATTATTTTTTATTTTCTTCTTCTTTTTCGTAAATCGTTTAGAAAAAGCAAGAGGACTCTTTTTTTCTAAAAGAAGCTAACACAATGTCATTAGTGGGAACCATAAGCTGAGTGAGTCATGTCTTTTACAAAAAAACCTCTTTTAATTTTTAGTACAAATATCTTTAAAAACTAACTTTAAGATAAGTACTTAATGAAAGGAAATTTCTTAAAAGTACCTTTTAATAAAATTCTGGTTTAAAAAAAAAATACATCATAAAATAAATTTCAAAAAGTACTCTTAAAATTTCTTCTATAAAATCAAGAGCAGTAATAATACCATACTAAAAACTGCCTTTTAAAAAGAAACTTTAAAAAAGTACTTTCTCAAAAAGTACGATTTAGGAAAAGGTCCACATAAACCATTTAAATTTTTTTAAGGAATTGTTTTTAATGTTACCTACCAAAATTATTAAAAAAAAAACTACGTGTAAAAATGGGTTAAAAAAAGGATATTTAAAAAAAGTACTTTTATTAACATATATAAAAAGTACGTTTATATATAATGCATGTATATATTTTTGCAAACTTAATAAAAGTAATTTTATAAAAATTGGGCTCTGATAAAGCTAAACTCCACAAAAAAAATTTTTTTTTTAAAAGTACCCACGAAAAAAGTTCCAAAAGAATAGTCTTTTTTTTTTTTTTTTTTTTTTTGTAGAAAAATATTTAAAAAAAAATATTTTGAATGGAAGTGTCCTTCCGAAAATATTACATTGTTACAATAAAAATTAAGATCGAAAAAAATCTTAAATATTCCATTAAAGGTAACTTTGTTTTACAATGTTAAATCCTCACATACACCCAACACTAAAAGTCAAAGCCTATATAAAGTTTTGTCTACTTAAAAAACAACTGAATATATTTTCGACAATATTGAATTTATAAACAATCTCAAACAAGAAAGAAAAAACAAGAAAGGATTGACAACTGTTCCCTGTTTTAAATGAACTCACAGAATACAATCGAAAGAGAGACTAATGATGTGACAAATTTTAAACCAAATATCATTTATTTAAAAATTTTGGAATGTTTTGTTTTATTTTCTTTGAAGAAATTATATTTTTTATATAGAACTGGCATTATCTCAAACAACGAATTCAGAAATTAATTTATTCTTCCCACTCTCCACTGTGTTTTTTATAGATTATGGTTGGATATTGTATTATTTTTTTATAATTGATGTTCTAGCATTTTGCTATGTAATTTAATTATATTATATTTAGTTTTAGTATTTAATTTGCTAAAAACTAGCGGGTTTTCCAATAAACTAAATCATTGTTTTAAAGTTAATTTTCTATTGTTAGAGGAGTGCATATTAATTTTTTTCTAATTAAAATAAAATTGACTAACAAACAACGAGAACAAAATTCCTAAAAAAAACAAAAAAAAACTTAAATGGCAAGAACAATAACTAACGACCTTTATTTTACTAGAAATTTATAATCATACATAACAACAACAAATATAAAATAGTTTGCAACAATCAACACACAATAGTACAAGTTGTTTATATTTTGTAAAGATCGTAGGGAATTTTGACAACTAATTGGAATTAGAACAATTATTGCTTTAAAACACGAATAGGAAAAAACATCTATTGTAACATTCTAAACCGGATCTAATTTGTTATAAAGATTACAGTGTAAAATCATTATTTGAATAGCGGAAAAAATTATTAATTATATTGAAATGTATTTTATTGGGGGAAAAATTTTATTAAAGCAGGCATCATTGTTTAAAATGATGTGAGTAATAAAAAAAAGCATAATGAGATTTACATTAATAAATTAAATTTCTACGAGACATATTTTTTTATGAAAAGCTATTGTTTTAAATGTTGGCTACTAATTTTGGAATATTAAACCGTTTCTTAAACCAACTAAAATTGAAAAACGTTCAAAAGCGTACCTTTTGAGAAATAATATTGTAACAAAAAACATCTTCCAGAAGGAATCTATTTTAGAAAGCAATTTTATAGTAAAATTTAAAACATTATCTTAAACCAAATATTTTCAAAAAAGGTCCAATTGTAAAAAAGTACTTTAAGGTAACTTTCTAAAAAGCATAATTACAAAAAAATATATAATTTTGGAAAAATAACGCATTAAAAGTTTCGTATTTTAAACTTTTAAGTACACGCATCTTTGAAAGGGTCTTTTTAAAAAAGTACCAAAATAGTACCTTTCGAATACTAGCCAAAAGTAGGTTTTCAAATTAGCTTTGTTTTAAAGCTAACAATTATTAAAATGATTTTTTTTAATTACTGTTAAGAAAAGTACTTTTTAAAAAGTACTTTATCTGTAAGCAATTCTCAAAAGTGGTTAAATTTTAATATACATAATTCATAATATTTGAATATACATAATTCACACGATGACCTGAAGTTGCATTAACGTTACTTTGAGGAGTTATTAGAATGTAAAATAATGTTTTTATTTTCTAAAGTACTTTTTTGCAAAAAGCGCCTAATTAGATTACTTGCCTAACTACATTGTTCTTTTTTTTTAATTCATAAATGGATGAAAACAGTACGTTTAACAAAAGGAAACTTTAAAAGAATTTTTTTTTTTTACAAAAAAAAATATTTTAAATACCTTTTTAAATAAAAATTATATTTAAAAACCGTACTTAAAAAAAATAAATAGGATCTCAAAATATCTCATGAATTTAATGGTACCTAATAAGTAAATATTTTTGGAAAATAAACTTATAAGTAAGGTTTTTTCAAAAGGTCCCTTTTTAAAAAGTACCAAAATAGCACCCTGCGTATAGCAACTAATAATATGGCTTAACATCAACTTTGTTTAAAATGTAAAAATAAAACGAAATATTTTTATATAACATTCAAGAAAAGTACTATAAAAAGTGCTTTTTTTAAATTTTAAATAAAGTCCAATTTTGCAATATTTAATATGAAATTGCTTAATTAAAATGAGGATTTATATTTTCATTGATGTAATTTGAAAAATTATTAATTATTAAAAGGTATTTGTTTTATATAAAGAACTTTTTAAAAAAAGTACTTTTTAAGATAAGTACCTTTTTAATTTTTCCAAATTATTATTATTTTTTTTTTTTATATTAACTGCAATTTAAAATCAGACAAGTAGTTCAAATACATTTATGTTCAAACAGTGGCTGGTATTGTTTGTTCACTGCACCCATAGAAAAAGTGTCTTATTATATATTTCATTTATATTCAACTTCTTCAACACACCTCTATACTTTACACTTCATAAATAAAATCTTATAATGGCGCAAGCTAATTAACATAAGTTCACATACCACCTACCGCCATTTAGTTATTGAAACATCTTTATCTTCATCAGTGTTTCTTTGTTTTATTTTCTTTTTATTACGACTCAACAGCCCTCATTTCAGTCAAGTGCTAATTGTTGATATTGATTTTTAAATACAAACGATTGTGATAATTTTTTCAACATGTATAATAATTTTTAGAAATTCATAAGCAAATACTTTAAGCAGAATGAATATTTACTCCATAACATTTCAATATCCAGACCATTCATTCAATGAATGGAGAAATATAGCAAAGACTATAACATCAATGGCTGTGACATGACAGAGAATCTTTGATGTGTGTACTGTTTTATTTTTTCGTTTAAAAAGTTATTTTTTGTAGAAATTTATTATAAACATGTTAATTAAATCAATATTGTTTATACATGAAAGCTGTAAAAAAAAAACATTCACTTGGACCACACACATGCTCTTCTGAACTCCCATAACTTCCACGCAATTGCTAGAAATATTAAAGATTTCTTAGAAGATTTATTTGCTTTGTTTTTAAGAATGGCACAACATATTAACAAAAATAGAAATTTGATGAGAAAATTAAGAAGTAACAAAATCTTCTAGTTTTAAGAGCAGACATTTAAGAAATACCACATATAAATTGACAGACTTATTCACAAAAATTTTAAACTGCTTAATGAGAGGTTAATAAAAAAAATAATATAAAAAATTCGCTTGTTTAATTTAATTTAATATTGACAAAGTGCCCGTGCATTTTATTTTTCATCATTTTTTATTTGTATAAAAGAGCCGAAAAAAAGTCAGCCGTATACAGTGAATAAAAGAAAAACAAAATTTGATTATTGTTGTTTTTGCTTAAATTTTGATTTTTATCTTTACTTTATTGTTTGCAGAAAATCTTTAGTTTATTTAGAATGTTTGTGAGAAGTTTCCTAAAGAGCTAAGTAAGCGGTAGCGAAATGGCCATCGAGACGTGTTTTACCTTCAAAAAGCAATATTGGTGATTTAAATAATTAATTGGGATAGTGGAAAATAGCATGAAAAAAAGATTTTTTTGAAAATTGATTAATATAAAAAAATTGCTATAGAAGTATCCACAAATGCTTAATAGCACTGTTACGCTATTATTAATCATTTATAAATTTCATATATAATAAGTCGGTATTTCTGTTTTGAAATGCAGTTTGCCGTTAAATTTGTTACTGAAAAACTGTGTAAAAAATATTAATAAAAAAACGACGAATATAATAAATTTATTTTCTACAAAGGGTAAGTTTTTAAAGTATACCTAAATATAAATGCAAATATTTTATACAACGAAAAATTATTGCAGATACACTTGCCTAAATGTCAAAGCATCCTAAAACTTTTAATAGGAGAAGTGATCCCTTCCAATAATGAAACGGTTCAAAAAATGATAAAGAATGAGAGAGAATTAGATAAAAGAGGCTGTGGAACTTCAGTCAAGTTACCGGTTTTGGTGGCTTTTCGTTGTTGAGGATGAAGAGAGGTAAGAATGCATGGCGATTTCAATAGCTGAAGGTCCTTACGAAACACATTTTTAGATTCAAGAGGATACTGCTGATCTTCATGGTCTTTTCCTGCCTATGGTTTCTCGACTTTGCGCAAGAGTTGTCCAAGCCTTAGCCCGGTTGGCAAGAAATAAATTTAGTATGCCTAAGTCTCTTATAGAAGAACAAAAATTAATGAAAAATTTCAAATTAATAAAAAAAAATTTTTCCTAGAGTTATTTGTGCGATTAATTGTACACACATTGAAAAAATAAAAAACTGGTGGCGATATGGCACAATATTATATTAACAGCAAGGGATACTATTCTCTGAACATGCAAATAATTTTTATTAAATATTAATTTGCTCTGTTTGAAAATTAAGATACTAAAAAACCATGTATCGCTCATTTACTTCTAGAACGTCATAACTCAAAAAAAAAATCATTTCGAGATAATCGTAGTTTAAGTTTTTGACTCGAGAAAAAATCAGATTGTTTAAGTTCCCACTGCAATTAGTAAAATGATTCATAATTAAAGAAACCATTTAAGAAAACTTTTATCAATTATATATTAAAGGGGAGGTCTTGAACAAATTTGAGGGATGTTTGAATTATGACATTATCTCTGTAAAACTATATCCGATAAAATGTGTCGTTATTTGTGAAAATAAAAACTGAGTTTTATTTAACAATATTTTTCATCAACACACACATTCATTATATGCAAAAAGTCGATACATTTTAATAAGATACATTTTTCACACATAAATGTCATCACGAAACGAAATCTGACGATGTTTTAGAAATCGGTTTGATCTTTACGTTATGACGTTTACTCCACAACTCAAAATGTGTCGTTCTTATTGACAAGCAAAGTTTCCAAACATGAAGTGAAATAATGTCTTATACACCTAAAATGTGAAAAGTACAAAAAGCATAAAGATGAAATGAATACACAATATAAAGCATAAAATGGCGAACAATTTTTTATGATTAACTCAAAAATATGAAATTTTGAGTTATGACGTTCTAAAAGTAAGTGCTCCATATGTATTTTTTTATAAAGGTGATTTGTTATGTAATTTTTGTTATAAGGAATGTAATGGGAAGATAGAGAAGCAGTAGGCAAGATTGCCGAGTCTTTAGTGAGACAGTTGTCAAGCAAGGTTTTAATAATGGCGATTTTAGGGGACGCTTGTAAGGTGACTCCGGTTATAAATTATAACCATATTTAACCATTGCGTAACCATTACTAAAACCACAAAACGACAAAGAAATCAAATACAACAACGCCCAGATTGCTACGAAAAATCCGGTGGAATGTTGCCTTAGGATTTAGAAGCAGCGTTTTTGTTGTTTATTAGTTGGGCTTACAATTAGTTTTCCACATACAAAAAATTTAAATATCGTCTTATTTGTTTTGCACAAAATTGCAATTGCAGAAAACGATACGTTTCCAGGTAATAAATATTAAAATTTCTATTAATATTTTTAATTTATCTTTCATAATTAAAGCATTGTTTTTAATTGATTTGAAAAATAATACAATAAATAATAATTTCCCAAATTTGTATCATAAATAAACAAAATACTATAGTGATGTACAAACAGTAATGCCAAACTCGGTATTTAGATACTTTTCTGTACTCGTTCTGTGAAACATTTCATAAAAAAACAAGGTTTAACACCATTTTTTAAATTAAATAAAATTTGTTCTTACAATAAATAATAATAATTTATGTTCTGTCAAATAATATTATTGTTAATTTAATTATTCTCTATTTAATTATAAAAACATTATTTAAATATTTGGTTCATAATTGTATGCATCACTAAACGTAAGATACGATAAGACATGATTTTGCCAACATAAAACTACAATACTATTAAAATCGTTTAATAGTTAATTTTGCGTTATTAAACGTTTGTGAATAAAAATTCTTATTAATGGTTAATAAAACAAAAAGTGTTTAATAACTAATGTACACATTAAGATTAAAATTAAAAATTTTTTGGGAATAACGCTGTAAAAGTGTTTAAAAGGTAGAAAATCTTTTTAGTAGAGTGAAAATTATTGAGTTGTTTATTAATCTAAGAAATTTTAAGTTGTTGCTCTAAAATAAATACTTACAATAACAAGAAAAAGGAATAAGAAGAAAGAGAGAATAGTGAAGAAATATCTAGGTTTATTTAAAGAGATGTAGCACGTCAGCCATTAATACCTACTTAGTTCGTAACCGTGCTACTTTCTTTAGGAAAGGGAAAGATGAGAGAGAAGAAAGGTGGTAAAAGGAGAGAGATATAGCCATTTTAATAATTATTTCACTTTGCCGGCGAATATGCCATGGAGAAGTACCGACGAAGAAGGCTGCATGTTTTAATGTTGTTCTGAATATGTATTTATACCATTAAACAGAAAAAAATATTTTTTTATTATTTGACTGCCGCAAGGGTTGAACCCAGGGCAACCAGATTTGTAGTCAACGTGCTTATCACTTAGACTGCAGCAGCCTTTATTTGTAAAGTTCGTGTAACTTAATTAATATTGATATGAATTCTTCCCCTTTTTTTAATTTACAAAGTTAGTTGGTTAAATAGATGATGTTTACAATGTATACAACATAAGGTAGGTAGATGCGAAGAATGCTAACGAAGGACGTAGCGGTCCAGAATGTGTAATCTAATTTTCTTGTTTTCTTTACAATAACAAAATTAATGTTTTTATTTTTATGACCAATTTTGAATTTTAGTTCTTAATTTTAAATATTTCTATATGTTTTGTTTATCTCCTTGAGTTTGTTTGTTTTGTCCGGAGGAAATAGAAGTAATTGTGAATCGTAGGCAAGTCTGTAACAGCTGTTAGCAATAAAATTATTATTTTTTCTTTTTGTGAATTATATTAATGTTTATTCCCAGCAAAAAATTAAAGATTACCTTAAAAAGTACTTGCCATATAATAACTTACTTTTGTGATTTTGTTACTCGTTTACAAAACACATTACATTAAGTTCCAAAAAAGGAAGTAGTAATGGAACTAGTTCTTTATGTTAAAAGAGAATACGTACTAATGGTTCTCATTATTCCCTACAATAATTAATGTAATTGATTCTCAGTAATTGATTATAAAAGTCTTATGCCTTCTTAAAATCATTAAGTTGGCAATGTAGTTGGAAAGTACTTCCCAAAATGCTTAATTCCTCACTCGATTACCTTTTCAAAAATTTTTTGCTGGGTTTGTATTAGTTTCAAAATGATCTTTCTTTTGGTTTGTTAAAATAATATATTAGGAAAAAGAGTAGATTTTGTTATAAGAATTATTTTTATTTAATCTTATTTCTATTTAAAAAAAATAATGTATTGAAATAGATAACGCGATAATGGCCTAAATTAATTATATGGATTGCTGGTGAGTTGTGAGTTTAACGGTGTGGTTTGAGGGGTCATTAATTATCGTTTAGGGACATACAGGTGACCAAGGTAGGGTTGGGCGGCTGGAGATCATGTTGTGTTTGTGGTTAAAAATTTTTTTATGTTCATTGTTTTATTTGTTTGCGGTTCGTGGACTAAAATGAGGGAAGGAACATACCCGAGAGGAAGCCGCGATGAGCTAGGCGGAGTTTCAGTTTAGTGCCAACAAACGGACACGTAACAATAACTGTTAAATTAACTCCGGCCTAGGGAATCTAGTTTGTGAATAAAATGATTTTAACAACTGCAATACTAAAACTCTTTAAATTTTTTATATACAGATTTGAAAAAAAATTTTATTTTGAAGCAAATTTCTTGTAGTACAAAAGTAGAAAAACAGTTTCCCTATAAAAAAAACACTGCTAATTATACTATATAAAAAATTTGTAAAATAAGATTTTCTAAATTTGATTGAGCTTGCTCGAAGAATAAAATGCTTGTTGAAAACTGAATACTGGTATAGGAAGTAGCAGGCAGGTTTCACCTATACAAAGTAATTCTAAATTGTCCTACCAACTACGAAACTAATTCTTTAAATATTCTGAGGCTTATTATTTGGAAAATAAACTGTATATTCAGATATAAAACTGATGTAGGGATAAGTGCATCCCAACACAAAAAAAAAATATATTTTATACAAAATTAATATTAAAAGTTTTTAAATAGTTTACTTTAAAAACAAAGCATACAGTCAAGGTCATGTAAAAGCTGGTGGCTTTATTAAAATTTTTTTCCATATCACATTCTATTCGCCACCCTGTTTTTTTTTGTTTTTTTTTTTTTTTTTTTGATAAACTTGTTTATTAAGAAGAGTAACTTGTTAAATAAAGCGAACATATAAATAAAATAAATTAATTTGCCTGTTTTTTGAATTTTTTTTCTCGTTTGGATAGCATCAATCAATCAATATATTCGACTTGAAATTTTGCTTCTTTTTTTATAATTTGTATATTTAATTTCTAAGTTAATAATTAATAATAATGGCACATTCGAATTAAAATTAAATTTAATTCTATATTTAATTATTAAATTTTTTCGTTTTGTTATTTGTTTTTGTTTTTTGTTTTATTTTTTATTTCTTTATATATTTTATTTTTTATTATTTTTGTTTTTGTTTTTTTTTTTTTTTGTTTTAAAAACAACCTTGAATTTTGAATAGGTTTTGTTTAAAATGCACATAAGCTGAAGGGGGAGTTCTTAAAATGTTTTTTAATTTTTTTTTTGGATTTTAATTACTGGCAATTTTTTTTAGTTCTTTTAAATTTTGCTACATGTTGTAAATTTTATAATACAAATATGAGAAAAATTTTTGAATAATAATTACCCTTTTAAGAATGATATGTTTGTTAAGCATCATGATTTATTGAGCTCCTGCTTAAATTTAAATTAATTTTCTGATTTTAAAAAGTTTGTGGAAAATATAATACAGAGGGCAAATGTGCAGTTCACTAATAATTTGATCCAAAAATTAAGTCAGTAAATTGAAAATTATAGAAAAAACTATGCTTTACTGGCATTCAATAAAGCAAGTGATGCCCACGAACAGATAAGTGAAAATATTAAAATAAGCGGCACAAAGAGGGATTTAATAAGACTTGTATCACATTATCAAAAAGGAAACTTCCATCTTTCCATAACCGGGTTAACGCTTTTCTTAAATATCATTTCTTTTAATTAGTTAATTTATGGATAATTTTAAAATCGCTATTTGTGTGATTTTAAGCCTCTTTTTTCTTTGTAGTAGAAATTCGCTGAGAAAAAGGGGGACTACCATTCTTAAGGGCATGTCCCCAAATTTTATTTATTCTAAAGTAAGGACTGCTAGTAGTGGACGTCTCATAGTCACCTTCTTGTTAATTAAATCTTTTTAAATATTTAAAATTATTTCCCCTTCCAAATTTAAGATCAAATGTTGTTTATTTTTTTATAAATATTAATATATTTTTTTTACTTAAACAATACCTGTGTGCACATATTACTTCACATTTATTCTTTACTGCAAGTTGGTTAATTAAAAAATTTTATTTTTTTTTACTAAAAAAATAACAATATTAAAAAAAAAGGTTCCATTCAAAAAGTTTTATTATTTCTTTATATTATTTTATATTTTTTTATGTCTTTTTATCTTTTTCTAGGTGTTTTCATACTTTAAAGTTTTGATGTTAATTAAACAGAGAGATATATATCTTTGGGTCAATGGGTCATGTTGTTTGAGTTAACTATACATGATGATTGTTAAAATTAATATTTTAAAACAATATTATGACAGCTATTGTAGTTAATTGTTAAAGGTGTTTAGCAAAAGAAAAAAAAAATAAACTATAAACTTGATGTGTTTTTTTATTTAAAGAAGTTTTTAAAAAATTTGTATGCAGTTAAATGAAATTATAAAAAAGTTAATAATTTTAAGGCAAAGAAATCAGAAATAGAATGAATCAATCTTGACCTTATTAAAATTGGATATTATTTTTTTTACTACGATTTCCAAATATTTCAATTTGTTATAATAAAGATAAATTACACAGGTAATTTATGATGACTATTTTTTTTATGAAAATGTCATGTATTGATTTTTATAAATATATACTTTTTTTGCTTTTTTAATTGAGAATTCTGTATTATAATCGACAGAAATTGACATGAATTTTATCATCTTTAGAACTTAATTTCTACAGCATTTACACTATGCAATTTTTCATGAAAATAGCACGAACTTTTTGTTTGAAGGTGAAGCAGAGGGGTAAGCAATATACCATAGCTTCACATTGGAGGCGATGTTTATGTTGGTTATGTTTTGTTTAAAACAGCGAATATCGCTGCGACTTATAAAGTAAATTGAAAAAAGTTGCATCAAAAAGTTGCATAGTGTAAACAAAAAAAAAATTATCATTAATCGTTCAATTGTCTCGCATAATTTTTACGCAATATTTTTATTATTCTCAAAATCCTCCTAAAACATTCTTCAAGGTTATAAGAACACAAAATTCAGATTACTTTTATAAATGTCTCTCAATTATAAAGAAGATATTATATAAGTTTTGAAACGACTTGACTTTAAATTAATTTCTTGCTTTAGACTAATTTTGCATAAAATAAATTGTTCTGTTTCTTCCACAACTTTGAAAATGTATTCAAGGTGTTGTGCAACAAACACCCTAAACGTAATAAACATATTCAACAAGTTCAATGCAACTTAATAAAATTGACCTTAGAAAACTAAAAGACAACAAACAAAAACGAAAGGAAAGAAAAGAAAAGAAACAAAAGACAATCAGTTTGCCAAGTAAAACTCCAACAGTAGACGTATCTCAAGTAGTTTATTGTATGATGCTGGAAGGTTTAAAAGTACACACAACTATTTTTTGTTGTTGTTGCTGTTTTTTTTTTTTTTAATATTTTTATTTTTTTTATTTTGATTGTTTAAATGTGCATTATGACAAGACACGAGATATTCCCACATGTGTTCTAGTTCCATTGTACAGCTTCGAGGTGACAATAACAATCATATTATTAAATTAATTTTTTTTCTTTTTAAACTTTTGTGCTTTTTTTGTCGTTTTTCATTTTATTTTGTGTTTTTAATTTAAGAGTAGAAACAAAAATCTTAATTAAAAATTCTTTTGTTTTTGTTTTATTTTTCTTTTTATAACCCAGCCAACAAACCAACAGTGCTTTGACAAAGCCAATGTCATGTGAATGAGGACTTGTTATTAAAATAATTTAAACAATCATTAGATTAAGAATTAATGTACAGAATTATTTAAATCTTAAAAAATAAGTCATTCATTTAAATATAATTCTGTGTAAAAAAAAAAAAAATAAAATTGACAGGCAATGAAACATCGCCCATAGGGGTATTTTGCCAATCTAGCCGGCATTACTTTATTTTACCCTTCACCACAAAAAGTGGAAAAAGGGCAAATATAAGTTTGTCATTCCATTTGAAATTTCTACTAAATCCGACCCTATAAAGAATATATGTATTCTGACTTCTTATGCATAACGAAGTCGATTGAGCAATGTCCGTCTGTTCCTCTGTCTGTCAGTGTTAGTGCTAGTGTTGAAATAAAGTTTGCCGAGGCACAAGATCTACTTAAAAAAAAAATAAATATGTTTGTTAATCCATCAGACATAGTTTCGAAAAAGGTGTTATTGGAAATTAGCATGATCGATCTATGTTTTTCGAGGCAGTTGGCAAAACACCACGCCTATCTCTAATTTTTATCATATCATTTGGAACAATAAAGTAACTCCAATCAAAATAATTAATATATGGAGCGATAGAGAATGAAAACATAAGAAAAAAACATTAAGTGAAAAAATTGGCGCTCGCCCATATTTTTCGCGTTACCGGGGCTTTGAAATTTTAAAAATTTTTTAAATAACAATATGGGTATTATTTTAAAGCTTTTGAAGAGATCTTTAAGGAAATACTAAAATTTTTTAAAAATGCTTAATCCATTAAGAGCCGGTAGCATTTTTATGTAAAATTTTATATATGCAGTACCAAACAACTTTTAAGGTCAAGGAATGTTCAAACCTTAAATTTTTATGCAAGAATTCATAACTCACAATTTTTAGCCCCAACCCCCCTTTTGTGGACTGCGAAATGGATTACATATGCCTTAAAACCATAAAAGTTAAATTTTTTTGGGCAGGGGAAATTAACTCGCCAATCTCACCCCCAAATATTCGTGTGAAAATTTTTAATTCAATTTTTTTTTTGCCAGTTTTGACAATATAATTGAAAATGTAAGACGCTCAACAAATGCGCACGAAATTAGAATCTATTTTAATTTTAGAGCATTTTCTCTCAAGCTCTCAATTAAAAAAAATTTTTTTAATTTTTTTATTGATTTTCTAACAAAAATTAATATTTGTTAATATTTTTTGTGAAAGACTAGAAAAATTGAAAAATAAGGAAAGTCATTGAAAAACAACAATTATTTTAAGATTTTCCCATTTATTGCTTATTTACATTGTAGAAATTTTTTTAAAGATATTTCAATAAAAAAGAATAAAAAACTAGCAAACAAATACTAGAATATTTGTTTTTTCTCTAAGATGCGGAATCTGGCGCCGCAACCATAAGCTTAAGCATAAGCTTAACTTATTTTTGATTGTAACGACAGTTTTTTTTTTAATATAGCAACTAATTTATTTAAAATAACTTCTAAGATGATGATGAGTGCCATTGTTCTTCTTCAACTGATTCTTCAGAGACCGCTTCCGAATGTGAATCCTCTTCAACCATAAGTACAGGTGGAAGCAAGAAAGAAATTGCTTCCTTCGTATAGTATACTAGTAATAAGTGGGTGAGACTTTAGCAAAACTTATTAATAATATTTACGAGGGCTGCTATATATATTTCTGGGATGGCAACACTAAGTGCTGCCAAGTGCAATCTGACATTTCCATTGGAAAGTTTGTCATTTTTAAGCATAATTGTACTCAAAACGTTTTGACGTACGACCATTATTTGTGTTGTTTACAGCGACTTGAATAAATTAATATAGAAAAAAAATGGAATTAACAGGTAAACATTTTCGTGCCATCATTTTTCACAGCTTTCAACGTGGATTATCACGACAAGAGTGCATTGATGAACTTAAATCTTTGTAGGGCGATGAAGCACCATTCTATAGCACTGTGAAAAATTGGTATAATGAATTTAATCGTGGCCGAAGCTCGCTCAAAGACGAATTCCGTGAAGGTCGTCCAAAAACGGGTGTTGTGCCATGGAACATTGATGCCGTGCGTGAACTCATAATACAAGATCGACATGCGACGGACCGAGAGATAGAGACATCCTTGGACATTTCTTCCACCAGCATACATTCGATACTGCATGAACACCTGGCCGTAAAAAAGGTTTGTTCTCGTTGGATCCCGCACAATTTGAAAGTCACTCAAAACAAGGCTCGTGTCGATTGGTGCAAAGAAATGTTGCTTGCAAAAATACGATTGCGGTGCTTCAAAAGACGTTTATAAGATCGTCACAGGTGGCGAATCATGGATCTATGCGTATGAGTCCGAAACGAAACAACAATCGACCGTGTGGGTCTTCAAAGACGAGCAAAATCCAACGAAAGTTGTTCGTGGAAGAAGCACTTCGAAGCAAATGGTCGCCTGTTTCTTCGGCAAAACTGGTCATGTGGCGACTGTTCCGCTTGAGCAACGTAGGACGGTCACTTCTGAGTGGTACACTACAATTTGTTTGCCTGAAGTCATTGGAGAAATTCGAAAAACCAACAAGAGAAGACGAATCATTGTTCACCATGACAATGCGAGCTCTTACACATCGGCTCAAACCAGAGCGTTTTTGACCGGCCAAAACGTCGAATTATTGGGTCATCCGCCGTACAGCCCTGACTTAGCACCTAATGACTTCTTCTTGTTTCTGCACATCAAGAAAAAAATGCGTGGTCAACGATTTTCGTCGCCAGAAGATGCTGTTGAAGTGTTCAAAAACCATGTTTTAGAGGTGTCTCAATCGGAGTGGAAAAAGTGCTTCGACAACTGGTTTGAGCGCATGCAAAAGTTTATAAATCAAGCTGGAGAATACTTTGAAAAACAATAAAACCATTTTTGATGATAAATATTCGCATTTTCACTATTAGGCCAGAAATATATAGAGCAGCCCTCGTATGTTACACTGAACCCTTTCTAGCAAAATTCTGCCTGTAAGCCCACAAAAATCTTGTCACTTTTTTTTACAAAAAATTTAACAAAAAAAAAAACAAAATAAAAAATTATTATTTTTATTACTTTTTTCAATTTCGAACGAATTTTTTTATCATAAAAATTTAAGACATAATTTTGCTAAAAA
Organism: Gymnosoma rotundatum; assembly: GCA_916610165.2. NCBI lineage: Eukaryota > Metazoa > Arthropoda > Insecta > Diptera > Tachinidae > Gymnosoma > Gymnosoma rotundatum. The sequence goes on from OU744338.1 coordinate 128,762,880, forward strand.
TTATTATGAGTAGCTGCAAATATAGCCTTTCATAGGAAAAAAAATCAATACAAAATCTTTATTCGTTTAGCTACAAAAAAATATATTGCAAGCTTCTCAAAATCGTATAAAGTCTATGAAAACGTATGTGATTTACTCAACTTTCTTGATTTTAACAGTGTCCCAAAATGACAAACATCAAGCAAAAGTCTTCAAAATTCTCTATACAATTCAGAATTTTATTATCTGTCAAGTTGCGTACTTAAATTTTTACATTTCTCAAAATTAATTTTTGGCCTAATGTCCTGCTAGATTGGCAAAATACCTCTCTGTGCGTCGGCTGTCCCTTCCGTTAATCCCAAAAGACCAAATTTTCTTAAATTCTTAGTTTGATTAATTAGACTCAGGAACTTACACTTTATTAGATGCTCTTATTCCTGTATCGTAGATGAACAAGAACTCGAGCATGTGTTTATTTTTATGTCCTTCTTGGCTTTTAATACAACATTTCATATTGCTCTGACATAGAGTTGAAAGGTATGTTGATGTAAAAAAATAAAAATAAACAAAAAACCAATCGTATGTGGCAAACAAAATCATTCGTATCTTTTAACTGACATTTATAGCCGTTATTTTATTGTTGTTTTTGTGGCTGTGGTACATAAGTTTAATTGCAACTGTCAGGTTTTGGTGTTAACAAAAGTCGAAACAAAAAGCCAAAAATATTTATGTGGTTTGGGTCATAAATATTTAAACACTTGTAATGTCAGTAGTTTAACATAAAATTGGTGTTTTTTTTTCTGCATTTTTTCCTCAAAGCTTTTTCACTTTCAGTTGAGTTACAAGTTGAGCCATACATTTTTTGTTAAGCTAAAATTTAATGTATATCAACGATGATTTATAGCCAGCCTTAAGTTTGTATGAGAATACAATGTAGTTTAAATAGTTTTTAGTTTTTAATATTTCTTACAGAATATAAATCCTTTGGCGGTTATATGCCAATATCAGCTTAGTTATTGTTAAACTAGTTCAGGTTGTGGAAAGGTTTATGATGGCCAATAAACCACAGAAATGAGCTAGAAAAATTTTATGTAGAAGAGTCATAAAAAACTTTGATTAATTGGCAGCTATTAAAGCAGCAAATCTATGTAAATGTATGTTAAAGGAGCATTTAATTATAAAAAGCTATAAAACGAAATAAGCGAATCCAATTAGTATTTTAATAAGAAAATTACAATATGAAAAATTTTAAGACTTGGTAATAAAGCTTAAAAGCTAGCAATTAATTTCTAATGCCACATAAACTTGCATTCAAAAATTATGTTGTTCTTTTGCCGGATCTCTTTTAAGTTTAAGAAATATTCTAAAGAATATATTTGAAATACCATGCCATAAAATAAGCAGGGCACCTGTGTCTACATGCAGCAAAAAAACTTGCTTGCTGTATGGTCATGATAACCATATTATGTTCTCTATAACAATGTATATTTGGTGCGTAAAAATTGTAGTTGCTTTCAATAATACTTTAGTTACGATAAACATTATTTCGTGAACACTTAAACATACTATAGTTACTATATGCAACATGGTTGGTTTTGACTGAAATAATTCGAACCACATCCAAAGATTTATAACTTATTAAAAATAATTTTTGTTATTAATCAAGGAATAAAAGAAATTTTTTGGGTTTTAGAAATATTTTGTTCTAGAATTTGAAAAAAAAATGCTTTTCTAGCAGTTAAGCGTTTTGTTTGTTTTCTTTCAACTCATGGGAAAACGCTTAAAATTGCAACAGTTATTTATTCTTGGAGAAAATTAAAAATAAAAATATAATAAAAATAAAAATTGATATAAAAAATAATAAAAAATTATATTAAATATTAAAACATAGAAAAGTAAATAAGAAATGAATTTATTATTTTAAATAATTTTTGTAATAATCAATAAGAAATGAAACAATGAAGAACTCAGTTTTTTATTTCAGGAAATACTTGCACTTACGAGACCATACTATAATTCTATTTTCAACCATACTTTAAAATTTTATTTAAATATTTAAAGTTTATATTTAAGCATAGTATAATTACATTAAATTATAATACGTTTACATTTTAAACATAGTATTGTTTATATTATACCATGTTATTGTTATGCTAGACAAACATATGTTTCCATGACCAACTATATAGTGTTTAAATCTAACAATACTATGTTTTGCTTACAACCATATAACACCACCATATTATGGTTACCTCAATCATATTTTATCTTTGCATGTAACTCTGATATGGTTCGAGATTTTTAAATTTGTATGTGACATTTGTACAATTTTTAATTCAAAACCTAGGACACACAATAATATTATATGTGCTTCTTCTTCTTATAAACGCAGAGACAACAGAAATCATGGTCACACGATGTCCCCAAGTCATTTAAATCGTTAAAGTGCGGATATAAAAATGAGTTTATCCCTCCAAGTTAAATATTTTCGCTATTAAACTTCTATAAGAACCCCCTTTCGTCACATTCTTCAACGTCATAATTTCATCCTATTTAAAAGCAAAATATAATACAATCCCTGGAAATATAATCAACAATAGAATATATTGCCATTTTATATTATTGCGCAATTGTGGACTAGCAGCATTCTGTAAAGAGACGCTACGCATCCACTTGTATTTTACTATATGTAAATAATTTTAAAAACCTTCTATTTATGAGATGGTTATGGTTTGAACCTTCGTCGACTGATTTATCTTTAGGTCATTTTATATTCGTCTCTTTATTCTGTTTTTCGTCATCTAGTCGAGCTCTTGGTATAATTTCGCTTCATTTATTATTAATTTGTTTTCAATATTTATCTTTTTTTCCTAACGTTCGAATATATTTCGTAAAGTTTTCTCTCTAGTTCAGCTAAAGATAGCCACTAAGTGCAACCAAGACTTACATAGTAAGGGTTTAGTATGAGGTTATTACAACAGGCCCACAATCTGTTCGAATTTTAATTTAAAAGACAATTCTATTTACTTGCAAATCACGTCCACTTAGTTGTAAATTTTTTTTATTATTAAAGGACTAAAGAGTAAAAACTCTCTCAAATTCATGCCTGATCCTACTTATGTTACCGCCTGCATTCTGTGCCGCGCTTCTCTATACTTTCTCATATAAAACTGCAGGATAAACGATAACCAGGAACTTTATTTCGTTGTCGTCAATTATAAAAACTTGTAAACAATTTAGAGGAAATTTCCCAATAAAGAAAGTATCTTGAGGCAACAAAATGTTTCCGTAAGACAAGTAATTTTTTTGTGCGGTAAACAAAGCTGTAAGGTTTTGGCCATGCTAAGACTGAATTCACTTACTAATTTTACACTAATTTTTATACAACTTTTTGAAAATCTTGAACCCCTTAACAGAAATTGATAGTAAACCTTTAAAACTGGTTTAATTTCAAGCCCATCTTTATGGAAGGACAAAAGATTTACGTGTGAACTTATTTATTTACCACGTGGTTCTAAAAAAAAGTATTTTATAGATTATTTTTCCCTTTCCGAAATATTAACCTCAAACTTCCACTCCAATATAAAGTACTTTTGTCTGAAACGACACCTTTCGCCACTAGTATTGTAGGCGATCTTGTGCAAAAAATTCGTGAAACTGACTGTCTAGAGAACAATACACCAATAGTGCAATTCACTAACTTTTAACAATACGAAAATCGTTATATTTGTCGACATTTTCTGTTGTTTTCAGTAACGACTAAGTGATTCACTAATTTTAGCTTAACGATAATAGACATATTTGGAATCGACTGGTACCTCCGTAAACAAATAAACGAGAAACACAAAAGAGAAGAGTAAAAACATGACATGACAGTTGGTTTTTAGCAACAGCAAATATCGTTAACATGTCACTAAATAGCAAAATCGATAATTTTGTTAATAAGTCAATTTAACGAACCGATTATAGTTAAAAAACTGAAGTGAACCGCATTACTAGTGTAGTTTATTATATTGTGCATACGACCGAGAACGTGGCTGCTGCGTCAAAAAGATGCAACTTAACCGGGGAACATCGTCTGGTATGTTATCTCAAACACTCGATATTTAATGCGCTATTATATGAGGCTCAAAGATTTCGAATTGCTTGCTTAAAGTTTGAACTGACTCAATTATTGAAGGCAAACGGCAATCCACTTTCTTATGACTTCTCAGTTTGTAGCTGATTTACCTTATTGTTATCTGTCAACTAAACAATGTGTTATGAGGTGCAGTTTAAGATTGATTATAGATTCTGGTCGAATAGTACATTAATGATCTAGAATCTTAAAGCTTATATCGTTCGAGCCATTCGTAAAATACAACTAGATACGAGTATCGTCAACAAAGTCTTAAAAAATAAAATAAAATGAAAAAAAAATTAAATAATCTTTAGTTTATTTAAAATGTTTGTGAGAAGTTGCCTGAAGAGCTAAGTGAGCGGTAGCGAAATGGTGATACAGACATTTTAATAATTTAGTCGGGATATTAGCACAATAATTTTAAAGTTTGATTATTTAAATTTATATTCCCATTTTTTACTTTAAGAAATGAAATCTCTTTCCATATATTTTTTTATAAATTTTCCATATTTTTTTGTTATTGCTTTTTAAGGTAAAAGTGCAAAAAATTTGTTTCTCTTTATTAAATATTTTTCTTCAACAAATTCTCATTTTGTTAACTCTACTTCTACAAAAAGCATTCAAATTTATCATTTCAATTATAAAAATGTATTTTCCTTAATCACCACTGATGTCTCCCACACTGGATATTGCATAGTTGATACCCGTATGCTGTGTAGCCGATGCCCAACTGCGTCTTGGTAAAATTTTGCCAAAATTAAAATACTTTTGCCTTAGTTTTTCTTTAATTTCATCTTCATTCATAATGGCACTAGCTTCACGAAAATTCAGAAATATACGACCCTTTTTATCTGTTTTAATGGGTAATATTTCGGTGCATACATTACGAGCTTTAAGTAAAAATCCCTCTTGCTCTGCATTCATTTCATTGCTATTATTTTCTTCTTCTTCTTCTTTATCTATATTATCTTTGTTTAGATTATCGAGTTTGGAGTCAACTGACTGTGAACGTGATTGTTTATTTGTAGCTGCTGTTTGACAATTTTTCTTTTTATAACGTAAACAGAAGGGATCACGATCACTGGCCTTAACATATTGCACAATGGGTCGATTAACACCCCATTTGGGACGTTCATCTATTTTAAAGTTTGAGTCTTTGTTGTTGCGTTTTTTATCTTTATCCTTATCCTTGGATTTGGCTTTAAAAGTGGTTGTAGTAGTTGTTGTAGTGGTAGTAGTAGTTTCATGATCTTTATCAGTTTCTTTGGCAGGTTTGTTATTGGTCTTGGCTGTATGTGTTGTTGTTGTGGTGGACACCTCTCTTTTCAACAGTACCTTATAAAAATTATCATGAAATAAGCACAAGTCACAGTTTAGTGGCAACTCAGTTTGTGTCTCTACATCTTGACTAATTTTGGTGTCATGTCCGTCTTTGGAATCTTCAGAGGATTCACTTATATTTTGTTCCGGTCGTTTTGGCAAACGTATTAAAGCCATTCTGTTTGCATCCTCTTTGTTTTCATTAAACTCTACTGACTTCTCTATGGCATTGTTTGAGGGTTGCTCCTGTTTGTTTGGAATTTCATCACTAATATCGTTAAAGGTTTGTGTAGACTTTTCAATTTCTTCTACTTTATGTGACTGGTAATTATCTTCTGTGTTGATAGAGGTATCAGTTCTCTGTGTACAACCTTCTGTTGTAGTTTTTGAAAAGTCTTCAGTTGAGGCTGTCGTTGCTGGCTTAAAATGTTGCTGCATTAAATAGGTGGCTATTTGTAGATTTCCTATGGCTGTTTGTAAACCTAAAATATCTGTAGTAACTGGCAGTGGAATGAGAGTAGCAGGCTGCATTATGACAACATTTTCTCTCGCAACTGTTTCAAAGTTTTTTGTTTCAGCCTTTCCAGGTTTTGCTGTGGGTTTGCTAAAAGCTCTTCTGAGATTAATAGGAGTGCCTATCAAAACTTTTTCCTCTTCCTTGTTATCCCGATCGGCAGTAGTGTGTTTCTCCTCTTGGTTTTCATCTGGTTGTTGTTTTTCCTCTAAGGAATCAACCTTTAACAACCCCTGGCAATTTGCTTCATTTTCCTGTTTCTTTTCTGGTCTTTCTTCTATTTCCTTATCTTTGCTTACCTCCAACTCTTTTTTTAAATTTTTATTTCTTTTTTTCTGTTTCTCTATTATGGCCGCCTGTTCTGCCTTGGCCAGAGCATCAAGCATGGCTTGTTGTTTCCTTTTTTGTTTTTCTTCCTTTTCCATTTGTTGTCTGCGTTCCACATCTAAGCGTTCCTGTTCTAATTGTTGTTGTTTTCTAATCCTCTCTTCCTCCATTTGTTCTTCCTGTCTATGTTTTTCCATTTCCCATTTGCGCATAGTTTCCCTTTCCTCTAACTGCTGCTTTATGGCCATGTGATATTCAGCCGCTTTGCGTTTCTTATCCAAACTTTCAGCGATTATGTGAGGCTCTACAGGAGCATTTTGTCCTCTTACGAAAGAAGATGACTGCAAAGACTGCGTTTCATCTTCACTGTCTTTAAGATCATGAAGACCACGGCTTAGCCAGCCAGGACCATATTGTTGCTGCATTTCTTTGCTATGAGAGTCTTGAGCCTGATTATAACACCACTTGGCTCTTTCCCGTTCCTCTTGTGTGTGTTGAGTAAAAATCTCCGACTCATCGGTGCGATGTATTTGATAAGTATTTGAACTAGAAACATCACGATTGGGTGTTGATGGGGAATTGGAAGATTGGTAATAGCTGGAATTTAAAAAGAGTAATTAAATATTCAATTTCGTTAAACCTGCTCACCCTCCTTGTTGGTAGGTTTTTGCATTTGCTGCAATTTCCAAACCATCATCGTTGTCATAGGCCATCAACAATTGCTGCTGCGGTCCTCTACCTTTCACAATATAAGTTTTATTTAAAACGGTTTCTTCATTTTGTAGTTCTTGGGCTTCCATTGGTCCCATCAATTCCCGCTGTTGATTTGTTATCGATCTCTTGCTTCTTCTATTCAAACACGCAATATCTTCTCCCGATACCAAACTATGAGTGTCAACAGGACTTGTTATACTCTCTATCTGGCTGGCACCATCATTAAACCAAATATTGGGGGTGTGTATATTTTTGGGAGAATCACTTAAATATCCTGAAGTATCTTCCTCCTGGCAACCGTTATGTATAGGATTTCCAGGCAATCGTTGTAACTGATTGTTTGGTCGATATTGTTGTTGCTGCTGGTTACCAGGATCCAAACTAACTAGCTGTGTATTATGTGCATTTGAAGACAACTTTAAAGGAATTTTATGCTGTTGTTGCTGTTGATTATAGATAAAATAATCATTCCTTTGACGTATGACAGGCAAACTAGGACTACGTATGCGTTGCATGTGTGTCGATTGATTTTGTATTCTTCCCTTGGCTGTTTGCATTGTATTGGGCATTAAATCCACACAGGAATATTTACGTTGACCTGGTTGTTGTGCCATCATGCTAGTGGTATTGTGACGTTGATTTAGCAAGGGAGCTCTACTAGGATGATAAATGTTCCGTTTCATTTTCTTATATAAATGATTATCTCCAATATCCTCAAAATCAGCTTCATTTCCTATATCATCCATAATCTCTTCATCATCACGTTCTATATAATTATTCATATAATCATGACTTTGACCCCTTTTTACCAGCTTTTTCTCAGCAGCTGGCTGGGATTGTTGTATATATGGTCTTTGCTTTGTATGGGAATTTTTAGTAACTAAACTTTGCATATTATTATTGTAAAAGTGTTGTGACTGTTGTTGTTGTTGCTGTTGCTTTTGGTACAAATGTTGGCGTGAGTTACGTTGTGTAGACTGGCTAAGGTCCAGATTGGAATAATATGTGCGTATGGAAGTGCGTTCTATTTTCTTGTGATGATGTGTGGAAGAGGATGACTGCATTGAAGAGGAAAACATTTCATCCAATTTGGCGATTTCCTCTGAAACGAAATATATATAAAAAAGAAAAAGGGGTCAAATTAATTCATAGGCCATGTAGTAAAATAAAGTTTTTTTATAAATTGTTAGTTTTCTTTCAAGGAACTTATTAAAATGGGTACTTTCTGAACAAAAAAAAGAAATTTTATAAAGAAAAAGTTTATAATAGACTTTAAAAAGAATACACCTAAAATAAAAAAGTACTTTTGAATGTACAAGTAGTTTTTACAAAAATTACTTCTCGCAAAAAGTTTATTTTCTCGGAATACATCTTTTTACGTAAAAATTACTATTTTATAAAAAGTACTATTTAATAAAAAGTACTTTTATTTTTGGTAAAAAGTACTTTATTTAGATAAAAGTACTTTTTTACAGAAAAAGGTTTCTCAAACTTCTAAATAAGTTGTTTAATGGAAAACGGAATATTTAAAAAAAACAAAACTATTTTCATATTTTGCAAAAAAAAAAAATTACAATTTATAAAAAAGTACTTTTCACATAAAACAAATTTGTTAAAAAAAATGTGTTAATGCAATTAATTTTTTTTTTTTTTTTTGTTGCAAAACGATATTTGATACGGTTGCAAAGTACTATTTTAATTAAAAATACTATTTAATAAAAAGTACTTTTTTTGTAAAAAGTACTTTATTTAGTTAAAAGTAGTTTTTACAGAAAATGGTTACTAAAACAACGTATGACTCTTAAAAAATTTTCTCTTATAAAAAGTAAATTTAACAAAAATACTTCTTTTTACCCATAAAGTGCTTTTGGAAATGATTTAAAGCGAAAAAGTATTTTGTATAAAAGTTAAATTTTTTAACAATAAAAATCCTTTTTTAAAAATGTCTCCAGAAAATGCTTTGTTACTAGCGAAATGCTGGTAATATTAAATATGTTTATCTATAGTGAATAAAAAAAGTACCTTTAAAAAAATACTTTTAAAGATATAATATTTTTCAGAAAAAAAATTTAATAAAACTTAATATTTATAGTGTCTTTTTAACATAAAAGCAACGTTAAAATAAGTTCTTTAATGGAAAACAGTAAAATTTTAAAGACAGTACTTTTTCATATTTTGCAAGAAAAGGTACTTTTTAAAAATTTAATTTGTACCAAAAAAAATTTACAATTTATAAAAATGTATTTTTTCAAAAAAAGCTTTTTTTGCAAAACGATTTTTGAAACGAAAAAGGTTTCTCAAACTTCTAAATAAGTTATTTAATGGAAAACGGAATAGTTAAAAAAAAAACTATTTTCATATTTTGCAAAAAAAAAAAATTACAATTTATAAAAAAGTACTTTTCACATAAAAAAAATTTGTTAAAAAAAAATGTGTTAATGCAATTAATTTTTTTTTTTTTTTTTTTGTTGCAAAACGATATTTGATACGGTTGCAAAGTACTATTTTAATTAAAAATACTATTTAATAAAAAGTACTTTTTTGGTAAAAAGTACTTTATTTAGTTAAAAGTACTTTTTACAGAAAATGGTTACTCAAACAACGTAAGACTCTTAAAAAATTTTCTCTTATAAAAAGTAAATTTAACAAAAATACTTCTTTTTACCCATAAAGTGCTTTTGGAAATGATTTAAAGCGAAACAGTATTTTGTATAAAAGTTAAATTTTTTAACAATAAAAATCCTTTTTTAAAAATGTCTCCAGAAAATGCTTTGTTACTAGCGAAATGCTGGTAATATTAAATATGTTTATCTATAGTGAATAGAAAAAGTATCTTTTTACAAAGAAAATACTTTTAAAGACATAATATTTTTTAGAAAAAAAAATTTAATAAAACTTAATATTTATAGTGTCTTTTAAACATAAAAGCAACGTTAAAATAAGTTCTTTAATGGAAAACAGTAAAATTTTAAGACAGTACTTTTTTATATTTTGCAAGAAAAGGTACTTTTTAAAAATTTAATTTGTACCAAAAAAAAATTTACAATTTATAAAAATGTATTTTTCACGTAAAACAAATTTGTTAAAAAAAAGTTGTTTTTGCAAAACGATTTTTGAAACGATTGTAATTTTTAGGGAAATAAAATTATGGAAATTTTTTTTGTCCATAAAAAAAGTATTAGTATTAGAAATGTACTTTTTATTAAAAAAAAATTACTTTTATGAAAAAATTTGTACAAATAGTACTATTAACCAAAAAAGTACTTTTTGACAAAAATACCTAATGAAGGAAACGAGTAAATTTTTTACCGACGTGCACTATTTACACAAATATGTTCAATATATTATTAATTTTTTTAAAACCCGTTTTACCCAAATTAGTTTTTTCTAGCGGTTTTTGAAACGGTTGGAACTTTTAGTGTAATAAAATTATGGAAAAATTATTTTTATCCATAAAAAGTATTTATTTTAGAAATGTAGTTTAAATTAAAAAAAAATAAGTTTTATGAAAAACTTTATAAAAATAGTACTATTTACCAAAAAAGTACTTTTTGACAAAAATACCTAATTAAGGAAAAAAGTTCGTTTTATACCGACGTGCACTATTTACACAAATATGTTTAATATAAAATAACGTTTCAACAGATAAAGTACTTTTTTACAGATAATATTTTTTCTTAAAGAAAAATGTTCTCAATGACAACTAAATGTTTTATTTGGGACTGAAAACTAAATTTTAGAGATATCATTTTTTTAAGAAAAAAATTAAAGATCTTTAAAAAAGACTTTAGAAAGGAGAAATATTTAAGAACGTATAGACTTTATAAAAAGCCGTACTTTTACGAAAAAGTACCTTCAAAGTAGAACTATTGTCTATATAATATTTTTCGTACCATGATTTTTAATTTTTTTTTTTTATAATTCACAGAACTTAATAAATAATTCATTGTAATTTTTTATAAGATAACTAAATTCACCGAAGATATTCAGCATTCAAAAAATCTCCATTTCTTTTTACATAATTTTTTTTTCTTAATTTGTATGAAAATTAAACTCCTCTTTTTTATTTTCATTGAAACAATTTTCCAGTTTTAAGTCAAACTTAAATTTTCCTGCCTATTTCTTTAACAAATTGATTAACTTACCCCTTTCCTTGGCCCATTGTTGTTTTTTTACATCCAGTAACGTATGATTTTGTCGGCCTTCAGCTCCTGTAATCATACCTTTAATGACACACACAAATTTTTATGCCGGTCAATGTTGATTTGTTTTCACAATTTGCAAATAATTAAAAGTTCATTGCCTTAAAGGTCAATTACTTTCGGCAGTAATTTTATTATTTTTTTTGTTTTTTATAACAACCCGGAAATACCTGTGGTAACTAGAAGGCCTAAAAGCAGACTAAATCTAAAATATATTTTCAATTATGTTGCAGGAAATATGTATAAAAAAATTCCTTTAAATAAAATATATTTCTTTTGTCAAACTTTTTCGTTTCCTTGTGACTAAATTTTATTACTGTTTTATTTGGAATTTCTTTGCTAATATTTTGTGTATTGGCATTTTCAAGTCATTATTGGTGGCGCTTAGCAACCAAAATTAAACAAATAATATGGCAAGGTGACTTGCAAGCACATGGGTGGTAAAAATAATTTACCCAACAAACATAACGGTTTGTTTTATAACAGTATGCAAAGGGATAATTTTGACTTTATGATGTTTGTTGTCCATATGTATGATGTTTGAGTGGATTTGGGCGTATGTATGAAAAAGCTTTTTTCCCCTGTTTACAAAGAGTGAAAGCTCTGTTATAAATTCTTGTTATTGGTACTTTTTTAAATATTTGTTGTTTATAAAATGTTCTTTTTAATTGTTTTTATGCTGTTGCCCACTAGTTATTTTTATCTTTAAATATTTAAAAAGGTAAAGTCATTAAGCGGATCAAATATTGATGAATATGTTAATTGAATAGGCAATAAATAAATAAAATATTTTTTAATATTAAGCTTACAAGCTCACAGAAGACCTCTTCAAAGTTTATCTAAGCTCATTTAAATGTCTCGGTTCCAAACTAGGGTGAAATATTTAGTATTCTTCTGATTGATAATTTAATTTCGTATAGATTTATTTATTTTATTTCTTTTTTCTAAATGTGTCTGTTTTCCTATCATTTAATTACTAAAGTTTATTATTATGGCCTCTATAATAAATAATAAAATGAAGTTTAATATTAACGGGTGCCCCCTCAGAAAACAAATTTTGATAAATATATGTTTACCTTCTAAACGGTTATATATAGACTGTCGTAATTTAAAAACAGTGCAAAAATGTAAAATTTTTAAATTATATGAGTATTAAAGGGTGTCCCCATAGAAGATGCCTATTTCTGATATTTCGAATATTAATAGGTTGATCTTAGAAATCTACGAAGAATTTTTGGTCTCCAAAACTAAAAGTTTTCTTGTTATGGTCTCTATAACAAATAATATAATGAAGTTTTATATTAAAGGGTGTTCCCATAGAAAACTAATTTTAGTAAAAAAATGTTTATCTTTTTAATCGCAGTATTAACATTTTCGAAATTTAATTACAGTACAAAAATATGAAATTTTGAAATAATATGAATAATTAAAGGGTGTCCCCATGGAAGACGCCTACTTCTGATATTTCGAAGAGTAATGGGTTGGCCTTAGAAATCTACGCAGAATGTATGCTATCCATAACTGTAAGTATAAAATCTTAAGTTAGCACTTAAAGGGTGTCCCCATAGAAAATTATAGTTTTCTCTCACTTCGAATCACAGTGGGCAGCACCTAAATTTTTCTGGGAATCTGTATCTGCCATAAGTATAAGTATAAAATATTAAATTTAAAGGGTGTACCATAGAAGACAAATATTTCTTATCTTGTCTTTCTTAACTAAAAATATACAAAATAGGACTAACACTTAAAGGCTGTCCCTATACAAGACGAATATATCGAATATTTTGAAAGGTAATAGCTAGACCTTACAAATCTGCGCAGAATGTGTAATCTCCATAAATAAATTATAAAAAATAAAAGGGTGACCCACCTATCTTTTGAAACACAATAGTTAGACATATAAAATTTTCACAAACTGTGTGTCCCTCATAACTAAAAGTGCAAAAAATTAAATAAATGTTTAAAGGGTGTCCCTATTGAAGCTGAAATTTTTTTATTATTTCGAGCCAGAGTGGACAGAACTTTTAATTTTTTTCAGTTAATCTATATTGGCATTTAATACAAATACAAAATATGAAATCAATTTTTAAAGGGTGTACCATAGAAAACAAACTTTTCTTATCTAATATTTCTTAACTAAAAGTATAAAAATAAGACTAACACTTAAAGGATGCGCCTATGCAACAGGAATATTGTATTATATTTTGAGCCGCTAGAAGCAGATACTTTAAATTTTCAATAAAATTTTTAAAAACATTATATAATAAATTGTGGCATGATTCCTTAAATATTCATTTTTGTACCCTTCACCACAAAAAGTGGAAAAAGGTTATAACTAAGTTTGTCATTCCGTGTGTAATTTCTTCAATATCCATTTCCGACCCCATAATGCATATTTATTGTAACTAGTTATGCATAGCGAAGTCGATTGAGCCATGTCTTTCCGTCTGTCACTCCGTGTTAGTGTTGCTGCGTCAAACTTGATTTCACAAAAAAATTAATATGTCAATCGATCAAATGTAGTGTCAAAAAAGGTGCTATTGAAAATTAGCATGACCGGTCCATGTCCTTCGAGGCAGCAGGCAAAATACCACGCCTACCTTTAGTTTTTTCATGTCATATGGAACAATAAAGTAAATTCAATAAAATAAAATAATATATGGGGCGATAGAAAATTAAAGAATAAGAAAAAAAATACCAAGAGAAAACACTGACGCTCGCCCATATTTTCCGAGTTACGGGGCTCTGAAATTTTTAAATTTATTAAAATGTCAATATGGGTATCATTTCAAAGCTTTTGAAGAGATCTTTAAGAAAATACTAAAATTTTTTTAAAATGCTTAACCCATTAAGAGCCGATGACATTTTTATTTAAAATTATATTTTTATATTTTTTTTCTTATCTTTTAATACTCTATCACCCCAATATTTGTTTTTTTTTTATTGAAGTTACTTAACAAAACTAGATTTGCATAGATGGTGAAGGGCATATAAGATTCGGCATAGCCGAATAAAGCACTCTTACTTGTTGTAATTTAAATTAAATCCTTAACCATACCTGATACTTATATTGACTGGAACTATTTTGGTTGATTTAATAATTTTTTATACAGCTTTCTATAGTTTTGCTATCTTTATTACATTATTTTTTTTTAATTTAAAGTCATACATCTTGTCTCTGTCTAAATTTTATATTTAATTCTTTAAATAATTTATATACGTTTTTATTTTCACTCCTTTAATTTCGTTTAATTAAATATTCTATTAAATAACCAACTTTAATAAAAAAAAAATGGTAAAATTAACCTACAAACTTAACAACAACAACAATAATAACAAGAACGACAACGTAACAACAAAATCTAATTAATTTTGTGGGTTTTTGTTTTTTCCATTTTCGAACTTTAATACAACAACATACAACTGAAATTATTTCCCACAGTCATAGTTGATGCCATTTGAGAGGAGAGTGTTTGAAATAACAAAAAAAAAAAAAAACAGCAAAGCAGACCAAAAATGTGTAGGCGTCTTGATATTGTCAGTCAAGAGGTCATAATGTACTGCAAATATACAGCAACAACAAGAACAACTAACATTTTTTGATTTTATTTTTCAATATTTTTTTTTTCTTTTTTCATCCTCCTGCCTTGAGTGCGAGGATGGTTTTAAGAAAAATTCTTATGAATATTGCTCTATATTCAGGAGCTTCAGAGGCCTTTTTAAAGTGCAAAGAAGCAAATTCTCCACATATTTATTTTTCCAAAAGAACTAAAGCTGCTAATAAAAGTACCAGGCCGTTGGCTTGATGACAATTAAGCCCAACTTGCATCATAAATTATAAAAAAAAATACAAAAAATAATTAGACTATAATCAGAAAACCTGTTCTTGTTGATGTCATTGGAATTGATTAGGATTTTGAGCATACGGTCGATGCAACTATTCTTCACAAAGCCCATTCTGGACGTCCAGTTTTGGTTGTTTTTTTCGAGCATTACTGGCCAAAAGCTTTAATTGTTGGTAGTTTTTCAGATTGAACAAGTCACTTAGCGCTACGCAAAATAACCGAAAGAGAGCCCGTTGCTCGATTTTTAAAGCCAAACTGTGATTTTAATAAGATGATGGTCACGTAGCTCTCTGGCACCTAGCGGCATTCCGTTAAAGCCACATCTCACCCAAACAATATCATCCAAAAGCTCCGGTTTAATTTTTGAAGAAATAATGTCCAGCGTCCAGCTAGAAACTTGGATAAAATTGCGTTTATATATTTATTTTTTAACCGTTTAATGCCCTTTGAAGGCAATAGCAAGATTTTAAACTTAATCCAACCTTCATATAAGTCCCTCTAGAATTCTCTAATCTGCCCTCGTATTATAAACAAAAAGGTAAATCTCTGGTTTAATTTTGTTTCTTTGTATAAAGATAAAGCAACCAGCAAAAAAACAATACAGAAACACTTGATTAGAAAAGATTCTTTATAATAAAATTTTGCTTAAACGAAATCAGAGTATAAAAATGCAACTTTATAGCCTAAACAAATAGAAAAGATGGAAAAATGCAAAATCTGTTTAAAAGTTTGTATTCTTCAATTTTCACATTTCCTGTTAAATGGAGTTGGAATCTTGTGGAAAACTTATTTTTTAAACACCAGAAACTGTAAACTTTCAAATAATTTTTTTTTGTGCAGAGTTACGAATATTTTATTAAAGAAATGAAAAGAAACTAAAATTTTGTGCGAATTTCATGACACTCTTTATCTTGATCAGAACTTAAAAAGACACTCTTTAATGGTCGAAACAAATTTAGCAGCACTAGAAAGAGTAGTAGAGTATAAGTACCACCTAACTGTTTATTTAAACAATCAACTTACCCACCATCCATCCATCCATGCATTTAACTGAAGACTCTTGAGATGATGAATAGCTGGATAATTATACGACTCTATAGCACTTAATTTAACGTGTGTTCAAGAGTAAATTGAGCCAAAAAAAAAAACAATTTAGCCGTATTGTAATTGTTATCAAATTATTATTTTTATTTGGTTCGAGGGGACAATCATATTTTAATTTGAAACAATTGCTTGTATGTTGTGTGCAGCCAAAGTAAAAGCATTTCTTGTTTTTATTAAATGAGCCTTAAAGAATAAAGTGAACTTGCTGTTCGTGTCTTTAAACAAAGGAGTATAAATGCTGTACAATTTTGTTATTAATGATAAAATGGTTAATTATTTTAAAATTTTAATAATATTACAAAATATACGCAATTTGCAATGCAAATAAAAGAAGCGTTTTATCCCATAAAGATTTTTAAAAAAGTACTTTTGTTAAAAAAAAATGTTCTGTACAAGATTTCTTTCAGAAAAAGTAGTTGTAATTTTTTTTGCTTTTAAAAAATCAGAACTTTTAAGAAGTATTTTTCTATGCTAATTACTTTTTTGCGATATGTGCCTTTTTGTACAATTTTGTAAAGAGCTTTCTTTCTTCTCGTTAATAAAAATTTCATTGTAGAAGGACAACTTTGTTGAAAGTCCATTTTGATGATATAAGTTTTCTCTTAAAAACAACTCGCATTTGTAAAAAGTTAGTTTTTGTAGAACTTTTTTTAAAAAGTACTTTTTGGTAAAAAGTACTTTTTGCAAAAAAGGACTTTCTGTAAATATTCATTTTCAGCATAAAATTCTGTGTCTATTTATAAAATAAACTCTTTAAATAAACAAGATAATAACAAGTACTTCTTTTGTAAGAAAATATTGTTTTTTTGAATACAAATGTATAAAAAATTATATCCTATAAAATAGTATTTTTTAATTTTCTGTAAGAACCTCTTTATATATATATATATATTTTATTACAATTTTGGTTTGTTTTCGAAAAATTTGTAAAAAAGTACTTTTTCAAAAAAGTACTTTACTACATAAATTTTTTTCCTAAAAATAATTATTATTTAAAGAAACATTACTTAAAAATTATAATTTTTTATAAGTTGATCTTCTGTGAAAAATATATATTTTTTAAAAAGTACTTTTTACTGAAAGTCCTTTTTACTAAAAGAACTTTTCCTGTATAGACATTCGCAAATATTGGGTATTTCTTGTAAGGCCAATAATTACTTTAATTAAACAAATTTTAATGAAAGAAATTTTTAATCAAAAGATGTCATTAAGACATATGACCACCGCAGTTATTCTTGAACAAGAGCATTCTGGACGTTCAATTTGGGGTCACTTTTTCAGGAATGTGGCCTCACAAGAAATATTTTATAGCTTTGAAATCGGTTGATTTTTAAAGCATATTGAAAGATCTAATTCTGGATTTAAAAATATGCCAAATTTTGCTTTCAATAAGTCGATGGTTGCCGTCATGATATGGCGTCATGTTTATTTTAAAATAGACAACAAATAAAGACCATTGAAAACACTACCGTGCAAACTGCACAAAACGGTTCATTTTTTAGATGTAATTTGTGTGTATGGGATTGTAAAATGGTTTCACTCTATATGCGGCAATTTTGTTTATTAACCCGTGTAAAAAACCTTTAAGCCCAAAACCATCCTCATCGCTTTAAACATTTCTACGTCTAGAAGTTTTGCAAATTGATGACTGATTTTTGAAGTAAATCTTAATAATTTTGTAACGTAGTTTAAGCGTCAATCTCTTCAAAATGATTTACTAGAAAAGGCTTTTCATCAGTATCACAAAGTGAACGCAGCTCGTCTGATGGTCAAACCTTTGATAAGTTCTAGCGAATTTAAAAAGGATATATTGAATTTTTAGAAAAATTCTAAAAGCTTTCAATATTTAATTAAATAATAGAATATTATTTTTAAAGAACTTAATGACGAAGAGTATAGAAGTTACCACAAGACCCAACATACCACTGTTGCTTATTTTTAAAATTATTTAATCCATATTATTATGTTTTCCATTGTTGCTACGTCATTAAATACTTCCGACATAGTATTAAGGTTATTTTTTTTTTGTTCTTATAAATTATAACAAATACTTAGAGCCTCAACACGCGATCCACAAAAAGTCCTTTATTTAATATTTTTTTTTTTTTTTTGTATATCATTGTCATGGTCATAAGAATAACATTGACTGAGGGAAGTCAAAGGGAAATAAAGTTTTTATTTTATAGAAAAGAGATTTCATAAATAAAAAAAAAATGACACAATTTTTGTTTGCTTATTTTAATCAATCCATAACCTTGTCACTTTAATAAAAGTTGCAAAGAAATTGTATCCTTAAGTTAATATAAATAGCAATTTATATATTTATTTTTTTCTTTTGTTTAATTTTGACCTTTTTTTTTTGCTTATTACGTATGTTTAGTATCTTTTTGTTTTTCTTACTACGTTTTACGTTATTATTTGCTGACATATTGAACTTTTAACCCTTTCATTTATTTACCAATCAAGACGAATTTTTAATGCTTAGAAAGTTACCACCTCTAACGAATCACAAAATTGAAAAAAAAAATGAAGAAAAAAAACACAGCAATCTTTATCATTTAAGAAGAAGAAGAAGAAGAAGAGAAAAATGAGACAAACATCAAAAATCTACTTGAAAAATAAAATTTGATTTCACTTATAACCAGCACTCGTTGCAATAATAACATGGCAAACATTTTTTGTTTTTGGTTTATCACAAGACAACATTAACGCAAACATATGATCACAAAAACATAAAGATTTTAAATGACCACCTAGACAAGAGAAATAACTGCCACAATTGCCAAGCCAATGTAGAAACCAAACATAAAAAAACCAAAAAAAGAAAACACATCTTTGTAATCATTATCGTCATCAGCAGTAGTGGAAGTAATGGCAAACTCCACCACCACAAAATATAAACGGCAAATTTTATATTTGAAAATTTTAGGCAGTTCGTTTGCTATGAAATGTTTCGATTATTTTATTGTATTGCATGGCATGTTTTGGTTTACCTTTTAAACAAACAAATCTTACAGTAAAATATAGCAACAACATCAACAACAACGACTATATAAAACAAAATAATAATTGTAATTTTTGGAATGACCAAGTCAAGTCAAGTCAAATACTTGTTGTTTGTTTGTGATACTCTACAGACAGTTTATCTTAGCGCGTTAGTTAAGTCAATACAAAGAGATGTCCACCTGAACTTTATTTTGAACTAGCGGATACCGGCGTGCTTCGTTCTCTACGCATGAATATTAACATTGAATACCGTGTGTATGCCTACCGCATACGCTCATAGGCGCCTGAGAATTTGTTGTTGTTTATTTTTTTTATTTAGACATGTTCCCAAGAAAGATCTAAACTCACGAAAGCGTCGACCGATTTTGCGCAAACTATAGATAAACCATCTCAACAATCATACAAACAAACTCTTAAAATTTAATCGAATTCGGTATGAGCGATCGTGAGTTATAAGGTCACAACCCTTGCAACAACTTTATATATATATATATATATATATATATATATATATATATATATATATATATATATATATATATATATATATATATATATATATATAAATATATAGGATAATATAAAATCTATAAATATAATATATATATGCTTTTAACTCAATAGATAAGTGGTGCTTAATCTCCTGTTTCTAATTTAGAACAAAACTTACTATTAGCTGGTACACACCCTCCTTTTTCTTCTTACTGATGAAGTCCATTACTAGACGCATATTAGATTAAGTTTCCAGGTGAGTGCTTGGACTAAAAAGTCGTGCAGAGAGAAACTAACACGTCGACTATAAATGACCAGGAGGAGCATTGATCTCTAGTATGCGAAATCCTAGTTATAAAGTTTTGTAAATTGTGGATGTAATATACCATCGACTTTTACATACGGTCTGAATTAAAGGTCTTTGCCCGGTGCAAAACAGTGCATAAAGCAGAAGCAAAAGGACAAGAAAATTATTAAGGAACTTGGCAACTTTACAGATGAACTGTGAACTTCGGAGATAGACAAATTAACCACAACCACCACGTGTACCCCGAGGGGACCTTATTAATAACCGGCTACAGAGATGGACGGCTCTCTGTAGGGGCTACCGGTTCTCGTGGTGCCAGTTTATTAATATTATTATTAATCGTACGTTATTATCATTTAAGGAAACTGGTAAAATCCTTCGACAGTACCCAACTGTCTTTCCAGCTCCAGTGACTGCACTCCGGGGGACTGGTTCCCCCTATACACCCGGGGACCCTCGTCAGCACCTAGGTTAGGTCAGCACAGACGCTGGGTGCCCCCTGGGGGGGAGAGGTACACGGACGGACAGACAGACGATCAGACAGACGGGCAGACAAACGAACAGACAAGCAGACAGACGGACAGACGGAAGGACACACAGGCGGAAAGACACACAGGCGAAAAGACAGACAGACGGAAAGACGCACAGGAGGAAAGACAGACGTACAGACAGACGGACGGACAGACGGACAGACAGACGGACAGACAGAAGTATAGACAGACAGAAAAATGGACAGACGGACATATATACTTAAAGGTGTCGGAAATGCATATTGTACAAATTACACAACACGGAATGACAAACTTAGATATACACTTTTTCCATTTTTTGTGATCAAGAGTATAATAAAGTTTTAAATTAGAGGGTGTCCCAGTAGTAATGTCATTTTCATGTGCGTAGCCTTGACAAATAATTTCGTTTTAAAAATCAATGGTTAAAAAAGCAGCAAATTAAAAAACTAATTTTAAATTAAAGAGTGTCCCTATAAGGACGTGACTTCATATAAAAGGTTGTATATAAAGACGTTACTTTCAAACTGTTATAGGCAGACTCCTAAAATTTACACAAGATAAATAGTTGTGTGTATAATTTAAAGACAAGCTAAAAATTAAAATACAATGTAAAGGGTGTCCCCATTAGGAAAATGTGGCCTTATATTTTCCAGTGTTACCATTACATTTGAAACTCATTGCCAAGTGTACTCTCTATAAAAATAAATGCACTAAATAAAATTAAAAAAACAAAAGGGTATTCCTTTAGACGTTGTAATTTTTATATAAAATAACTTACTCATGCCTTGTAATAGGAGAACGTTTTACATTTTTTTCTTTATTAAAACTTAAAAAATTAAGAAAGATTGTAGCATTATCTGTGGTCGATCTTGGCTTGAAAAAAAAGCAAATATTTTTTTAAATTATCTTTCATTGGCTTTTGTAGTTTTTTTTACATATTCTCCAGCTCTCTAACAATTGATCATAAAAATCTTTAAATGATATGGATCCTCAATGATATTGAAGATAATTTCAATGATTATGTAGCGTATAATATTGATGATGTTGACACGATCTTCAAAATATTACTATTTTTCTTCGAACACAAAATTTAAACAACTGAACATTACATTGGGGTGAAACAATTAAATAATCATAGTTAAATATTTGAAATATTTAAATGAAAAAATTATGATAATATTGATTTTCTTATTATTTTAAAGACTGTAATTGAAAATATTCTTTTTAAATTATCAGCTTAAGCAGCTGATCGGTTACAAAAGACTTAATATTTTTTTTTTATTAAATTTGATTAAATTTTATTTTATAGTTTTCTAAAGCTTTTGAACAACAAATTGTGTGGTGAGACTTTCACTTGCTTAATTCAAATTTAACTTAAGTGTAGCACTAGACTTAAATTGTTAATTTTTTTTTTCCTTAATTCACTTGATTTGTATTTAAATTAAATTCTCTTTTAAAAATACCGAAATATTTTAATCTTAAGAATTTTATTTAATTTAAGAAAATGTCAAAAGGTTATTTGCTTAAATAATTTAAGCCAAGATTTAAAGCCTGAAAAACTCTTTGAAAGATATTAAGCCAGCGCCTTAATGCCGTCCGCTTTTTTATTATGGCAAGTTTCAAAAATGTCCACCAAAGAGAGTGAAGAAAAAAAATTAAATTTTTAAATTTCAAACACTTACCGTCAACATTATTAGATGTTGTAATAGTAACACTTGCAACATAACATTTGTACAAAAACAACAACACCAACAACAACAACAACTAAAATAGTGAAACTTTTAAACCATAAGCTGCCACAACAGAAGTTAGTTTTAACAACAAAGAACATGTTGCAAACTGTCAAAGCATTTTTTTATTATTGTGTGTTAAGCCTGCATTTATTTTCTTCTTTTCTTTTCAGCTCATTTTGTTTGGTTGTAGTTTTTATTAGGTTTTAAAGAGATGCTTGTTATAAGATTGTGTAGATTTTTGGTGTTTAACATTTACTACAGTGTTTAGAAAATACACACATACACACACACAGCAAAAAGTAAAATAAAACAAGCACAAAATTGTGTTTAAAAAAAAAACGTAAAATTGGTAAAAAAAAAACTTGTGCTCATAAACATCCCTGGGGTGTTATAAGACAAACGTATTAAACGCAATGACACCAAAACACTTTAAAACACACACTTTAATGCAATAAAAAAACATGCTTCAAAAAAAAATTTTTTTGGCCAAAGTTACATTAAAAAAAAAAATTGAAAAAAATCTAATTTATTTTTAAGTTAAAAAAAATTGTAAAATTTGGCATTTATGAACCATCTCATGCCATTAATATAATGATATATATCACTGAACCCACAACACACTAAGTCACTACAGTAAAACCATAGTACTTCACCCAACTCTTTAACTTGGTTGCTTTGGAAGAGCTAATCCAGACCCATCCCATTGTAGAGTTGAGATCTCGCAATAGACAATTGTGTATAATTTACATGAGGATATCATGCAGCCCTAAAAAATTAAGCCTGAGAGTCAGAGAGATTTTTGCGCTGAAAAAGTTATCGCAATAGTTAAGTAAAAATTAAATTTCTCTACAAAAAACAGAGTAACACTTCTTAATAGTTTTATTATTTTACATTAAATTTTATTTATATTTTATTTTATTCGTTTCTGTATTTAATAACAACGTTGTTATCTTCATTTTAAAATTTCATTTATAAATTTGAGTGTGATTTAATAGAAAAAATTTGCAGTAAGTTTTCATTTACTAAAATTTTAATAAATTTTTATTTTATTTAATTATTTGTTTAATCACAAATCTGTTTTCTTTTAATTTAATATAAAAATTTGGCATTAATTTTTTTATATACTAAAATTTTATTAAATTTTTAATTGATTCAATTATTTGTTTAATCACAAAGCTGTTTTCTTTTAATTAAAAATTTTATTAAAATTTAATTTAAAAACAAATAAAACTCTAAAGATTAATATTTAATCAGATTTTTTATTGAATCAATTAATTATTTAATTAGAAAAATTTTGTTTTATATTTTTTTTATAAACCCTAATTGATGAAAATTGTATTAAAACTGTAATTGATTTAATGATTTATTTAATCAGAAAAAATTTGTTTTTATTTATCTAAATAATTGTAAAAGTGATTCAACTAAAAGTTAAAATAAATTTTAATCTGAAAGCAAATTTAACTATTAACAGGCTCATATATTTTTTTCATTAAAATATCGCTATTAAACAGGTTGAATATTAGGCAGCAATTTTAGCTACCGAA
The DNA here is from genome assembly GCA_916610165.2 of Gymnosoma rotundatum. NCBI lineage: Eukaryota > Metazoa > Arthropoda > Insecta > Diptera > Tachinidae > Gymnosoma > Gymnosoma rotundatum. Next base: position 128,786,599 of record OU744338.1, read on the forward strand.
TTTCCCTTATAAATTAGGCCTTTTATTCCCCAATACTACTGAAATCAGATCAGAATTGTTATTAAATATGTTCCACCGTTTTAAAAAAAATATCTAAATTATTGTCCGCCTTTAAACAGATTAAATTGTAAAACATGTTAAACTGTTACAGACAAAACACGGCTGAATAATTAAAAATATGTTGTTGTTGTTGTTGGTATGTTCTACATATCCCCTCAATTATATTGACTATAATTCTTGACAAAAAAAATGCTACTTCAAAACAGAATTTAGAAGCCTATTTATAGCATTTTAAAAGTTTGGCAAACTGCAGCAAATAACATTAACTATTGGGACTCCCCTTAAATTTTCAAATTCAAATTTTATACTTGTTATTATAGTGGACTAAGCCACAGAGCCATCTGTATACAACTGTTTAACAGTTTGGTCATATACATTAAATTACATTAATTATAGGGGCACCCTTTAAATTTCCAAATCCAAATTTTATATTTGCTGCTGTAGCGGACTTAGCAATGCAGTTTCTTTGTAAATTTTTACCATTTGTATAGAACATTTAACAGTTTGATCATATACATCAAACTACACCAACTAATGTAACACCCTTTAATTTTAAATATTTATATTTCTTATTATACCAAACAAAATACTTGACATTCTGTTTAATTTTTAAGTGTTTGCATGCAACAGTTCAAAAGATTCGTCCATATAGGTCAAATTACATTAATTTTGGGAACACCCTTTAATTTTTAATTTCAAATTGTATACTTGTTATTATAGTGACTTAGCAATATGGGTTTCTTGTAAATTTAAACTCTCTGTCGGTTCAAAAGTTTGGTCTCATACATCAAATTATATCGACTGTTGGCTCACCCTTTAATTTCAAAATACAAACTCTTTACTTGTTTTTATAACGGAATTTAAATACAGGTTCTTAGTAAATTGTAACCGAAAGTATGTCCATATACACGAAATTTAATGAAATATTGGGGAACCCTTTAATTTATAATTTTGAAAATTTATTCTTGTTATTATTCCGATCATACTAATCGCCATTTGGCCAATTTTCAAGTGATTGTCTTTAAAGGTTCTAAAAAAAAAATAGGCACGCAGAGGACAATTTGCGTCGCCTATGGGGAGACCCTTTAGTTTTTAGAATGGTTTTTCTATTACTTTTTGCTATTAGGAGCTATATTAATACTCAGTTGTTTTAAATTTTACGGTTCATAACACACTTTAAACACATATGTGTTTTATGGGGACACCCTTTAATTTTTTAAATTTCCAACTGTTTTAAAAACAGGACCAATCTGTAAGAATAATTAAAAAAGAATCTGCTAATAAGATTACAGCCACAATTTTTATGAGTTTTGTCGATTAAAGCTAAAGACGTCTTTATCTCATCAAGAAAAAAAATGTTTTGTCTAGAGAGTACATGGTGTACACATGAGCAGTCAATCGATAGCTGGCTGGTATGAAAAGCTTGAAAAAAAGTCATGGAACTAACAAAAATTTGAAAACCATTTCCCAAATATTTTTCGCATCAAAATATATTTTCTTTTTAAATAAACAGCAGGAATGTGAATCATCTCTTTTAATAATTTTTCATCAAAAATTAAGGGCAATCTTGTTGTAAAACACAAGCAAAGTGATTAATATTATAGAACTGGATTTGATATTCAATAGATGATACTTTGTGGCCAATACCATCACAAAATGAAGATGTCTTTCGTAAGATTACTTAAAATACGTACGGAAGATTAATACTGAAGAAATAGATTTAATTTAATGGCGAGGATTTTGTTCAATTGAGTTTAAGGAAGCAGAAGAGGGATCTGACTGCAAATTCGGACAAGGAATTTTTCCAAAGGAAGTAGTGTTAACAAAGATTGGCAGCCAAAAAACTTATTTATGTTAAAAGGATACGATTTGCTTAAAAATTTCGTTAAGAAGCCTCTTAAATTAAATTGCATTTGATTCAATTTTCTTTTGCACACAAATTCCACAGAGGGTTTATAACAAAACAGAGATTTCAAATCAATTATTGTAATTGTAAGATATTAAATGACGCTGAAGAATTCATAAGTGAAAAGAAAATGGTCCTCTTAAATATTTATAAGTTGCAACATATTTAATTAAAATCAAAATATTTACCCCAATATTTCACGATGGGCTTAAAAATCTGTCAATTATTTTTTTTGGTGGAAAAAAAATTCCTCATTTCAAAACATTTTTACTTTAAAATAACAAAATAAATATATGACTATAACTGTTTAACAAAGTTCAAAGTGTACAGCTTTTTTGAACAACAACTAAAACAACAACCACGAAACATGTTGAGTATATTTCAAACTTCAGGCATTATTTTCTTATTTTTACCTTGGCAAAACGAAAAGATAACAAAGAATTCAAAAAAAAAACTAAAAAAGAAAAATAGACACTGGGAATTGCAATATATGACAATATGAAATGTTGGCAACAAAATAGATGTGATGTGATATAAAACGAGATGCCATACGATAATGCGTTTAAACAGCAACAAGAAAAAGAATTGGAGAAACAAAAAAAAAACTACTTAACAAAATTGACCTTAAAACTAAAGAACCCATTTGAACAGAATAGTTAGAGGAGAAAAAAAAAGAAAAAACTAACGAGGCATAACTTTTCTTTTAAATGTATTTGAAAAGATTAAACTTTATGTTGTTCACTCTCTGTGGTTTCCTACAACAAATATTCTTTATTTTATTTTTCCTTTAGAATGGATTGGATTGGTTTGAATTTTTTGTTTTTTTATTTATGTGTTTAATGGCATAACAACTAGAATCCTTCTTATACTATCTATATTGAGCTGATGATATTGGTCTTTTTTTCCGCTTCATTTGCTACAATACGAGCCACACCTGTTTCATGTTTCTGAATTTTGTGGATTTTTTTTTTTTTTTTTTTTTTGTTTTTTTTGTTTATGATGGTGGCTTTTGCCAAAAAACTTGAATGTCTACGCAGTATATTCATTTATTTTAAAAAGAAATTGGCTACAATGCTATGAGAAAATGTTCTAGAGGTTATTTTACCAATATTGGCGAAAAAATTAGATAAACATTTGCCAAAAAAAATATTTACGAAACGCATTTGAAGCTGTGATAATAATGAGAAACCTACAAACCGTTATAAAAATTCTAACATTTACACTTTGTTTGGTCATAGAATTTCTCCATCCACTATATTCTACATACACACACATTTTAATGATTAACAACACAAATACTTTTTGCTAATCAGTGGACATTTTTTTGTTCATTCTAATTTCCAAAACTATGTGGCAAATAAATAATGGAAATTATTTAACGTTCATGGGAACGCTTATGCTAACAAATTTTTCAATTAACTAAAAAAAAGAATCAATATGTAACAGAAGTGCTATTTACATAATTGGTTATATATGTCTTAGAAATAAATTAAATATGGTGGGCAATTTGAAAGATCTTCGAGATCTTTGTGGCATTTTTGTTCAAGCTGATGGTTTAGATATAAACTATTAACTGCTAAAATTCAATTAACTCCTAAAAATTCATCAGCATTCTTCGGATCTATCTTCTTTAGGTTGTATACATTGTAAACATCATCTATTTAACCAACTAACTTTGTAAATAAAAATATGAGGAGTATTTATTTTAATATTAATTTGATTAGACGACACCCAAACACACAAACCAAAGTATTTTTTCACTGTTTTCTCTGCTACTCGTCTTGTACATTTATTTTTATTTTTTATTTCTTTGCTTTGTACCAACCTTTGGTTAGTCACGAATGCAATTTTTATTTTTAATCCTTCTTACTTGTTTCTTCATAACATTATAAATGCTGTTTGAGTATCATAGTAATTGTTTTTAGTTAAGCATGTATTTACACGCGCTGTGCCATGCGTTTTTTTTTTTTTTAATACCGCAATTCTTTTTTCCCCCCTTTAAACTCATGTTAATATGTGTTAATAATATCCTAAAGCTAACAAGTCTTTAACAGTGTGATAGCTACAAGCAAAGAAAAAACATGGTTGTGGCGACCATAATCTTATAGCAATATATTATAGTTGTATTATATGGTTTTCAGCAAAACATTGTATTGTTGCATATAATAATAATATAGTTGGTCTATGAACCATATTGTTGTCTAGCATAACAATAACATGGTAAAGTATAACCATAATTATGGTTAAAAATTAAACATGTTATAAATTAATTTAATAATATTATGATTAAAAATAAACATTAAATGGTTAAATTGAAATATCATAATATAGCTAAAAAATTGCCATGTTACGAAATTTAATCATAATATGATCCCGTAAGTGCTAATATTTCCTAAAATAAAAGATTTATTTGTGTATTTAATTATAATTTGTGACGAAAATTATTTAAAGATATAAATTCACCGAAAAACTCAATTATTTCTTTAAAATATTATTTTTATTTATTTAATTTGCTTCAACGATAAAAAAGTATTTCAATTTAAAAATTTTCCCGATCACTATACTTATGGAATAGCATTCGGTTAATTCCTTGAACATAATATTTTTAAATGCAAAATTAGTTGTTTATTTTTAATCATAGTTTGATCGAAATTAATATGTTATGGTTAAAAAATTATATTATTTGTAAAAAGTTATAAAAATTTGTTTATGGTTTGAATTTCTTTAAGTTAAAACCTTGCGTTTTGCTTTGTTGTCCGCAGTAACCATATAAGTTAAACGTGTCTGAAGTCTTGTTGAAAACAACTATAATTTGCTCGCCTAAAATAAATATATTCTTACAGAGAATATAATATAGTTATTGTGAACAACCATGTGTTTTCTCTGCATGTACATACGTTTTTTTAGCTGCTCACTTGGTAGGTATGTAACTTATGCGCCGGACCCATCTAGATTTAAATTATAATCTTATGTCTCAAGTCTTCTGTCTTGACATATTAAACAAATTAAGAAATATTTTTCAACAACATTGATGCCGTGCGTGAACTCATAATGCAAGATCAACATACGACATACCGATAAATAGAGACATCTTTGGACATTTCTTCCACCTGCATACATTCGATACTGCATGAACACCTGGCCGTAAAAAAGGTTTGTTCTCGTTGGATCCCGCAAAATTTGAAAGTCGCTCAAAAAAAGGCTCGTGTCGATTGGTGCAAAGAAATGTTGCAAAAATACGATTGCGGTGCTTCAAAAGACGTTTATAAGATCGTCACAGGTGACGAATCAGGGATCTATGCGTATGAGCCCGAACCGAAACAACAATCGACCGTGTGGGTCTTCAAAGACGAGCAAAATCCATTGAAAGTTGTTCGTGGAAGAAGCACTTCGAAGCAAATGGTCGCCTGTTTCTTCGGCAAAACTGGTCATGTGGCGACTGTTCCGCTTGAGCAACGTAGGACGGTCACTTCTGAGTGGAACACTACAATTTTTTTGCCTGAAGTCATCGCAGAAATTCGAAAAACCAACAAGAGAAGACGAATCATTGTTCACCATGACAATGCGAGCTCTCACACATCGGCTCAAACCAGAGCGTTTTTGACCGGCCAAAACGTCGAATTAATGGGTCATCCGCCGTACAGCCCTGACTTGGCACCTAATGACTTCTTCTTGTTTCCGCACATCAAGAAAAAAATGTGTGGTCAACGATTTTCGTCGCCAGAAGAAGCTGTTGAAGTGTTCAAAAACCATTTTTTAGAGGTGTCTCACTCGAAGTGGAAAAAGCGCTTCGACAACTGGTTTCAGCGCACGCAAAAGTGTATAAATCATACTGGAGAATACTTTGAAAAACAATAAAACCATTTTTGATTATAAATATAGAGCAGCCCTCATATTAATTTTAACTGTTATTAAAATTTTTTTTTACAAATTGAAAACAGAAGCTTGGGTCTTAAGTCTTTTGATTGAAAGTATAGCACACATTTAAAAAAGGTTTGTTTCTTAAGTCTTTTGTAGAAAGGCACCAATCAGTAATCGCATAGAATATCAACTTCTAGGTTTGAGCCTTTCTTAATTTTAATCTAGATTCTTAGCAAAAATCCATAAAATTTTACATTTCATATTCAAGTCTTTCAGCTTAAAATAATTTTATTTCCAATATGTAAATTTCATATATCAAAAAATGACCTGCTCTTCTCAAATCCAATTACGCCTGTAACACAATCAGCTTAATTATAAATTTAATTTAAAATTTTTTCATGATACACTTAATTCGATTAAAAAATGTGATAAACAAAAAGGGTTACACTTTTACCTGGTGCCATAATTTTAATCATACACCTTTATATGTTTACTAGTTAATTTTTTATAAAATTTTTTTTCTTTTAAAACACCACGCTACCGATTTTCATTAGTTTTTATTCTAAAACATTTAAATTATAAATTTTTTTTTTTTTTTTTTATTTAACATCTTTCTAATGAGTTTTTTTTTAAACAAGTGGAGTTTCATAGTTTAAGCTGATTTTTTAAATATCATAATAAGATTAAAATGTGTCCAACGCTGTGTGTTAGTGTAAGAAAATCAAATTACCATTTTTTAAAGATAACAGAAGCTTTATATTAATAAATGGATTTAAAATTAAAAACTCTTTTGGAATATTTTTTTTTTTGTGTGTTATTATTGAATTATAGTTTGGTTTTATTCAAACTGGGTTAAATTTAACGATTTGTTATGCATGATTTAATTGAGTTTCTTATACAGATCAAACGATGTGTCCCTATTACAAAAAAAAATAATAAATTTTAAAAAGTGTGATATTTGGTTTAGTCTAAAAACATAATAAAAATAAATTTAAATTATCATGCTTTAACAGAATATTATAAAAGAAGTAGGAAACCATCAGTTTAAATAGCTTATCAGCAGGTTCTTAGAAAAGCTTTAAATAAGTTGATACTGCGATACACCTTACAAAAATGTCATTATTCTAATGAATTTTTAAAAGAGCTGCCTTTTACATTTATAACTGTTATACATTTTATCTTATTTTATTTTAGAGGGTTTTTAATTACATCGAAAATATAATTACTCTTATTTTATCTATACTTTTTTATTAAAGTATTATTATAGTATATTTCATTATGTTTCTAATAATTTAATTCCCTTAAAATTAATTTAAATAATAGAAAATGTTTAATTTTCATAAAAACTCAAAATTTTGTTGAAAATTTTACTTCAAATAGGATTTTAAATATTCTCCATTTCTTTAAAGATTATTTGCGCTACTACTTATGGTCTTATGCTTTTAAAAAGTCTAGAAACTCCGACAAAAACTTTCCCAGCAGCTGCAGTCATGGAGACTGCTAGAGGTTTTAAGGCTTCTTATAGTACAGAAGGGAAATATTCAACTGAGGATTTTACATCAGAACAGACAAAATGCTAGTCTTTGGCTCAAATGAAATACTAAATGTGTGGCAGTAAGCTTAGCTTTGTCTGGATCTTAAAGAGAATCAAGGACAGCACCATATTGGGTCTAGATATCTTGAGCCTCCTCGATCCAAAATAAATGCTACTAATAACCGGCGGTCTGTTTTATCAATCTGCGTTTGAAACTTACTTGTATGAAATAAATGCCTATTAAGTGGAGTGAAGTCCAACACATCAACGGGAATTGCAAAAGAACCTTTAAAGTAAGATGTCCACCACGGTATTGCTCTATATGTTAAGAAAACACGTTGACAAAAACATTAACACTACCAAGGGCTACAACATTACTATTAACGTTATAACTAGCAATACCATTATTTTTTTTTTACTAACATCAACTTTAACATGAACATTAACAATAACATCAACAATTAACTTAACATTTATATTGATAATGGCATTAACATTAACGATGAGGTTGAAACATATGTTACTTTAAAAATATAAATACGATCAAACGTAACATTGCCATTTACATTAGTATTAAGATAAGCAATAGCATTAATGTAAATATAAAATTGACATTGACATAAATATTAACATTTAAATTTACTTTAGCATTAATTATTACATTAATGTAAAATCTAACAGCGTATTAAAACACTTACATCAGCTTTGTTATTAACAGTAATATTAACAATTAAATTAACATTTATATTAATATTGACGTTAACATTAAAGGTATCGTTAATGCTCTAAACACATTCGAGACAGCAGCTAACGACTGCAAAATGTCAGAATTAGAATGCATGTGTTTATATGAGAATGATTAATTTGTTGCAGCAAGGCAACAAGGCAGCAGGTTGTTGTCTGGGCTGAATTCGCCGCTGCAGTCAAATTAAACTAATTTCTATTTTTATTGGCGACAATAAACATTTTTGTGATGTCAGTACTATAAGACATGTAAAATAATAAGTGCTTAAAATCTCTTTTTATGAAAAACGAAAAGAACAATAAAAATATGAAATCAAAATTATTTATTTAAAGATTTAAGTGTAAATCTATAATAAAACTGTATCAGGATAATTTCAGCACATGAAATATTTAAGGAAACTAGTATTGCTGGTGAAGACAATAATTGATTTGGATTACAAAATACCTATTTATTGAATTCTTATCTGTCTCACGTAAGTGCTACTGGATAGATTTGAGTAAAATTTTGTGAGGAGATCCTTTAGAACCTTGGTTCGAACACAGATTTTTTTTGTAGAAAAATAGAGAAACCAATGTAAAATCACCCAATTTTACCGGTATAATTGTACTTAAACAGTTGTCACACATTTTAGTTTTGTATATACAAAAATTTTAACACTTTTTACATACTTTTCAATAATTGCTTAAAACATATTTTCAAAATTTGGATTAAAAAGAAAACTAGAAATGCCACACCGACGAATTAAAAAAATACAATTGTCATGGCGAAAGTGAACGAAGAATAATTGTAAAAATGTCTGAGGAATGTATTAAGATATACATAAAACTAAAATTCCTTTTTTGTGTGGACAACATTTAGTTAAAAATTTACTTCTGTTCTTAGTACTTGCTGGTTGAATTTATTAATTTCAATTGTCGTAGGGGACATCTGTAAATACATAACACGATTGGTTTTAATAAATATCAAAAACTGTTGTTTTTAGTATTTTTTATTTTAGTGGACAAGAAACTACGTGACACACACTACTGTACTGATTATTGCTTCTGAGAAATACTTCTATATATTTTCAATCTTAAAGACAATCCAAACGAATTATTCTACTCTTTAAATAGCATCTTACAAAATAGTTAAAACATTTTTTTAATTATAAATCGGAGCTGCTTCTTTTAAAATCGCTTAAGTAACATCACTGAAATACAGTTAATTCGTATTTTTATTATGTAGCTGTTGCCTTCAAAATAATTATGTAGCTGCGTACAAGGATACAAATGTTACTAGCGTCATTTGCTGTCTTGTGTTCGTGTATCTTGCTGTGGCGAATGTGTTTAGAGCATAATATAATACATTTGTTTTACATACAACTACACTTAAAATTTACATTAGTATTAAGATAAATAGTAACATTAATATTAACATCAACATCGACATGACTATTAACATTGCCATTAATCATTAATTTTAACTAATTTAACTTTAATCATTAATGTTAACATCATACTTAATCTCTAACACTAATTTTAACATTAACAATAATATTAACAATTAAATCTTCATTTAAATTAGTATTGACGTTAACATTAGAAGTAACGTTAAAATATTACATTAGTATTACATACGACCACACGTAAAATTTCCATTTATATAAGTATTAAGATAAAAAGTAACATTAATATTAACATCAACATTGACATGAGTATTATAATAATATACATTAACATTTATCCCAGCATTAATTTCAACAAGTAAGCATAAGTGTTAACATCATATTAAAACACTAACATTAATTAAACATTAACAGTAACAACAACATTAAAAATTTAAGTAATTAGTATTGACGTTTACCTTAAAGATGAAATTATAATATATATTTTTATTAACAATATAAATACGACCAAACGTAAAATTAGTATTAACATTAGTATTTATAACATTAATATTAACAATATTATTAATATTAACATCAACATTGACATGACCACATTTACATTAGCATTAATTTTAACATTAATATAATTATCAACATCATACTAAAACACCAACATCAACGTTAACATTAACAATAATATTAGCATTAAAATAACATTAATATTAATATTATTGTATCTTTATAAATCAAAGTTATCTCATAATTTGATACTTTTTAATAACTCTTCCCCTTACCTAGATACATTCCTCAGTAACATTTTTGATTATAAGAAATAAGTTTGTTCTTGATATTTTTCCCACATTTTCATTTATAATTTTAGCACAATTAACCTAACAACTTTACTATTTATGAACATTTCTTTTATTTACACTACTCTTTTACATAAAAAAAAGCATTAACACATTTATCATGAAGAATTTGTATAATTTATTTTATTTATTGTTACTTGTAAATAAACCAAGCCTATAAAAATCAATTTCTCACCTTAATTAAGCTGTATTTGTAACAAAAATCAAAAAAATAACAATAATAGTAATAATAATAAAAAATGGTTTTGAATAGAATAGTTTCTTCATTTTAAATGACTGTGAAAAATTAAATTGTTCAGATTTATGATCTGCTAAATTTTGAACTTTTTACAGATTGTTCGTTTTTAGTTTAGAGCACAAGAAATATATTTAACTTATTTGTTGGTATTTTTTGTTTTTGGTTATTTATACGTATACCCTATAGTGGGTAAATTTTCATGTGAGGGAGTTTGATTAATTTGATTCTTCTTTTTATCTCTCTTTTTTGAAAGATCAAATATAGTTCAAATCTGAATATATGTGTGGCCCATTATTTTACAATCTAATCGGAGTTGAATAAAATGGTGAAACTATTAACATGAAAACCATTGCATGCAACGATAAGGTGGGCTTTCTTCATCTAAGATTGTTTAAAATTTCTGAATTTTCTTCTATATAAAATGTGGATTTTGATTCAACGTTTCTACAACAATCAATTTGATTTTACCGAGGCTCCTCTGCCTCTAAATTGTTAAGCTATCGCGTGGCATATCAAGGCTTTACTGCAAAAGAGTTATATCTTTAAACTTTAATTTTAATTCAAAATATAAATTTATGATTCTCTAATCTTTATTAAATTTTAGAAGTGTAAATAATTTTTTTGCCTCTAAAAGGTCCAATCAATATTTAAACAAAATTTTTTTTTTTTTTTTGGTCACTTTGAAATAAATTTTATTTTCAAAATTTTGGAGCAAAAAAAGTTTTGTTGTTGGTGTAGATAGCAATCGATACAGAATACAAAACACCTACACGCAGAAAAAAAACATGGTTGTGATATGATCACAATAACCATAGTATGTTCTTTGTAACAATGTATGGTTGCGAAGAACCAATTATAGTTGTTTTCAACAAAACTTTAATCACGATAAACATTTTTTGTTAACTTTTAACGATTATATGGTTACTGTGCACAAAAAATGCAACATGGTTGGTTTTAACTTAAAAGAAATTTCAGCCACAACCAAAGTTTTATAACTTATTAAAAATAAAATAAAATATTTAATCATTATATATTATTATTAATCAAAGTATAGTTAAAATCAACAGAATAATGTTTGCGCTAAAAAATATTTTGTTCTAGTTCTTGACAGTTTAGTAATTTTTCTGGTACCTAAAATTTGTAATTGTTTTTTATTGTTAAAGAAAATGAAAAAAATTAAAATTTATGTACAAAATAAATAATAAAAAATAAAATGCAAGATATGAAAACAAATAAAAAGGGAACCAAAACGTTTAAAAAAGTTGAAGTAAATATGTATGTATTGTAAGCATATAAATCTTTATTTTTGTGTTTGAAGCATAATTGTGAAATCATATGTATGGGCTAATAAACAATATTTTTTAATAACTGATTCTTGTATTCTACGATATAAGCGTTTATGTTTTTAAATAATTTTTATGACAAATCGTTAATGAATAAAACAATAATAGGTTTCTTATATCAGGAAAATTTTTCACCTACGAGACTGTATTATAATTTAATTATATAACATGACATTTTCAGCCATATTATTATATTTTAATTTAACCACTTAATGTTTATATTTGAACAATATTATGTTTATACTTTGGACAACAATATGGTTGCAAATGTAACAATACTATGTTTTGTTAGCAACCATATAATGCAACCATAGTATGTTGCTCTCAGATTATGGTAACCTCAACCATATTTTTTCTTTGCGTGTACTCTTGGAATTTTTGTCTGTCTGTCCGTCCGTCTGTCAGTGTTCACATCACGTAAAAACTATTAGATGGATTTGAACATAATATTGTGAGGAGGTTCTTGGTTCCAATAAAGAATACATTTTTTTCATAACAATAGGTCATTTCGTGGACAAAATTGAAATACAATTATGCAAGCATCCAATTAAAGGGGTATAATGGTACTAAAACAGTTGTCAGCAATCTTTATTTTTGTAGATGGAAAATTTTTAATTTGAAAAAAAAAATTACGAATGACACGCAGACGAAGTCGTGAGCACTGCTAGTGAGAAATACAATTTAAAGTAATTTTTCCAACTTGTTACCGATAGTTGAGGTCTCTTAGTTTTTATGTATCAAGTATGAAGTTTGTATGAAAAACTCTTTTTAACTGAAGTCGTTTCTGCTTCATTTATAACAGCCAGTATCAATGACGTCTATGGCAAAAGCACAGCTCGAAGGACCATTTCTTGACAAGAATTTGTTTATTAGTTTATTATAACATTACCCCAGGTGATCAATGGAGTATATTTTAGCAGCTAAAATCTTCTTGCTGATATGATTTATTTTAAATAATTTATGTTTAATAACCTTTTTGAAAGATATAAAAGCTTAAGTCAATTAAGGTCCATCGCACCTAATTAACTATTCCAATTTTTTTGCACGCTACAAATAGAAAATACCTGCTTTTAAAAAATTGAAAATAACACATTTAAAATTTTAAGTTTAAGGAAATTTCTTAAAACAAAATTAGAATATTACAAAAAAAACCAAATAAACTAAATTAAAATATAATTTAAAATTTAGCCAGTTCCCTATAAAAAAAATTTAACTACATCTAAAGTCTTCTTAAACATTCAAAATAAATCAAAGCAAATCTTATGAAAAGGTTAAAAACCTTATTAAAGATTTTTACTGTACGTTAAATTAATAAACAGCTCTTTGTTTTTTTCACAGCTAAAAAAAACAACTCTTGTACCCAATTTAACAATATTTATGATGCATTTGTTTTCAAATATTAAATGTTTGAAAATCATAACATTGTATAATAAAATCTAGTGTTAAATAGCTAAACAAACAATAATAACAATCGTTAGAAGAAGAAAATAACAACACAAAAACGTTACAATTACTAAAATATTTATGAAAGATATTTCTAACAAAATTTATTTACAAATAGCAGGGGTTCCCAATATCACATAAGCCGGGACTAACAAGTTGCTGTGTCTTCTTAACTAAAGAGTATATTCATTAAGGCATCATAGTTAGTTAGTTAGAAAGTTAGGAGTGGCAGCCTCTTATGAGGAAGCTCACTTGAGCACAATTGTATGGCCCGTTGTGATACCACAAGGAAGGCGTTGCGACTCCCCCTACTCAATTGACACCCATGAAGATTCCCGGATGAACTTCACTACGTCCTCTATAGAGTGAGATGATAGCTCTGTAAAAGTCTTAAATAAAGGAGCGTCCAAAATTCTAAATAAGGCATCAGCTAAACCACAGAACTTGAGATCAATATGACTCTTGGCTTCATTTTACTTAAAAGCATTCTTAAGGATAAAAAATAGTGCCGTCTATTGTACACTCTACGACAGCAGTACATGATGATCCACTTTTACCTAAATTTAATTTATTCTTTTTTCAAAAGCCCCTTTAAGAACTCCAGCATCCCTCTATACTAGACATCTTCTTAAATATTGTCTAATGCCTTTGGTGTGTTGTCTTTGAATAACTGGTTCCCACAATTATTTGCTTTGTATGCTCTAAATTTGTTCACAATATTGTCACTATTATTATTGATTTTATTTTTTGTTTACTTGTGACTTCATTTTTTTCCTGTCTTTTTAAACGATTTTGTAGTTTCATTTAAATAAGCTTTAGTTATTAGTACTCATATGAAAATTAAATATTTGTAAAAAAAATCGTTATACGAAAAGAACATCAATAGAAATTTAAACTAAATCTTTAAATACAATAAACATTATTGTTCCGAAAACAAATATTATAAAAAGAGTTCCCTTCTTAATACAAAGAAAAGTATTAAAAACAAAAATTGTAATAAAATTTGATACAACAAAAAATAAAACACTATAAAAAATAGTTTGGTTTCCTTTTTAGTATAACTAACTGTTTATTGTCAAGGTGGTTTTTTTATTAAATTTTTTATTCGTTATTTTGTTTTTCCTTTTCTTGTTTTTTCATGCTTGGTTTTATTAGTTAATCTTTTAGCTACTGGTAAGTTTTTATAGTTTTCGCTTCTTTAATTTTGGTAAAAGAACTATTAAATAAGATTTTATCAAAGTAAAGCTCTTTAACTTAAATGATTTCCGCTGTTATAAATAAATCTTAAGTTCAACAAAAAGAAGTGACGGGACTATACGAGTGAAGAATTAAAAAAAAATATAAAACAAATCCGGAGAGAACATTTGAAAATCTAAATGTGCTATTGTGAGAAAAATTAGATTGATAAAGAAAAAAATTGTTTCTAACAAAAATAAAAAATCGAAAAAGTTCGCCTTGCGATCTAAACTCGACCAAGTTTATTATTGAATAATTTTTTCTTTGGTTATTTTATGACAGAATCATGTTTTAAATATACGTCTATTTTTATTTTTTCATGTGTAGTGGTTCCAATTTAAGGAGTCTTTTATTTCTTAAATACTCAATACATAGATTTAAATGAGATAAGGACGGTCCACTAAAGCTTGACAAATATGTAAAAGAATAAACAAACCCCACTGACAAACAGAGCAGTAGAAGTATCCCGAAGTTTTGTGTTTGCCTATTTATATATTGCCCTACAAGCAATAAACAACCATGGCTTTGTTATAGTCACAGTAACCATATTATGTTCTCTGTTTTAATAAATGTCACTAAGGTAAATAAATTTAAGTTGTTTTCAACAATACTTTAGTTACAACAAACACCTTTTTTTTTATCAAAATTCACATATTCAATGACTACTAAATATAAAAGCTGGATTTGTACTAAAAAATTTTGGTAAAAATATTCAAACTCAATCAAAATTATTATAACTCTTAATTTTTTTCCCAATCACGATTTGAACCATGGTTATTATAAATTAATTAAAATTGACTTATTTTTCGCTTTTGGTTCATTTCTTAATTTAAGTTCTAAATATTTTTAAAAAGAAAAATTACAATTACAATATTACAAATGTATGCGGACGTTTTTCAAAGAAAATAAGAAAAATTAGATGCCAGGAGAATGAGATGCAGCATTTTATAGACCGCTACATTCTTCACCAGCATTCTTTGCTTATAAAATATACATAAAAGTGAGTTTTTATTTTAGAAAATACAAAAATTATAAAAATTCTATTTTGATCCCAAAAAAAAAAAAAAAATTATATTAAAAACTTGAAAACTTGACTTTCTCGGAAAATATGCGCCCTAGAGCTTAAATAAAGAAAATCTGTGATCACTTATAAAATGTATAAAAGTGAGTTTTTATGTTAAAAAAATACAAAATTTATTTTTTTATTAAAAAGTTTAAAACGTTGTAAATATCATCTATTTAACCAACTAACTTCAATATTAATTTGGTTAAACTAAGTCTGCTCACAACGTAAAGCATTTCTTTGTCGTTCTCTCTGTAACTTGTCTTGCACATTTGTTTTGCTTAGTACTAACCTTTGGTATAGCTCTGAACTGCAATTATGTATGGAATACAATATTATATAAAAGCCTTACAAATGCGAATCCTTATGTAAATATTTTTCATTATATTCTAATTTCATTACGAATATTTTGTTTTAGTTAATCAATCCTTTCTGGTTTGTTGGCATTAACCTTGCTTTCTAGTTATCTCTACAAAAAGAAGTCCGAAATAGTCAAATCAGGAGAACGTGGCGGCCAATCGACATCCTCATTTCTTGAAATAACTTACTGTGGAAAAAGGTCTTATAGCAATTCCATTGTAAACCTGACTGTATGCAATGTGTCATCACCACTACCACCTTTTAATCAAGCCCAAGGCATGCAGTTGTGGCGTTAAAAAGTTTTCAATCATGTCACGTTATCGCTTCCCATTCACAGCTGCCGTTACGCCATTTTCATTTTCAAAGAAATAAGGTCCAATGATTCCTCGTAAGCAAATTGCACACCTGACTGTCACTTTTAATGGATGCGAAGGTGACTGGTGAATAACTTGAGAGTTTTCCATTGCCCAGAACTACCTATTCTGTTTATTCACATATTGATCCAAATGAAAATGTGCCTCGTACCTCATTATGATTTTTTCCATTAAACTCGGGGTTGTCATGGCCGATGGCATATGTACGATAGCAAAAATGGTCTTGTAAAAGAAGATTTTGTGTCAACTAAATCTTAAATGGAAGCCAATGCAAATCCTTGTGGAAAATTGCGGCCAAAGTTGTACTTTGAAAACTAAGCTCCTGAGTACGGCATGGAATTGAGGTTAATGGATTGGTTAAACACTTTCTTGTTCAGTAGTAATGTTTTCAGCCGATGTTGCAGTACGCTGTGGTCAATGCTTCAGTCTATCATCTACAGAACCTCCTTCTTCGAAAATAATTTACTGCATGATAAATAGTGTGTTTTGTTGGCACATTATTTCTCCCAAAAATTTCACGTTACTTTCTCATCGTTACAGTAATCGATGATTGACTTTGATAAAATGTTTTAACGATTAAAACTCGTTGGTTTATTGAATATTTTTCGATAATAAATTTGCCATGTGCCTACTTTACGGCTGCCAAATATGAACTGTCAAGACAAATGTTTACAAAAATGGCGTTAAAACAAAATAGTTTTTCTTCCCAGCAGACACACTGTACAACATTATCGCATAGGGGGACATCTTTAACTTTTAGCTTTATGCTCTAAACACATTCGCCACAGCAAGATACACGAACACAAGACAGCAAATGACGCTAGTAACATTTGTATCCTTGTACGCAGCTACATAATTATTTTGAAGGCAGCAGCTACATAATAAACATACGAATTAACTGTATTTCAGTGATGTTACTTAAGCGATTTTAAAAGAAGCAGCTCCGATTTATAATTTAAAAAAATGTTTTAACTATTTTGTAAGAGGCTATTTAAAGAGTAGAATAATTCGTTTGGATTGTCTTTATGATTGAAAATATATAGAAGTATTTCTCAGAAGCAATAAGTACAGTAGTGTGTGTCACGTACTTTCTTGTCCACTAAAATAAAAAATACTAAAAACAACAGTTTTTGATATCTATTAAAAGCATTCTTGTTATGTATTTACAGATATCCCATTCGACAATTGAAATTAATAAATTCAACCAGCAAGTACTAAGAACAGAAGTAAATTTTTAACTAAATGTTGTCCACACAAAAAAGGAATTTTAGTTTTATGTATATCTTAATACATTCCTCAGACATTTTTACAATTATTCTTCGTTCACTTTCGCCATGACAATTGTATTTTTTTAAATCGTCGGTGTGGCATTTCTAGTTTTCTTTTTAATCCAAATTTTGAAAATATGTTTTAAGCAATTATTAAAAAGTATGTAAAAAGTGTTAAAATTTTTCTATATACAAAACTAAAATGTGCTGACAACTGTTTAAGTACAATTATACCGGTAAAATTGGGTGATTTAACATTGGTTTCTCTATTTTTCTACAAAAAAAAATCTGTGTTCGAACCAAGGTTCTAAAGGATCTCCTCACAATATTTTACTCAAATCTATCCAGTAGCACTTACGTGAGACAGATAAGAATTCAATAAATAGGTATTTTGTATTTCAAATCAATTATTGTCTTCACCAGCAACACTATTTTCCTTAAATATTTCATGTACTGAAGTTAACCTGTTACAGTTTTATTATAGATGTAAACTTAAATCTTTAAATATATAATTTTTATTTTATATTTTTATTGTTCTTTTCGTTTTTCCTTATAAGAGATTTTAAGCACTTATTATTTTACATGTCTTATAGTACTGACATCACTTAACTGTTTATTGTCGCCAATAAAAATATAAATTAAGCATTAAACACATTCGAGACAGCAGCTACCGACTGCAAAATGTCAAAATTAGAATGCATGTGTTTATATGAGAATGATTATTTTGTCAACAGCAAGGCAACAAGGCAACAGGTTGTTGTCTGGGCTGAATTCGCTGCAGTAGTCAAATTAAATTAATTTCTATTTTTATTGGCGACAATAAGCAGTTAAGTGATGTCAATACTATGAGTCATGTTAAATAATAAGTGTTTAAAATCTCTTATTATGAAAAAAGAAAGAACAATAAAAAATTAAAATAAAAACTATTTATTTAAAGATTTAAGTGTACATCTATAATAAAACTGTAACAGGATCATTTCTGTAAATGAAATATTTTGGGAAAATATTGTTGTAATTGATTTGGAATCCAAAATACCTATTTATTGAATTCTTATCTGTCTCGCGTAAGTGCTGCTGGATAGATTTGAGTAAAATTTTGTGAGGAGATCCTTTAGAACCTTGGTTCAAACATGGATTTTTTCGTAGAAAAACAAATGTAAAATCACCCAATTTTACCGGTATAATTGTACTTAAACAGATGTTAGCATTTTTTAGTTTTGTATATAAAAAATTTTATCACTTTTTACATACTTTTCAATATTACTTAAAACAAATTTTTCGAAATTTGAATTTTAAAAAAATTAGAGATGTCACACCGACGAATTTAAAATACTAAAATTGACATGACGAAAGTATACGAAGAATAATTGTAAAAATTTTAAAGAAATGTATTAAGATGTATATAAAACTATAATTCCTTTTTTTGTGGACAACATTTAGTTAAAAATTTACTTCTGTTCTTAGTACTTATATTAATTTCAATTGTCGTTGGGACATCTGTAAATATTTAACACGATTGGTTGTAGAAGATATCATAGAACTGTTGTATTTAGTTTTTTTTATTTAAGTGGACAAGCAACCACGTGTTATTTCTACTGACATTATTATTGCTTCTGAGAAATCTTCAATATATTTTTCATTTTAAAGACAATCCAATTCTAATAATTATAGTTGAAATATATTTTGGTTTTAAATCCGATTTGCTTCTTTAAAAACTGCTAAAGTGACATCACTGAAATACAATAAAATCATATTTTTATTATGTAGCTGCTGGCTTCAAAATAATTATGTAGCTGCGTACAAGCCGACAAATGTTGCAAGCGTCATTTGCTGTCGTGTGTTCGTGTATCTTGCTGTGGCGAATGTGTTTACAGCATTAGTTTAATTTGACTGCAGCGGCGAATTTAGCCCAGACAAGAACCTGCGGCCTTGTTGCCTTGCTGTCAACAAATTAATCATTCTCATATAAACACATGCATTCTAATTCTGACATTGTGCAGTCGGTAGCTGCTGTCTCGAATGTGTTCAGTGCATTAGGTTTTATATTTTTTATAGCAGACCATATGTGTATTTTAAGATTATGAAGTATGAATTTCAACGGCTAAAGAATATTATCACTTATGGAAAAGCCCTTTAATATTTAGTTTAATACTTGCAGAAGTACACATTCTGTATAACAGGGGACAACCTTTAATTTTAAATTTATTATTGTATTACTTTCTGTTATTGTGAGCTATATTGATAGCAAGTTTGTGTTAATATGTTATATCGTTATCCCTTACAATTCAGTACACATAAGGGCATGCTTTAATTTTCAACATTATGAAATTTATTTAAAGTGGGTTTAATATGGAGGCTTCAACTTTTAATTTAAAAAAAAAAATTTTAAGTTTTTTAAAAACAAATATAATTTAAAAGAATGAATGAATTTTAAAAAAATAAAAAATATGGAGAAAAAAATCTGAGGGTAAGTTAAGCTATCTCCAGACATGCACTATCAGTCGACACATAAAGAATATGTACAACAAATTCTGCAAACCCGTAAGAAAAATTTACAGTTTTGATCGCTGCAATCCTAGAGAATATAGACACCGCTATTTTTAGACACCTCTTTATCTCTGATAAGAAACATGAAAGTTTACCAACTAAAGCTTAAGGATCAGCCTTAAACCAGACATACCTGAAAATAATGTGAAAATGAACAAACAAAAAAATGGGAAAAAATTATTTTTTAAGGGAAAAGTATTTTGGCGGGTATAATTATAAAATAATCAAATGTTATCTGTCGATACTTTACGAGTTAAATATAAAATTGCTTTCCGCTACCAGTAAAATGTCGAAAATGTTCTTGCAGTATAAACAGTAAATTAAAGAATTAAAAATAATTTTTATTTACAAATAGAGTATAGACGTATGATATCTAGTAGTTAATATTTCTTTTAAAAATTACTAAAGCACTTAATATATTCTTTAGTATCAATTATTTTAAAAGCTTCTATCTTATTAACAATCAGTTTAAACATGTCATGCAGTATATTTTTTGACTTTGACATTGTAGGACCTCTAAGTAATCATAACAATGTCAGCAGGCAGCAAGCAGTTTGTTGAATAACATTAAAAATTAAAATATATGAATCATATTTTCTGTAATGTTAATAATAAAACCATGACTTATTTGAACCTAGAAAAAACAAGAATCATGCTGAAGTATAAAAAATATATATAAAAAGTGGGGAAAATTATTTATTAAAATAATAAAAAAATGAAATTGCTTTGAATATAAAATTAAGCAAAGAAGAATTTTCTGCACACTTCACCATAGAAATCAAAAATATATTAATAAACATTTTTGGTTAAACAAAAACTGAAGCTGTGCAATATGAAAAACAAAAAAAACGATTTTTATTACAAAAGCCCTCCATTACAAAAGTGTTCTATTGTTTGACTTTTTATTAAAAGAGAACTAATTTAGATGAATATGTTTTTTTTTTTTTTTTTTTTTTTTTTTTTTTTGCCTGCTTGACTGCGGTGAAAAATTGGCTTTCTGATGGAAAATGAACTTTAAAAAAAAATTTTTTCCGGTACAAAACTATTGAAAATGACTTTTGGCTTAAGAAGTAATTTCATGACAAAAAAAATTTTTCCCAATCAGGATTTGAACCGTGGATATTATAAATGATTGAAAATTGAATTATTTTGGGAATTGGTTCATTTTTGGTATTTAAATTTAATTTCTAAACATTTTTTTAGAAAGAAAAATTATTTGCGAATGTATGTGGACGTTTTCCAAAGAAAACAAGAAAAATTAAACGCTAGCAGAATGTAATTATGCACTTTCTAGACCGCTACGTGGTTCATCAGTATACCTCTACCTACCTTACGATGTTTACATTGTAAACATCATCTATTTGACCACCTTACTTTATAAATAAGTATACGAGTAGTATTCATCTCAATATTAATTTGGTTAAACGACATCCACACACAAACCAAAGTATTTCTTCAATGTTTTTTTCTGTATATCGTCTTGTACATTTGTTTTTTGCTTTTGTTCCATCCATCGGCTGGACACGAATACAATTTTTATTTTTAATTATTCATAATTTTTTATTCATGACATTGTAGGTGCTGTTTCAGCATCGTATTGACCATTGTGAGTTAAGTGTGAATGTAAGTACGCTGTGCCTTGCGTGTATTCTAATTTTTATTTATTATATATATATATCCTTTTGGGATTCAAACCCTGGATATTATAAATGAATGAAAATTAAATTATTTTCACCTCATTCATTTTTTTTAATTTAATTTCTAAACTGTTTTAGAAAGAAAAATTTTTTTTGTTAAAAAAAAGTTAGTTTTTGCTTAAAAAAATGTGTATATCCTTCACTAACCAAATAAAGTGTATATAATCTGAGTTTCTAAGCATAGCGAAGTCGATTGAGCGATGCCTTTCGGTTCGTCTGTACATCTAAGTACGGGTTAAAATCAACTTTGCGAAGGCCCTAGATGAGCTAGAAAAATAAATAAAATACGCCAATCGATAGGACAATTTTTCGAAAATTTTTCTATAGAAAATCAGCAAGATCGGTCCATGTCTTTCGAGACAGCAAGCAAAACACCACGCCTGCTTCTAATTATTCCATAACATTTGGAACAATAAAGTAACTACAATCAAAGAAACAAATATATATATAGAGCGATAGAGATATAAGAAATAGGAAAAAACATTAAGTGAGAAAATTGGCACTCGCCCATATTTCCCGAGTTATGGGTCTCTGAAATTTTTAATTTTTTTTAAAATATCAATACGGGTATCATTTAAAAGCTTTTGAAGTCATCTTTAAGGAAATACTAAGATATTTTAAAAAATTCTTTACCCATTGGAAGCCGATTTTTTTTTCTTATTATATTTCATTCTCCGCCACCCAATATTTGTTTTTTTTTTTATTGGACTTATTTCACTTAAGTAAATTTAAATATGTATATTGGAATGTAAGAGACTTGGTATGGCTAAATATAGCACTCTTACTTTTTATTTAAAAAATAATTTTTTTGTTAAAAAGATTTTTAATTTTGTATTAAAAAGGAAATTTTATATTAGAAAAATGACATATATTTTCAAAGAAAATGTGATATTCCCATTGCCACTAAATCAGCTTTTCAAGTATTTAAGGGTTTCAATTAAACTAAAAAAGTAAATAATAAAGCATTACTCAATTATGCTGGAGACGCTACGTAAAGAATAGTATACCAATAGAAACTGCAACATTAGTACAACTTTATTTAAACTGAGAGTCTACAGAAAAAATGCTTCTAGTGTTCTTCAACAAATTATATAAAATTGCAACTAAAAGTCTAATATAGTTTAATATAAGAGACTCTAACGTTTGCTGTAAAACACTCAAAAATTAGACACTAACTAAGCACTCTATACATACTTACGAGTTAGATAAAACTTTTACTCCTACAAGACATTTCAAAGTACATTTACTTAAGAGTCTTAACTTTGTAACGTAGGGTATTTAAATTACCTATTTAACGTTAACTTGAAATAACTTTAAACACGATTTCAACACCATTCTGACAAGAGGTGGTATTTTCCCATTGTGTTTTTGACAGTGACATTGTTAAACACTTTTTTATTTGTAAGTAAATTTTAAATAACATCAAAATGATCACCAACTAAATAAAAATAATATTTTTAATATTGCTAAACATGATTTAAAGTAAAACTGCATCTAAAACAATAAAAAATTAAAAAGAAAAAGGCGTGAGGTACGCCGCTTTTCTCGATAAACAAATAAATCATTTTTATTATAATCATAAGAGAAAAAATAAAATAGTTATTGGAAATAAATAATAATTTATCAATACTTAATATTTTTGTGCATATAATTATATTGAAAAAAAATTCTTTACGAATGAATAGCTAAAACAAATTTAAACTTGACCTAATGGTATTTAAACACAATAAAGTTTTTATTATTATTTTTTTTTTTTATTAATTTTTCTTTTTTATTATTTTAGCTACAAAAGAAACCTAGCAAGACATAATGGCTCCATGGAATCTGTTTTAGTAGCTAAAAACTTAATATCTTCCCTCTTTGAAAATAAAAAAATTCTATTTACATAAATTCATTTTTTTTTTGTTATAAAAATTAAATTTTCTGTAAAACAAAACAAATTTTTTTTGTAGCATGACTAATTCTTAAGGTCGTTTGTGCATTTGCTGGCTTACAATGAATTGAAATTGGAAGTTACTTAGATAGCTGCTAGAAGGAAGGTAAAAAAGTATTCAAATAAAAAAAGATGATGCTATAAACATTTTGCTGTTCAGTAATTTTTTTTTTATTACGTTCTTGCCTAAAATGCTTTAAAACACGTACTTATTGTTGTTATTAAATGCAAGTTTTTCTGCTTACCTGCTTGATTTTATTTTATAACTTTTGTTGTTGTTTTAAGCCGTGGCTTTAACTGTTTAGCTGTCGCTTTATTTGACACATTTAAAGCTTTTTTTTCTCCTCTTTGAAGCTGTTGTTTTTCATTGTATGCTGCAGCTGTTAACAGGTGTTCTAACATAACAAAACCAACCAATTTCAGGTAAAATAAACTAAAGTCAATTTTGAACAAAATAAAATTTTATTATAAAAAATCTTTCTATTTATTTATAAAAAACATATACATTGTACATATTAATAATATTAAGGATCCTTAATATAATTTCAAACCTCCTGTTGTTAACAAAATATCAAGTTCTTGACTTAAGTCTTTAGTTTTTTTAACAATTTTAAATTATGACAAGAAATCAATTATTTTTCATAAGTTTTTTTAAAAACTTCAAAATGTTTAATCTTTCAGAATTTATTATTATTTACTTTCCAAAATTTGTTTTAGAAAATTTAAAAAAAAAATCATAATATCCTTTATCTCGACTTAATCTATTATACCCTTCATCTTATAAGCATAATCATGACGTTTTAATTTTTTTTTTTTGTTTATTCTAAAGAGTTTTTTTATAGAGATGAGCATGAATTTACTTTTGTTTCTAGCAACTGTGTTAAAATTAATTTTACTTAGAACGCTACATTCAATTATTCAAAGTTTGAAACAAAATAAATATTATTCTCAACTAACATCCGTACAAAACAGTATTGTAACAAAAAGCCATGCAAAATTGAAAACCTTTAAATAGCAACTCAAAAAAGTACAGACAAAAAAGTTTTAAAAAGAATAACAACAACAATTAAAAAAAATAATTATATTTCAATTGTTTAGATGTAAAATTAAAAACAGATCGTGATTTTAAACTAAATGAAATTGAAACTAAAATAAATTTAAAAAAGAAGAAAAAAAATGTACTTTAATTTTTATAAAAACAATAAAAATCATTTGCCTTTAAATTAATCTGAAGTAGAAGAGGTTAAGTTTTTTGATGAAAAAAGTAACTTTTTAAAAAAGGCAACTTTTTTTGAAAAAAGTTTGTTCTTCTTTAAAGCTAACTTTTTGATGAAAAAATTAGGGTTTTAATGAAAAAGATAACTGTTTGATGAAAAGGTGTCTTTTTTAAGATAAGGTTATTTCTTGATAATAAATTGACTTTTTGATGAAAAGGTGACATTTTGGTAAAAAGGTGACTTTTTGATGAAAAACTGAGCTTTTGATGAAAAGGTGACTTTTTGATGAAAAAGTGAGTTTTTGATGAAAAATTGAGTTTTTGATGAAAAGTTGACTTTTTGATGAAAAAGTGAGCTTTTGATGAAAAGGTGACATTTTGGTAAAAAAAATGATTTTTTGATGAAAAGGTGGCTTTTTGATGAAAAGGTGACTTTTTGATAAAAAAAAAAGTGAGCTTTTGTTGAAAAGGTGAGCTTTTGATGAAAAGTTGACTTTTTGATGAAAAGTTGACTTTTTGATGAAAATGTGACTTTTTGGTGAAAAGGTGAATTTTTGATCAAAAGGTTATATTTTCTCGAAAAGCTGACTTCTTGATGAAAGAGGTTACTTTTTAATCATAACGTGACTTTTAGATGAAAGGATAATTTTTTGATTAAAAAGTATCTTTTTGATGAAAATGTGACTTTTAGATGAAAGGGTGGTTTTTTGATGAAAATATGTTTTTTGATGAAAATGTGACTTTATAATGAAAGGTGACTTAATGGAGGAAAACTGACTGCTTTAAAGAAAAAGTCACTTTTTGATGGAATGTTGTTGTTTGATTAAACTTTTTAATGGAAAGGTGATTTTTGATTAAAACATTTTATTTTCTCGATAAAAAGGTGAATTTTTGATGAAAAGGTGACTGTTTGATAAAAAGGTTAATTATTGGTTAAAAGTTTCCTTTTTGATAATAAGGTTACTTTTTGATGTGATGCGCCTTTTTGATGAATAAATGAATTTTTTATGAAAAGGTTACTTTTTGATAAAAATGTGACTTTTTGATGAAAAGCCGACTTTTTGACGAATAAGCGACTTTTTGACGAAAAAGCGACTTTTTGAATAAAAAGCGACTTTATGGAGGAAAAGTAACTGCTCTGAAAAAAAGTGATTTTTTATGGAAAACTGCCAACTTTCGAGAGAAAGCGACGTTCTATTGGAAAAGCAAGCAACTTCCATAACGTATTGGTAAAAGAGTACCTCTTCAATTTAAAGGCAATTTTGTTTTTATAATAATTTTTCATTTCGTTTTTAATGAGTAAATATTTCATACCTGAAAACGAAGTCATCTAATCATTTCGTTCCATGCCACACACTTTAAATCTAGATCAAATAATTTTTAATACACGTTTAATAATTTTGATTTTTACCCAAAATAAAAAAGAAAAACTTTGTTGGAAGAATTGCTTGATTTAATTTTGGCTTTCAATTTTACTTGGTTAATTTTTTTTTTGCTCTTTACGGTAACACCCCAATTTGTTAACGCCTACAAGTTAATTGCATTTTTTTTTTCGTTACGTTTTACTTTATTTGTTTTTGTCTTAAGAACAAATTTTCAGTTTTGGTTTGGCTTCTACAAAGAAAAAAAATATCGACACACTTACCAAAAGGGTCAATATCATATAAAAAATCAACATTTTGACGTTTTAAAAGAGGACTCAAAAAACCGCACAGCCATACAACACAAAACCTACACTGCTACTACTGCTCGTTGTTAGGGACTGTGTTTCCTCAACATCTGTGCAATAAACAAAATTTGTTCAGTATGTGTGTGGTAAATTGAGTTATGAAGGGCTTAGTTGTATTTCATTTTTTTGTTTTTTTTTTGTGTTTGTTTCTGTAAATGATGAGTTAATTATCCTTTCATCACATGCCGTTGATGGCTCGAAGGTAAATAATTTTGTTTTATTTAAAGTATTTAAGATCAATCATTAAAACAAAATGGTTTTTAATTCTAGAAGCATATTAGAAAAATTTAAATAGAATCAGAATACCTTAGAGTTTATTATTCTAATATTTTTTTTTATTTTCTTTTTGTATACCAAGCGAAAAACTCGTTTAGGAAGTTGGTATAAAAAGCCATCAATTTGTTAATTAGTTTTCTACAAATTTTTTTTGACCTATTGTCAGTATGAAATATAGAATCAGCGAAGGTATTTCTTCAACTCTAAATTTATCTTAGTCGTAAAAGAATCCTCGAGGTTTATGTGGGGCCTGATTAATAAAGAAGAGTCGACTGACCAGTGATTTAAAATTCATATGTAAAACGTCCTGTATTTAGAATTATCAGAAACATAAACGGTCAGTAATTTGAAGTAAAGTTAATTTGAAGTTCTGTATGCAGCCATGATCTAGCAGTGTAAATAATTTCGTTACAATTATTAATTTAATAAACTCCTTTTCGATTGATCGAGGTATAAATAGAATTCAATTTTTTTGTTTTTATTTCCAAACACAAAAAAAAAAGATTTGCTTTCAGATATTAATTTAATTAAATTTTTAATCATGTAAATTAAATACTCCAATACAAAATAAATATAAAATTTTATAATTAAGAAATTCATTGAATGAATTAAATTAAATTTTTAATTAAAAAAATTTTTTTTTTTAATAAATAGTTGAATCAATTAAAAATTTAATCAAACTCTAATCTGAAACCAATTAAGTACTTTTATAGATACAAAACTATTTTCTGTGAAGTGAACTGTGCGTGCTTTTTAAACATTTTGTCCTTAATAAAACACTGACCACGAGTGCAAAAAATGCATCAAATTACCTCGCCAGTGGTCAACAGTGTTAGGGAACCTCCGTCGTACTGATCATACGTGCTGTTTTCTCTTAAAGTAAAACCAAAAACTTCGACTAGAAATCGATTGTAATAAAGCTGCACTTGAAACACCAGAATCATGAAAAAAAATGTGCCAAGAGTTCGGTGCACTTAACCCAGCAGTTGAAGTTAAATGACAATCGACTGCATCGTCATCTTTAATGGAGCTCAACTGAAGCCATAATCGTATGTCGAATTTGAGGAGGCGGATTTCGATCTTGGCGGTTCAGTCAACAAATATATTTGTTGCATGTAATAATGGAAAAATCTTCACTTTATTGTCGAATCAAATGTATCCAGATAGAGGGAGAGTTTTGTGTAAATTTAAAAGCGATGGTCAAATTCTTCTGGAAACTATATTTCGTTCGGCTACTAGAGGAATATTATTCATGGCCTGAAATAAAAGATACGAATTATTATAATCTATTTTTTAATTTATTATCCAAGCACAAGGTCTTTTAATTTTTATTTTAAACTAAAAGACCTTGTGCTTGGATATTAAATTAAAAAATAAATAATTAAAAAGGTCAAATAAAAAACTATATTAATTAATATAATCTTTAGTTTCAGCAGGATATCGCACCATGTAATAGAGCTTACGAGGGCTGTTATATATATTTCTGGCCTGGCAACACTGAGTGCTGCCAAGTGCAATCTGACATTTCCATTGGAAAGTTTGTCATTTTTAAGCATAATCGTACTCAAAACGTTTTGACGTACGACCATTATTTGTGTTGTTTACAGTGACTTGAAAAAATTAATATAGAAAAAAATGGAATTAACTCGTGAACATTTTCGTGCCATCATTTTTCACAATTTTCGACGTGGATTATCACGACAAGAGTGCATTGATGAACTTAAATCTTTTATGGCGATGAAGCACCATCCTATAGCACTGTGAAAAATTGGTATAATGAATTTAATCGTGGCCGAAGCTCGCTCAAACACGAATTCCGCGAAGTTCGTCCAAAAACGGCTGTTGTGCCAGAGAACATTGATGCCCTGCTTGAATTCATAATGCAAGATCGACATGCGACATACCGAGAGATAGAGACATCCTTGGACATTTCTTCCACCAGTATATATTCGATACTGCATGAACAACTGGCCGTAAAAAAGGTTTGTTCTCGTTGGATCCCGCACAATTTGAAAGTCGCTCAAAAAAAGGCTCGTGTCGATTGGTGCATAGAAATGTTGCAAAAATACGATTGCGGTGCTTCAAAAGACGTTTATAAGATCGTCACAGGTGACGAATCATGGATCTATGCGTATGAGCCCGAAACGAAACAATAATCGACCGTGTGGGTCTTCAAAGACAAGTAAAATCCAACGAAAGTTGTTCGTGGAATAAGCACTTCGAAGCAAATGGTCGCCTATTTCTTCGGCAAAACTGGTCATGTGGCGACTATTCCGCTTGAGGAACGTAGGACGGTGACTTCTGAGTGGTACACTACAATTTGTTTGCCTGAAGTCATCGGAGAAATTTGAAAAACCAACAAGAGAAGACGAATCATTGTTCACCAGACAATGCGAGCTCTCACACATCAGCTCAATCCAGAGCGTTTTTGACCGGCCAAAACGTCGAATTAATGGGTTATCCAGCCCTGACTTGGCACCTAATGACTTCTTCTTGTTTCCGCACATCAAGAAAAAAATGCGTGGTCAACGATTTTCGTCGCCAGAAGAAGCTGTTGAAGTGTTCAAAAACCATGTTTTAGAGGTGTCTCAATCGGAGTGGAAAAAGTGCTTCGACAACTGGTTTGAGCGCATGCAAAAGTGTATAAATCATGCTGGAGAATACTTTGAAAAACAATAAAACCATTTTTGATTATAAATATTCGCATTTTCACTATTAGGCAAGAAATATATAGAGCAGCCCTAGTATGAAACCAAAAAAAAAAAAACAAAATTGAGTTTAGTTGATTAAGAATAGTTTTTAAAAATTAAAAAAAAAATAATTGGAGCACACGGTTAAGTTTTTGCAACACTGTATGCTTAAGATAAAATTAATTAATCCTTTCTCTTCCGCCGTTCAACTAATTACTTAAGGCTTATTCATTTGGAAATGTTGATTCGTTCCAACTGAATATCACTTTGCGGCTTTAGAATCATGCGAACTCTAGACACAAAATGACCACTCCAATATTCATTCCTTAACAATGATTACAATTATACTTCTCTGGTATTATTTTTATTATTATTATTTTTTTTTTAATCTATTGAGCCCTAAATTTTTTGTTTAACCAAATTCTTTTTTTTATTTACATTTACATTTGTTTGATCTTTTAAAATCAAAATTTGCGTTTAGCCAAAATAATCCATCATTTAGGCAGCTGATGCTAAATAGTCTCTTAACAAATAGCTACAAACTCTATTGATTTTGTTAAAAAGTTAAACAAGAGGAAAAAATACAAACCTTTAACGATTGCCTGACAATTAACATGATCTTTTCTATTGATTTTGTTTTTTTTTAATCCTTAGAACGTGTGTTGCACGCACTTTATTTAAAACAAAACAAGATCTCTTCTAATCCTTGACAAACAGTCAAATAAACAATCTAGGATTTTTTACACATTTGTTTTGTAGCTATTAATTTTTTAACAGTCATTCAAGTATAAAATTATTTATTTAAAGCAAAATTATTTACTCATTCAGGCAAAAATTATAGTTATTTTTTTTTTTGTTTTTTGTTTTTTTTTTTTTTTTTGTTTTTGTGCAATGAAAGTGTGTTTTAAAAGTGTCAGGCTTAAAAAATTTTCATATGTCCATAAATAAACAACAAAGGCTTAATATAATAAATCCTACTCGAGTACTTAAAAATATTGAAATTACCATTTTTAATATTTAAATGTTAAAATTTTAAAACTTGCCACATGTGTAAATGGGAAATTTTGTGTGTTTTATTAAGAAATTAAGCCAAGAAAAAAAAGAGAGAGAGAGAGAGAGAGAAGAGATCTAAAAATTTATTGCGACCAAAACAGTAAAGAGAATTGAATGAATTTTAAATTATATTTGGCTTCAGTTTCATTTATTATTTCTGTTATTTATTTTAACCACAAAATTACCGGATAATTTGTATACGACATATTGTTGTGTAGAAAAACTAACAAAGAAATTTCAAAGTCACTCGTCACAACATGATTTAGTTTTTCGTTCAAGATCCTCTTTCCTTTTCCTGTATTTGTTTGTACTAATTCTTAAGGGAAATTTTAAATTCCTAACATATGTTGGCAGGATCTGTGTTGGAATTTAACCACCCGTTAAACTTGAATGATTTACAATTTATTCTTTTTTTTACAGTGGCCATATTTTAAGGGTTTTTATAATACAGTTTGGTTTTAATGTTTAGGTAGCCTAATTACATGGTCATCGTCATGGTCTACAATTATGATCTCATCAACAATTAATAAGAAATTAGTTTGACGTTTCAATTTCACTTAAAGAGAAAATGTTTTTATTTAATTGATTTGTTAAATGTTGTTTTAATTTTTTTTAATGTCTTTTGGTTAATGATACAACGTGGGAGTTTTTTCTTTTTCTTTATAATATTTTTTGTAGGAAGAATAGGCCATATGGTTTCAGTAGGTTTAAATTTTCACATTTAATTTAAAGCATACTAACTTTCTCTCTACTGTAGCAAACAATACCTAAACAGTTCAGTGCTAAACTACTAATATGTTTACAAAGAAATAAATAATTGTTTTACCTATCACAGTCTACTGCAATTATACTACATCAAGAAACACCTCCAAAGTGAAAAGTTTACGATAATCTGGCAAACAGCCTACTCTTCAGAGCGTGTATTGAAAAATAGCAAACAGATATCGATATTAGAATGCCGCTTTTATGTAAGACTAAAATTACATCCCCTAAAAGCACCCATAAATGGTTTGATACAAGCAATGTAGTCTATACTGACAATGATTTAGATTTCGAAATTCTAATTTAAATAAAAAGAAGTAAGAGTGCTATATTCGGCTATGTCGAGTTTTATATACCCTTCACCATCTATGTAATCTAGTTTAGTAAAGTAACTCTAATTAAAAAAGCAAATGTTGGGGTGACAGAGAATTAAAAAAAAAAAGATTTATATATATATAATTTTGCATAAAAATGTCTCCGGTTCTTAACGGGTTAATCATTTTTTTTTTTAATTTAAATATTTCCTTAAAGATCTTTTCAAAAGCTGTTAATTGAGACCCATATAGATATTTAAAAAAAAAAAATAAATTTTAAAGGCCCGTAACTCAGAAAATATGGACGAGAGCCAATTTTTTCACTTGATGTTTTTTTTTTCTTATTTTTTAATTCTCTATCACCCCATTGTTCTTCATTGTTCCAAATACCATGGAAAATTAAGAGGTAGGCGTGGTGTTTTGCCCGCTGCTTCTAAGGACATAGATCTTGCTGATTTCTAATAGCACCTCTTTCGACACTATGTATAATCGATTGGCGTATTTGAATATTTGCAAAGACAAACTTCATTTCAACACTAACCAGGACAGACAGACGGACATCGTTCAATCGACTTCGCTATTCATAAGAAGTCAAAATATATATACTTTATGGGGTCGGATATGGATATTGTAGAAATTACAAACGGAATGATAAACTTAGATGTACCCTTTTTCCACTTTTTGTAGTGAAGTGTATAATAACCAAAAGTTTCTTTAAGTTTTATAAGCTTTTACTGAAAACAAGAAGCTTTAAAAAAGCTTTAACTACAATAATTTTTTTTTATCAGTTTTGCTTAATTTAAAGGAAAAAAACTATAATTTTTATAGAACAATAACTTTTTTTTTAAGTGCAATTTTTTCAACCTGGATTTTTTAATATAAAAGTTAGATTTTATTTAAAAAAAAAATATAATAATTTAGGAGAAAAAGTTAGCTTTTTGAAAAAAAAAATTTAAGAAAAACTAGAGTATCCAAAAAAATATATAAGCTTCTTACAGCACTTTAGCTTTGTAAGCAGACAGAACTTTTTGTTGAAAACTCAATATTTCATGAAAAAGTAAAATTTCTACGAAAAAATAAACATAAACTAAGCATTAATATTCAAATAAAATTTTAGTAAAGATTAAGTTTTTTAAAAAATGTCAGCTTTTGAAAAAAAAAATTTAAGAAAGGCGAAGAAAATCTTGTAAGAAAAGCTGTTACAGAAAATTTTAATTATAACAAAAAACTTAAACTTTTATAATAATTTTGAATTTTTAAAAGAGCTTTCTGCAAAAAAAAAGCTTTTTGGTAAAAATGTAAGCTTTTTTAAAATAGCTTCTTATTGTTGTAAGAAATTAAGAAGTTTGTGAAAAGTTTATTTTTGGTCTCAAAAACTCAGCTTTTATAAAAAGTAGCTTTTTATGAAATCATAAGCTCTTTATAAAAGACTTTTTTAAAAATAGTTAAACTTAGAAAATAATTGCAAAAAATCCTTGTTTTTGTAAGATATAAAGCTTTCGAAGCTTGAAAAGATTATTTTTATTTTTTAAATAATATTATTGATTAATTTATCTATCGATAAAATATGTATAAAGAGAATAAATTAGAATTTCAGTTTGTGAAAAAAACTAAAGGTTTGACAGAGTCTATGCTAGAGAGAAACAAATTTTTAGGAATACATAATATTTCTTGATCTAAAATCTGTGTACTATCCTCGTCTAAAAATTCTTAAACTAAAAAATAAATCAGATAAAAATTATTTTTCAGAAAATGTTTTCGTTAAGCTTGAAATTTTTATAAAATCAACTTCTTTGTAAAGGTATAAAAATTATTATTTTGAAAAAAATAAAAAAAATATTTTTTGCAGCGGATTCTATACTTTAGCTTAATCGAATATTTCTCAGTATGAATTTTTCTAAAGCAATTTTTAGATTTATAAAAATTGTAGATGTGATTAAAAAATATCTTTTTTTTGTGGAAATAGAAAAAAATATTTTTCCAAGAAATAAGTTGTGGCAAAAAATCGGTTACCTATAAAATTACAATATTGAGTGGAATTTTTTTATGCGAAATTCTAGCCACGAGACCACCATATACATCATCCCGTTGTATAATATAATTTAATATTTGCAAATTGCCCGTTCATATAAATAAATTATCGTAGTGTTTTGTGATATTTTATTTTTCATCCTCTTTCAACTTTATTAAAGAGCCGAAAAAAATTCAGCCGTATACAGTGGAGAAAGAAAAATAGAATTACGGTTGGTTATTGTTGTTTTTGCTTAAACTTTGATTTTTGTCTTTGCTTTATTGTTTGGACAAAAATCTATAGTTTATTTAAAATGTTTGTCAGAAGTTTCCTGAAGAGTTATGTAAGCGGTAACGAAATGGCCATCGAGACATGCTTTGACCCTCAATAATCAATATCGGTGATTGAAGTAATTAATTGGGAAAATAGCACAAAAAAGATGTTTTGAAAATTAATTAATATTATATTAAAAAAATTTCCGTTGCCTAATATAACATCATATACATCGTTCCTTCACCAATAGGGCTGTAGAGCAGGTAGAAAATGTTCCTATGTTTTACTGGGAAATTCTTTTCAGTGGTGAGGCTCATTTTTAGTTACGGATTTGCTAAAAAAACAAAATTGTTGTATATGGAATGAATCCAATCTACAACAGTCCCTACGGAATCCATTACACCCAAAAGTAATTGCTGTTTGATGTGGTATTCAAACTAGTCCCCTACTACTCCTTCAAAAATGATGCTAAGCCTCGCGTTACATTCAACGTAGAACGTTGTTGCATCATAATTTATGATTTTTAGCTTAAAAATAGAGCTTACGCTGACCTGGGCAATATGTGGCTTTGACAGAATGGCACTACCTGTCATATGGTGGCCGTAACCGTCCACTTATTGGAAACTACATTTGGCTGTGAGTAGATTTTGGGAAATAGATCTGACAATTGATTTTCAGTGTCGTGAGATATAACATCCCTCGAGTATTTTGTGTTAGGTCATCTGAAATCACTGATAGCATTTAATAAACCAGCTACAATTAATGCATTGGAGGCCACCATTGTTCGTGTTAATTGTGGCATACGACCAGCATCCATCCAAAATGCGCTTCGTTAAGAACAGCGGCTGTGGTCATATGCTCAAAATCGGTTTCTTACATTACTCTTATGAATTTTTGGAATAAAAAAACTTTGCCTTTAAAATAAATTTTTTATATTAATTTTTAGAATTTTAAGTTCAATGGAACTTAAAAAAATAACGTTCCTAATAATCATACATGGGAGTAATTCATTAGATACACTAATTAATTGACGATTTCATTAGCATTGAATGATAATTAATGCTAATGTTTTTTTAGCATTATTATTATTTTTACTAATGGTAATGGTTTTTAATGAAAAGGTTTCATTGATAATTAGTTAAAAAATAAAATCATTACCATTGACTATTGATTAAATGATTTAAAATGATTATCATTAATGAATATATTTCTTTTCTTTCTAAATGCACATCTTAAGGTATAGTAGAGCAAGATTTTAAAATGGCATTAAGATCAGGAAAATTTAGTGAAATATTTATTTATTTGTATTTCATAGAAACAATTATTTTTAATTATATTTTAATTACTAACAATTTCATTGAAATTTTATTACCATTGTTGAAAACAATTATAATTAAAATAAAATCATTAGCATTAAATGGTAGTTGAATTTTTTTTATTGTCATTATTTCAAACAATGCCAATGACATTTCAATGGTAATGAAAAAATCACAAGCATGAAAATAATAAATTTATTTACTCATACTCTTTTAACTCTAATAGTTTTTAAAATAGTGACGCATTATCTTATAGCGTTTGGTTTCTTTTCCTATAAACTAATGTTTTATGAGTAGCGTCTTGCAGGGGCCACAATTGTTTAAGTGTCATTGCTAATAGTATGTAAATTTTTATTTAATATTGCACTTAAGACAGCAATAAATTCAAAATATTGTCATTCATTTCATCTAACTTTATTTAAATATTTGGTTATTGTATGTTTTAATTAATTATATTCCCATCTCAATATTTTCTTAAGGAAGAAACTAAAGGATTATCAAATTTTTTTCTATCAGAATATTTTAAAAACATATATTTTTTTTTGCTCATATTCTTGTTAACAGTGACCATATTTAAAAAGACTGAATAAATTTATATTAAATGGCTATTAAGAAAATAGAATTAAAAGCTAAAACCTTCTATGACATCATAAAATATAATTAATATTCTTTGCAATGCAAACCAAAGACCAGCTAATGGCAATTGTTATCACGTCATTAACCACTACTCCAGACAGATGGACAGACTAAAATAAATAAATTTCTAATAACTGCTAAAACTAATCATATGAATATTTTTATATATTCATATGGTCGATAATATGCGCAATGGCTAAAGACCAGGCAAATAATTATTAAGATTAGAATGACATTGTTAAGTTATTACAACTCCACAAAATCAAATTACCCCTCGAATGGCGGCAGTAATTACAAAAATCTATATTTATACACATGGAATATATGAAAAGCAACAAAAGCAACAACAACAACAACAACCAAAATCAGATTCTAAATATTTTATATGGCAAATAATTTTAGCACATATGCGAACTAAGAAACTATTTAATTATTTATTTATGAACTCGTATAAATACCAGTCTATTGAAGGTTGTTCAATTATTGTTGCATTTTGAAAAGGTTTTGTTGTGTACTCGTAATAATTATTTAAGTACTCGTCGTATATTGTGAAAATATTAAATAAAAGGTGTGAATACACATTGTAATTATTTTTCATTTTTTTTTTTAACTCCAGCTATAACTCATTAATATTCCAAAGAATATTTAAAAGTTTAAACCTGTATGGCAAATAATATGTTACAATGTTTCATGTTTGTAGCTTTTTGATAATAAAGGACAAGACCATTAATATTTTTTTGCAAAGTAAAGAAAACTAAATACGAACGATAAAAGAGACTGAGGTCATTTTTTATTGATGCAAACCATTACAAAGCGTATGACCTCCATGTAATGCATTTATGCATTTTGTTGGAACTAAAAAAAAATTTAAAGATACAAAAAAAAACATTTGACAAAATTTGAATTTTTTATGCGAAAATTTTAATTAAAATCGCATCTTAGTTGACCTTCAAATTTTTTTTAACCGAATTAAAAAAAGGAGGAGGTTATACATTCGACTGAATGTAGCTGTTTTATATTCGTGGCTCCATAAGTCAGTCATTTCTAAATCTATTTAGAAAATTTCTTTCTTATTCGAAAGGTGATGCTTGCAGATTGGTCCCAAATTTAAAAACATTTTATAATTTAAAAAATAAAGGGTGTCCCCAAAAAACATACATTTTTTTTACATGCATTATAAACCGTACAGGGCACCACTTTAAAATTAAAAAAAAAGTAATACAAAAAAAAATTGTAAAATTAAAGGGTGTCCCCATGGGTGATGCTTGAACCGCTATAGACAAACGCATACAAATTGGGCAGAATATCGATTGCTATAATCGTTTTAGTTACAATTATTAATATTCAAAATTATAAATTAAAGGGTGCCCCAATATTCATTAAATTTGATGCATTTGACCATACTTTTAAGCAGTTGTAGACATACACATGAAATTTACAAAGAACAGGTTGATAAAGCCACTATAACAAAAAGTATAAAATTTGGATAAGGAAATTAAAGGGTGTTCCAATAGTTGATGTAATTTAATTTATGTGGCCAAAGTTTTGAACCGTTTTGGACAAACAGCTAAAACTTACAAGGAACCTGTATTGATAAGCCTGCTAAAACAACAAGTTTATGATTTAAATTTAGAAATTATAGGGTTCTCCCAAAATCCAAATAATTTGACCTTTATGGCCTTATCTTTTAAACCGTTATATGCAAAACTTAAATTGCATGTCCACTACTTCGCTTAGTATAAGAAGAAGTATTAATTTTTTAAATTATAAATTACAGGGTGTTACAATAGTTGTTGTAATTTGATGTATATAGCCAAACTACTAAACTATTATAGACAGACAGTTGAAATTTACAAAGAAACTGACTACTAAGTCTACTACAACAGCAAGTATAACATTTGATTTTGAAAATTAAAGGGTGCCCCTATAGATATTTGATGTATATTGCCAAACTCTTGAACAGTTGTAGACTGACGGTTGAAATCAACAAGGACCTGTAGTACTAAGTCCGCTATAACAAGTTTAATGTTTGGTGATGGAATATAAAGGGGTCCCCAGAGTTAAATTTCTTCTGTTAGAAATATTGACTACTAGTCAGTGTCATACCTCCTCTGTCTAAAATAAGTCACTTTACTGTTTGATAATAAGAAATTTTGGATGAAATGAAACACACACCGCGGTCTTGTTTCGCAAATTTATGCAAATGTTCTGCGACGCTCTTTTGTTAGCACACAACTTTAATGGTCGTCCTAATCTCACTGTTGCTGTTGCCACAGGATCAAAATATTTCGGCGTTTCACGCACTAGTCCAAAAAAGATTTCGGATTATTTGGTTACAAGGTCTAATTAACTTGGCAATTGCAGGCAAATGACAATCGAAATAAATTATCGTTTTGTTTTCTGATATTTTATTTTTCATCCCCTTTCAACTGTATAAAAAGCCGAAAAAAAGTCAGCCGTATACAGTGGAGAAAGAAAAAATAGAATTTCTGTTGGTTATTGTTGTTTCTGCTTAAACTTTGATTTTTGTCTTTGCTTTATTTTTTGGACAAAAAAAATTTTTTTTTTTTTAATGTTTGTCAGAAGTTTCTTAAAGAGTTAAGTAAGCGGTAATGAAATGGCCATCGAGACGTGCTTTGACCCTCAATAATCAATATGGGTAGTTAATTTAATCGGAATACTTTAAAAAATAGCACAATGTTTTTATGAACACCATCGATTTCGTTATGGCCTCTCCATTTAGCTTTCGGTCATAGAATTTGGCCAAAAATAATTTTTTCTGACGAAGTAAATTTTCATGACAGTGGAGATCGGAAAACTTGCAAATAATTCTCGAAAATCCAATACATCAGAGCAAGCAAGAGTTTGATATAGATTTTGGAGTGGTTGCATAATTGGCAATTTTTTTCACTTTACATAATCGTCCATCTGAGCCAGCCATCCATTGAATTTTCGACATATTTTTACCACATACAGTGACACGAAGGCCAGAAACTGAAACTTATCCACAACATCACACAGAGGTTTAAGGTAGCCAACTTTGGTGGTCTACCCAGAAGCCCCCTTTCACACAAGGTGGCCGATAGTTCGCAGGTTCACTAAGAAACACCTCTGCTTTGCTTCTGTGAAACTAAATTAGCTTAAATGGTTCATGAGATACTGGATTTTGTCCAAAATAAATCGTTTTCAAATCACTTTTGGTGTGGTTAATTATTTTTTTAAAAATTAAACCGGAGGTCGCGTTATATTCGATAGAGTTTTGCTATCACATCATCATCTACGATTTTTAATGTGAAATTTTGAATGATATTGATTCGGTCGAAATGTGTTTTCAACAGGAGGACGCTATTCATTGCAATGAGAACACAATCATGAACTTATGAAATCTAAATTTAATAATAATTGACTTTGAAAAATAGATCTGCCAATTGGCCTCCGTGGTTGTACGGTTTGACATCTCTGTTCCTGTTGTTCTTTACCTACAGTCAGTAGTTCTCGAAAAAGTGTCTCAAAAAATAAAACATTAAATTAAAGGGTATCCCAATAATGGCATGAATTTTACCCAAGTGGCCTTGTTTTTGAACCGCAATACTAAGACACTTAAAGTTTAAATATTTTTAAGTTCATTGTAAGAACAAATACAAACAATAGGTAGTAGGTAGACATTTAATAATAAAATAAACAGAGTATTACAAATATGTCCACTATAAAATTCAGTGTGAAAAATTAATTTTATAAATTGAAGGGTGTTTTCATAGAGGACGTGATTTCGACAAATGTGGTGGATAAGAATAAGAACAAAAATTAAAATGAAATGAGGGGTATCGTCACAGTAAGGTAATTTTACACATATATGACCTAATTTGTTCAACCATATCAGGCTGTGACTATAAATTTATCGCAAATTATGAACTGGTGGTGTGCTGTAAAAGCAATTATAAAAATTTTAATATAAAATATTATAAATTTAGTTAAATAATATATTACTATTTTCGCTGTGACCAAAAATTAAAAATTAAAAGGTGACTCATACGGGACAACTCTTTGTATAAAAGACGATTTAGCACTTATTGGATTTTTTGGTTTGTTTTTTTTTTTTCAAACTTTATTAAGTATTGAGTTTAATTTCTCACAGTTTGTGTGCTTAATTAATAATAAATAACTCTTGATTGACCAGTACTACTGACCTTCCAATTTTTTATATATTTTTTTTTTTCTTCTGTTTGTTATACATTCTTACAAAATATTTATTATTAATATTGATTATTTTTTTCCATGTTTTTAATTTTTTTTTTCATTTTGTGAAATCATCACAAACTAATTTTTTTCGACAACTAATTCGTGATTTTGAAATCATTATTAAACAGTATTCAAATATTTGATTTTTTTTGTATGTAAAATCAGTCTGGAACTCACTTTCTAAATCATATTTCATTTTATTAATTTTTGTTTATTTTCTATTTTTAATTTTTTTTTTTGTTTTTTTTTTTTTTTTTTTTTTTTTTTTTTTGTTATGTATAACATATTTTATTTCCTAACTTTGTTTCTTCTTGTGGTATATTTTTTTTTAATCCCAACAGCTTAATCATGTTGTTAGACTGATGCACTACAATGATAATTAAATATCAGAAGAAAAAAATCAAATTCATTTGATTCTTGTTTAGTTTTAATTGATTACTTGAATATCCAGCAATTAATGGCTGGAAATAATAAAAAAAGAAACAATATCTACAAATCAGATAAATGTGTGTGTGTTTTTTTTTATTTCATAAATTCCCACGCATGTTGAATACACTGATAATTGAATGAAAAGGGCCAACATTTTCAAAATCACAATCATTTGGAGCAACATAAAAATCAAGCACCAACTGTGTGATTGCAAACGCTTAAATGAGATGAGAAATCTAGATTTATGATTGCAATAAATAAGTGACCAAATAATATTTTATTATATTAATTTTCATAATATATATTGACCCATGGACCTGGAAGTCGTTTACTAAAGAAAAAAAAACACACTAAGAATCCAAATAGAATTTCTAGTTTATCGTTAGGAAAATCCTTAAACTACAAGAACCTTGTTCTAGACATTTGTTTCCTACGATCATAGATTTATATTTATATATAGAAATACAATAAAGATGACATTGATGATAAAAATAAATTAAAAAATAACTTTGTATTCATTTTAAATATTTCACATTAATGCGGGACAGTGGAACAATGAAATAAAACTTAAAAAAAAGAAATAATTAATTATAAAGAAATTAATCAATGTCAATAGTAATGACAAATACTGCTTAAACACGAACGAACCAGTTTTAAA
This sequence comes from Gymnosoma rotundatum, assembly GCA_916610165.2. Classification (NCBI taxonomy): domain Eukaryota; kingdom Metazoa; phylum Arthropoda; class Insecta; order Diptera; family Tachinidae; genus Gymnosoma; species Gymnosoma rotundatum. Next base: position 128,828,044 of record OU744338.1, read on the forward strand.
ATCAATATGTATTTAAAACATGGTCATATCACTTCTTCTAATGAAATCTAATATCACTCATGTTAAATTTTTTGTGCGTTTTTTTTGTGTTTTTTGTCTGGATATTTTCAAATACTAATCACTTGTTGGGGAGATATAATTTAAGCAAATAATTCTTGTTTATGCAAATGTCTGTATATAATTTCTTTTAAAAATATTTAAAACAAAAAAAAAAACAAGGCTTTAAGCCAATTTGTGGGCTTTAACCAAATTCAAATAGCTGCGTGTTTGAATTGTGTGTTAATGTATTGTTTTGTTTTGTTATTATTTTTTTTTTTCGTTTTGTATTTTCTAGTCTGTGTTATGTTTTTCATCCATCATATTATTCATCATCTTTAGGCTATTCACATCACACAATATGCAAATTTGATTTAAAAATTTTCAACTAGATAAAGATCATTGATCTCAATTTTGCGTGTTAACTAATTTCAATAACACCAGCTATCATTTTCATCATGGCCCGACTGACTGGTCAGGAATAGCTTTACATACCTAAATGTCATAGATAAACTATTTATTAAACAAATGAATTGAAATGGTTTGTATATTAAAACATATATTTTCTAATTCACTATTAACATAAACTCATACATCACAATATTAAAAATGAGTTTTTTTTTTTTAAAGATGATGAGTTCAGTTTATTATCATTATTTTTGCTTAAGGGCTTAAAATATTTAAATTTTGTCTCCTAAGTTGGCATTGGGATAATAATTAAACAATTATTAAAAGCGTTATTTTTAATAATAAGAATTGATTGCAAAATTATTTTTTTAAATTTTATTAGTTATCAGAAATTAAAAAAAAAATTAATTCAAAATTTAATTCACAATTGTGAGCTTCTTAATCGACTTCTAATTAGGAGAAGTTTAGCAACTCGCGAAAATGATTCATGTGTTTCAAGACTCAAGTTTGTAGAAGTCCGTAATTTGTGAACCAATTTAGATTTTTTTTTTTTTTTGTTAATTTAAAGATGATGCTAACACATAATTTTAAATGTTAAAGGGTGTCCTCCTGCAACATTTATGATTTTACATCTCTATTTTAGTTTAATGGACACGCTTTTAGACTTTGGCAAAGTTAGTAATGATACTAGCTCCCCCAAACAGAATGTAAAAAAAAAATACAAAGTACAGGGTGCCCCCACCGGTGACGTAATTGGTTTTAAATACTTCTATATTTTTTCAACCGTTATAGTCAAATGATTAACCGTTCCCATTTAAAAAAATGCACACTTTTAAAAATTAAAGGGTGTCCCCATAGAAAATATATAGTTTAACATGTCTTTTAAAAAGCTACCTATAAAACATTATAAAAAAGTTATTTTTACTATAGCCCAAAATAACAGTAATTTATAAGAAAATAATTATAAAAGTTAAAGGGTGTCCCCATAGGCAATGTAAGTTGACTTATGTTAACCTATCTTTGGTGCTGGTATAGACAACAAGTTTAAAATAACCCAGAATGTGTACCCCTTTATGCGATGTACCAATCACAAAATTTTTAATTTAAAGTACCTAAAAGTACAGAATAAATAAATGTTGATAAAATTTAGCACTGAAAGTACGTTTTATTAACGTACTTCTTTACGGACAGGGGTTCTCTTTTAAATATATTACTCTTGCTTAAATAATTTTCTTTTGGTAATATAAAAAATTAAGTTTTAATTTAATTATTTAAAAAAAAGGACTTTTGGAAAGTACTTTTTGAAAAAGTACTTTAATGTTATTAAAAATTTATTCTTTGCAAAAAAGATATACATTTGTATAAACTTTACTCTTATTAAAATAATTCACTTTTTGTAACAAAAAAAAAAATAAAATTTTGCAAAAGGTACTTTTTGAATATAATTTTTATGAAACATACATTTCTTTAAATCGATATTAACCAGAAAACGCTTTATTTTAAAAAGCAATTTTTTATATAAAAGTAAAAAATCATTTTGCTAAAAGCTGCTTTTTCTTAAGAAGTATAAAAATCCCCTTTTAAAAATTAGTAGAATTATATTTTAGGGAATTGTCGTTTATACTCCTTTTTTGTAGTTGTTATTTGAAGCAGTAACCTCTTATGTAGTACAGTGTAAAAATTAATTTATTTATTATTTTTACTAAAACTGATTTTTTTTTTTATTTCAGTAGGCACATTTCATCAATGGTACTTTTTTAAAAGGACATTTTTTAGGAAGCCTATTTTCTTTAGGCTAATTGAACATTTATTTATCAAAAGTACTTTTTAAAAGTTCTTGAAAAAGTACTTTCTATAAGTTCTTAAAAAAGTACTTTTTAAAAGTTATTGAAAAAGTGCATTTTTTAATTTTTTTGAAAAAGTACTTGCTGAAAATTTAAATTTTAATTCCTTTCAAGGTCCTTTTTAAAATGTTTTTAAGTTACTTTCACTTAAAACTAGCTTCTGAAAGTAAAAAGGTACCTTTCTAAATTTCTTTTTTAAATGGTTGTCTTAACAATCATTTTTTATTCACAAATTTTTTAAAGTTCTATTTTTTTAGGTTGATATCTCAAACGCTTCTTCTTCAGGTATCTAGTAATGAAGTGCTTTTTTAACAAGTACTTTTTTAAGAGTTCATGTGTGAAAAAGGACTTTCTATAAGATCTTGAAAAAGTACTTTTTTATTTATTTTCAAGGCTCTTTTTAAAATGTTTCTTAAAGTACTTTTGCTTCAAACAACAAGTAAAGAGGTACCTTTCTAAATTTCCTTTTTAAAACGTTTTTCTTAACAATCATTTTTTATTCACAAATTTTTTTAAAAGTTCTATTTTTTTAGGTTGATATCTCAAACGTTTCTTCTTAAGCATTTACTAATAAAGTGTTTTTTTTAACATAAACTTTCCTAAGAGTTTATGTGTTAAGAAGTACTTTTTCACGTTTTTGTTTACATAGTAGGTCTTAAAGGATTTCTCGCTTAAAGTCACTTAAACGGTCTTTTTAGATAATAGAAAAAAATTTTAATCAATATTTTTGTTAAAATAATTTAAAACAGAAACTGTAAAAATTGAAACAAAAATTTGAATTCAAGCAATTTTCATCAAATGAAATACATATCTATTCTCGGTTTATATATGTTTTTTAATATATTGTACTTTATGTGAAAGGTTCCTTTTTTTTATAGCCAATTAACCCTGAAATTATTGGCAAAATTTGACAAAACTTAATTCCTTTGTGTCAAAATCTTTCATAATTTTGAGCTAATTTTTCATTCATATTACAACAGTTCTGTACATATACAATCTTTTGATATCAAGCAAACAACAATCCATCATATTTATTTAATAATTGATGTATAAAATGTTTGAAATTGTAAAAGAATCATATGCGCATTTTTCAACAACAACAACAAAAAACATAAAAAACTTGCTTTTGTTTCCTTTTTAACTTTAAGAGTTGGCATCAATATTGATTGACATCAATTCAAACAACAGCAACACAGTCAAATAATGGTAGAGGTAAAAGCGATATAAAAGAAGTGTGAAATATCTTTTATACCCTTCAAACTGAACTAAAAATGTTAGTGGCGAGATTTTCCTGCGCATTTCTGTTGATAGTTTTGCTTTTAAGGTTTAACAAATGTTGTCAATTTAAAGTAATTTCCGCCTTTGATTACGTGTTTTTTTTTTCACTTTTGTATCTTTTAGTATCTGTCTCTGGGGGTCTCGTTGTAAATATTGAGTCCAGAGTTTTTTCTACAGCTTTTTTGTTGGGTAGAAATAAAAAAAGGATGTTCTCTTCTTCACTTTATTCGTTTGTTTTTACTAAAAATGTATTTATAATGTCAGTTAATTTTTTTTCTTGTAACAAATTGTCTACATGCTTTGTTAGCTGTTTTGTCTGTCTGTTGCATTGTGTGCTGTGTGGAAATCGTTATTTTATATTTTCTGTTTTTTTTTTTTTGTTATAAATTAGCTCAAGTGTATGCTTATCATTTCAACAAGACTACAAAACGATCAATCAATATCATTATTGAAAACTGGAAAAGAGGAAAAGAGGGAAAAGTATTGGGCATTTAAAAGAGGAATTCCAAATGTGTTTAAATTTTTATTGTAGTTGTCATTGTTTTCTGATTGTGTCAGAACAATAAACATAGCGAAAGCTTTAAACTTTGTTCTTGCAGATGATTTTTTTAATTTAAAATATTTATACGTTTTGTTAGAGTCTCTAGCCATTCAGATATCGTGTTATTTAAAATTTTTGATTTTTTAATATTATTAGTCATAATGTTAAAGGGTCAAATGTTAAAGGTGTACATGATCGCTTTTGTTTTCTTTTCAAAAATCTATAACTTTAATCCAAAACGCTTGCTTTCGATGAATAAATTATTTTGTGAATGGAAATTTAAGTCAAAAGGCTCCAGTTTAATACGTTTATCATTAACTTTAGTCTCCTGTCTTTTTCTTCTCATAAAAAAGTGGTTTGCAGCAAAAAATTATGATATAATCTGGAGAAATCTAACGTTTTAAGCCAAGCACCTATTTAATTTTAAAAATCGTTTGTTCACCCCAATAACAGTGAATAAATAAAGTGTGTTCCTAAATACGATAAAATGAATCCAAAAATTCGAAAAAAATTGATAATTATATAACTAATAATCCGCAGAGGACGTTCTTCGTACAAAAAAAAAAATTAAAATATTAAAAAATTAAAAATTAAATATTTTTTTAATTTCTTTAGGGAAACGACTGTAAATATTTAGAAAATTTAATTAAATAAAATAAATGCTTGACTTTACTATTTATTTTCAATAAAAAGTACACATTTATTTTAGAAGCTGAGAATTTATTGGGTGCCGCACTACTGCTTTACATTTTCAACATGTTGTTTTTGTAACACCAAAGTCTTTGAGCCTTTAACCTTGAAATTGCTTGACAATCTCAATATTAACAGAATGAAAACAAATCTTTGTTGTTGCTACAAAAGGTTTTTATTAGTTTTTAGATTGAATTTTAATTAAATTTTTGATTGTCTCAATTAAATATTTCATTGAAAAATAAATAATTAATTAAATTAATTACAAATTTAATTAAATCTTCAATCTTCTTCTTGCAGCTATAAAAGGTTTTTATTTGTTTTAGTTAAATTGTTTATTGCATTAATTTAATATTTAATTGAAAAATAAATAATTAATTGAATTAATTAAATTTTATTCAAAGCTTTAATCTAAAAACAAGAAAAATTAGAATTTTATTACGTTGTATTTGTAACACCACAGTGTTTGAGGCTTTAACTTCTTGAAAAGCTCACTATTAACTGTATGGAAAAAATTTTAGTGGTTGCTACAAAAGGTTTTTATTGGTTTTAAGATTGGATTTGAATTAAATTTTTAATTGTCTTAATTAAATATTTCATTGAAAAATATATAATTAATTGAATTAATTAAAAATTTTATTAAATCTTCAATCTGGAAACAAGAAAAGTTAAAATTTTATCGAAAAAAATGTGAACAAGATTTATAATATTATTTTTTCACTGAATACTACTGCGTTCTATTTTCACTATGTTGCAGTTGAACCACCAGCGTCTTTGAGCACTTAACCTGAAAACTGCTTGACAAGGTCACTATTAACTGCACGGAAAAAAATGATTGCAGCTTTAATTTGCTTTTATTTGTTTTCAAATTGAGTTTTAATTAAATATTAAATTGTCTCAAATAAATATTAAATTGAAAAATAAATAATTAATTGAATCAATTACTAATTTAATTAAAACTTTAATCTGAAAACTAGAAAATTTTAAACTTTTAATAATATTTTTAACTGAATATTACTGCTTTCCATTTACTTGTAACACCACAGTATTTGAGCCTACAAAATTTGCTTGATTGGCATTCAATTAACTGCACGAAAAAAGTTCTTTTATAGCTAGAATTTTACTTGTTTTTAGATTTAATTTTAAAATAAATTTTTAATTGCCTCAATTGAATAATTAATTAAGAAATAAATTATTAATTGAATTAATTAAAAATTTATTTGAAACTTTAATCTGAAAACAAGAAAAATTTCAATTTTATCGAAAAATTGTGAACAATATTTAATATTTTTTTCATTGCTTTCCATTTTTACCATGATGTATTTGAACCACAGTAGTCTCTGAGGCTTTAACCTGAAAACTGCTTGCCTGGCACATTATTAACTGCAGGAAAAAAACATCTTGGAGATATAATTTAATTTTATTTGTTTTCAGACTGAATTTTAATTAAATTTGTAATTGTTTTAATTAAATATTTAATTAAAAAATAAATAATTAATTAAATTAGTTAAAAGTTCAATCTAAAACTAAGAAAAATTAAAATTTTATCAGAACATCTATTAATATTATATTTGTCTGAAAAATAGTATGAGCAAATAATGTTTTTTTTTTTTTAATAAACAGTTTTCTTTTTTCAGGGCTATCCATTGAACTTGTAGAATTTTTATTCTTTCTTAGCTGTTATTAAAAAAATTTTACTATTCTTAGAAATGAAATTTTCCTAACTCAGTTTAAATATCTGTTTGGCTTGTTTTTTTTTTTTTTCTTGTAATTTATATGACATTTTGACTTTATGCTATTTGCTTTAAAGTCAATCTTACTGCAGCTAAAACTATAGAAATGTTATAATTTTCAAAGGCTTAACCGTAGATAATGTGCTACAAAACTGGAAAGCAAAAAACCCGCAAGTCGTTATTAACATAGATTAACCCTTTTTGACTTCTCTAGCCTTTGAAAAAAAAAAGGATTAATAAAATAAATGAAAAAAAAACTGTAAAAAGTAAAAACAACAATTAAACAAGGTTGTAAGAAAATCAATGAGCAGACTGAGGCTGCCATAGCAGAGAAACACCTCTTTAAGCAAATTTTACCTGCTTTGAAAGATACAAAGGAAAAGAAAAAGGGTTGTATAAACCCATTAATATTTTACGCTACCGTTATAGTTATTTTATTATTTGTTAAAATCTTACTGCTGTGCTCTCTTTCACTTAAAACCGCACTGTGGTTTTTGAGGTTTCCTACTGGACTTTAGGATGTGCATTTCCTTTGATTTAAATGGAATTCTTGTTTAGAAAATTTTCATGCTTTAATTATTTTTCTTTGTTTTTGATCTTTTGAAATATTTTGCATATCAACGCCTACTACTCCTTATCCTAGTGTTCTTCCTTTTAAACGAGTTAAGCCTTAACAAATTTTAGTGTTCTGTGATTCAAAAACAAACAAAAAAAAAATTCTAAGATTTTGAAAATAGCTATTTGATGCAAAACAATACTGTCGACTTACAAATATTGCATCCATATAAAGTATGTTGTGCTGTTGTCAACTCCTCCCATTTTTGTGATTCTTTTTTTTAAATCTTTTAATATATGTGACTTTTTTTCATTTTAACTTCAAAATCATGTTTATTGTTCCATCATGATTTGGCAAATTTCCTGCTCTTTATCGCTAACTAAATCTGTTTTCTGATCTTTGTTGCAATAGTCAATCAATCAATCATTTTAAACATTTGTTTAAAATATTTTGTTTTATCTCGAGTCCCTTGAGTGTTGAAATGTTTTTATTAGAAATTTGTCAGTTAGCCGGAAAATGAAAAGAGCATGCTTCTGTTGTTTATACAAAAATATTGAAATTATTATCTATTCGGATCAATTTGTATTTAATGTTTAGAATTCAGAGTGAACAATTGTTATTTACACATTTTTACCCCGTATTTATTTATAAACTGGTAACACCCGGCTTTGCTTTGATAACCCCATCGTCGTTCCGCAATTTTTTTTTTCTGTTCACGTATTTTATCTCTGAAATAGTTACTAACATTTAAAGACTCAGTTTTATAGTCTCAAGAAATCGTTTAATTAAATATTACTATTTGGGGGTTGGGGAATGTTTACTTGTCTCACCGCCAACCAAGCTTTTGCTTACTCTTTTTTTAGAGTAGCCAACGTCAAATTTATTTATGGAAAAGAAGCATATTTTAGGTCATTTTAATGTTTCGACTGCAGATTCATTGCTGTCCATGTGCTACGATAAGCTGGCTTATCAGTATAAATTAGTGACTTTAAGTGGGCTCAAGGGAGATAATCTAGGATGGTCAAAAGGTATAACTTTGGAAGCCAATCGACAGGTATATTTATCAAAATCACAATATCACCAAATTTTAATTTCAATAAGTCACCCAGATCAATGTCAGGGATATTTTTAAATAAAAGATAATTGAGAATGTTGCGCCGAAAATCTCCATCTACCGTAACGCAAGCGTCAGCTCCATTTTTGAAAAACAAAATGTCCAATGATGCCACCAGCATATAAACTGTATCAAACGGTGCTTTTTCTCTGAAAATAATTGATTCTCTAGGCTCTGTTGTGGATTGGTTTCACTGCATATGCGGCAATTTTGTTTAATAAGAGGCCCGTTATACAAAAAATAAGTCTCATTGCTGAAAACGATTTTGCGATAAAACATAAGATCAATTGAGAACTGCCCAGTCGGCGAAGGAACGATGCATATGATGATGGTCTGGTGGTTCAGTTTGATATTATTTATAATATTGTTATATCATTTTTCACTTAGTGGACGGACTGAAACCTAATTCCTGCAACTAGCGGTTCTCTGTTGAGCTACCGGCCAGTGAACCAGCCCTGCCAAAATTTTCGTCGGCGGCGGTTGGATAGTTTTTAACCGGCAGCGGCGGCTTTTATCAAAAGAAAACGGCGGCGGCTGTGTTTTCGGATTGATTTTTTTTTAAATTAGGAAATTTGAGTAAAAACAGGAAATTTAATAAAACGGAAAGAAAAAGTTTTTAAAAGAAGTTTTAGAAAAATTCAAAAATTTGAATATAAATCGAAAATTTCTTTTCAATAGAAATTTTAATAAAATTAGAGAATTTTACAAAAATTAGAGGATTTTAGTAAAACCAAAAAAATTAGATAAAATTGAAATTTTATTAAAAGACAAAAAAATAATTTTTAATAAAATTCGTGAAATCCTAAGTTTTACTAAAAATCGAAAATTTAGTAAAAATCTACATTTTACTTAAGTAGAAAAATTAAAAAAAAAAAGATTTTAGTAAAATTTATGAAATAAAAATTTTTTTACAAAAATCGAAAAAAAGTTCTTTTTTCATTAATTTAAAAATTAATAATAAAAATTTTATCGCTGATACACTAAAATTTTTGGCGGTTGAATTTTTACAAGCCGACAAATAGGCCGGCTGTTTCTGAGCCCAAGCAAATCGATCAAAATGGCGGCGGCGACAGTATTGGAAAATCAGTCTGCGGCGGCATGCCGCCGGCTGTGAGCCGATCGGCTTGTTTCTCTGCTACCGGCTCCCGTGGTATTAATCTAAACGAACGATGGTGAGGCCGACGACAGACGAAAAATACCATTCTATCCAGATTTCGATGCCAGTACACTAGGTCTCTTGTTCGCCTCTATGAAGAGTCTTAGATATTATCAGCCTCGATAATTAGTACCCCCGGGTCAACGAGTATGTGGTTTACGTGATAGAGATTAACGTCAGTAGGTAACCGTGTGGGCCCTAACCTGACAGTGGTCTTACCACTGAATAAAATATAAAGCGTCGAGTAGCGCCCCCCACTGACATAGCCAACGACGTTGCAATTTTGAGAACATGGCTGTCAAGACCATGAACAACTCCTTGCTACAGACTCTGACCTTAACCACAGCCACCACGTGTACCCTCAAGGGACCTCGCCAATTCCCGGCTACAGAGATCGTCTGATCTCTGTATGGGCTACCAGTTCCCGTGACTTTTGTATAACGAAGGACACTGGTAAGGCATTTAACAAGCACCTAACTTGCCCATCCAGATTTGGTGCCAACACACCAAGGGAATAATGACCCTTATACTCGAAAGCACTTTGTCTGAAACTAGGTGAGTTCACTCAGACTCTTAGTACTCCCGGGGGGAGAGTATGTGTTATAAAATCTATCTGATCAAATGGACGATAATATGAGTCAGAAAATTCAAAATGCCGTCTGTAGGTTTCGTTGTTAATCTGATCAGGTATCGTCAGATCATAAATATCAAAAAGTGAGCGAAGTATAACAGTTCGTTTGATAGTTAACCCTTTCATAACCTCTACCAGGCTTAAAGAAGAATATACATAAAGGATTTTAAAATTTTCATCTAAAATAGCGTTCATTGATACGCGCCACTTAGTTAAAATTTAATATTTTATCAATAAGCAGTCGTAACTTGAATAATTTTTCATTTGAAAAATTTTCCCTTTTCCCTTTTTTTGTTCACTTTATATTTTACATGGAGCACTGTATCCTCTTCTTTTAAGTACAAGTTTTAGTTTTGTAATAAATTATTTTATGTGAAAATCAGTTACTAAAAACTGCAAAGTGACGACACTGTATTAAAATAAGGGAAACAAAAGATCCACTGCGTCTGAATTTGTGGAGATTTCTTACGAAGTTGTGGCAGAGTCTTGGAAGGAACTCAAGTCTTGACTTTTCTATAATTGTTTTTTTATTCGTTCGGCGCTCGTATTATGCAACTTTCTTTTATGAGGCAGATATACGAGTAGAAAGGTTGTTCAAAAAAAACACAACAGTGCTTTACATAATTATTTAAAAGTCACTCAAATTAGTTGAGAAAATATTTGTATGCCTTTATGAATGAGATAAGTTGTCACAAAGTTAAAAAAGTTTCTGAAAAATTTAAAAATTACATTTAGAGATTTTTCTTGGGGTAATACCTTTTCTAACAAGATTTTTAAATATTTATGAATGAATAACAAAAAAAAAATTATTTATATTTCATTTATATTTTCTCAAGAGTTTAAGTATCCAGAAAAATCATTTGTTAAGAATACTCCAAATTGAAGAGTTCATGTAATAAAAAACTTTGTATTACCCACGTGATGCCTAATAAACTCCTCTTTGCCTAATAATCTTTTCTAAATGATCAGTTGTTGCTTTTTACAGTTGAAATATTTATTTTGAGCATCATTAATATTTTTTATTTTCTATTATTTTAACCGTCAAGAATGATCTTTCTTGTATGCAGAAGTCTTATAATTTGTTAAAGTTTTTGCATTATAAATTTACTAAGTCTTAAACTTTTGACTGTAAAAAAGCTGTTCCTTTTAAATTCCGAAAATATAAATTTATTAAAGAGTTTCAAAAGATGAATTTAGTTTGATATTATCAAAAGTTCGGGCTTAGAAATTTTATGGATAGATTTCATACCACATGCTCTCTAAATGATGCAATAACACCAACACGTCGAAGAAATGAGGTAAACAGTTAAGTCGGTTAAGAAAATTAGTCTCTGTTAGTCTTGTACGTGAATAATTTTTCGCAAAGGTTTTAGCCTACACCCGTGTAAGCTCCAACTGGTGCATAAATTAAAATCATAACATCATCATGTGCGTTGTTCTTTCGCCGACTGCGCTCTAGGTCAGTTGAAATCTGATCCAATCTTTCATTGCAAAATTGTTTTAAGAGATGAGGCTTATTTTTAATTTAAGTGGCTTTTTAATATACAAAATTGCAGCAATTGCAGAGAAACCAAATGATAACACGTCCTACAGGCTTCATAACATCTAGAATAATGCACCGTTTGGCTTGGTTTGAAGGCTGGTGGCATCATGGGTCTTTATTTCTTAAAAAATGTGACTGGAACTCGCATTATTGTCTTTGGAGGTTGTTAAGGTTTTCCTATCAATATTTATTTATTTTTTTTATTATAGACGACATTGCGATGTAGTTTTAACATGACGGGGTAAGTGCTATGCGATGACCGCAACAAACGTCTTATTGAAATCAAAATTTGTCCGGTAGATTAATATCGAGAAATGGAAGGTCCATTGACCGGAAAGGTTATTTAATTTTACAGTTTTTCAATTTTTTCTGTGAGGCAACATGAATTTACTCGGTTATGGAATAATCGTCGACCAATAATAATATATAAAGTTTCAGAATGCTTTTCGTTAAGAACTGCCACCTTGTCCTTGTGATTTAAATTATTTTCAAATGTCAATATCCACCATGCGAATTGATCTTTTGAATAAAAATATATATATTATTAAAATTATATATTTTTTAATTTATTATTCAAGCACAAGGTCTTTTATTTTTTATTTTTTCAATATTTCGCTACTCCCTTGTGTAGCATCATCAGGACAAAGAAATATTTATTTAAACACAAAAAAGCAACAACAAAAAGTTATAAAATTTTTTTTTTTTTTTTGTGTTTAAATAAATATTTCTTTGTCCTGATGATGCTACACAAGGGAGTAGCGATATATTGAAAAAATAAAAAATAAAAAATAAAAGACCTTGTGCTTGAATAATAAATTAAAAAATAAATAATTAAAAAGGTCAAATAAAAAACTATAGGTACTAATATATTAAAATTAAATATTAAATGATAATTTTTGCTCTTTTGAGCATAAAAAATGGTGTATTTTATTCTCAAAGGATAGCGTGAAGCAGTCACTTTTGATTAACTTTCTATGATACTTAAGGACCTTCAGGAACAGTAACAAATGAAGTAAGTAAATTAGAAAGAATCAAAGTATCCTAAGGTGACAGATACAGGCAGGCACTTATGCATATATGTAGATGCCTTGATGCAACTCAGTTTATGTGCAACAGCTAAAGCGACTAACGGACTGAAAAGGTGGTCGATAACCACTAGGCGGCAGCTTGAAATTAATAACGACTAAAGATAATACGAGGGCTGCTATATATATTTCTGGCCTGGCAACACTGAGTGCTGCCAAGTGCAATCTGACATTTCCATTGGAAAGTTTGTCATTTTTAAGCATAATCGTACTCAAAACGTTTTGACGTACGACCATTATTTGTGTTGTTTACAGTGACTTGAAAAAATTAATATAAAAAAAATGGAATTAACTCGTGAACATTTTCGTGCCATCATTTTTCACAACTTTCGACGTGGATTATCATGACAAGAGTGCATTGATGAACTAAAATCTTTGTATGGTGATGAAGCACCATCCTTCACTGTGAAAAATTGGTATAATGAATTTAATCGTGGCCGAAGCTCGCTCAAAGACAAAATCCGTGAAGGTCGTCTAAAAACGGCTTTTGTGCCAGAGAACATTGATGTCGTGCGTGAACTCATAATGCAAGATCGACATGCGACATACCGAGAGATAGAGACATCCTTGGACATTTCTTCCACCAGCACACATTCGATACTGCATGAACACCTGGCCGTAAAAAAGGTTTGTTCTCGTTGGATCCCGCACAATTTGAAAGTCGCTCAAAAATAGGCTCTTAACGATTGGTGCAAAGAAATGTTGCAAAAATACGATTGCGGTGCTTCCAAAGACGTTTATAAGATCGTCACAGGTGACGAATCATGGATCTATGCGTATGAGCCCGAAACGAAACAACAATCGACCGTGTGGGTCTTCAAAGACGTGTAAAATCCAACGAAAGTTGTTCGTGGAAGAAGCACTTCGAAGCAAATGGTCGCCTGTTTCTTCGGCAAAACTGGTCATGTGGCGACTGTTCCGCTTGAGCAACGTAGTACGGTCACTTCTGAGTGGTACACTACAATTTGTTTGCCTGAAGTCATCGGAGAAATTCGAAAAACCAACAAGAGAAGACGAATCATTGTTCACCATGACAATGCGAGCTCTCACACATCGGCTCAAACCAGAGCGTTTTTGACCGGCCAAAACGTCGAATTAATGGGTCATCCGCCGTACAGCCCTGACTTGGCACCTAATGACTATTTCTTGTTTCCGCACATCAAGAAAAAATGCGTGGTCAACGAATTTCGTCGCCAGAAGAAGCTGTTCAAAGTGTTCAAAAACCATGTTTTAGAGGTGTCTCAATGGGAGTGGAAAAAGTGCTTCGACAACTGGTTTGAGCGCATGCAAAAGTGTATAAATCATGTTGGAGAATACTTTGAAAAACAATAAAACCATTTTTGATTATAAATATTCGCATTTTCACTATTAGGCCAGAAATATATAGAGCAGCCCTCGTATAATAATTGCATTTCAAGTAGCAATAGTTTCTTCTTTTGCTTGAAGATTTTATTGTTTAAAATTAAGGGTTTTGTAAAACCCTCTTTGTTTTATACTTAAAAGACTCTAATTCAAATTGCTTTTCAGCCAAATTTTAAAAGAACCTTTAAGAGACGCTTTAGCCTGAGTGCTGTTAAAACATTATTATGTTTAGCAGTTGAAAATTGTATATGTTTAACTAAACAAACAATTAAAATACACAAAATTTACAAACATAAAAACAGTAAGTTAAAGCACTTAAAGCAGCATTTAGTCTCTAAACGAGAATTTCTTTCCAAGCATAAACTGTTCAACTTACAAACTCATTTTAAAAATCGAACATTAAACACACAAATTATTTTATTGATGTCATAAAAGTGCATAAAGCAATGGCAACATATTTATGTTTAACATATCATAAAGTTAATCAACATATCAAAAAACCACAAAACAGAAATCTGATATCAAAAGATATGAAAAAAACACAAAAATGCATTTGATTAAATGGTCGATAACTTGCATGTGCCTGGTTGGGTGTTTTTTAATGATTATGCGGCTTGAAATTGCCTTCAAAAACATTGTTTATATATGACGGCCCACCTAGCGGTTGTTGTAGTTATTGTAATTATAACATAAGCTAATCATGTTTAAAATAAACTTGCATATACATACATCCATAAATATATATGTACATAAGTAGAAAAAAAGCCAGCAGATATTTGCTTGTACATGGGCTACTCAATCAAATCTACTAGTTTTAAAAAACCACAGCTGTTTTTATTAAACATGATGATACTAAAATTTCAGCCTTCTAAGATTGCCTAAGTGCAGTTGAAAATGAAATAAACCACGCCTTGTTGTCTTATCCATCACCCTCTTTATATAAAAAAAAAAGAAAAACAAAACACCAACTGCTCTTTATTCATATAAAAGAAATGATCACTGTTAATAAATGTGGAGTATTAGAGTAGTACTCAAATCCAATAAAAGCAACAACAGCAAATTGTACACAAAACGTCATTTTATTTTGTTGTTTTTGTTTATCAACTCACGCACACACTAAACGAAAACTCAACCAATTTACAATTAATAAGAGTGCTCTGCATTGGTCAATGAAACAAGAACAACTGCTGTCATTCACACACATTCTCACTAATATCCTATACCTAATCAAAGTGATAAAATTAACAGTATATAATAAAAACAAAAACAAGTTTAAAGAGTTAGAGAGCTAGGGACTCAATTTCATTTATTCATTTATGATTCATATATGTCGTCTCTTTTTTTCTTAAGTAAAACATATCTTTACATTCTTTGTTATTTGTTTGAATTTCTTTATTATTTTAAATTAATTGAGAGTAATTTGAAAGAGTATAAAAGTTTTATTTTAAAAGAGTTGAACTGTTAGACAGCGTTGCCGCTTTGGTCCAATCGGACCAAACTTGGTAGTTTTTCGTTTTTAAAAAACAGTTTGGTAGTTTGGTTGGTTTGTTGCATTTTTTTAAATTTTTGGTAGGTTTTCCTCCTGTAGCAATTTTTTAGAAACAGTAAATTTTTTACCTTAAAAATTCAGAACATAAAATAAAAAAATGTAACTTTGAATTAAATAAACAATAACTGTGAATAGTTTTACCACTGTTTTCAAAAACTGTTTTAGGTGTAATAAAAACATCTCTGCTTTTTTGCATAAAGATGATTAAAGCTATAGCCATCTCTGGTTTAAGAAACGCGAACAATATTATGAAATTGAAGTTAACTATATTTTTGAGTGAAGGCTTATTTACAAGTGTTTGTATTAAAAAAATTAACAGACAAAATGGAAAAGTAAGCAAACTTTTTTAATTGTATATATGTACCTATTAATTACATAAATATTTACTAATATTGCATGTAAAGAAACAGTAAAAAAAATTTTAGAACCCAATGGTTGAGCGAATTTGATTGGCTCCAGGAAAGGGATGGGTGTTCATTCTGCATAGTATGCTCTAAAACTATTTTAAATCATAACATCCATCTTAAAAATCACCAAAAGACAAATTTCCACCTCAAGAGTTACGGAAAAAAAACCAAGTGAGTATAACAGAGTTTATGTGCAAGAAACGAATTTTTAAATTTTTGGTAGGCTGTAAACGATTTTGGTAGGATTTTTGAAAATTATTGGTAGGAAGTCAATTTCTTGTGTGGCAACGCTGCTGTTAGAAATTACTGCAATTAGTAAATTTTACAGCTGTACTCTTCAAATGTTATTTTAAATTTTTATTAAATGGATTTGTATTTGCTCTTGTATTTTAACTTTACTTTTGCATTCTGTTATAATTAAATGAATGAATCTGTTGTTTTATTTAATCCTTAAATTTGAAAGAGTTATTATTAGATTTAGTATTTGCTTTTTTCTAATGTAAAAATTATTAAGTAAATTACTAATATTTTAGAAAAATTATTGTTTTGTACTTTACTTTGTAATGTTAGCCAAAAAATTTAGCTTAAATTAGTAATAATTAAAAGAACTTCAAAAAAGTAGAAGGTTACTTATTGGACTGCATTTTTGTATGTTTGTGGTCACAGAACTTAGTAATTTTTGAAACAATTATTAGAAATATTTTTTTTAAATTAAAAGATAATGCTTGTATATTGTTCCCATTTGAAAAAAATATAGTTTTAAAATTTAAAAAGAGTGGCCATGCACCACACATGTCTTTTTTTTAAGCCTAACCAAAACTCTATTAAAACGCACTTGCAGAAAGTAATAACATAATTAAGTTAAAGGGTGCTCCAAAGCTGACGTTATTTCTTAAACATATGTGGATCAATTCTATGTATCATTAAAATCAAACGCTTGATCGGTACCATTTTAAGAAAAACGTTTATAATTTTAAAAATTTAAAGGGTATCCCAATACAATACGCATAATTTTTACAAGCGTTCCGAAACACGCATGTGAAATTTAAATAAAGTTGTATTACAATAGCTCCAACTTGTGGAAAGTAATAAAAAAAAAAATTAACACAAAAACTAAAGGGTGTCCCCAGAAGTGACTTAATCTGAATAACTTGGCCCTATATTTTAAAAAGTTATATTTAAATACTGGAAGATAACACAGAATTTATACTACTTTATTTGCTATAACAAAATGTTTAAAATGTAAAATTAAAGTGTGTCTGCATAACTAGTATATTTTGATGTACATATATGGACTTATCTCTTGAATCGTTATAATTAGTTTTTACCCCCTTGTCTGTTTCTGCTTTTTTCTGCAAGAATGATTAACACTAGTTTAAGTTAATTAACTAAGAGCCTTACACTTAGAAACCGTAACGAAGTAGATGCTCGTTTGTTTTCAATGACTTCGTCAGTTTGACCTTGTAAGTGAATAATTTAAAATCCTTTTGTAAAATACTTGAGGTCCATGGCGTATTGACGCAGTCAGACTAACGCATTTTTGATTTCTGCCTAATCAGTGTCAAGAACTGTTTCTACCAATTTGCGCAAAGCATTCGCAGCGGATGCTTTATTTCCTCCAAGACTTAATTTTATCAAGTGACAAGTTAAGACAACTCAGCTCTGTCTTTAGAAATAAGTTTGCTAGATATCGCAAAGTTGTTTAGCCGTAAAGCTAGATACCATACCGTCTAAGAATCGGAATAGAAAAACTCTATTAGTGTCAAAATACATTTGGTTTAAACATATACTTAAATTTTAAAATAGATTCCAATCCTGATGAAAAACTTACAAACAAAAAAAAAATTAACATTTTGCACGTCTAATTTATACACTTATGCAGAAATGTCACTTATACTGAGAATATGATCCCAGTATTCTCTCAGTTACGGACTTACTGCACTAGAATTGGTGAATATTTTAAAGTTCATCCATGACTCACTGAAGCATTAATGGCAAAATAATGTCTGGATTCACAGAGAATATCACGACCTCCCATTTAAAGTGAAATATTGTTATTGTGTACCAAAAGTACTATAACACAGAGAGCCTTGACTTTTTGTCCTTTAGAAATGTGCATTTCTACAGGCAAGGTAGAAAAAGTGGATGAGGTACGACTATTCCTATAAGGGTAGCTAGGCGTAACAGGTATAGCTAGGTATAAGATAGAGGTATAAGATAGGTATAAGATAGAGAATAAGTTTAAAAATAGCCGAAAAAAATCATCGGAATGTCTGTTGTTTATTTAAAATGGATTTCAACTCAAAGAGACCTGTTATTGTTTAATGAATTTCAAACTTTTGAAAAATCGTACTGAAAAAAAACTGTGCTATTAATTTATATAGGACGTATGTATATGAGAGTATCAGTTAATTTTAAATACAAAAAATATTACCACAAAACAATACAGTAAAAAGTAGAATACAACACGTGTCTATATGGATGGATGTCTGCCATTTTAAATCTAATCAAATGTTTTTTTCTATTACACATTATTTTTTTATTTTTTATATATAACTTGACATGCAAACTTGCAAACAAAAAAAATCAAAACAAAACAAAATAATTTGCTGTTAATTAAAAGACTTAAGAAATAAACCGTAGCGAATATACATTTTTTTTGCCATATAAATCTACCGTAAAATTAAAGACTTAAGACACCAGAAGCTTAAATTATAAAATATATTTATCTCTTAAAGACTTAAGCAACATACTTCTTACTTTGTACATCTGTAGCAGCATGTTTTATGTGATGTTGACAAAAGACTTAAGATACAAACTTTATATTTAAACCAACATTCATTCATTCATTTGTTCTTTCATTCAGCAAAAGGTTAAGTATAAGTAAATCACATTATATTTTTATTCCTACAAATTAAAAGACTTTACAGTTTAGTTACTCAAAATTAATTAACGTGCAACAGTATGTTTTCAAAGAAGAAGAAGAATTTAAAATTATTAATTAAAAATTAGTTACATTTTATTTTGGAGTATATCTATCAGGTGTTCCTGCAGTATTCAAAATTTTCGTTAACTCTTGACAATAATATATTCGATATTAGTACACATTGTTTTAATAGCTACAGATTTTAAAATTACTAAAAAAGATATTTTTGTTTTTTCCGATAGTTTAATACTTCTGACATTGATATTTATCGCTAACATAGTTTTTATTTATGGCCCCTAGCGTCACAGGACTGATCAATCTTAATCTACGCTTTATGTGAAGCAAATGAGACAATATTGCGTAGTACTGAGGTAAGCTCTCTATTTAATGGGATCAGAAGTACGTAACGAGCTGCTTAAAACTGCTTAGACTGAGACGAATAGGAAATAACGCTTTCCAATTTATTGTGTTACTTTCCGTTTATATGTAAAATGAAGCTAATGGTTGCGGAGAAGCCAAGGTACTACTAATCAAATTTAAAACACC
Source organism: Gymnosoma rotundatum (assembly GCA_916610165.2). Lineage (NCBI taxonomy): Eukaryota > Metazoa > Arthropoda > Insecta > Diptera > Tachinidae > Gymnosoma > Gymnosoma rotundatum. The sequence goes on from OU744338.1 coordinate 128,847,449, forward strand.
TTCAGCAACTCTCCTGTCATAAGTTTAAATTAAGACAAGCAATAGGTGCCCAGAACGCAATGATAGGTTTTTAAAATTTTCTGTAGCAATCAAAGTTATAAGTTAAACTGCAACAACTGCTAAAAAAAAAAGTGTTGTATAAAATTTGTATTAGGTCATGCGAATTTTATTGTACAGTTAGACGTCATCTCTACTTTAGTGTGCCGGAAAATTGTTTCATTGCAAAAATATGTTACCATTAGTAAACATTTTTTGATCTTAAGCGAGCGTTCAGAAAGATACTGAAGCAAGGCGAAAAAAACATAGCAACAACAAAAACTAGCACAGAAGAATATTTAGAAATCCTGATTCAGCACTGTGCAGCTGCCATCGAGTAATATTAATGAATAGTCTAAAACAATATACCAAAGCTTTGGATGCATCCAAATGGCTGTCAGACAAGCAATGCAACGTTTGAGGTTGGGAAGGAGAAGTTTGCTTGATACTTGATATTTTGCACTTACACTCTTTAACGCTGTCTTAATATAATATCCTTACCAATATAAAAATTATATTTAAGGAGCCTTCAAGCCTTGTGCCATCATTCGAATCGCCGTTACCGAAATAATACAGCGGACTTGTAAAAAATTTAAATAATTCTTTAAAGCACTGCTAACAAATTTTAGGTGGCTGTTTGAATAACATGTTATCTCATATATAGAAAAGCATTAATGTAATTCCAAATAAATCTGGAATTATTTTGATATTTGACACCTCTGTTTATAATTTAAAAATATTTTCCTATTAATATTTTGTACATCTTCTAATAAACAATAAAACTTTTGTTATATTTTATTTTAATTGTTATAACTATTTCCATTAGCTAGTTTTAATTTAGGATATATTCCAATATCTTTATTGCGTATAAAAACTTTGAAAAATAAAAGAAACACATTAAAAAGAAAAGACTTAAGATACAAAACGTGATCAATAACATCGTCAGATCTTTGTATAATGTTATTATAACATTTCTATGTTACTTAACTAAAATTAACAGTTTGAATAGTAACATACTGTTACAAGTACTTTATAAGAGAGTAAGCTATTTACTCTTATGATTAAGCCTTTCTTCACTGTTAATTTTAACATGCTGTTATTAACATTCAACTTAAGATTTAATTTTTTTAAAGAAACGTTATAAAATGTTGAATTTTTCTTGAAAAATACTCTTAAAATTAGTGACCAGCAGTGGATAAACTTCACTACTATGGTGTAGTTATGTTAGCACTCTATAACATTTTGCGGTTTATTCTACATATAAAAATGGCTTTTTTTTGCTGTGATTCATTTCAGTTTATGAATCGATTTATATGCAATATTTTGTTTTATTACAGCCAGATGATATGTCTGACATACGAGCTACTTAATTTTAACTAACACTACTATTACCAAGAATAATTTCAAAACGTTGTGTGGCTAGCAGCTAGCTGTCGGCTAAAGTAGATGTTTAGTTGTAGGAAATCTCATGTTATTGTATTGTAGAGCTGGTGTTTTTTTTTTTTTTACTTAATGGCAAAAAAATATATTTTTTTAGAGTATGAAGCATCTGTTTTTATTATATTTTTTTCAATATACTTGGAGATACTCAGTGGAATCTTACAGTATAGGATGGTGTTTTAATATATCCGTAAGTTTTTTTTGGCAGACTGGCTGCTTGTTCGTTTGATACTCTGTAATCGTTGCTTGACGCTGTATCTCTATTCGTGCGTGTGTTTGTATCTGTGTGTGTATTTTTATTGTTGATGTTGAAGGCATTTTGCAGAACTGTTTAACATCACAGTCAGTCTTTAGTGGTACTTCGCGCTTCTTGTTGGTGCACGTACCTACGTTCGCTACGATATTTAACACACTATAGCACAAAACAAATAAAGCTAAAACAAAAGAAGAAACGATCGTGTTTGAATAATAAAACCGAAAAAAAAAGAATAAACAAGCCACCGTTCAATTAAATGTAAAAAAAGTAAATAAAAAAATATTAAAGTCAAATATTCAAAAGACCGTCGCTTAAATTTTTATAAAGACAAAAAAATTAAAATTTATTAAATACGTAATACGTAAATAATTTTACAAATCCAAATATTCGAAAAAAAATTAAAATAACGTAAGACATGATTTAAATTAAAAAATAACGTTTTTTGATTATGTGTGTTTTATGTAGTGTAACTGCTAGCAGACATTTACAGACAACATCATTTAAGTATATAACTAGTGTTTACATATATACATACATACGTACTTAAGTGTATATGTACGTCAACATCTACTATTTTTTTAATGTATTTTTGACGCACGTGCGTATTTTGTTTATTTAAAAAAGATTTTTTATGAATTTGATTATTTTAATGGAAGTGATTTTATTCGTTTTTAATAAAATAATAGAGAATTTTAAATATAACAAATAATCATTTAAAAATTAACTATTAAAAGAGCAAAAAAATATTAAATATATTTAAATATGTAAAACAATTTTGAAAAAAACTACAAAAGGTTTTAACAAAGACTTTGAAAAAAAAATAATAAAATTTATAATTAGAAAAAAAAATTTTAAAGGAATAAAAAAAAACTATTGAAAATATAATTTTAATAAGTGTTAAAAATATAACAATTCCTTAAAAATAATACTAAGAAAAATATTTTTCAAAAAAATCAAATTGAAAAATTACTAAATTCAATAAATATTTCACAAATTAATTTAAATAAAATTTAAAGGATTAAAAAAAAATTAAAAATATTAATCAAACATTTATAAATGTTTTAATTTGATTACGAACTACAAAAAAACTTAACACTATATTAAAGATCATTAAGTCATGTTTATTGGTGTTTTGTAGAGCATTATTGGTGATTTTCTTAATTCTCATTTAGTTGAAGAAGTTCTAAAATAAAAAAGTTGTTTTTGTTATATTAATTTAAACAACCAGCCATATAGTTTTATAAAGTAGCTTAAACTGTTAAAAATAAAATAAATTTGTGTCAATAAAAAAATCGAAATTATTTTTATTAAGCCGGTATAAAAGTGCTTGATAAGTTTATTAGGATTTAAATAAAATAAAAATATATAGACATTTTTCTGAGAACTGATGCTTCTTCTTATTATATTTATTTTAATTTTTGTTATTACTTTTTTTGTAAATCATAAAGTAGGGCCCCCAACCTCTTGCAGGCATACAGTAGCGTGCACAGGGGCTCCTCTTTCATATGGCAGCATTTTTGAGAGGCCTCAAATTAGTAATAATAATAATATTAACATTAATAATAATAATTTAAATATTAAAAATATGTGTGTTAATAATTAATATTGTACAACAACAAAAATACAACATGTTAAATATTTATTTCATACAAATATATATATATGTATATGTAATACATATTTTTAAATAAATATAAAAAGATTAATTTAAATTGTATAACACTTTTGCATTAGGTTAAAGATTCACAATTTAAGTTGTAATTTCCTTTTCGAAGCCATTTCTGCAAATCTGTCCATAACATCTCTCGCATTAAGTGCAACCAAAAATTCTTGCTCGACGACACCCTTAAGTAGAGTCTCTAAGTGTTCTTGAGTCATTATAGATCTTAGCTAATTTTCAATGATCGTTAATTTTGAAAAGCTTCTCTTACATGCGCAACTAGTGACCGAAATGGACAAAAAAAAAATCGGAAAGTATTTTATAAAAGATACGCGGCTTTGCTGTCTACATTATTCAACCATGTGAGCCATTTGTGAATATTTGTTGGTGGATAGTATTTTTCGTTACAGTACTAAAAAAGATTATTCTCCGCCTTTAGCTCTGAGAAGTCAACCCTGAATTCTTTGAAACAATTCTATAGTCATCATCACTAGCTTTGAATTAGATGAGTTTTCCTACTCCATAAACAAAGTCGATCGAATAATTTTTTTTGAAAGGGAGCTAGGGGGCGCCAATGATTTTTTTGGGATGGTCGCTGCCACATCCGTATGCACGTCAGTGCAGGCATATACGCACTCTTATGGCTTCTGTGACTATTGTGTGAAATCAGGAAAGTTTTTCGTGAGCGAGTCCTCAACGCTTTAGAAAATTCTATTTCTGTTTTAATGTTGAAAATACTAAACCTTTTGAAGGGCCATACAGAAACCGCGAAGTTTCGTAGAGAGTTTAAAAGAAAGTGGAAATAACACTTTTCCTTTTTTTTTAGCTACAAGTATGTATTTTAACATATTTTAATTTCAGCTGCCCGAAATCTTTTTTTAATTGGTTTTTAGTGTCAACTTCGTTGCGGATTTTTACTAAATTTTTCAACTGTGGCTAGAGATAAAGCAAGACAGACCCTGCGATATTATGCATTATGTTAAAGATTTTGTAGAAAATCATTTTAAATGAATACGATTACAAAGGGAACAACAAAAATATCATCCCATGAGAGATAGATTGAAAACTGACTTGAGTGACTGGCTAGATGGCAAATTATTTGGTAACTTCATTTGTATTGTAATTCTCCATATGAACTTTTATTTTGCAATAAAACTAAATTGTGTTATTGTATATCAAGAAGCAAATACAAGTGATAAAGGTCGACTGAATGTTTGTTATGAGCAGGGTTCAATGAGAAAAAAAGGGAGATAAATGGAAGCACAGGTCGCTCGTTGTTTGGAAGGTGGGCGTGGCGTTAGACCTATTTTTTTGAAAATTTGCAATATGTTGCAATATTAATAAATATATTCGCATGCAATATCTTAAATTTGCTAATTTCTAAATTAGTACAATTTATAAATATAGGCTGTATGGAAAGTGGGCGTGTCACTAGTTAGATTTTTCAAAATTTTGAATAAATATTTCCTTTTTTAAGAAAAACATTTATGCCTTATTTCATAATTTCAATTTCATTTCTTCTTGACCGCCCGTTGTATAAAATCGCGACACAACAAACTCGAATTCTTGTTTGAAATAAAATAATACAAAAACGCTTTATTCAATTATCTAATTTTTTCGCCTAAAAGTAATACATAATTCCTAAGTAATGAAAAATGCTTAAAGTTTATCATTTATTTAAGAAAAATTTAAGAGTTATAAAGAAATCGAAAATAATTTTAATTGTGAAGGTTCTTGAACATCGCAACCCAGCAACAATTTTTTGAAGAGGTAACCGAGTGTGAAATTAAGCATTTTTGGTGGAATTACTTCTCAACTTGATTGCAAACTTAATGATTTTACCAGGACATGAGACTTTTATAATCAATTCCTGAGAATCGTTTACATTGACTATTGAAGAAAATATTGAGAACCATTAGTACGTATTTTAAAATCTCTTTTAACTCTTTTTTTAACTAGTTAATAATACAAAAGCATTACTGATTTTTTCTTCTTGATACTGGACATTGTAAATGAAAACTAAATAAAAATTGCAAAAAAAAAATTAAAAAGCGATAAATTTAAAACGAAAAATATGAAAGCATTTAAAAAAAGTCTAAGTGTTAGAGAAAAAGTATAAGCACAGGCTGTTATTTACTCATTAACTAAAACACATAGGTATCAAAGTTTAGGAGAGTAGTGAAAATGGCAACAAACACCAATAAATACTTTTCACACTTTCAGAAATAAAATAATGATAGAAAACAAATATTAAAACTAAAAATACTTATATATTTAATCTACATTATATTTTGCGAAAATCTCTCAACGAAATATTTGTATTTTATTTTTTTAGCCAATACAAACAACTTATCCAATAAAGGTGTGGTTAAAATAAAAATACAAAAAAAAAAAAACAAAAAACGGAATACAAACATTATTAAATAGATAAGCAAAGATTCAGATACAACACAAATATAACAAATAGACTCTTACAATAAACAAAAGAGATTAGAGCAAAAAATTATTTTACGTAAATTAAAAAAAAAGAAACAAGATTTAATAATAATAATTAAACGCGTTTAACAAGTGCTTGCAAAAAAAAAAAAAAAAATAAAGAAGAAGAAGTACAAAAATATCACAAAAGCTCTCAAAAGAGCTTAAGAGTAAACGGGGCTTGTGCAAATATATGCATTTTAGTAAAATTTTCTTTCAAACTGTAAATAATAAAAAATTACGCTGGATTTCCATAGCAATAGGTAAGTGTAAGAAATAAAGTAATAAATAAAGAAAAATAGCAACCGAACAAATGCATTAATAATTACATAAGCAGTTAAAAACTAACTATACAATTGCTTAATAAATACAATATACAATTGACCTCTACATGAGGAAGTGCAATATAATTGACACATAAAATTTTCTCTCGTCATAAGAGCTGCAAAACGCTCACTTTTCTATAGAACGTTACTGCTCTGCAGAAGAGTCTATAGGAAATTTTTACTATGCACAACAGTTATAATTTATTATATGATGAGCTTCTTCAGTATAAGAGTTTCAATTTTTTTATAGAAAATTTTACTCTGCAGAAGAGTTTATATTTTCTAAGAAAATTATTATTCTGTAAAAGATTATCAATTTTCTTTAAGATATTTTTAATCTTTCTAAGAGATTAAATTTTCTTTAGAAAGATTTTACTCTGTATAAGAGTTACAATTTACTGTGGAAAATTTATATTATGTATAAGAGTTAAAATTATGTGTAAGAGAAAAATTTCCAATCTTTAGAAGAGTCATTTTTCTATAGACAATTATTAACCTGTATAAGAGTTTCATCTTCTTATTGAAAATTTTTATTCTGTATAAGAATGGCTACTTTTTACAGAATACTTTTAATGTGTATAAGAGTTTAAATATTTTCAATTTTCCATAAGAAATTTTTAATCTGTAGACAAGCCATTTTTCTACAGAAAATGTTTAACCTGTATAAGAGTTTAAATTTTATACAAAAAATGAATACTTTGTATATGTTTAAATTTTCTATAGAAATATTTACTTTTGTAAGAGTTTTAGTTTTCTAAAAAAATTATACTTTGTATTTCTACTCTGTATAGATGTTCAAATTTTTTGTAATACATTTTTACTTTGTATAAGAATTCTAATTTTTTATAAAAACATTTTATTATGTTTTAGAGTTTCATTTTTTTATAGAAACTTTTTAGTCTTTGAAGAGTTCCAAATTTTTATAAAGTACTTTTACTTTGTATAACAGTCAGTTTTCTATAGACAAATTTTAGCCTGTATAAGAGTTTCAAGTTTTTTATTAAAAAGTTTTATCCTATATAAGAGTTTATATATTCTATATAAAATTTGTATACAGCATAAGATTTTAAATTTTCTATAGAAAATTTTACTCCGTAGTAGAGTTTAAATTTTTTGAATTTTTTATTAAACATTTTTAATCTTTAGAAGAGTCATTTTTCTACACAAGATATTTAAACTGTGTGAGTTTCTAGTTTCTATAGAAATGTTTACTCTATATTATAGCTTCATTTTTACTTTGTATAAGTTTTACTTTTCTATAGAAATGTTTACTATTTATAAGAGTTTCAATTTTCTATAGAAAATTTTTACTCTGTATAAGAGTTTCAATTTTCGATAGTAAATTTAAACTCTGTATAAAACTTATAATTTTCCATAGTTTAATTTTTTTATAGTAACTTTTTATTCTGTAAACAGTTTTTATTTTCTGCAGAAAATTTTACTTTGTATAAGAGTCGCAATTTTCAATAAAAAATTGTACTTTGTGTAAAATTTTATTTTTTATATAGAAAAATTTGTGTATATATGCATAGGAATATTGCATGAGAGTAACAAATTCTTACAAAATTGTACTCTATATAAGAGTAAAAATTTTGCTTTGAAAATTGCTTAAAAATAAAAAAATAATTTAAAAATTATTTTTAAAAATATTTTCCCATTATAAAAGTAAAATTTGTGCATATAAATATACTTTTCTCTATTTAGCACTTTTTAAACTTACTGATAACCCGTTGTAGAACAAAACATTTTCGAAGGTATAATTTGCATTTTTGGGATTTCTTGTGTATTTCTGTTTCCGGTTTGCAAAGAATATCTTAAACAATGTGTTCATTAGTACAACAACCATTTAATCATAAATTCCAATCAAATAATAATCAAATTTGTCAAATTCTAATTAGAAATAAATTAAACCTTAGATTTGAAATTCAGTGGCCTCTATGTGTGACATTTAAAAAATAATAAGATTAATTTTCTAACTGGAAATAGACCGCAACAATATTTGCTGGTTATTAACATGATGCTAAAAACCTATTTGTGTTTTATTTAACCTAAAAATCACACAATCAAAATCAAATTTTTTAATTTATGTATCTTTTCCTTAATACTGAATTGTATAAATTAATTTTTATTATAATGTGAAATTTATGTAAGTGAAATGTGAAAGATCAAAGAGTTCTTAAAATATAACGACAGCGATTAGATATAATAAAAGAAGAAAAAAATTTAAGATCTCTGGACTATTGAATAGTTATTGGTTTCGTTTATATTGTCGAAATAATAAAATCAAAGAAAAAGTTATAAAATTCAAATAAATAAAAGTTATATTGTTTTGATAAAATATTTACATAAATTTATTGGAGTAAAATTTTCTATCTTGACAAAAAATTTAGTTTTGTTACGACTACCGATTTCATTTTAATTTAAATAAAAATGTTACATGTCTTAGATAAAGACAAATAGTTTACAAATTTAAGCAAGACCAAAATTTTAATATTCTTATAAGAGCCGCTGTAAGTAAGAAATGACTTATGTTCTTGTATAATTTATTAAAAAATATGAGATATTCATATACGATCCTCGGATTTGCACAAGATGAAGTTGGTTCTCTCTAAAAGTGAAATTTTTTATTAAAGAGGACCATGTTAAAGACTTTTATATTGTACAGAAAACTTCAATTCTCAATAACAGTTGGACTTTTTTAAAGTCTGAAATATTTGATATGTAAAATTTAAAATCTGTATGACGGTTAAAATATTAACAGTATAACAGTAGAATACTCATGTTATACAGATTTTCTATTGAAAACTATAACTCCGTGTCAGAGATGATTTTTTTATGAAAATTTTTCAATAAATTTTTTTTTTCAAATACTTTAACTCGGTATAAGAGTTTACTTTTCAATATAAAACTTTTAGTATGTATAAACTGTTGCAGTTTCTATAGAAAACTTAAACTGTGTATAAGATTTGAATTTTGTGTAGAAAACTTTTACTCTGTATAAGAGTTTAATATTCTATAGAAAACTTTAACTCTGTATAAGAGTTGAATTTTCTATAAAAAACTTTAACTCTGCATAAGAGTAGAAGTTTCTGTAGAAAACTTTAATTCTGTATAAAAGTTTAATATTCTATAGAAAATTTTAATTCTGTATATGAGTTTAATTTTCTATAGAAAACTTGAACTCTGTATAAGAGTTGAATTTTCTATAGAAAATTTAAACTCTGTATAAGAGTAGAAGTTTCTATATAAAACTTTAATTCTGTATAAGAGTTTAATATTCTATAGAAAACTTTAATTCTGTATATGAGTTTAATTTTCTATAGAAAACTTGAACTTTGTATAAGAGTTGAATTTTCTATAAAAAATTTGAACTCTGTATAAGAGTAGAAGTTTCTGTAGAAAACTTTAATTCTGTATAAAAGTTTAATATTCTATAGAAAATTTTAATTCTGTATATGAGTTTAATTTTCTATAGAAAACTTGAACTCTGTATAAGAGTTGAATTTTCTATAGAAAATTTAAACTCTGTATAAGAGTAGAAGTTTCTATATAAAACTTTAATTCTGTATAAGAGTTTAATATTCTATAGAAAACTTTAATTCTGTATATGAGTTTAATTTTCTATAGAAAACTTGAACTTTGTATAAGAGTTGAATTTTCTATAGAAGATTTTTTTTTTCTACTTTAACATATTATTCCCATACAACGCGTTGTACGTTTAAGTTGCAACGTAAAGAATGATTTTCTAAATAGATTCCAGGAAGTTTTGGATTATAAACTTTTAAATTCTTGTCATATAGCTTAACATTATTTACCGTTAATTTATGGCTTTATGACAGATAACACTTGGTTTTTTCTGGATTTAATGTAACTAAGTATGTGTCTTAAATCTTTTAGTATAAATAATTACAGAACATGTGACTAACGCTTTTATTGCCGAGTGCAAACTTTAATTGAAAAATTATTATAATTTTTTTCCATGTTATTTAATATGTAAATCAATTAAAAGCATTAATTTGTGTTGAGGCAAAAAATTAAATAGAATTAAATAAATTTGCGTTGCAGATCCATAAAGATCCGCCTTAAATTTAATGATTTGTATGTACAAAAAATACATACTTACATATAAATAAGAAATATAATAAGAAACAGAAAAACAACAAAAGGCAATAACAACATAAACAACAACTCAAGATAATTAACAAGTCAAGGTCGTTGTTCAAACTTTCAGAAAGAAAAAAAAAAAAGACTGCAAAAGTTCGAACATCTGCAAATAAACTTAAATGTGGAGATCTTAGAAAAATATTTGTATTTATTGTGATGTTTTACAATTTAAAAAAATAAATCGTTTGAGTATACTTTTGCTTAACAAACAAAGAAGTGATAAATGTTACAAATATTAAATGTTAACTAATATAGAACAAAAGCTAATTTAAAAGTAGAAGCAAAACATATTTTTTCTTCTGCTTTGTATGAATGCAACACCTGTTTTCGTTTAACACGATGTGTTCAAAATTAAAGTCTATTTGAAATATAATTAAAATTGTTCCTATCATTCTTGTTTTTATTGTTGCTGAAGCTGTTGTACTTAACAATTTATTTAAACAATAAATGTAAAACAGTTTAAGTCTTCTTTTTTTTGTAGTTATTGTTGTTGTTGAAAAACTTTATTTATGGCAACTTGAATGAAGATTACAACTGGTATATAATGAGAATTTTAGATGGGTGCAGTCTTTTTAATGTTGTTCAACAGAGACAGCAGCAAAAATTTGTTTAACTTTTGCTTTTTTTGTTTGTTATTTTATTTTAACTTTATTTTAAATTGTTATTAGATGCATTGTTTGGCTGTAGAAGTAAAAATAATATTAACTAATGATGGTTACATTGTTTAGATAGATTTGTTTTAAGCCAACGAGTTTTGTTTTTTAAATATGTATTTTTTTTTTTGGTTTGAAAATGTCATAGCGTTGTCTCCAAGGGCGTGTTGCAGAAACCTGACAGCTAGAAACAGACAAAATAAGATTTAAAAACATTTGTCAACACTTGCATATAAATGATATTAAGGTCAGTAGATTTATTTGGATAGAAATAAATTAAATAAAATTCAATAGTATTTAGCTTAAAAATTTCTTTAGGTGAATTACATTCTAATGCAAAAATATTTACAAACTTTAATTCTTGACCTAAAACTAACTCACGTGTCTGAAAAGCTTAATTTTTTTAATGACTTCCCTTAACATTTTTACACATGTGCAAAATAATAAAGAAAAATCTTCACCTATAAAAATTCTGTAAAGAAAATTGCGGCTCTTATACAGTATAAGAAATTACAAGATAAAATTGTTCCCTTTACGACTTTTATACACAGTAAAATTTTTTTAATATAGAGACTTTCATACACAGAAAAACTTTTTTCATTGCGTGTTATTACCTGTAAAAAGTTTTTACAGCAAATATTTTACTCTTATACAAAATTATGACTCTTATACAGAATTATGACTCTTATAAAAATATTAGAAAATATTAAAATATTTTACTAAAAAATTTCTATCGAAAATTCAGACTATTATGCAGAATTAAAATTTTCTAAAAAAAATTTTGTGACTCTTATACAGAGTTAATAAGAAAATAAGCTTTAGAAACATTTGTCAACACTTGAATATAAATGATATTAATGTCAGTAGATGTAATTGGATAAAAGTAAAATATATAAAATTTAATAGTATTAAGCTTAAAAACTTCTTTAGGAGAATTACATTCTAATGCACAGATTACTACAAACTACCAAAACTAACTTACGTGCCTGGAAAGCAAAATTTTTTTAAAGACTTTCCTTAACATTAATAGACATATTATTTTTACACATCAGCAAAATAATTAAGAAAAATCTTCACCTATTAAAATTTTGTAAAAAATTTGTGGCTCTTATACAGTATAAGAAATTTCTAGATAAAATTGTTCCCTTTACGACTCTTATACACAGTAAACAACTTTTATACAGAGGAAAACTTTTTTCATTGCGAAGCTTATTCTCTGTAAAAATTTTTATAGGAAATATTGTACACAATATTGTAACTCTTATACAGAATTATAACTCTTATACAGAATTATGAGTCTTATAAAAATATTAGAAAATATTAAAATATTTTACTAAAAACTTTCTATAGAAAATTCAGACTCTTATGCAGAATTAAAATTTTCTAAAAAATTTTGTGACTTTTATAAAGAGTTAAAGAAAATAAGCTTTAGAAACATTTGTCAACACTTGAATATAAATGATATTAAGGTCAGTAGATGTAATTGGATAAAAGTAAAATATATAAAATTTAATAGTATTTAGCTTAAAAATTTCTTTAGGAGAATTACATTCTAATGCAAAAATATTTACAAGCTTTAATTCTTGACCCAAAACTAACGTGTCTGAACAGCTAAATTTTTTTAAAGACTTTTCTTAATATTTATAGACATAATATTTTTACAAATCAGCAAAATAATTAAGAAAAATCTTCACCATAAAAAATTCTGTAAAGAAAATTGTGGCTCTTATACAGTATAAGAAATTACTAGATAAAATTGTTCCCTTTACGACTTTTATACACAGTAAACAATTTTTTAATATAGAGACTTTTATACAGCGCAAAACTTTTTTCATTGCGTGTTATTACTTGTAAAAAATTTTTATAGCAAATATTTTACACCAAATTGTGACTCTTATACAAAATTATGACTCTTATACAGAAGTATGACTCTTATAAAAATATTAGAAAATATTAAAATATTTCACTAAAAACTTTATATAGAAAATTCAGACTCTTATGCAAAATTAAAATTTTTTTATAGATATTTTGTGACTCTTATACAGAGTTAAAATTTTCAAAAATAAAAAAAATTGCGTCTCTTATACAGAGCAGTCATTAACTAACCTGCAACTCTTACACAGAGTAAACTTATTCTTAAGAAAATTGCTAATCTTATATAGAGGAAAACAGAAGAACTTTCTTGTGGCATCTATACTAAGGAAAACTTGTCTTAAAGACTCTCTATAAAGCTCAAAACTTTTAAAGCAATTTGACGTTTTATTTTTATAAAACAACAACAATTCTTTGCATGTTTTTTTTTCTTTGCCTTTTATCGTTTTCTTGATTTATAAAACATAAAATTTTATTTTATTACTTCTAACTGCTTTATACTCTAATTATTTTGCAAATTTAAATTTTTTGGTTATAAATTTAATTTATTGGTTTATTATTGATTAGAAATTAAAACAAAAGACTTAAAACACATGTCCAATTATGACGTATAATTTTTTGCTACCAGTTTAATTTAAGATTGGCAAAATTTTAAAACATGATTTGCTATCAAATAAATGATGAAATCAGTTATTGAAATTACAGAGAATTTCTGTGTTTTCTTTTTCAGCTTTTTCTCCACCCCACATTCTTCCTCAATGATGAATCAGGACAATCCGTATGCGGTAAGTTTTATAATAATTTTTTACTACAAAATGTAATGAGAAAAGTTGAGATTGTAAAAACAAAATATAAATTGCTACGACTACAAGGGATTAATTGAACTAAATGTGGAATTATAACATACAATATATATCTATTAAATATTTACCATCCATGCAAAAATCATAAATATTTAAAAATGCTTTCATTACTGTCAGCAGCTACAAAATCATTTAGACCAATTACTTTCAAAGAAAGTTTCAGAAATCTATAAACTAATTTAGCTTGAAATATTTATTTATGTGAAAGATTTTTATATGTGAAAATGTGATTACAGGAGAAATTTTAAAAGATCTCTAAATATTTATATTATTTTAAGAAAGCCCTAACTTTTTTCAGCTTGTACGATTTAATTTCATATTTATTACACTATTAATTTTTAAAACTATAAAAATATCAATACAAAAATAGTTGCGGAGTTGTTTAAAATAATAAAATAGCTTTATAGTTTATTTAGCATTTTCGCTTAAATATTAATTTTTATTTAAACATTGGAAATGTTATTTTATGTTCTGAAACTAATTTTTGCTACAAAATTTGCAAAATTGATGGCAGAGTAGAAATATTTAAAAATATGAAAATTTGTTTTTTTACATATTGATGAGAAACATAATGCTAATATTATATCAGCTTTAGTGTTAAGAGAGGTTGTTGTGACTAATTAACATGTTTTTATCGTTAAATAACGATTTTTTCAACAATTTAGATAACAGCTGCAATTAAGCTTAAATAAAAAAAAATATTTTAAATGGATTAAATAAAGAAGTGGAAAAATATTCTAGAAAAAAAGTAAACAGACAATTCAAATTAAATAAACATTTCTATAATTATTGTACACTGATGTTAGGCTTAACAAAACTATAACTTTAATATATTTTCTCTGTCAACATAGGATTTCCTGAATTTTATATAAATAAAGTGTACAAGAATTTTCCAAAATACAAAGGATTAGTTTTTTAGGTCTAACATCAGTCCTAGTAGTCCTAAAATCATTTTATTTAATAACAATTTTTTTAATTATTGAAATTAATAGGACAAACAAATTTTTTTCTTGTTATATATTTTTGGATTTTTTGGCATCACTTTAAATGTTGAAAATTTTCACTCTATTTAATTATTGTTATTAAATACCTGCCATTTCATTCTTTAAAAGTATCAAATTTAATTACTGAATATGTTATTTAAATTAAAAGACTTAAGAAACAAACTTTATATTATACAAGCAGGCGGCAAATTATTCTTGCAAAAAAAACCAACTCCAAAATAGATTTCATATATCTGTCTTTAAAGGTACAAAAAAGTGGCTACATACATCAAATTACATTAACTATTGGGACCCCCATATATTCCAATTCCAAACTTTATACTTGCTATAGCAAACTTAGAACTACAGCACCTTGTCAGTTCCAACCTGCTGTCTACAACTGTTTAACAGTTTGGCAATATACTCGTACATCAAATTACAGCAACTATAGGAGCACCCTTTATTTTCCAACTTCAAATTGTTTACTTGCAGCTGTAGTAGATTAGTTGTTAATCAGGTTCTTTATAAATTCAACCGTCTGTCTCTAATGGCTCAAATTACAACAACTATTGTAACACCCTTTAATTTATAATTTAAAATATTCATACTCCTTATTATACCAAACAGATTAGTAGATTTTCTTTTTAAATTATATGTGTTTTTATAAAACGATTCAAAAGATACAGCCATATGGGTCAAATTACATTAATTTTGGAAACACCCTTTAATTTGTAAATTTAATTTTTAAACTTGTCGTTATAGCGGGATTAGCAATGTAGATCCCTTGGAAGTTTTAGCCATCTGTCTACAACGGTTCAATAGTTTGGCCACATATAGGAAATTACATTAACTATTGGGACACCCTTTAGTTTTCAAATCCAGATTTTATACTTAGTGTTATAGCGAAGTTAGCAAGCCGTCTGCCTAAAACTATTCAAAAGTATAGCCATATGCAATAAATTAAATGAACTATTGGGTCACCCTTTAATTTATAACTTTGAATATTAATGCTTTTTACTTACTGTAACGGTCATAGCAGTCGACGTTCTGTATAATTTGCAAGCGTTTGTCTTCAACGAATAAAAATAGAGCCAATTACGTCACTTATGGGGATACCTTTTAATTTTTAGATTTATTTTTTAATAACGTTGTACCATTGGGAGCTATAGCGATATATAGTATTTCTTTTTATTTTAAAGTGCTGCCCTTTACGGTTTATAAAACAACGAAAAAAATTGTATTTTGTATGGGAACACGCTTTAATTTCTAAGATTATGAACTGTCCTTCAAAGGGTACCAATCTGTAACCAACACCTTTCAAAAAAAAAAAAAAAAAAAAAAAAAAAAATTCAAAATCGATTCAGAAATTACTGACTTATGGACGCACAAATATGAAAAAAACCCAACATTCAGTCGAATTGATATCCTCCTTCTTTTTTTTAAGTCGGTTCAAAATTTAATTGATTTTGTTTGAGTAAACATATTTCCCTTTAACTGTTTATCTTCCATTTTTACTTTTTATGTCTTACAAAATGTATTGGGATCCCTGAGCTACAACAGAATTTTATTCTCTGTATTATTTTTTATATTTAATTTTAATACTTGTTGTTGCAGTGGTAATACACTCATGTTTTAAACGATAGGACATACATAAAATTAAGTAAAATATACGTTTTTTATTGGATGACATTTTAAGCTTTTTTATTTTTTTATCTTTTATTAAGCAAAAATTTGGTGATACAAAATTTTAGCTGTCCAAAAGTTTAATTTAAAAAATTAGCCTACATTTACACCACTCACCATTTATTTGGGGTACCGTATGTTTTTTACTTTATTGTTTTCATAGCATTCGTTACAGCGCATATAGTACTTAGCACTCTATCTAAATCTTCTAAACTTTTGTATATTAACGGATTTAAAGTCTTAGCCATGCACATAAAACAATAAAGCGCCTATAGGGACACCCTTTAGTTCGTTATTTTCATGACTTCAGATCATTGAAAGCACATCCTCTAAGTGAATTTCTATGATCTGCCTGTCGTAGATCAATAAATGAACCTATAGACTTATTTGGGTCACCTTTAATTTTTAGTTTTTTTTATTAGATCCAGCAATATATTTTTTTGCGCAACCGCAATTATCAGCATATAACAGTCTTAGAAAAAAGCCATATACATCGAAAGAATGGGCACACATTTTGATTTAAAATTATTAAATTTATTCTTGTAGAGATTATACTCCATTTTACCCTATAAAAATTCTAAGTGTTTATTTTTAGCTATTTAAAGTATAAATATATATACGTATTAGTAATCAGTCCATCGGGACACCCTCTAATTTTTATCAATTTATATTTTATCATTTATTTGTGATGCGATCTTAGTAGAACATTTTATGTATAAATTTAAGATATGTAGCGATTAGGGATACAGAAATATTTTAGGGTACGGAATCCTAAAAATCAGAAAATTCTTTCACTATTTGTCAGTAGAACACAATAACTTTTTACGTCAAATTATGATTTTTTGTTTGTTTAAATAATTACTTAAGGTTGAGGTCATGCTTTGCTTAAAGTCAAAAAATTAATTAAAATATATATTGAAAGGGTGCACAGTTTAGAATTATAAAAATGATGGCTTTTTAAAGGAATTTACACTATGACATTTTTTATGAAACTAGCATGACATTTTTGTTTGGCAAGAGAGGTAAGCAATATGGCAGGGATTTAATTATGAAGAGATGTTATTGTTGCTTATGTTTTATTTAAAATAACGCATATCGCTGTAACTTAAAAAAATGAGAATTAAAAAAAAATGTATCAGAAAATGGCATAGTGTAAATCTGGACTATGGAAAAAAATTTCCAGCTGATAATTGTAAATAAAAAAAAAGTTTTATATATTTAATTTCTTTAGAAAATTAAAACCTTTAATATTTGAATTTTTAAATATTTTCAGAAATTTTATTTGTTTTATAAATTAATTTCTTATTTTTTTTTTATAAATTTTGTTACAAAATATTTGAAATTTATTTACTAAGTTAATTGTTATTCATAAACATTAAAATTCAGTTAAAAGCTATTAATTATAAGTTGTTAGTTTTCTTATGAAAATGTTTTTTTTTTCTTTAGAGCAAAAAAAAAAAATATTTATACACGCAAAACAGAAGACTCAAGCTGCAAACCTGTTTTCAGCAAATAGCACAAAAACATATTTTTTTTTTTTGTAATTTAATGTCTTAATTTTAAAAGTTTCGTTGTACAATTTAGATTGCATATTAAAACAATATATTTAGCAATAATTGTTTAGACAAATTGTGCAACAAACCCAATAATTATACACTGAATATCATTTGGATGCAGTGGTTTTCTAGCTAACTATCTTCCCTTCTCCTCTCTCTCTCTCTCACTCTTTCTTTCTCCTTCTTTGTAACGCTGTCTATTTTTAATATTATGATGTTATGATGAATATTTATATTTTGGATGCCACCAATTACAAAGCACTTCCCAGCTAATGTTAGTACATCTATCAAAACTTAACTAACAGATTAAAACAATTTAGAGAAGGCGAATAACAAAAACCAGCAGACATAGAGAAAGGCCTCTTACAGAGCTTTAAATTGAAAGAAATATTGCAATTTATAGGAAGTATGCCCCAGCATCAACGATTGTTCGTTAAATAGCCTAAAAGAATAGAAATTTAAACTCACACTTAAAAGCTAAAGAGTTACACAGCATCTGCTAATTTCAGTACTGTTATATGTGGCTTGACTTCCCTTTAAGTTTTGTAGGCTTTTTTTGTGTGCTAATTGCTTTAGTGTTAAAGTTTAAGCTTAACTAACACAACGATAATGTAATATTACAAAGAGAGATGTATTCTTTTATATAATTCTTTTTTTTTTTCTTTTTTGAAAAATATGTCCTGCTATAAAACATGACTTTAAATTGTTGCTTTGATGAGTCTATTTGAATTTGGTGGTTTGGTTTTTAATGCTTGCGTATTATTGTTTGGCATTATTTTTTCTTTAATTTTTATTTGTTGCTGTATGCCAGACTGACATTTGGAAAACTAATGATGATGACGCCGTTCCATCCACAAAAAAAAGAAAAAAATTAAACAAAAATACTTTAGCTTCAAGTAATATTTGGAATGAGTTTGATGTTTGTATGCTGATTTATACCAAGCTTAAGAGAAGAAAATAAAGTGTATTGTAAACTTGCACGCATTTGCACTATTTATAATCGCTAACGAACAAATACAAATACAATAACAAACCAGTGTAATGTCAGGCACGTTTATTATCATCTAAATTTTTATTTTTGTTTCTTATTTTTTGTTAAAGTTTTTGTTTTTTTTTTACTCTTTTTCTACAAATCAATCTTACGGAAAAGTAGTTTTTGTTGGGCAAAAAAACCTCCTGTAAAATAGTTGGCTCTATTTGGCAAGTGGCAAAAGATCAATGTTTAAGACAGTTAGTCATTGTAGACAAATATGTATTGCCTTACAAGTCTATCTAAGATTTGACTGTGCTACGAGGATGGTTCTAGAATTAAATTACAAGCTTTGTTCTCCACCTTTTCAATAGTCAGTGTTTCAGTCTACGCAAGTAAAGATTCCTGCACCTTTTTTGCTAAATCGTGTATTTTAAGCACAAATGTCATTTAAAATAATATAAAAAGCTTACGAGGGCTGCTATATATATTTCTGGCCTGGCAACACTAAATACTGCCAAGTGCAATCTGACATTTCCATTGGAAAGTTTGTCATTTTTAAGCATAATCGTACTCAAAACGTTTTGACGTACGACCATTATTTGTGTTGTTTACAGTGACTTGAAAAAATTAATATAGAAAAAAATGGAATTAACTCGTGAACATTTTCGTGCCATCATTTTTCACAACTTTCGACGTGGATTATCACGACAAGAGTGCATTGATGAACTTAAATCTTTGTATGGCGATGAAGCACCATCCTATAGCACTGTAAAAAATTGGTATAATGAATTTAATTGTGGCCGAAGCTCGCTCAACGACGAATTCCGTGAAGGTCGTCCAAAAACGGCTGTTGTGCCAGAGAACATTGATGCCGTGCGTGAGCTCATAATGCAAGATCGACATGCGACATACCGAGAGATAGAGACATCCTTGGACATTTCTTCCACCAGCATACATTCGATACTGCATGAACACCTGGCCGTAAAAAAGGTTTGTTCTCGTTGGATCCCGCTCAATTTGAAAGTCGCTCAAAAAAAGGCTCGTGTCGATTGGTGCAAAGAAATGTTGCAAAAATACGATTGCGGTGCTTCAAAAGACGTTTATAAGATCGTCACAGGTGACGAGTCATGGATCTATGCGTATGAGCCCGAAACGAAACAACAATCGACCGTGTGGGTCTTCAAAGACGAGCAAAATTCGGCGAAAGTTGTTCGTGGAAGAAGCACTTCGAAGCAAATGGTCGCCTGTTTCTTCGGCAAAACTGGTCATGTGGCGACTTTGCGCTTGAGCAACGTAGGACGGTCACTTCTGAGTGGTACACTACAATTTCTTTGCCTGAAGTCATCGGAGAAATTCGAAATACCAACAAGAGAAGACGAATCATTGTTCACCATGACAATGCGAGCTCTCACACATCGGCTCAGACCAGAGCGTTTTTGACCGGCCAAAACGTTGAATTAATGGGTCATCCGCCGTACAGCCCTGACTTGGCACCTAATGACTTCTTCTTGTTTCCGCACATCAAGAAAAAATGCGTGGTCAACGATTTTCGTCGCCAGAAGAAGCTGTTGAAGTGTTCAAAAACCATGTTTTAGAGGTATCTCAATCGGAGTGGAAAAAGTGCTTCGACAACTGGTTTGAGCGCATGCAAAAGTGTATAAATCATGCTGGAGAATATTTTGAAAAACAATAAAACCATTTTTAATTATAAATATTCGCATATTCACTATTAGGCCAGAAATATATAGAGCAGCCCTCGTAATTAAAAAAAAAATATTTATAGATCAATACATGGCCTTAGAATTGAAAAGTTATTTCAGACATCATTCTAAACATAAAGCATTGACAAACTATTTCTATTATTTTGGTAATATGCCACGAATAACATGAATATTATTGGCCTCTACGACAAAAATTGTTAATGGTTTATCAGCGTAAATCAGTGACTTCACGCGGCGCTTAAAAAATATCACAATCTTGGAAGCCAACTGATAGGTCCATTTCTCGAAATCAAGCTGTAGCCAAATTATGATTTTAAAAAATTGATGGATATGGTCGCCGTATATTCTTGTGGCTTAAAATTGAATACCAGAAAGTCTTATATTGGAAGTGGAAGCTGTTCTGAAAAGAGATTTTGATTCGTGCAACAAACAACGAATCGATAAATTTGTATCTTCTTCCACACTTTATTCTACTGCGACATTATTCTCTTAAAAACGAAAAATTCTTCAAAATGTTAAGATTATTGAATCATTATAGAGTTTGTTCTATGGAATCTATCTACACTTCGACGGCTAGCTTCCCATGTTGGACGATTATGTGCGCCATAACAAACATAAAACAACGCGTTAAGCTGTTTATAAACGTAATCCAATTAGAAATATTTTGCAGAAGTTAGAGTCCATAACCATTTTTTTTCAAATTCATATGCTTAAAGGGGCTCTTTTTGCAAAAAAAAAAAATGGTCCTTGTTTCCAAAAAGTATTTTAACTTTTATCAAAAGAACATTTTGTAAGGTACTTTCTATTAAAAGTACATTTTTCTTAAAAATGTAATCCCTGTAGTTAAGAAATCTACATTATGTTACTTTTTTGTTTTTTAAAGATGAATGAGGAAATTTCCATTCGTATAGGTCCTTTTTTCAAGGTACTTTTTTAATAACTGCATATCAAATAATAATTTTTTAAATCTTTCTTTTGCTGATTAATATTTTTTTGAGTGATCTTTTTTTTAAGTAGTTTACCAAAAAAAAAAAAAAATTTAAGATACTTTTACAAAAAAGGTACTTTTTCACAAAAGGTACTTTTTCAAAAAAGGTACTTTTTCAAAATTCCATTTTTTAAACAGGATATTTTTTCACAAAAGGTAATTTTGTTCAAAAAAGTACTTTTTTATGAAAAGGTACTTTTTCAAAAAGTACTTTTTACAAAAAGATGTTTGATAACTTTGATTTTTAAAACAAAAAAAAAAGTTATCTTAGCTGTTTGTAGCTTATTTTTTTTTAAAGCAAAAAAGACGGACTTATGCAAAAGACTCTATTTTGAAAACAAGTTTCTAAAATAATTTTTTTAGTACTTAATTAAATTTAATTATAATTAAAATTTTTTTTTACTGGTGCAACTTCAAAACTAATTGTTTGACTATTTCTAAAAGGAACCTTTTTTTGATACCTTTTTAAAAAATAAATAAAAAATAATTTTTTTTTAAATACTCCTCTTATGTCACTGGTTTAAAGGTATAATAACTTTTATAAGATCGCTTCAGTTGTGTACTATTTTAGTCTTATGGCAATAATGTACGCTTTTTTTTTGTTTTCGGATTCCAATTTGCCTTTTAAATATTCCGAGTTGTTTTAGATCTCCCATCGTAGTACAGTGTCTTTATATTTTTTCAGACATGTTACGAATAGCAAGTTTATTTTTTTTAAATATTTTCCAAGCCCAAAAAATCTGATCTTTTTTTTTCTAATAAATTTCTTTAACAAAAATGATGTATTTGTTTGCATCTCCTACTTTAGTTTAAAAA
Source organism: Gymnosoma rotundatum (assembly GCA_916610165.2). Lineage (NCBI taxonomy): Eukaryota > Metazoa > Arthropoda > Insecta > Diptera > Tachinidae > Gymnosoma > Gymnosoma rotundatum. The sequence goes on from OU744338.1 coordinate 128,869,914, forward strand.
TTCTCGTATCCAATGTAAACTCATATATTCAATTTTTCTTTTCCTTTCCTTAATACTCTTAGCAGCTTAACAAGATTAAGCTGTTAGCGTTATGTGAATGAATAATCACTGTAAAGTTGTTACACGTTTCCTTACTTAACAACTTCATTTGTTCAGTGATTTACTTTTGAGTTTTATACAGTTCAAGCGAAAGCATTTAAAGTTTTGTAACTTGTTCATCACAAAGATCAACGTCGTCATCATTCTGGTCGTCATCAGTATAATTTAACAACCAGCAGTCATATATAAAAAATATATTGTTGCTTTTAAATCATATATGCTTCTTGAAAACGTTTCTGTAAAGGATTTAGTATTACTAAAGCAAAACAAATACCAACAATGAGAAAAACCTTAAGGCTTTTACGTTCAGGTTTATTTCCTTAACAAACGGTTTTGTAGCATTTCACTTTTTGGGAATTTATTTGTTTGTTCATTACAGCATTCGAATTGTGATCATTTACTTTTCTTTCGTTTAATGGTTCCTGGATTCCAAATGATTTAGTTTTTCTCCACAATATTGTGATCTTTGTTTAGTGGGCTGGTCTTAAAGTCATTTATATTCTTGCCTGCAAAAAAAAAAAAACAAAAAAAATCTAAGAGCATGCTCAGCCAAGTCAGCAGGCGTAGAAATGGGCAGTTTTAAGAAATTTGTCAATATGTTTTGAAGTTACATGTTATAAATGGATCACAATTTGGCAAGGGATTTGCCTTAAGTTCAAATATCTATAATTAAAACATAAAACAACATTCTCTATATTAATTAAAAGTTCAATTATGTGGGAAACCACTTACAAGTGGTACTAACGAAGCTAAAATGATGTTTTCTCCTTAAGGGGTCTTTTAGAGGTACCTTGTTTAAGTTAATTTTTGTACTTTTTGCACATACTCGTACAATTTTTAAACTTATTAAAATTGAATTTTTTTGTATAGACTTGTAAAAGATTCAGGTTTCAAGTTTTTTTCAATAATTAGATGAATTTTCTGGAAAATGTTTGAAAAAACATAGTGGTACTAAAAAAATTAAATAAAAAGAAAATTGTAAAACATATTTTTATTGGTATTTTTTATATGCCACTAATTTTAAAGATTTATTTTAAAACATAATTTTTTAAAAGGTATAAGAAAGTACTCTTTTCTAGGTTTATAAAAAGTATTAAAAAATTATAAATTTTGAAAAAAGTAATTTTTTAATAACCTTTAAAAAGGTATTTTCTACTGACACTTTTCGTAAAAATTCTGTTGAAATTTTTAATAAAGTACTTTTTTTAAGGTTTAAAAAAAGTATTGAAAAAATTATAAATTTTGAAAAAAGTAGTTTTTTAATAGTCTTTTATAAAAATGATATTTTCTACTGACACTTTTCTGAACGATTTTTCTCGAATTTTTTGAAAAAAGTACTTTTTTGAAGATTCCTTTTTTTTTTGCATTTTTTTATTTTAGTTTTCAGCTTTCATAATGCAAAATAGCTTTTTAAAAATTAAATTTTTGTAAAAATTTTTGTAATTGGTTTTCTTTCAAGTGCCCTTATAAGATATTATTTTTAGTGAGACTTTTTTTATTAACATTACTTTTAATTTTAATTTACTTAATCCGAGCTTGATTCCTTCAAATATAAATATTTCATGATATTCTTATGAAATATTTCATGATATTCTCATGAAATATTTTTTATTTAAAACTACAAATTTAATGTAGATTAGTTGGTCTTTTTAAAAATGTAATTTTTTAATACGTGTCTTTGTTGATTTTTTCGAAGTTAATTTGTAAAATGTACCTCAAATTTTTTTAAATACTCTTTTAATTTTATTTTTAATTTGTATAAATTTTAGATATTTTTTTAAATTTTTATTTATTTATTTTTTTTATTTATAAAAGGTACTTAAAAGGTATATTTCTTAAAGGTACTTTTGGGTGGTACTTTTTTAAAAAAGTTACTTTTTTATTACTATTTTACCATTATGTTAAACTATTTTTACATAAAACTTTTTTAGAAGGTACTTTTTTAAATACTTTTCAAAATACAGTTTTGCAAAAATTTTAAATATTTTTCTGATTTTTTTTTTAATTTTTTTCAAGGTTCATTTATAAAAGGTACTTAAAAAGTACATTTTTTAAAGGTACTTTTGGGGGTACTTTTTTAAAAAGTTTGTTTTTTATTACTATTTTACCATTATGTTAAACTATTTTTATATAAAACTTTTTTAGAAGGTACTTTTTTAAATAATTTAAAAAAAATTAGTTTTGCAGAAATTTTAGATATTTTTCTGATTTTTTTTTTTAATTTTTTTTTAAGGTTCATTTATTAAAGGTACTTAAAAAGTAAATTTTAAGGTACTTTTGGGGTGGTACTTTTTTAAAAAAGTTTATTTTGTATTACTATTTTACCATTATGTTAAAATAATTTTTTAAAAAAGTTTTTTAGAAGGTACTTTTTTAAATATTTTAATAAATATAGTTTTGCAGAAATTTTAGATATGTTTCTGATTTTTTTTTTAATTTTTTCAAGGTTCATTTATAAAAGGTACTTAAAAGGTACATTTTTAAAAGTACTTTTGGGGTGGTACTCTTTTAAAAAAGTTTATTTTGTATTATTATTTTACCATTATGTTAAAATAATTTTTTTAAAAAGTTTTTTAGAAGGTACTTTTTTAAATACTTTTAAAAATACAGTTTTGCTGAAAAGTCTGTACATTTTTCAAACGTATTTTTGGCGTGCTCTTGGTATTGAATAAGAAGTGCTAATGTAAGTGTTACTTGTTCTTTTTTAAGTGTTTTTGCCTTTAAAAATAACTTCGCCGAATAATATTGACTTGTCTATACACCTTTTTAAGGAATAAGTTCCTTTTGCCTTATTTTTTTAATATATTACTTTAAATATAACTTTAAACAAATATTTTTTAAAGATAATTTAAAAAAGAATTTAAAAAATTATTGAAAACTTCCTTTTTTAAAAGTTTTCTTTATGAGAATCTTACCCAGAATGTTGCAGTTTACAAATAAATTCGTTTTATATAAAAAAAAATTTTTTAAGAGAATCTTTGGCTAAAAAATTTTTTAATAATATTTCTAAAAAGTAATTCTGCAAAAAAATTTACTGAAAATATATATTTTTTTATATTCCTCCTTAACAGGGGGTCCCAAATAGTTCTGGCATCAAAAATCTTATTGAGTTTAGGTAACAAAGTTCATTGAAGTTTTAAGTGCATTTCTTAATCGATAATAAAATATTTTATGTTCTTTATTAGTTAAAGCAATTATAGTTCCGCCCTCTATTTTTATTTCCATATACATTTTTTTGTCTTGTTCTTTTGTATACTCAGTTTCATTCATAATGTTTTTTTTTTTTTTTTTTTTTTTTGTTATTTTTCTATCTTCATTTATTCCTTACGTAACAAAGACATAATCATCAACCAAAACAATTACCTCCTACACTTTTATACAAATAAGCAACTTAATTTTAAGTACATAATGATATTCTAATGTAATTATAGCAGAACATTAAAACACAAAACAAATTATACATTAAAAAATTTTAAAGAAAAAAAATTTACCTTTGAATTCACCCAACAAAACAAAAAAAACAAAAAAAACAAAAAAAAAATAAATAAATAAAAAATATTAGAGAATACATGTTCATTAAAACTTACTACACGAAATGTTAACAATAGAAAAACAATTTGAACAAATTTTGTAGAAGAAAAAATTTAAATGAAAAAAAAAGAAATAAAAGAAGTTGCTTCAACTTAACTTTAACCTTGACAAAAATCTTATACTTGAGTGATTTAATAGTTCAACTACCAATAATGCAATGAATAAACAAAAAAACAACATACAAAATAAATAATATAACAATTGTTTAAAAAATAAAGAATACACAGAAATGTAGCAGAGTATTTAAGGTTCTTAGTAGGGGGAGTTTCATATCAGAGTGCATATTTAATAAATTTTATTTTTCTTTTGTGTATGAAATCTTTTTTTGGGGAAATAATTGAAATTTTTAAGGAGAAGTTTAACAAGAGTATCATGCTTCTTAATAATTGTTAAAGAGAAACAAAAATTTAATTTAAAAGCAGCTGCCTTAAAAACAGCTAATTCAATCTCAAATTTGAAAAAGCTAAAAAAACAAATTTTATGAAATATTTACAAAATATTTTTTCTCTAATAACTTTTAATAAATTTGTTTAGTAGCAATTAAAACCAATATAACGATTCTATTTCTTATTGTTAAAAACTATATATAAAGTTACCCAACAAACAAATTTGTTGTAATTTGTTTTTATATTAGAGTCTCTGTTATGTGACTGTTAAATTAAAAGAACGCGTGATTTATGCTGTTCCTTTTTCCAAAAATACCATTTTTTATAGTTTTTCAAAGGCGAATTAAATATATATTTGCTTAAACAACTCATATTAACATTAACTTTTTCCCAACTTTCCTTAAAAGACATTAAAGAAAATGATAAAAACGCTAAGTGGACAGCACTGGTTAAATAAGCTCTTTAGAAGTGTGTGTTTAATAGAGAGAGAAAATTTTACGGATTTCTCTAAATATTAATCCTGAACTGTGCTCCAGGATACTCATCAACTTGCCTGGCAGTTGTTACAACCTGCCAGTTTTGTGGCTGGAGACCAATAAATTTTTTTTTTTTTTTGTTCGTGTCGCTGTATTTTTGTAAATTCAAAAACATTTTTTAAGTTAAAAATCAAAAAAATTTATCTTTAAGAAATTTTCTACAAAGAGGACCCTCTTTATTCAAAATCCAACCACAAAACTCCCCCTATAAAAATGCAACAGCAACAAAGATTTTCTAAATAAACAAAAAACATACAGAAAACCTCAACAATAGATCATCAAACAAACCAAAAAAAAAAAAAAAATTTTATAACGTTAAGAAAATGATTTTTTAAACAGAGCATAAATCCCTACTCAGAAAATTTAAGCGGAATGAAAAAATACAATGACTTTAATTTAAATAACCGCAAAAAAGAAACATCAAGTAATTCATAAAAATGATCTAAAATACTTTGAAACACAAATGCAAAATTAAAAGCACACACAGGCAACAATTTTTAGCCAAATGAAAGTATAAGTACAGAAGATTGCAAATTATACACTTAATGTGGGTGGTTGATAATTAAAGTAATTATTTTGTGGTTTCAAAATATTTAATGCTTTAATCTGTTTAAATAAAATATAAAAAAAGAAAAATCGCTTTATGATCGTAACAAATTATTTTCAAATTAACACATTTTATTACAAAAAATAATATTTTAAATGAACGTCTTTACAGCCAATTTTTTTTTTTTTTTTATTTTATATTACCTCCTAAAATTTTTAGTTTTTTGGGTTGTTACATATTTACTCTTATTTCGCATTATAACGCTTTCAATTTCATTTCAAGTTTAAATTATTTATTTCCACTTGCTTGGCTTTGAAAAAAGTTTTGAACAGCACAAATTTAGTTTTACAGAAGTTACCTTTCTTTAAATAGCCGTAACAAATTATTGTTATACTTATTTTAAAAAACTTATTATTTTTACTTTTTAAAGTTTGTTTAATTTTGTTGTGTTGTTTTTCGTTTCCATATATTTTCATGCTTTAATAAGGCTGGGTTTCATTTAGTCTCTATTTTCAAGGTTAAGGTTGAATAAAAAGAAAATTATTTAATAATTAATTTGTTATGATTTATAAAATTGTATCAGAAGCAGCATTTTTTATTATTTTTATTTTTTTTAATGAATATTATGTGGGCTGGCAAGTATGTGTTCTAAGTCTTTTAATTTGTATTACAATAAAGACTAAGACTGAGTGAGCAACAACTCAACTTAGCTGAAAATGAATTTTGTATCTATTCTTTTAGAACTGGGACGGCTTTATCATTTTTATACCCTTCACCACAGGAGGAAATGGGATATATCTAAGTTTATCGTTCCATGTGTTATTTCTACAATATCCATTTCCGACCCCATAAAGTATATATATTCTGAGTTCTTGTTCGTGTTGAAATCAATTTTGCCAAGGCACTAGATGAGTTAGAGAAAAATTTAAATATCCTAATCGATCGTATATAGTTTCGAAAATTTTGCTATTGAAAATCAGCAAAATCAGTCCATGTCCTTTGAGGCAGTGGGCAAAACATCACACCTGTCATTAATTTTTTCATATGATTTGCAATAAATCTGGTTTAGTGAAGTAATTCCAATAAAAAAAAAAAAAAAAAACAAAAAAAAACAAATGTATGGGGCGAAAGAGAATTAAAAATAAAAAAACATTGGCGCTCGCTCATAATCTTTTGACAGAAAAGTATGATTAAGCGCCATATTTTTTTATATATCAATATGTGTATCATTTAAAAGCTATTGAAGGGAATTTTTAGATAATAAAAAATTTTTTTAAATTGCTTAACCCATTAAGAGCTCATTGTTCTTTACTTTACTTAACTAGATTTACATATAAAGTGAAGGGCATAGCCGCCTGTAGCGTCCTAACTTATTTTATTGTAGTATTTTCCAATATTTGTAAAACATTTAAGTTTATGCGCGTCTTATGAATTTTATGGAAGCCATTGGGACATGAAATACTATTACAATGCTCTCTTCCATTATAATTATTGTTTTATTGTTTTGTTTTTTATTGTTTTATTTATTATTACATTCTTAAATAGCACAACAAGATTAATACATCTTATAAGTGACAATGCTAGTGATCAAAATAAAGATACAATTTTTAGTCAGTAATAAATAAAATATAATTAAATAGACTTAAAACTTGTGAGAAAAAGTTTCAAAAATAACATAAAACTATATAAAACCATCAGTATGAATATATTTAGTGAAAACAAAAAAAAAACAAATTTAAGAAATTGACATTAGTAACTTAGCTAACTCCTTTTTAAATAAAGTTGCGTTGTCTATTTTCTGTATATTATTTTGTAAGGAGTTCCAAAGACTGGTTGTGTTAATCAGAAACTGTCTTTGAGATAATAAACTTTTGTATTTCTGTTGAATGATGTTTCTACCACGTTGAGACCTAGCAAAAATAATACGTTCATATAAATAAAGCGATTGTTGTGATATTATGATTTTGTGCAGAAAGGTGAGACATCTGTATTTTAGAAGATTCTCAAATGTCATTTTAAAAATTATGTTTAAATGATCACGTCGACCCTCTGGAATATGTAACGTGCAACATTATTGTATACAACTTTAAGCTTACGTAGGTCTATACAGTCACAATTATCGTAGATTTCGCACCCATATAAAAGTGTTGGGATCAAATATGATTTTGCCAGAAGCATACGTATGGCAAATGGCGTTGAGTCTTTTATTACCCACAAAGTACGGAGCTTGCCATAAACACTTCCAACGACAGCATTTATATGATCTGTCCAGGTGAGTCTATCATTAAAAATGATGCCTAAATTAGTCGCCGAAATTACACGCTCAATTGCATTATCAATTAATTTTATTTGGATATTGCCCAGCTGTTAATTTTGTTCAAATCGGTATTTATACTATTTACACATAGGGTAATATTCTCAATGTAGCACGCAGAAAAAAAACATGGTTGTTATATGGGCACAATAACCATATTATGTTCTTTGTAACAATCTATAATTGCGGAGAACAAATTATAGTTGTTTACACCAAAACTTTTGTCACGATAAACATTTTTTATTAACTTTTAACGATTATATTGTTACTGTGCACAAAAAATGCAACATGGTTGGTTTTAGCTTAAAAAAATTTCAACCACAACCAAGGTTTTATAACTTTTCAAAAATAATATAAAATATTTAACCATAATATATTATTATTAATCAAAGTATGGTTAAAAGTAAAAGAATAATGTTTGCGCTAAAAAATATTTTGTTCCAATTCTTGACAGTTTAGTAATTTTTCTGGTAGCAAAAATTTGAAATTGTTTTTTATTGTTAAAGAAATTGAAAAAAATAAAAATTTATGTACAAAATAAATAATTAAAAATAAAATGCAAAATATGAAAACAAATAAAAAGGGAACCAAAATATTTAAAAAAAAGTTGAAGTAAATATATATGTATTGTAAGCATATACATTTATATTTTTGTGTTTGAAGCATAATTGTGAAATCATTTATTTGTTATTTTAAGCAAATAATTGATTTTTTTATGAATTTATGTTTTTAAATAATTTGTATGACAAATCGTTAATAAATAAAACAATTATCAGTTTTTTATGTCAGGAAAAATTTGCACTTACGAGACTATATTATAATTCAATTATATAACATGACATTTTCAGCCATATTATTATATTTTAGTTTAATAATTTAATGTTTATATTTGAACATAATTATGTTTATACTTTAGACAACAATATGGTTGCAAATGTAACAATACTATATTTTGTTAGCAACCATATTATGTTGCTCTTAGATTATGGTTACCTCAACCATATTTTTTCTTTGCGTGTACATATGCATTTTACTACTAATATCAATATCAGGTAGGTCATTGATGTAAAGACAAAACAGAAGGGGCCCGAGTATGGAGCCTTGCGGAATACCTCTATCTACGTTAATGGGATCGGACATATGGTTATTAATCTTTACTATTTGAGATCGGTTTTCTAGGTAGGAGGATATAAGATTGCATGCCGTTCGAGAAAAATAAAAGAGTTTCTGAAGTTTTTTCACCAAAATTGCTTGATTAACTGTATCAAATGCCTTACCATGATCCAAAAGAACCAAAAATGTCTAGTTTTGACCTGAGGTCTTCGATTACATCTGCTAGAGCTGTTGTACAACTTCTGCCGCTCCTGAAACCTGATTGTTTGTTAGAAAGCAAATTCTTACTACACAGATATTCGTTTACTTGTTTGCAAATAAAATTTTCAAATACTTTAGAGAAAAACGGTAGGATAGATATCGGGCGAAATTCAGCATTGCCTTTGGGGATAGGATTTATGAAAATAGTTCTTGAAAAAGCGGCCGATTTTAAAACAGACACACGAGCAAAGGATTAATGAATATAAAATAAAACTTATATTATGCACTTTGTTTAAATTGCAATATTCTCTTTAAAGCGGCTGCTCGAATCTAGGTGATAAGCACGTTGACTACAAATCTGGTTGCCCGGTATGTCTACTTGTAATGGTTTAAAATATATTCGAACTAAGTCACCTACTTTAACTTTTAGTTTTATGTTTTACACTTCCATTTATATCACATATAGAAATACACATTCTGTGTAAATTTAAGTAGTCTGTCTATAACGGCTTAAAAAATACTTTAAATAAAATTATCGAAATTATATAAAAACATCTTTAAGGTACAATTATGCAAACGTCTACTTAAGCTAACCTAACGGCCGTTTGTTTTTAAATATACTAAAACAATGCAAACGCTTACCGAAATTAACTGTCACGTTTCCGGAACGCTTCAACCTGTATAAAATAGGTTTTGACGGCACTGTTACGTGACATTCGTAAGACAGTGCTGGTATTCTATGTGTTAAGTACCATTGCGGCACATTTGCCCGTTTTAGGTACTTTTGAAGTAATTGATAATAATTGTATCATTCATCAGTTTTTATCATTTTGCTTCATAAAAGTATAATAAATAAATAGTTATATTAAATACATAATAATATTTTTTAAAATATATAATTAAATTAGTCAATACATTGCACATATTGCAATGTAAAATATCTTTCAAAGCTGATTTAGTACTTTTTTCAAATTTACATGTACGAAACAGTGCCCACAACTATGCCACAAATCTCAACACTGTTCTGAACAGCTGCAGCAAATTGAAATTGTGTTAGGTTTTGTAATTTAATATTTTAGCTTTTATAGTTTTTTTTTGCAAAACAATTGTTCTTATTTCTTTTCGGGTTTTTGAAATTAAAATTACAAACAAAATTATATTCACACACGAACAAATTGTGCTACACAATGTTTTATTTTTGTTTATTTTATTGACATGCGTCACTTTTGTAAAGTTTCTATAAGTACATAAACGACCGTACGTTAAAATACGTTAAGTTTTTCTTACATCAACGTTCGCATAACGAGGCCTTTAGAAATGACAAAACTCACCGAGAACAGAAAAGGAAATCCAAACTATTTAAGTTATAAAGAAATATAAAATGGTACAGAAGAAGTTCGAAAATATAATTAAAAACATATTCTTGTTAAAACATCAAGGCTAAAACAATTAAATTCACAGAGGACTTTTCATACTGTTAAAATTAGAAGTCATATTAATTAAAAATCGCCTAAACTGTAAAAAAAATCTTCATACAAAAACTCTGCAAAATTTATAAAAATAACAAAACAATATCATATTTGAAGCACGCGGAAGTTAAAATCAGATAAAATACCTAAAATTCGTCAAAATTGCAGTAAGAACAAAAAATAAAGAAAAACGCCAGTACGTTACTCAAATAATTTTGTGGAGGGTGCCGTAGTTCCTTGCTGAGAGGAAATCTGTGTCAAGTATTATTATTTCAAAAGAAGCAAATAATAGCCAAGGATTTAAGGAACTGGTTTTGTAGAAAACAAAGCATATTTTAGGAGGAAAAAAATGGCTTTAAACATAAGAAAGGAAAATCGGTGAAATAACCAATATTGAAAAAAAAAATAATTAAATGGGTAAGAAAATTTAATAAAATTAACCCAAAAAATTTTAGTTACGCTTTACGCTTAACAATCCAGGAGCATAAAGAAATTAATATAGTTTTAAATTAAAATTTAAAGAAAAAGATTACTCATCAGATTCCAGAAAGCCAGTATACATCAAATGAATGACAAACTTATTAAGTCTATTATTTATCGATGAATGAAATAATAGACAAACTGCAGGCTTTCCGTAATACACGATTTATAAACAAATTTTGTAAAATTTTTAATTTTCTATATCCAATTCATGAGACCCTGTTATCATGTTAAAGATAACAGGGACTTGCTTTTTTAAAATATTTATGTAGACACAGTTGCACTTTATGTTTTTTTAAATATTCCCCGGGACTTATTTATTTATGTGGAATTATGTATAATTTCCATGCGATAGTTATTATTACGTATTTGCAGTAAAACTTTATGTTTATAAAAATATTGTTATTAGTTAAAAGTTCTTATGTCTGTTTTAAATTCATATAATTTTATGACAACTAATAAAAATAAAATTACTGTTTACAATCATATAACTGAATAATATGATACTAACGTGTTTAAATTTTTAGTTGAAGCATTTGTTTTCTATTTACCTAAACGATTTCTTTCTCAATCACATATTCATTCTACCGCAAAACTATACAATCATCATGGCAACAGTGTCTAAATCTGGCCACACAATTTAAACTAATCAACCATATAATTTTGTTTCAAAATAATCATGACAATGTAATTTAAATTTAGTTTTAATAACAAAAACTGATTTTAAGAAAATAAAATTATAAATCTTATGAAACAAAAAAATCAAATGAAGTGAATAATTTCTCAATAATTACAAAAAAAAAATCACACAATTTTATTAAAAAAAAATTAATTTTAATTGTTTTTAGTCAAAAGCAAATGATTTTATTTATTAATAAAAATAAAAATGAATTTGTAATTTATTGACCTTAATCAAGTATGTGTCTTAAGTCTTTTGTGTTTACAGTTAATTGAGAAATATTAAATATTTTTTTCTATATTCTGTATTTTCTAATTTTAGAATTTTTGTTTAAGAAAAAAAAAATATTTTTTATGGCATAAAAATAATAAAATAAATAAAATTTGTTCAACAGATCTTTTTAGCTACATTATTGCTATATGAGATTCAGCGGTACCACCAAGTCTGAATTAGTTGTTTGAAAAAACTGATCACACATATAGAACTTGGTCCTAAATGTTTCTGAAATTCTGGATGATTTCATGCCGCTGTATTAATTAGCTTTTTAATAGCCTGGAAAACAAGTGGTCAGTGGAAAACTGTTGCTAACGACATAAGGCTTTGGTACTCTGAATAAACAATATCTTGTTATTTCTAAAGACTTTTGCAGAATGCCGTTAAGCGTCGACATTCCTTTTGAAAGCTGCGTTTGTTTCTCTGAATACAGAACTAGCTTTTAAGATAGAAATTTAAAGAATGTTTAATTGATTAATTATTTAATCAATTTTAATAAAAGGTTTAATTGATTTAATTATTTATTTAATTAAAATTCAATCAATTATTTAATTCATTTAAGTAAATTAATAATTCAATTAACTAAAGAAAATTTAATTTTTTAAAATTTGTAATTGATTTTATTATTTATTTAATTAAAAAATGTTTTCTTATTTTTCAATTAAATAAAAAACTGAGATAAGTAAAAAACTATATATATAAATAAACTAACCTTTAATGTTCTTTGTCCGGGCAGAAATGAAAAAAACAAGTTGTCAGTGGAAAACTGTTACTACCGACATAAGGCTTTGGTACTTTGAATAAACAATGTCTCTTTGAATAAACAATGTTATTTTTAAGGACCTTTGCAGAATGCCGTTAAAAGTCGACATTCCTTTTTAAAGCTGCGTTTTTTTTTGCTGAATAAAGAACTAGCTTTTCAGATAGAAATTTAAAAAAAATTTTAATTAATTAATTATTTATTCAATTTTAATAAAATTTTTAATTGATTTAATTATTTATTTAATTAAAATTCAATTAATTATTTAATTCAATTAAGTAAATAAATAATTCAATTAACTAAAGAAAATTTAATTTTTTAAAATTTGTAATTGATTTTATTATTTATTTAATTAAAAAATGTTTTCTTATTTTTCAATTAATTAAATAATTGTATTTCAATTAAATAAATAACTCAGAGAAGTAAAAAACTATATATAAATAAATAAAGCTTTTAAAAGATGAACTAACCTTTAATGTTCTTTGTCCGGGCAGAAATGAAAAAAACAAGTTGTCAGTAGAAAACTATTACTATTGACATAAGGCTTTGGTACTCTAAATAAATTTTATCCTGTTATTTTTAAAGACCTTTGCAGAATGCCGTTTAACGTTGACATTCCTTTTGAAAGCTTCGTTTTTTCTCTAAATACGGAAATAACTTTTCAGATAGAAATTTAATAAAATATTTTTAATTGATTAATTATTTATTCAATTTTAATAAAATGTTTAATTGAGTTAATTATTTTTTTAATTAAAAAAATTGTTTTCTTCTCTTTCAGTTAAGTAAATAATTAACTAAAAAAATATTTTTTTTTAAATTCGTAATTAATTTAATTATTTATTTAATTAAAAAAATGTTTTTTTATTTTTCAATTAATAAAATAATAGACTCAATTAATTATTTCATTTGAAAAATATGACATTTATATTTCAATTAAATAAATAATTAAAAGAACTACAAAATTATAAAGTAAATTAAATTAAATTATAATCAGAAAATAAACAAAGCTTTTAAAAGATGAAAAAACTTTTAATGTGAATATGAATTCTTTGTCCAGGCAGCCATTTTGTTAAATAGTGGATTCCTTATATTTACTAAGCAGTACAAATATCATCTGCTTAGCCCATTTAGCTAGCTAATTATGTAGATATTGATTATAAATTTCAAATCTTTTCTGTTCTACATGTCTCTTCAAATTATTATTTTGATCTCAATCAATTTAACATAACGAAAGTTATTAAACGATGGGTTTTTTTTTACACTGAAGTTTACTTTTAGTTTGGAAAACCATATTAAATTTAAGTAAAATAAATTCATTAAATTCTATAAAATTTCTTCAAGTCTAATGGTTTTAAAAAATAACAATTTTGAAAATAAAATAAAATTTTGTAAAATTTACTAAAACATAAATTTGCTTGAACTTCCTTTTATATTGTAAGTTTTACTAATTTTTATTTTATGCGTTTTGATTGTTTTAATAATTTTTTTTTTACCATCATATAGAATAACAGAATTTTTTTAATGGCCCTAAATAAAAATCGGTCAGCAAATTCGACAAACTGAGCACAGAGTTTTACTAAACTTTTGTTGCAAAAATGAACCGTTCAGTAGTTCCATTTCTATAACCATGAACATCATATCACCATATTTACTTTAATCGATTAGCGGTACTGTAACCAAAAAAACTGTTATTTATGTTATCAGTTGTATATTGTTGTATTGCCCAAAAGAAGTTCAAGCGAAAAATATAAATTAAAACTTGGACGTGAAAGAAAAAGAGAAAATAGTATTAGAAAACATACTTACTTAGTAAATCAATTCAATCGTCAACTAACTGTACATGGTTACGGTAGAAAATCAAAATGTACTTGATATCTACAGTAGCGTTATTGGCTTTAGCGTTATGAGTTTCTTAAAAGGTTGGTTTGAACGGTTGATTTTTTATGGTCACGTTTATGATTATGATACGTATAATTGATGCTCAAGTCCCTGATTTTTTTTTCTCGCTCATTCACACTGTAGTTATCCTGTTTTTATTTATCAAAATTTTCAGATTATTTCCATTACGTTTAGAATTAAATTTGCAAGCTTCCTATTTTGTTAATTTGGATTTAGCAATTATAAACGATTTTTTACAATGACCTACTGTTTTTAATCCCTAAATCTCAGCTGTCAAAATTGAAACGTTTTTCAAGAAATCGTGGTTGGTGCCTTTTTTAACAAATGCATTTATCAGGGGTTCCTTCACTGACTACATGAAGTAGTTCATGGACCATCCTCTTTTGCTAGAGTACTTTTGTTTAAAATATTGATGACTGATTGAAATTAATTGAAACTTGTTCATATTCATATTTCGCACATTTTTATTTAAATAAAAAGATACAGAGTTTATTGCAATTTCACCCCAATTAATTTTGTTTGTCGACTTCGTCTTTATGATTGATCGTCTTCATAATTCCGTTTTTTTTTTTTTTTTTTTTTTTTTGTTGCAAATAATAAAATATATTATTGTTCAAGTTTAAAAAATTTTAAATTCAATGTCTGAAGGTTGTTTTCCTTTTTTTTGTTTGATTTTAAAGGGCAATGACAAATCAAGCAAACAGATCATTTGTCATTAAGCCAGCTACACTTTAATATTAAATCAGAGATAAACATTGTTAGTCAAACAAATGAAACTGTAACAAATTGTAAAAATATTTTGTACGCATCAACAACGTAAAAGGAAAAAAGCAACACTACTGATAAACAGACTGCAGATATTATCAGTCTACAAAGATCATCGCCACCATCCATCCATTCCTTAATTCAACAAAACCATTCAACTTTAAACAGCAATGGGGTCTGGTGTTAAAATCAAGCTGAAGAAAAAGTAGCCATAAAACAAAACATTCATTGTTGTTTTTAGGTAATAAAATGTTTTGAGCAAAACGCAAATCTGGAAATAAAAAAGAGCAAACGTGATAAAATTTCACACTGATGATTGATCACTCCCTAAGGGGCGTAAGGCACAAAACAAAAAAATCAAGAAAAATTAAAATAAAAATATTTTTTTTTTTATTATTATTTTGTTGTTCATAAATAAGCACAAACGAAAGAACAATAACTATAAACCCAGATAAAAATTAATTTCTTAACAAAAGATAAACACAGTTTATTTATTTATTTATTTCATACAATTGATGAAAATCGTTGTGAATTATTTTTATTAAAATGACAAATTGTCATGACTCAGTAGTAAGTAGTAAACTGGAGTAGCTTTTGTTTTCAAGATCTTTTGGGCAAATTTTTAAGATTCATTTTAAAACAAACAAGCACAAAAACAGACAAAAGAAAAAAAAACAAATAAAAAAAAATATTTATATAAAAAAATTTTAAATGTTTTGCAACAAGCGAGAAGCTAGAAAAATGATTCATTTTAAGATCTTGATTAAAGTGCTCTACATTCAAAAAAAGCAATAAACTTGGAATAAGTTAAGATTTAAGCACTGTGTTGAAATTGCTTTAAAACTTATAGAAACGATAGTGAACATAATAAAATAAGATTTATTTAAAAAGAAAAGCATCGTACAGTGGGTGGTCGATAATGAAGGAAACGACATAATTTTCAATACATCTACTTAAGGATAAGTTGATCATTTCAATTAAATTCCTAAATAAAAAAAAAAATTGAAAAAGCAAAATTAAAAACCAAAAGAGTTTGTATGGAATGTATTGAGCTGCATTGAAGCAAATTTCATAAGTAATATTAAGGAAAAAATTTTGTAAATTTTTAACAACAAAAATAGTTAAATCAAGTTAATTTTTCAAATCTTTACGAAATCTATTAATTTTTTTACAAAATTATTTCTTAATAACCCTGCTATTTTTAGAAAAAATAATAAATAATAAAATCTTTATTAAAATAAAAACGCAACGTAGGGAAAACAACATATGAAATTAATAAAACTTACATCCTAAAAGTAAGTCAAAGTAAAAAATTCATCCTTTTATTTGACTAAATATTATTTTATTTATTAAATCTTGTTATTTTTCTAAAGACATGAAACGTGAAAAAATTTAAGAGAACTTAATGAATTTATTTTAGTTAAATAAAATAAGGTTTTTTAAACTAAATAAAACTACACAGTTTAAACTAAAGCCTATCAAGTTAAATAAGTTTCATTATGTTAAATTTATTGAGATCTAAATTATAAATTGAAGAGACATGTAGAACAGAAAAGATTTCAAATTTGTGATCAATATTTACATTAGTATCTAGCAAAGTGGTCTAAGCTGATAATATTTGTACTGCTTAGTAAATATAAGGGATCCACTCTTGTACACCATGGCTGTCTAAACAAAGATGTCATGTACACATTAAAAGTTTATTCATCTATCAAAAAAATTTGTTTATTTTCGGATTGAAATTTAATTTAATCTATAATTTTTTAATTTACACAATTTTTTATTTAATTGAAATATAAATACAATATTTTCTTAATTAAATAATTAATTGAGTCTATTATTTATTTAATTGAAAATGAGAAAAATTAATTAAGTAAATGATTAAATCAATTAAAAATTTTATTAAAATTCCCTCTGAAAAACTTATTTCCGTGTTCAAAGAAAGAAAAAACGGCTTTCACTTCCCTTTTATCTTTTGTTGTTTTTAAAAGGAATATCGTACGCTAAACGGCATTCTGCAAAGGTCTTTAAAAATAACAGGACATTGTTTATTCAAAGTACCTTATGTCAGTAGTAACAGTTTTCCACTACCCACTTTTTTTGTTTTAGTCTTTTAAAAAGCTTAAAAATATATTGCCATGTAATACAGCGGCATGAAATCCTCAAAAATTTAAGAAATATTAGGCAGCAAGTTCTATGTATTAACAGGACAGTGTTTTATTTATTTCTGGCCTAATAGTGAAAATGCGAATATTTATAATCAAAAATGGTTTTATTGTTTTTCAAAGTATTCTCCAGCATGATTTATACACTTTTGCATGCGCTCAAACCAGTTGTCGAAGCACTTTTTCCACTCCGATTGAGACACCTCTAAAACATGGTTTTTGAACACTTCAACAGCTTCTTCTGGCGACGAAAATCGTTGACCACGCATTTTTTTCTTGATGTGCGGAAACAAGAAGAAGTCATTAGGACACGAGCCTTTTTTTGAGCGACTTTCAAATTGTGCGGGATCCAACGAGAACAAACCTTTTTTACGGCCAGGTGTTCATGCAGTATCGAATGTATGCTGGTGGAAGAAATGTCCAAGGATGTCTCTATCTCTCGGTATGTCGCATGTCGATCTTGCATTATGAGTTCACGCACGGCATCAATGTTCTCTGGCACAACAGCCGTTTTTTGGACGACCTTCACGGAATTCGTCTTTGAGCGAGCTTCGGCCACGAAAGATCTAAGTTCATCAATGCACTCTTGTCGTGATAATCCACGTCGAAAGTTGTGAAAAATGATGGCACGAAAATGTTCACGAGTTAATTCCATTTTTTTCTATATTAATTTTTTCAAGTCACTGTAAACAACACAAATAATGGTCGTACGTCAAAACGTTTTGAGTACGATTATGCTTAAAAATGACAAACTTTCCAATGGACACGTCAGATTGCACTTGGCAGCGGTCAGTGTTGCCAGGCCAGAAATATATATAGCAGCCCTCGTATCTTCAAGTCAATGTGAGCACAATTTTTTGACAATCTTTTGCCACCTTAGTTTGCTTTCCTGTCTAATGTTGATACAAGATTTATTTCGTATTATCATAATTTTATTAAACAAATTTTTTTGCTTCATACATAAGCCCATGTTTCTTAGCAATAGAAGAGAATTTATTTACAAATGGAGTTACGTGCTCTTTGGGCAAAGAAAAATTCTCCCCGCTTTCTTTCAGTAATATGATGCCATATAGGTTTCCTTTACCCAAATGCAATTCTACATGCAGAAAAAAACATGGTTTTGTTATTGTCACAATAACCACATTATGTTCTCTGTAATAGTGTATATTAAAGGCAAGCAAGTTATAACTATTTTTGATAATGCTTCAATCACACTTTTGCCAACATTTAATTATAATGTGGTTACTATGGTTTTGACTAAACAAAATTTTAACCATAAGTTATAGTTCCATAATTTATTAGATCACGTACCTCAGTTTTAGCCAAAATGTTAATCACAGAATGACGATAAGTTTTTTAGAACTTTATTTTAAAATAATTGTTTATAACAAATCGTTAATATATTAAACTACGAACTTTAAAATTATCGTTCTAATATCCCGACTAAATTATTAAAACCACTGGTTTTGTTTATTGATGGTGGAAGCCCGTCTCGATGGCCATTTCGCTACAGTTCAATCAGCTCATCAGGAAACTTCTCACAAACATTTTTAATAAACTAAAGACTTTTGTTGGGATATTGGCACGATAATTTTAAAGTTGGATTATTTAAGAAATGAACAACTCAGCACTTTCTTTTAGGAAATACTTGTCCTTACGAGTGCATATTATCATTCAATTATAATACATAGAATTCTAATTTAAATAAACAAACATATTATTTGATTGTATTATTTTTATAATTTAAACATAATTATGTTTATATTTTACCAAGTTATTGTTACGCTAAACAATAATATGGTAGCAAGAAATAAATATATTATTATTAAATTATTACTTTCCTTTGTCAGCAATCATAAAAACATCCATAATATGTTGCTCTTACACTATGGTTACCGCAATCATGTTTTTTTTTATATCGACATTTTAACACAGAAAAAAAATCACTTGTTTTCATTACTAAAATCTACTATAATTCACAAATAGATTTTTTACTTCAAACTTAATCAGAAAATTCATTCACATAAAGAAAATAAAAAATCCTTGCATACAAATATTATCATCGAATATTAATATCGTCCACTCGTACTCTAGAGATGACAATAAACAAAATTTTGCTTTTCTACTATTGGACATTCTTAAGAAAGAATACGTTCTACTGGACGTTCACTGTATTATGAGTAAATATAGTATGGTTGTAGTCAACCATATAATTAAAACATATTTAGTTTCTCTTAGAGTATGAAAAGAAAAGTGAAACTCTTACCCTCTCCAAAAAAGGAAAGAGAAACAGACTAAGTTTATTTCGTTACCGTGTGTTTTAAATACCAGTCTCCTTTTTTCTTAATTTTCGAAACAGTATAAACTATAATTAAAAAAATTTTAATATTAGATGTAGACTTTCCCTTTCTCCTCATGTTTTTAAATGACCACTACTTTTAAATGCATTAAAGTTTCTAATTGATTCACAATGATTTTATTGTTTATTGAGTTGTTTGCATAAAAAAAATAATTTCACATGTAAATAATAACTCATGCATGCGTCTTAAGTCTTTCGTTTTTACTTTTTACGTTAATAATAGAAATGTGTTCTTTGTACTAAAATTTTTAGTTTGCTTTTATCAAGCTTTTGATACAAAAGATACTTATATTAATTTTTTTGTAAAATTTTTTTTAAATTTAATCTTGGCAAAAATCTAGAACAATTTATTTGAAAATGGTATTGTAAGTTGGCATGTTTTGTGTGTGTGTGTTTTTTTCGTTTACATACATTCATGTGGCTCTTTTCTCATTAAAATTGTCGCTATTTTTGTAAGATTTTTATATGTATATTTATGACCATAAATTGCATGATTGCCATCACTGTTCTATAATATTTTGTCTTTACTTTTAACTAAACTAAAGTAAATTATAATAACTTTTTGTTCGTTTGTTTTTTGTATTTGCCAAGGTCGTAAGCAATTATTTTTCATTCAAAATGTTGCTTTTTTTCATTATTTTAAGGTAACTATCATTTGATAATTATATATAAGTATAGCAAAAACACATTTTCTGTATAAATATTTTTTTTTTATTAAATTTGAACTCTTCATTTATATTTCAGTTTAAAATTTAATGTAGTTTATCTAATTTTTCTTAATGCCAAAAGCAAACTACATATACACATGTATAACATATGTGAATAAATTGAAACAATACAATAATTATTTTATTAAAAAAATAAATTAACATTTTTTTTTCATTCAAGTAGAGAAACTAGAGTAAAACGTGTTTGAAAATTATAATTTTTATTAAAATTTTATAATAGCTTCAATAGATTACAACAACACATGTTTTACATTCAATATTGTATTTTTAGTTTTATAATTATTTTAAATTAAAATTCAGAAAATGTAAAAAAAAATTAAGCAGATCAAGTTTAAAATAATTTTAATTCTTTTCAATATCATCTTACTTAAGGAAAATTGCAAGAAATAAAGCAAAACATTTTTAACAAAAGCTTCTTGCTATTTTTCGCACTGCTAAGTCTTGCTTAAGTAAAGATTTTATTAGTTTTTACTTGGATATGCAACGATAAATTTTTTATTTGGATGTTGCAAAATTTATATAAGCTGTGTGTAATTAGCGATTTGTTTAATGATAAAAAACACAATATAGTATTGCTCAGCACCTTGTGACTCAGTTTAACTGATGCAGCGCCTAATTTTTTTAATCTGCAAGTACAACTTTGTGAAAATATTCCAAACATAATTTATTTAATGGACTGCGTGGAATGATGCAACATTGTTTTAGCAGTCAAGCTCCTTTTCTAAACACTGTACAACATAATGCCTACAAGTCACAATTGGCAATAAACAGTAAAGCGCTATAAGAATCTCTGAGCTTCTAAACTAATATGTTAATCTCTTTAACTTTAACAAATTTTATTAATAAATTAGTTCAGTAAAGTTAAATTAATATTAAAATTATTAGATAAATCATTAATTAACATCTTCCGTCTTCTTTTGTCGTTAAATAGAAAAAAACGAAAAATTACTTTAAGAAGAATTGTGGCATTGATGGCGTAAAATTTTTTATTATATTATAATTTTTTTTAGAATAATAACTCTATCGATTATTTTAAATTCGAAAATTTTTGTCATCGATAATTATTCATTTGAAAATATTTGTTATCGATAATTTTCCATTTGAAAAAATTTTGCTACGGATTATTTCTCAAATGAAAACATTTTGTTATTTATTTACATAAAAACTTTTTTATCGACATTTTTTTATTTGAAAAACTTTTGGTATACATATTTTTAATTTAAAAACTTTTGTTACTGATAACTTTTCTTTTGAAAAAAATTAATTATCGATGATTTCTCATTCGAAAACTTTTGTTAACGATAATTTTTAAAATGAAAAAGTTTGTTATAGACTATTTTTCATTTTTGGATAATTTTTCTGTTATCGATAATTTTTCATACAAAAAAATTTTGTTATTGATTTTGATTTTTTTTTAAATCGAGAATTTTTCATTTGAAAATTATATTTTATCGATAACATTCCATATAAAAAATTTATGTTACCGATAATTCCACATTTAAAAAAATGTTTCCATCGAGAGTTTTTAATATAAAAAAATTTTGTTATCGACAATTGTTTATTTGAAAAACTTTCGGTATCCATGATTTTGCATTTAATAGCTTTTGCTATTAATAAGTTTTTATTTGGAAAAAACTCGTTGTCGATAATATTTTATTCAAAAACCTTTTTTAATAATAATTTTTCACATGAAAATTTTGTTATCGGATGTATTTGTTATTTATAAATTTTCTATAGAATTATTCCATCATTTGGATAATTTTAAAAAAATTTCCAAAATTTTTTTGCATAATAATTATCTGTATTAATTACTTTGCTTTAGAAATTTTAGAAGAGTTTTTTTCGATTTTATTTAAAATTATGCCAAAAAAATGTGTCATAAAGAAAATTTCGTGATCGATAATTTTCACAAATTTTTATTGCTTATGAAAAAAAAAATTATTAAAAACTTTTTCCCTTAAATGAAAAATTGTTTACGATAGTTTTCCTTCTCGTTAATTCTAAAAAAAAAAATGACAATTTTTTTAAGAACTGTGTTGTTGGGTAAGGAAATCTTTTGCAGGTAAAGAGGCAAGATGTGCGAAACAGCAGCTGAAGGTACGATACTGATATTTTAATGAAGAGTTTTAGTGGAACATATACTGATGGTTGTTGAAACTCCCCAAATCGAATGGTTAGTCTGAAGTCCTAGAGTTCAAGTAGTTCTTTTATATAAAAGCGTAAATATCACATGTATTAAGCTCGGATTGCTTAAACGCTGCATTAATAATCTACTTTGTAGATATACCATTTAAATATTTATAATTAAGTTATATTTTCTTGCTAACTTTGTCTAAAAGCAAATTAAAATAATAAAACTTAAAATATTTAATGCACCATCTTTGTTTCTTCGTATTTGTGCATGCCATTTGTAAGCTCGTTAAAACCTAATTTCACTTTCTTCACTTTAACCTTTCAAGGTTTAATTTTTTGTTCACTAAAACACTCTCACAGGAAAATAAAATCCCATAAAATCTTTAATCAAAAAAAAGAAGAAAAGCTTAAAGATCTTAAACAAAAACACTTGCCAGAGAAAAGGTAAAAAAAAGCTGTGCTCCCGTTGAGCTTATGAGGGTACAACAGCTGTTTTTTTATTTTTTATTTTTTCTTATTGAGAAAAAACTGCAACAAATGAAATAAACAATTTAAAAATGTCTCGCCTGTTAGCAGACTTAGAAAATTAAAAAAATAAAAAACTAAAAAAAATAAACTTTGAAAGTTGTTAAGCAGGCTGTTTGTTAATGTTGCTGCTTTTACAGCCACTTTGGAGGAGGTGTTTGCAGCAGTGCCGTTGCCGACTTTTACCAGTTGTTATCTACTTACTGCCTGCCACACCACCTTCACTTTAAGCCTTAACTAGTGTTTTGCTGTTGTCTGCTAAAAACTCTAAATGCTGTTGTAAAGCAACTCCTGCTTTCAAATTGGTGGTCGTTTTTCGTAGTTTTATTTGGTTGCCAATGTTGTTGTTCGTGGGAATTGGTTCATTAGAATTTTCTTTTCAAGACTTTTAGTTCATTTTTCTTATATTATTTTTCATGGGTTTTTTTCCCGCTACAAAACTTATACAATATTGGTCATCATTTTCCATTTTTAAGATTTTTCCTTTAAACACTAGATGCTGCCAAAATTTAACAATTTTTCAAAGGCGCAATTTTTTTTTTTTTTGTAAGAAAAACAAAACTTTTGTAATTGTTTCTTTTAGATCTCTAGAGGTATAAAAATCTTCCAAAACAAAAAATTTTGCAAATAAATAAATAAAAAACCAAAAAACATATTGCATGTATTTTATTGCTTTAAATGTTTAAAAGTCTGGTATTTGTATTGGTATCTGCTGCTGTGGCAAGCGCGTTAAGCAAATGTGTCGTTTTCTTTCATTTTAACATGGCACTTGCAACACACTTTTTGTAATGTTTCTTTTTTCTTTATTTTTATTTTCATTTTAATTTTTTCGATTGCCTGGTTTTCTTGCCACCAATTGCTTTTGAGGCATGTTGTCTGCTGCCTGTGTTAAGTTGTGAGATTTATTTCTGTTCTTCGTTTGTGGCTTTAGAGATGGGTTAGGTTGACTTGTTATCGTGAGTTTTATAGACTTTGTGTTTCTTGGCATTCTTTTTTCTTTCTTTCTTTTTTGTTTGCTTTATTTTTTATTTAATGTTTTTAAACACAAAGTCAAAAGTCAATTAAATAAGAGCACTGATTTTGTTGATTTAATTTTTTTTCTTTTGGATTTTTTTATTGTATTTTTTAATGGAGGTGGTTGTACCTGTTAACAAACATTGATTTTAATTTGGTGGTTTTCGTTGCTTTTTAATGGTGGGAATATCAGTTTTTGTTTTTAAGGAGAAATTGTAAAAAAAAGTTAAAACTTTTGGGAATAAATTAGACGATGAAAGTGAAACTGTAGGTTTATTTGCTTTAAAATATTTGACGCGATTAAAAAAAGTTACTAAAAAAATATACTATTTGTAAGTATCCTCATTAGCCTGGAATTTGTACAAACTGATTTTTAATCGCCTTAAATTAATTATAAGGCGACAAAGCTTTACTATTTATATCCACTTACAATCAGTAAAATTGCATGCAAATGGAGTTTTAATATGAAGCGGTTTTTGCAAACTTTAGTAAAGCCAAAGTCGCCTTAAATATTTTTTTTAGTTTTTTTTTCGTTTTTAAAACAAAACGATAATTTTTAGATGACCAGAAACTTTGCCAACACTTTTATCGGTACAGCCACAACGGTTATATTTAAGTCACTTTATAGCTACTTAAATTCGTATTGCTAGATCTTTATAATTCCCTTGAAATCGATTTAAGCATTAGTAATCCTTTTTAAACATAAAATTATTTTATTAGAGCTCGAAATGCCGTTCTTCCTACTTTGGCGAAAAGTCACGAGGTTAATCATTGTCGATGACTATTAATTAAAACTAAGCTAGAGCTTTCTTTTTTCCTTCCCGAAAGGACACTATTAGAGTGTATAGGTAAGCGAAGTATTGAATTTTACATAACTATGAAAGGAGTTCAAAAATCCATAAAGTTGAAAAAAGATACGCCACAAATATGTAGACACTCATAATTTTTTATTTGAAAAAAATTTGGTATGGATAATTTTTCATATAAAAACTGTTGTAACTGTCGATATATTTTATTCGAAAAAATTTGCTATCGATAATTTTTAATTTGAAAATTTTGTTTCGATAATTTTGTATTAAAAAATTAATTATCGATAACTTTACATTCCTTAAATTCTGCTAACCACAGTTTTTCACATGAAAAATTATTATTTTTAATTCGAAAAAAATTTTGCTATCGATAATTTTCATTTGAAAACTTTTGATATCGATAATTTTTTATCTAAAAACCTTTGTTATTGATAATTTCCATTAAAAAAATTTGTTATCGATAATTTTTCATTCTTAAACTTTTGTTAATCATATTATTTTATATGAAAAAGAATATTGTTATCGATAATTTTTCATTTGAAAATTTTTGTTATCGATAATAAATTTTTTAAATACAAAACTTTACATTCCTAAAATTTTGCTAACCACAATTTTTCACATGAAAAATTTTGTTAACTATTATTTTTAATTTGATAAAATTTTGCTATCAATAATTTTTCTTTGAAAACTTTTGATATCGATAATTTTTTATTTAAAAACTTTTGTAATTGTTAATTTCCATTAAAAAAATTTGTTATTTTGAATTTCTCATTCTTAAACTTTTGTTAACCATATTATTTTGCATGAAAAAGAATGTAGCTATCGATAATTTTTCATTTAAAAACCTTGGTTATCGATATTTTTACATTTAAAAAATATGTTATCGATAATTTTTCATTCTTAAACTTTTCTTAACTAAAATATTTATTATACACAAAAAATTTTGTTATCTATTATTTTTCATTTGAAAAAATTTTGTTATCGATAATTTTTAATTTGAAAACTTTTGTTATCGATAATTTTCCAGTTAAATAATCTTGTACTTGATAATTTTTCCTATTAACATATTCAACATCAGCATAATTTTTTTTCACAAACAATTTCATAATTTTGATGAATTTTATCTTAAATTCCTTATCAATAATTTTCACTAACTTTTATTAGATATAAAAAAATTTCTGTCGAAAATATTCCTTTAGAAAAATTTTGTTTGTTAATTCTTAAAAAAATGAGCTTTCCATAACATGAAAGTGAAGTATATATTTTCTTTTTATTATTGTTGCTAAATATGTTATCAATATTAGTTTTAATTAAATTTTAGCTAAAGGTATAAACTTCTTTAAAAATTCTGGCATTTAATTACTTATTACCTCATAACACTGTCTGAAAAAGAACAATCCTTTAAATTGATGTACTTTTTAATTATTTTATATTTGTTTAATAAAAATAATTAGTGAGCTAAATTTCGCACATCATTATAACGAAATTTAATAGATATTAATGCAATATAATCATAATATAATCATTAAAATTTGTTGTGGTTGTTTCTTTTTTTTTGCAATTTTAAAATCATTTGTTTTGCTATTAAAAGAAAGACAAGTATTAGAATTTTAGGTTATTAAAACCCACTTCACAAGAGTTTGTGTTTTGTGCAAATAAATTATTTTTTAAAAAATGTTTTGGACTGACATGATTATTAATTAAAATTGGTTAAATAAATGCGAAAAAATAATTTAGATGGGCAAGTGGCGACGAAGGGTAAACAATTTATAACCAAAATTGTTTTACTTGTCAAATTTTCAATCAATAAAATCACGTCTTCACTTGTTTGTTACTGAAATTAAAAATTTGCTTATGGTTTTTCTAGAAATAAGGAGAAATATGGATGATAAAAACGAGCAGTTTTGGCAACTTTTTGTTGTTGTTGTTTTCGTAAAAAATTGAGGGGCCACTGGTTTTTTTTAATAAAAAATTTGTAGAGAAGAAAAAAATAAGTGTTGTATGTATTTAAATTATCAAAATTATAAAACTGTAATATATTTTAATTATTAATATGTAATAATATATTTATAGCTATAATATAATAAATAATAATAAAAATTATATTTTGAATTAATCATTCTTTTAATAAATAATTATGATCTTAAGTATTAATTATAATTACAATAATATTTATTATGTGAATAAATAATAATAGATCTTTATAATAATTATAATCATTAAATTATAAGTTATAATTAAAAGTACATTATAATTATAACAAATAGGTTGCACAGGCTGCCGGCATTAGAAGATTGACTCACTTGGGTCCTAAATGCTCCCGTTGTGTTGAATTATAACAAGTTGGAGCGATATGTTCGATTATGCCTAATCTTTTGTACCCTTCACCATGTCTGTAAGTCTAGTTGAGTGAAGCAGATATTGGGGTGAGAGAGAATTAAAATAAGAAGAATAAGAAAAAAAATTAATTACTAAATATAATTTTACATAACAATGCCATCGGCCCTTAATGGGTTAAGCATTTTTAAAAAATTTTTGTATTTCCTTAAAGATCTCTTTAAAAACTTTTAAAAGATATCAATAACGATATTTAAAAAAATATAGTGCACAATCGTACTTTTCTATGAAAAGTTCAGAGGCCCATAACTCGGGAAATATGGGCGATCGGCAATTTTTTTATTCGATGTTATTTTCTTATTGTTTAATTTTCTATCGCCTTAAGCAATTGTTTTTTTGATTGGAGCTACTTCACTGAACTAGATTTGTTTCAAATAATATGGAAAAATTAGAGGCAGGCGTGGTGTTTTGCCCATTGCCTCGAAGGACATGGACCGATCTTGCTAATTTTAAATAGCAAAATTTTCAAAACTATTTCTAGCTCTAGCTGTACTAACTCATCAAGTACCTGGACAAAGTTGATTTCAACCCGAACGCAGACGGACATATCTCAATCAACTTCGCAATGCATAAGAATTTAGAATATATACATTGCAATGGGACGAAAACGGTCATTGTAGAAATTACACACGGAATGACAAACTTGGATTTACCCTTTTTCTACTTGTGGTGAAGGGTATAAAAACGTAAAATAAATATAATTATATCTATAATAGATTTATATTGTATACTAATTAAAAGCATTAAATTTTTGCATTAAAATTCTTATTAATTTTAGATAGTTATAAGTGTAATTATAATATAACTATTATAATATAATTATAATAAGTTATACTTATAAAAAATTATTTATAGTTATAATTATACTTGTAAATTTATATAATAGTAATTTTAATTATAAACCAAAAATTTGATGATTATAATTATAATATAATGATTATAATTATTATATATGATTATAATTATTATACAGTAATTAAAACAATAACAATATTATATAATTATTACAATAAACTATAAAACTATTATAAGTATAATTACTATTATAATATAATTGTGATAATAAAATTATAATTATTATTATAATATAATTATGATAATATAATTATAATTATTTTTATTATATAATTATGATGATTTAATTATAATTATTATAGTATAATTATGAGAATATAATTGTAATTATTTTGCATTTCTGTAATTATGTTACACTTATAATTATATTATTATAATTATAACGCATAAATATAATGATTATAATTATTATATAGATTTATTACTATAATAATATTATTCAAAATGTCTAATATAATTATAATTTTATTACTATTATAATATTATGAAACATATTTATTATAATTATATTATATTTTCTAATTAAATTATAACAATCATAATTATTATGATATAAAAATAATGAATAATAATTTTTATTATTATTATATTTTTTTCTTTTATTACTAACATTATTAATAACTATAACTACAATTATTTATAATTACTAATTATCATTTCTGTTAACTGAGCGTATATCGTTCTTATTATTTGATCCAAAGATAAGATTTTCCGTCCTAAAGCTAAAATATTATTCAGTTTTCATTTGACTTAAAAAAATATAATAAATGCATTACGAGTTGTAAATATTTTTCTTTATTAAATTTTTAAAATATTGCTGCTCTTTAATGTCATGGTTTACATATTATAGATTACACATATTATTAACTGATATATAAACATTTTGTATTAAAGTGCAATATTTTGCTCAAGGTTACAATTTGCAAATTAGCGATGCTCATTAATACGTTTTTTTTGTTTCGTTTCACTATTCCAAGTATTTTTTTTTTAGTAATTATTTTAGCTACACACAGTTTCTATATTTCAATTCAATAATTTAATAATTTCAAGGAAGTCATGTTCAAAGATTTTTTATTTCTCATCTTAAATATGATTTTTATTTTTAAAATTCTTAGCTGTAGTGTGAGTGTGTGCAATACTTAATTGTAAATTCTTATTTATTATTTAAATCAGTAACAGTTGTAATTAGTTTCGTTTCTTAATAAAATTAAACTAATAATGAGAATTACTTGGAAAAATTATTAACAACAGAGTTGTTTGCACATGATATGTAAAAGAAAAAGTAGTTCACATTTAAAGTGAGTCATTGGAAATCGTTTGTCTTTACTTGTATAAATTAGATTGAAAATGTAAATTTTATGCGTGTGTTATAAGTTATTTATGTGTGTTTAATGCTACAGCTATAACAACTTGTATGATAATTTTGATAGCTGATGGGTATGTTGGCACAGTGAAAGGCTTATAATTACAAATGGCAATTTTGCTTTATATCCCAAGGGTATATAAAATGTTAAAAAATAAACTTTCCCTATAGTATATGTAGAACTCTTCTAAAATTGCGACTTTAGCTTTATTCCTTTTTTTAATAATAAAAAATCTAATATTACTACAACGATTTTAGTGAGCATAAAACTTATTAATCTGCTCTCAAGTTGGTGCGGGATGAATTTTATATCCTGCAATGACAGGAGTATTTACGTGGTGTCCTGTAAACGTTTTGGTTGTTTTTCAGTGGCTGCTAGTATCATTCACAGCATTTCTTAATAAAATGTCTTCTGCGCATATAATAAAACTATAGATGAATTATTTGTGTACATTTCCGTATGTCTGTGTCTCTATCACGTAAAATCGACTGGATTGATTTGAATAAAACTTTTTGAAGGAGGTCCCTAAATATGTCATTTCGTAGAGAAAATAGACACTTAAATCTGAAAACACCCAATTTTACCGGTATAATTGTACTTAAACAGTTGTCAACGCATTTAATTTTTGTAGTTTGAAAATTTTTAACATTGTTTACAGAACTCTATCATAAACATTTTAATATACACTTTTCTAAATTTGAATTTTAAGAAAATTGAAAATAACATGCTGACGAAGTTGTGGGCACCGCTAGACTTAAAAAAAATGGATAACAAATTTTTGGCCGGTGCTTTCTTAAGCCAAAAATTTAAACTTATCAGCAGCGAGCACTACGAACTTTTTGGCCCAAATAAAACCATACGCAAGTTTAGTCGTATAATAATAACAACCAACTTTGGACTGTCACTCGGATTTAAATGAATTTTGCAGTAGAATATTTTTTAATTATACATTTCTCATCCGTGTCACCGTGTGTACATTATTTTTACAATATTGTCACATTTAAACATATTATAATTCGCAATAATAATCTTATTATGATTAAATATGATCATAGTATAATATTACGAGAACATAATATCATAAAAATTTTATTAGTTTTTTTGCAAACAATGCTGTGATTAATATAATTATATAATCCTTACTTAATAATATTATAGGGTTCATATAAATAAATATTATATAAGGACCACGCCAATGATCGTACAATGATTACATAATGATCGCATAATAGTAATCACTATATGATAATAGTATAATAATCATATATGGTTTAAAAAATTCTCATGTTACTTATGATGATCATATACAATCATATAATAATAATTTATGTATCATATAGTCGTATGAGGATCATATAATAACCGTATAATGATGGCATTTTTTATGATCGATATTGTCTATCAGAGCAATTCCCTTTTCTGTATAATATCTACACATTTTAGTGATTAAAACATTTCTCCAATTTTCATTACTTTTGGCTCTTAGGCAAACCTACTAAGACTCCAGAGTTTATATAGAAATTGTTTGCAAGCTATGTGTGTGTGTGTTCTATCTAAGGCTTCATAATTTCTATTACAAACTCCTTAGACATTCTTCAGCAGAAGTCTACTAATTTTGATATCTTTTTATCTTCCTTCCATTCTAGTCTGCAAATAGTAACTGTTAACTTTCGTAAATGTAGTTTTAGTCTGCTGTTATCAAAATTTGTACCTTTAGCTTAATTTATTTAAAAAAGTTCCTCTTTTTAATGCTTATTCTCCATATGCGCTGTGTTTAAAGTTTTTTATAATGCTAATAACGACAACACTTTTCTTTTTGATTTATAGTGCAGGAAGTTCTGTTCCAAAGTTTTTCAAACAACATGCGAACCTGATCACAATTTTTTAAAGCCTAAGACTTTATTGTTGAAGGAGTGTTATCGATGAAAAACAGAGGCTGGTAGCATACCGTTAGCCATGCCGTTTAGGTCACAGAAATCTATTGTTGATGATCTCTGTACAAGGATTCTACTAAATTCATTGTGAAAATCGGTTGAAATTTTCAAAATTAAAACCATTCTTCCGACTCTAATAAAGGGTGTCCGATGGGAAGTTATACTACTGTGTTTTGCTGTCATCTTGATAAGGCAGTCGGCGTGAAGCACAAACGTGGAAAATTTATTATGGAAGAAAAAATTCGGCAAACTAACGTGCTTTAATCGTTAAAACATTTTATCAAAATCAATCATCGATGACTATGAAGGTTATGTAAAATTTTTGGGAGAGACAACCTGCCAACAAAACGCACTATTTTTTGTATAGTGATTGATTAAGAAGAAAGAGAGTCTGTAGCTGATAAGCCCTAGCATGGACCACAACGTACTGCAAGATCGGCTAAAAACATTACTGCTGCTCAAGAAAGAGTTCAAAACAAAACAAAATTCGTCCCCGTGCTCAGGAGCCTGGTCTACAAAGAACAACTTTAGCCACAAATTTGCACAAGGATTTGCATTTGTTTTCATTTAACCCTCCGATGAGTGAGAAGGTCCCTAGGGACCTTTTTGCCTCTTCAAACTAAAATTACTCCTACTTCGGCCACTACAAAAAAAATCAAAAAAAAATTTTTTTATATGAAAAAAACATGGTTTACAAAAAAGGTCCGTAGGGACCTTTTCACACGGCCGTGAAGTTCAGAACTGTCACTCATCGGAGGGTTAAGAAACAGTTGATACAAGAGCTTCTTCCACAAGACCATTTATGCCGCCGCACATATGCCAATAGGGTGTTACAGCTCGTCCACGACAACTCCGATTTTTATGAAAACATCATAATGAGTGACGTGGCATATTTTCATTTGGATGGATGTGTGAATAAACTGAATAGTCGGTTCTGGCAAATTCTGGCAAATTTATTCAGTCACCTTTGCAATCATTAAAAGTGATTGTCTGGTGTGCCATTTAGTCAGGAGAAATCATTGGACCTTTTAAAATCAAAATGGCGTAACGATATGGTGACGTCATTTAAAACTTTTTAATTCCACAACTGCATGCTGTGGACTTGACTAACATGTAGTATCCAACAAGGCACCGTCGCATACAGCCAAGCTTGGAATGGAATTGCTGCGAGACCTCTTTCCACAAGAAATTATTTCAAGAAATGGTGATGTTGATTGGCCTTCACAGTCGCCTGATTTGACCGCTCCAGATTTTCTCTTGTAGAGGTATCTGAAAAGCAGGGTTTTTTTGCAAATAAAGCAGAAATGCTTGAGCAACTCAAACAAAATATTTGTGATGAAATTAATGAAACACTGCGTGAAATGTGTCAGAATTTAATGAGGCTAACAGAAGCGGACATTTAACTGATATTGTATTCCATACAATATTTTTGTCCCCAACCGCTTCACTGATCCCTTCAAGAGTCGACTTACGTTTTCGTTTCTTAAGTAGAGCATCTACCTATTCGCCTTAACTTCTTCTAAATAATCCCCCATTTGATCTCTATGGCACTTCAAGTGTCTTCTTTAAGCCTGCATATATTTATTTTGTGTTGGCCGTCATTGTCTGCATTTGTATTAACCTTGTTAAATATTCTGTTAACTTTTAGACGTTCGCTTAAAGAGTTGTATGTGTGTTACAATTTGAAAGAATCTTTTTTTATCTTTTACTTGTTTTTGTTTTTGTTTTCAAGTAATTTGAAATGTGTGCCTCTCAAACTTTTGTCTGACCATTTCTTATGTTTATTTTTTGTTGTTGTTTTTTTCTTAACATTTAATTTCATTGTGCAATTGACTTATGCAAATGTGATGTTTTGTGAAAATGTTAACAATTTTCTGATTGTTTTACTCTACTATTTGTTTCAGTTGTGGTTGTTGTTATTGTTTTATTTAGTATCTTTCAGTTGTTTGTTTGCATGTTTTTTTATTTTTTTTTTTTATTTGTTTGTTAACTTTTAAATTCATTTATTTATTGTATTTCATTTGTTTTTTTTTTATTATTTCTGTTCTGTTTGTGTTATGATGATTTTGGCTTTAGGCCACACGTATTGTTAGCATTTGTTACAATTTCAATTTGGTTTTTAGTTTTATTATTATTGTTAGTGTTGTTTTTTTTATTTTTGTTATCTTTTTTGTTCGTTTCAAGCCAAGATTGACACGCGTGCCAAAAGTGCGTGATGGGGTTTCTGATGGCCACAACTAGATGTTGTTTTTCTTTACAAATTTGTTACACATATTTAAACTAAATATTTCACAGATTCATGACTTGAGGTCGTCGCAATTTAACATTTTAATAGAATAATTTGTTAAGAATTTTAAGTGGGTTGGAATAATTGCCTGTAACAATTTACAAAGCTGGAAAGTATAAACGAAAATATAAAAAAATATTTCATTTTATTTAAACTTATTACTTCAATTTTTTAAATAATTTTCTTTGAGATGGCAAATCTAAATTCAGAAATTTTAAACCTTTTATTTAGACTTCTAAAAAATAGTTTCTGTTTAGGTCTGCAATTAATTTTTTTTGAAGGTTCGAAGAAAAAAAAAACAAATTTTAAGGAAACTACCAAAAAAAAAAACTGTCAATATGTTCCTAAGAAAAAATTAATGTGAAATTAATTTCAAAAATAATTTTTTTGAGTAAAAAATTTTTTAAATATATTTTATAAAAAACACTCACATTTACGTACAAACTGTCACATATAAATTTATAAAATTTAAAAATGCCTGAACAAATAAAATTACTCTCCCCTGTTGCACTCTATCTCTCTCACTCTCTATCACCAACATGAATGGAATAAAATTTGTAAAAACAAGACAAGTACCCCGTTTCTGTAACTAAAGTGAGAAGATACTCAAAGGAAACTATTAAAGTCTTATTAAAATTTAGTAATGCAACGCCTCAAAAGTTTTGTGAAAAATAATTAAATTTAAGATCATGAAAAAAACGCCTTAATATTAAATTGTTTTAAATTGCTTTTTGCATTCCATGTTAATTAAATGACAGATGCTATTATTTGAAAAATATTGTGTTGATGAAAAAAAAAAAAAAACACAACAACACTATTAATATCATTTAATTATATCCATATGGTTTAAACTACACAAAATTAATTTTTCGCATTTTTATTTTATGTCGTGCATTTCAACATTTATTTGAGTTCATAGAAAATGCTTTCTTTCATAATTGACACACTTTCTTTATTTCTTTATGTGTCGAGTACAAATTTTGCTAGATGTTTTAGTATTTTATATGACGATGTATGGGATTTTTATTATTTTGAGAATAACACACATTCTAAATAAAAAAAAAAAACGGCAAAAATGATATTGTTACGTTTTCGCATTTTTAGACAAACGTAGGGATTCTTTTGATTACAACTACCACCGAGGCTCATTCTAAATTCTGTGGCTTCATCTAGCTTTACTTCTTAATCCTACCGGTCTTGTAAATCCTGTGATCTCGTATTTACTAAACTTGCGTTATTGTTACAAACGCAGCCATCCACACTACACTACTGTGTTACTCCGGCGAGACATGAACTACTCGATGCCTTTTTTAGTAACCTTAACCACCAACAAACAACTCTACTACGCCTTATATCCAATATCCAATCCTGTAACTAAAAGCCACGACACACGACTGCCGCTACCTTTCTTACTTTTTATTTTAAAGGGCGTCTTCATTAAGTTATCTGCAATGGCTTCAAACAATAATCGTTTTTTGCTTCTCGGGAGGTTTGTACTGCTGCTTTTCAATTTTTAATTGCATTATAACAATTATTATTTTTCATTGTACGCATGTCCGAAGGTGGGCTCGAACTCACGATGATATGTTTTACAGCAGGCATCTCTACCAACGCAGCCATTGAGGTTGCTCAGCTTTTATTAGCTAATTATGCTATTATTCTATACCTACATAATTAGTGGAAGTAACTTATTCACCACGCTCATACGGACAACAATAACAGGGGTTGCCAGATCTTATTTTCGTAATAATATTATAATGAGTATTATTTAAATGCATAAACTTAAGTTATTTATTTTTTAAAATTATTTTACGAATTTTCTTGCATGAAAATTAAATCCTTTGTTTTGTTAAAAATATTGATTGAATCTTCAATATAATTGAACTAAAATGAATAATTAATTTTTAAGATCTTACAATTACACTTATTTAAGTCTAGTCTGTGCCAGACAAAATATATAATTTTAAAAAGGCACACTGGACTGATTGGACACGGTCACTATACCACGCCGGCAAAAAAACAATGTTCCTTCTTCTTGGCCCAATATAACTACAATCATTCAAGAGTAAGTTGCTTCATGTAAAACGTTATAGACTATGGCATGTTTGTCTTTTTTTAGGATTCGTATTCTTAATATATTGAGGTGGCGGATGGGCATTAAAATGGGATGGCTCAACTAAGACGAAGGATGTTAATTGTAAAAAAAAAAGCAAAAAGTTCTTAGAGAATTATGTTAATTATTTTTTATTATATCAGAAAGATCTATGACAGTTATATGTGAAACAATTTATTGGCCTAATACTAGGCACGACTTCCATGGCATACCTTTCTTCTTTGATCCATATCTGCAATCACTCTGAGACATAAATAATATTCATTCACTTTAATCTGTAAAGTTATCTCATACTACGAGGGTTGCTCTATATATTTCTGGCCTAATAGTGAAAATGCGAATATTTATAATCAAAAATGGTTTTATTGTTTTTCAAAGTATTCTCCAGCATGATTTATACACTTTTGCATGCGCTCAAACCAGTTGTCGAAGCACTTTTTCCACTCCGATTGAGACACCTCTAAAACATGGTTTTTGAACACTTCAACAGCTTCTTCTGGCGACGAAAATCGTTGACCACGCATTTTTTTCTTGATGTGCGGAAACAAGAAGAAGTCATTAGGTGCCAAGTCAGTGCTGTACGGCGGATGACTTATTAATTCGACGTTTTGGCCGGTCAAAAACGCTCTGGTTTGAGCCGATGTGTGAGAGCTCGCATTGTCATGGTGAATAATGATTCATCTTCTCTTGTTGGTTTTTCGAATTTCTCCAATGACTTTAGGCAAACAAATTGTAGAGTACCACTCAGAAGTGACCGTCCTACGTTGCTCAAGCGGAGCAGTCGCCACATGACCAGTTTTGCCGAAGAAACAGGCGACCATTTGCTTCGAAGTGCTTCTTCCACGAACAACTTTCGTTGGATTTTGCTCGACTTTGAAGACCCATACGGTCGATTGTTGTTTCGTTTCGGGCTCATACGCATAGATCCATGATTCGTCACCTATGACAATCTTATAAATGTCTTTTGAAGCACCGCAATCGTATTTTTGCAACATTTCTTTGCACCAATCGACACGAGCCTTTTTTTGAGCGACTTTCAAATTGTGCGGGATTCAACGAGAACAAACCTTTTTTACGGCCAGCTATTCATGCAGTATCGAATGTATGCTGGTGGAAGAAATGTCCAAGGATGTCTCTATCTCTCGGTATGTCGCATGTCGATCTTGCATTATGAGTTCACGCACGGCATCAAAGTTCTCTGGCACAACAGCCGTTTTTGGATGACCTTCACGGAATTCGTCTTTGAGCGAGCTTCGGCCACGATTAAATTCATTATACCAATTTTTCACAGAGTTATAGGATGGTGCTTCATTTGCCATACAAAGATTTAAGTTCATCAATGCACTCTTGTCGTGATAATCCACGTCGAATGTTGTGAAAAATGATGGCACGAAAATGTTCACGAGTTAATTCCATTTTTTTCTATATTAATTTGTTCAAGTCACTGTTAACAACACAAAGAATGGTCGTACGTCAAAACGTTTTGAGTACGATTATGCTTAAAAATGACAAACTTTCCAATGGAAATGTCAGTTTGCACTTGGCAGCACTCAGTGTTGCCAGGCCAGAAATATATATAGCAGCCCTCGTATAGCTCTTGAATTGTTCTTGGCTTATTGACGTACACTTTAAAAACCCGCTTAGAAAGAAGTAAAGTATTGACCACACCATCTAAAATCAGTTGCACTTTCTGGTAAAAAGATTTAAATCGACCAGCTCTATTGAAAACAATCTGGAGGAGCTACCGGAGACACGTAGTTGATAATGTCAACAGCGCATATCCTTAGGAGTGTGATAGTTTCACAAAAGATAAAAGTTTGTTTCCACGACATCGTTTGCAGTAGTAGTTTGCTGATAGCGTAATCCTTTTGGCATGATCGTAAAAAAAAATGAGTTATTATAGTCGACAGTTTTTTTTTGTCCTGTTTTAATCCAATCTGAAACAACTCATTCAAATGACTTTACACATGCATATGGTAAAGCTTCTGTTCTGGAAGACAGCACAGAACGCAATACCTGTGTGTTTCATAAAACTCCGAGGGGATACATTATAGAACTCATCTGTGTCTAATTCCTGCATAAAGATTTCTAAGTACTTCAGCCATCCGGGCAAGTCTAAGAGATTCGCAGTTACCAAATGTTGCATTATCTATTTCTAAGTCCCTTTGATAGCTACTGTTAAATATTTCGCCAGCAAATACCTCGTCACTGTAACTTAAGTGAGAAATTTTTCACAAGAAAATTTTTAAGTCATCTTGTATTACACAAAGTGACTTTTTGTTATAATGTTCGTTATTTATAGTGAGAATTTTACTCAATTTGAGCCGATTTGGGGGCCCTACTAATCAAATTAATCTGACAAGTTCGCAGGAGTTTAACTACTGCAGCTCGAAACATACATTTTGTAGGCATAAAAATTAAATAAAGATTTCTAGAAATACTTCTACTTAGTTTTATGTAGATTATTATATATTTCATGCTAAAGTGTGGCCACGCCTACTATTTCAAAATCGCTTATTAAGTATTAGCTAACAGGTGTTTATGGCCTGATAGAAATTTAAATTTTAAAAAATAACAAAAAAAAAATTAAATTGTATAAAGAATTCCTTTATACGAAAGAACAGAACATGGCATTAATATTAAAAAATGATTTCGGGCATATGGTCACCGCGGCTGCTTATGAGGATGCGCATTCTGGACGTCCAATTTTGGGTCACTTTTTCAAATACTGCTGGTCGTATGTCCTGAATAACACGAACAATGTTGGCCTCAAAAGCATCAATTGTTGCTGGTTTATCTGCATAAACCAGTGACTTCACGTGGCCCCACAAGAAATAAACGAGAGGTTTCAAATCGCACGACCTTGAAAGCCATTCGACAGGTCTATTTCTCGAAATCAACTTATCACCAAATTTTGATTTCAATAACTCAATTGTTGCGGTCGCCATGGCACAAAGCGCCATCTTGTCGAAACCACATTGCGGCAACGATCTTCATTAACCGGAACATGAGATCCGGCCACATTTTTTTTAAGAAATAAGGTCCGATGATGCCACCAGAGCGTGTAAACCACACCAAACGGTGCATTTTTCTGGATGCAATGGAGTCTGTAGTGTATGTTGTGGATGTGGATGTTGTGGTCTCACTCCATATGCGGCAATTTTGCTTATTAACAAAGCCCTTAAGCCAAAACTGAGCCTCATCGCTTTCAACAATTTGGCGTTAAAACAAAGGGTCAGTTATTAACTGCTTTAGAGCCCATATAATGGAGTCGTGTTTTTAATTTCTGCACTACCTTGATCTTAAAGGGGGTAGGCAAAGATCTTTGCATAAAATATTTCACGTAGTGGACGGACAGAACCCCAGTTCCTGCGATTGGCTAAGAATCGATAAATTTGGGTCTTCTTCCAATAGTTCGTTTGCAGCAGCGATATTCTCTTCAGGACGCATATTTCTTCATCGTATTGGTATTATTGCATCCTCTAGAGAGTATGTGGTACGAAATCTATTTACATTTTGACGGATGGCTTGCTCAGACGGATGATTATGTGCACTATAAAAACCACGAAGTTGTCTATAGGTTGGTCGAATTGATGACTAATTTTCAAAATAAACTTGGATGGTTTGACAGCGTTGTTCAAGCACGAGTCTATTCGTAACATGTTGCCAGAGTTTACTGAAAATAATAAGAAAAAATTTTTCATCAAAATTTAAATTTTAGTGTTATTGTTTATAACCTTAAGTTCTATTGTACTTAACAAAAAACACCCTTTATTTACATCACAATGCACAGTGGGGCAAAAACTAAATATTTTGGAAATAACTCAGCAATTACTTTAAGGTGCAAAACTACATAAGTTGAAGAAGCTCGAAGCTCGATTACTAAGCTTAAGTTTTAAATGAAAGTTTTCCATGCGCTTCAAGAGAGTCACAATGAAGTTCTTAGTAATAACACCTCTCACATATAAATTTGTTTAAGGCCTGCAATTAATTTGTGTTTTCTTCAAAGGACTTCAAACCTAAAAAAAACTTTTTTTTTTCATAAAGTTACTCAGTCATTTGCACTTGAAAACAAAAAACTCCAAACGCAATTAAAAAAAAATTACGTAATTTTTTTTTTATTAATAAAAGAATGGATGTACCAAATATATCGCAGCTAATAAAATAAGCAGGCTAGTTTTTAGCTTTAGTTTCGCCTATCTTTTTTTTTTTTTTTTTATTTCACTAAAACTTAATTACTCTTAAAAATCTATTTGTCTAAAAAACCAGTACCTTGTAGCTTCTCTATATTTCTATTTTTTTTTTTTTTATTTTTTTTTCTAGTAAAACTGTTATAAACATGTCAGAATTTGTTATTTATTACATTTACATTCAATCATAACAACCATATAGTTTTTTTTTGTTGCTGGTACATTTCGAATTTAACGAACAACAAGTGGAAAAAACAGAAAATAATGAATTGTACACATCACAAACCTTGATAAAAAATAAAACAACCAAAAATAATAATAAAAAAAAAAACATTAACAATAAATATAAAAACCATTTAACAGCAAATAATGTTGAGGAGCAGAAAAAACAAATACAACCAACCAGCTCCTAGCAAAGAGATCTAAACAAATTAATTGAAAAAAAAGCTTAAAAAAATATTTTAACACTTCTTTTTTGTTAAAACGAGAAAAAAACATAAAAATCATCATTTCAATATGTTTTCATAACAAATCGTTTTTGTAGTTCACTAAGAAAAAAAAAGTAGACAAAACGACTAGCAGTTAAATGGACAGACAGGCAAGCTAGCAGGCAGGCAAGCAGGCACACAGACGGACAGAGATTTTAGCAAACCTAAAAGCAAAACAAGGATTTATACTTTATTTAGTTTCCCAGCCATGTTTTAGACAAACACCTCAAGAAAAGCACATTCACTTGTTAAACGAAAACGAACAACAAACAAAACTAAATTGCCATAAAAAACTAAATCTAAATTCGAATTCAAATTCACATGTTGCAGTTGTTTACGAGTTCTAATCAGATTTCATGTGAGTAAATAAATGAGTAACTGAGTGAGTATGTATGTGTGTATAACATTTTGTTAAACATTAACATTTTATATATATAATTTTTTTTTTTTTTTACTATTCGGGGCTTTTCGGTGGGCTTTATAGGAAGTGAACTAGCAATTCGCGACTCCTTTATGTTTTTGGTGTTTGGGTGTTATTTGCACTTTGCTAAACTTTAGTTAAAAACTTGGTTTTAATAGTTTTATGTTGCCTGTAATCGCCAAATAAAAATCACATAAAAATAAATTAAAAATTATGAGTTTATGTACACACACACACACAGAATGAGAATTAAGCACACACCACACACTAACGAATTGGAACATTGAAACCAAAAAAAAAAAGTTGTAAAATAATGCAATAAATTTATGGTTCAATTCTTTATTTTTTAAGGTAAGAAAAAATTTAGTTACAAAATGAAGATTTCAAAGGGCAGTTAATGCGCTGAGAGATCTTGAAAAATTTTTTAATAACAAAATTTGCTCTAGTAATTTGGAAACAAATAATTCTCGTTCAATTAATGAATTAAGAAATCAGAAAGGACTAAATCTGTAGAGATAAATATATATTGAAAGAAATAAATTTCGTAGCAAACTTTCCGCTCAAAAGGGGATGCATATAAAATGTTTGCCCATGTTAAAGTGACAGGCCTCGTAGGAGGCATCCCAATACAACCATATTTTTTAAATAGCGATAGATTTTTTCTTTACAAAATACTGACCATCAGTCAGCAGCATATCTCCGCAGACCAGAATATGGATTTTATTCCAAGTTAATTGCTGCGTCGCCTAAACTCTGCCGTAACCAAAGACACAATGAGTGCTATGCGTGAGTTCGTCAAAAGCTTTGTGAGACTGTCTTGCTAGTTAGACAACCTTCATGGCTCACATCATTTTCTCATACTGATGCGAATGTCGTGGTCAAAAGTATGCTAATGAATCTAAAAACGTCTGCTCGTCATCGATCTCAATTGCTGGGTATTTGATGCGCAAAAATGATAAGATTTTTTTACAAGTATCTGGGATTATTCTTTTGCGAAGTCTATTTGTCTTATAATTAAGACCTTTCAGTCTGAGCCTCTCAAACGATCCATACGGATATCGAATTTAAGCGAAAAAATATATCTTCATTATAGTAAACGGTTTATAGGCTTCGCTACTTTTGTAATTTGTAATCGTATTTATTAAAAAATTTTTTGAGTGCCGTCTTTGATGGAAAATAGAAAGCTCACGGATGTATTGAGCGCATTTTTTTCTTCGGAAGGAATATTTGTCTTCAAAACTTAATTTTGACTATTTTTTCTTCGATTCTTTTGAGAGTTCAGCTTATGATTTGTCTACAATTCTATTTTATACTTTTATTTTTTTATTCTTTTTTTTATTTTATAATATTCTATTTTATTCTATGTTATCCCATATTAGTTTGTTTTATTCTATATTCTGCTGCATTTTATTCTATTCTGTTCTGTTCTAAGCTATTCTATTCTACTGTATTCCATTCTTCTCTATTCTATTCTATCCTATTCTATTCTATTCTATTCTATTCTATATTATTATTTTATTCTACTATATTCTATTCAATTCTACTCTATTCTATTCTATTCTATTCTATTCTATTCTGTTCTATTCTACTCTATTCTACTCTATTCTATTCTATTCTATTCTATTCTATTCTATTCTATTCTATTCTATTCTATTCTATTTTATTCTACTCTATTCTATTCTACTCTATTCTATTCTACTCTATTCTAATCTATTATATTCTACTTTATTCTATTCTAATCTATTCTATTCGATTCTGTTCTATTCTATTCTATTCTATTCTACTCTACTCTATTCTACTCTATTCTATTCTATTCTACTTTATTCTATTCTGTTCTATTCTATTCTATTCTACTCTATTCTATTCTGTTCT
Source organism: Gymnosoma rotundatum (assembly GCA_916610165.2). NCBI lineage: Eukaryota > Metazoa > Arthropoda > Insecta > Diptera > Tachinidae > Gymnosoma > Gymnosoma rotundatum. Next base: position 128,912,680 of record OU744338.1, read on the forward strand.
ATTCTATTCTATTCTATTCTATTCTATTCTATTCTATTCTACTCTATTCTATTCTATTCTACTCTATTCTACTCTATTCTATTCTATTCTATTCTATTCTATTCTATTCTATTCGATTCTGTTCTATTCGATTCTGTTCTATTCTATTCAATTCTATTCTATTATATTCTACTGTGCTATATTTTAGCCTATTGTTTTCTATTCTATTCTATTTTATTCTGTTTTGTTTTATTCTACTCCATTCTATTCTATTTTAGTCTATTCTATTCTTCTCTATTCTATTCTATACTATTATATTCTACTCTATTCTATTCTATCTACTTTATTCTATTCTACTCTATTCTAATCTATTCTATTCTACTTTATTCTATTCTATTCTAATCTGTTCTATTCTATTCTATTCTATTCTATTCGATTCTGTTCTATTCTATTCTATTCTATTCTATTCTACTCTACTCTACTCTATTCTATTCTATTCTATTCTACTTTATTCTATTCTGTTCTATTCTATTCTTTTCTATTCTATTCTATTCTATTCTACTCTATTCTGTTCTATTCTATTCTATTCTATTCTATTCTATTCTATTCTATTCTACTCTATTCTACTCTACTCTATTCTATTCTATTCTATTCTATTCTATTCTATTCTATTCTACTCTATTCTGTTCTATTCTATTCTATTCTATTCTATTCTATTCTATTCTATTCGATTCTGTTCTATTCAATTCTATTCTATTATATTCTACTGTGCTACATTCTAGCCTATTGTTTTCTATTCTATTCTATTTTATTCTGTTTTGTTTTATTCTACTCCATTCTATTCTATTTTAGTCTATTCTATTCTTCTCTATTCTATTCTATACTATTCTATTCTAATCTATTCTATTCTATTCTACTCTATTGTAATCTATTTTATTTTAATCGACTTTATTCCATTCTGTTCTATTGCACTCTATTAATTTTTCTATTCTGTTCTTTTCTATTCTATGAATCTCTATTCTATTTTGTTCTATTTTATTCTCTTCTATTCTGTTCCTTTATATTATATTGTAGTTTACTCAGTTCTACCCTGATCTAATTTTTACTATCATATCTTTTTTATTATAATCTAATTTCTTAAATTAAAAGAAAGATTTTTAATACCCTTGACTTTTTAGCAGATAAAAAATTTGTAAATTTTATTATGGAAATGTGTCTATTAAAATCTGAAAAATTCTTTCTTTATTAAAAAAAAAAAAAAAAACATTTATACATCGCAAACAAATTTAAAAAAAATTTAGGTTACTGCGCATTGCAAATATCGGTTCCAAGATCGTGGAATCGATTAATCTTCTATTGACTTTTGTAGAACATTTCGTGATAATGAGAACTAGATGGTTATGTAGCTGGTCTGGCTCCTCTTGCCCCAAAATATTAGCCTCCAACATTTTTCAAATATGCAGAATTTCATTTGATAAAAATAACATTTTTAATCTACAAAAAACTTTAATTTTAAATAAAAAAAATGTTATAAATTTTTGCAAAAAACAAAATATTTTAACACAACAAAAAATTATGTTTCCCATATTGTAAAATATAAAATAAATTTATAACTTAAATGACCCTATTGAAGAACCCTTTTGCCAATAAAAATATGCATTTCTATAAATTTTAATGATCGCTCTAACAGTTTTGGCCAACTTTGAAATTAAAATTAGAAACTCATAAAAAATTATCTAGTTTGGTTAATAAAAGTAGATACTTATGAATCTTAATTTGTGTTGCTAAAGTTATGTTAACAAAATTTGCAATAATGGACCATAAATATTCAATTAAATTTTTAATTTATATATAGAGCCTAATATGTTGTTGAATGGCTCTCTTTAGAAGGTAAAATACTTTAGTTGAATATTAGTAGAACACTAGACCGAGGGTATTTTTGCATTTTACTGTAAGAAAAACAGACATAATTCTTTTTAAGATTTGCTTCTAAAATAAGAAGAGCATAGAAAATTAAAAAAAAAAAAATAATATAATTTTATTGGAAGAACTAAATCAATGTTGGTCATATAATTATTAAAGGTAAAATTAACGATGGTTATATATTAAATAATTACTGCAAGAGATGATCTTGAAATATATTTTATATTATTTTACTAGACTACAATTAGCTTTGGTGTTAGTTACAGCCAAGTGAATTTGCAAAAGCCCTCATAAGAGCTTTTGTTTTTTTGCTTAACGAATCAAATTGCATGTGTTAAAAAAGTATTTAACTTCTAGAAAAGCAACTGCTTTATTAAGACGTACTGAACTAGGTTTATCACAGATGGATTTGATGAATGCGTTGAACCTTTCCTAATATTGTTTTAATTTCCTAGCACAAAATTAATTTTTTGTGTTTGATGACCACGCGAAATAATTTTTATATGTTGCAAAAATATTACACATTTCCTTAATAAATTAATTGGTAAAATTTTTAAAAATCTGTATACAAACGCTTAGCACTTGCCCGTATTAAAATCACTACACTGTCCATCCATCTGTCTGAATGGTTGCCACATGTGTCTACTTTTGGCGTCGTAATACCTAAAGTTTTCCAGTAACATATAAATTATTGCCACTAAAATACTAAATAATACACGAAATTTAAAATTTTAAAGGGTGCCCCCTACAGGGGTGTGGTTTTTGTTCATAGGATTTATCTTTTAAAACGTTAAAATTAGAATTTTAAAATTTACACAGGTATAAAGTGCTCTCTGTGCCTTAATAATGAGAACAAAATACAAGATTCAAATTAAAAGGGTGCCCCGTGCAAGGCGCATTTTTTACATTTGCAAGCTCAATTTTTAATGCTGACCTGTAGAATTCAAATATAATATGCTCTTGTTATAACATAATAAAATTAACATAATAAAATTAAAAATTAAAGGGTGACCCCATAGAGACGTACTTTTCTCATTAATGATTTTAACTTCCAGGCCGCTAAAGCCAGACTTCTAAAGTTTACATAGAGTATGTAGTGCTATGTATACCATAACCAAAAGGATAAAAAAATTGACATTAAAGGGTGGCCCATGCAAGATTTAATTTCAGCATATGTAGAGTCTGTTCTAAATGGACACCTTTAAAATTATAATGCAGTGTATTCCTGCTTTGACAAAAAGTAAAAAAAAATTAAAAAAAATTTTAAAGGGTATCCCCATAGTAACGTTATATTTACAATTTTTTTAAATTTATGGGGAGAAACATAAATATTGACAAAGTATGCAAAACTAGTTCTCCTATAAGGATGATAATTAAAACATAAAATTTTAAATTACAGGGTGCCCCAGGTAAGTAATATTTTTAACAGAAAAAGGATCGGTTCTTATGACAAACTTTTATGTATTAAATGTGCTTGTTACTAAAAAAAGTGTGAAAATTGGAATAAAAATTTAAATTTAAATTTGAAACTATAAACAGTATTAGACAGGCAGCTTAGATGTCCACAAGAAATAATAAAAATTTAAAAATTTAAAGGGTGGCCCCACATTTCATTTGAATGGACATTTGCTAAAATTAACGATTTTGTCATTTTGCTTTCTTTTATACCACTATCACCACAAAAAGTGGAAAAAGTGTATAACTAAATTTGTCATTCCATGTGTAATTTCTACAATATCCATTACTGACCCCATAAAGTTTATATATTCTGACTTCTTCTGCATACCGAAGTCGTGTTAGTGTTGAAATCAAGTTTGGCGAGGATTTCTCAAAAAAAAAAAAAAAATATGTCAACCGATGAGATATAAAGTAGAAAGAGGTGCTATTGGAAATCAGATCGGTCCCTGTCCTTCGAGGTAGCAGGCAAAGCACAACGCCTACCTCTAATTTTAACAAAAAAGTAACTCCAATTTAAAAAAAAAAAAAAAAAAACAAATATATGGCGCGATAGAGTTTTAAAAACTAAGAATAAAACATAAAGCACAAAAAATTGACGCTCACCCATATTTTCCGAGTTACGGGGCTCTGAGATTTTAAAATTTTTTAAATTATAAATATTGGTATCATTTTAAAGCGTTTGAAGAGATCTTTAAAGAAATACTTAAATTTCTTAAAAATGCTTAACCCACTAAGAGCCGATGGCATATTTATGTAAAATAATATGTATGCAGTACCAATTTTTTTTTATTTAAGTCTCGGTTATCCCAATACTTGCTTCTTTGATTTACATAGATGGTGAAGAGTATATAAGAATTGGCATCGCCGAATACAGCACTCTTACTTGTTTTATGGTGAATTTGTATTTGTGCTGTCTTTATTTTAGCATTACGACCGAAGCATTTTTTGTTTTTCAAAGTATTTTTGCTAAATTTTCTTCTAGTTTTTTTTTTGCAAGTCTGATTTGCTTAATGGGGCTTAATGGCTTGTCTTTAAAAATGAACTCTAGCTTTGATTTAGCTCTAGCCACTACATTTGGAGTGTTATCGCTCTGTACAAATAGTAATTAAATAAAGCCATAATTAGAGCTTTAAACCGGAGTAGGAGTTTCATTACTAGTGCTTCCAAGTATGATCTGACTCGTTATGCAAAATGTGATCAAGTATATATATAAATTGATCGTTCAATTTCTAGAAAATTAGAAACGAAACAATTATTTTACATTTGTGCAAACAATGTTGCCACATTGAAGCTAAGTTTTCTGAAAATTATAATCGCCAACAAAAACCTCGAGGAATTTTTTTTTTGCTTAGAACTACTCTATGTGTGCTCTTTACAGTTCTTGTACAACATGGAAGTCAAACAGTTAAAAAACTTATAAAAAGATCATGCGATGCATGTAAAATCTTTAAGAGTAAAAAATAAAAATATAAAAAATTAAATGTTTGTCTGAAATAAATGTAACTGGTAGTAAAAAATATTTATTACCTTGCAAATGTTTATCAACAAATTGCAATCGTTAAAAAAGGCCAAGGTCTCCTCTGCCATATTTTTAAACATACAAGTTTATGTGTCTACAAGATCTAGGCAACAAGCAAATGAAATAATAAAATATAAAATATTTGAATATAATTCTTTTTTCCTCTTCGTTACGAGTACATTCGTAATATACTTGTAGTAGGTTTGGGCAACAATTCGTTAGGAAACAGATTCAGACATATATAAAGCCAGCTACAAATAAAAAAATAGAGCATCATCACCTTTTTTTTCTTGGCTGCTAACTGCCAGCAGTGTTAGCGCAAAACCTACCACCATCACCTTTACCATCTTTAAAATGCAACCAAATTGTTGCTAAAAAAAAAAAACAAAAAAATAGAAAATAAAACGGAAAACAAACATTTAACCAATTTGAATTTTATGCATATTGCAGTTTGCTGTTGTTGTTGTTTTTGTTGTTAAATGTTGCAAACAAACAAGATGTCAATGTAAATTTCTCATGCAATTTAGCAATTGTTGTATATTGTTGATGATTCTGTTAACCAGCCCGCTCTGTTTTTGTTGGTCTCCTTTTTTTTATTTATGGCATCTAGATGATTTGTTTGCATTTTGTGTTCACTTCGTTTGGTTTTGTTTTGTTTTTTTGGGACTTTTTTTGTTGCCTGTTTTAGTTGTAGTAAAACAATATTTAATTTGAATATTTATGAGTAACAAGCGTTAACATTGTACTGTCTTAGCAGAGTCATGCGTGTTTACATTCATAGATATAGTTTGACTTTTCTTTTTTTTTTTTTTTTTTTTTTTTTGGTGAGAGCCCCTATAGTTGGTAAAAATACTTTAGAAAATCGTTTTAAATAATTTATGTTTCTAACGAAAAACGGATTTTTTCTTGAATTAGTAAAAATATTTTTGTTGCCAAATAGCTAATTCAAATTATAAAAATATACACTTTTTTTATATCGGATGTCAAAGGATTCTAATATGCTGGCACTGGTCCATAGCTGAGGCCCTAAAGTAAAGAGCAACACACACCCTTTGATTAAAAAAAAAAAACTATAAAATAAATAACTTAATAGATTGTAAAATAAAAATACAGGACTTCACCAATTTGTCACAACTTACGGTCCGAATATGTCAGAATGGCATGCTTATGCTCTAATGTTTATTAGAGATACGCATTTAGTTGATCCTTGAATTTCTTATTGTATCAAAAAATATAAAGTCATTTTTATATAGAATTTATCCATTTATTCAATTAATCGAAAAAGTAATTTAAAAATTTTCTATTAAAATAACTAATTCAATTAACTGGATTTTTAAATAAAAAATAAGAAGCCTATTATCTAATTAAATAAATAATTAAATCAATTAACAATTTAATAAAATATCAGTTATAAAATAAACAGAAACTTTCTTCTATTATTGTGTTAGAGATAAGTCAACTAGTCAAGAATTTCCACTAGGATTGTGCCCTGAAAAATAATAGGGAACCTATTAAAGAATAGTTACTCATATAAAAATATTAAAAAATAAAAAAATATATATTAATTTTTTTTTAAGTTTATAAAAAGTATTAAATTTTTTTATAGAAAAAAATTTTGACAAGTAGCTAAAAATAAAAAAAAAATATTCTTTATACAAACATTTCAAAACAATTTAAATAAAAAATATTGAAAATTTTTATTTATACATATTTTTTTTAATTTTACTATATAAAAATTAATGAAAATATTAAAAAAATATCTAAAAAATATATTAAACATTTTTAGTTGAGTATAAAAAATATTAAAAAATATTCTATACACAAATATTCAAAATTATTTAATATGGGAAAAATTAAAAATTTTTTTAAGTTTAAAAAATTTATTAAAATTTTTTTATACAGAAAATTTTGAAAATATTTTTACGTAAAAAGCTTTTAAAATAATTTGATACAAACGAAATTAAATAATAAAAAAAAAAAATATAGAAAGAATTTAATTTTTGTAAATTATGATTTGAACTGGGGATGTAATAAATAAATCGAAATTAATTTTGGACTAAGTTCATTTTCATTGCATAAATAAATCGAAAATATTCAAAATTGTAAAAAAAGTATTAAAAAAATTAAAAAATATATATATGCAGAAAATATTCAAAATTTTCAATTAAAAAAATATTGAAAAATTTTTCTTTGAAAATTAAAATCAAAATTCAGAACAGAAAATAAGTAAAAGTATTTTCTAAGAAAATATTGAAAAATGTTTCTATTTTATTTTTATTTAAATAAAAAAAAATGTTTTTTAATTATTGAGTAATTAAAAAAATATGAAAGATATTGAAAATTATTCAATATAGAAAATATACGGATTTTTTTCTACGTATATAAAAAGTATTGAAATTAAGGAAATAAAATTTAATTTTCTTTATATAAAAAAATATTGAAAATATATTAGTAGTAAAATTTTCAATATTTTTCTAAGGATGCAGAAATATTGAATAAAAAAATTATTGAAATATTAAAATATTTAAAATGTTGTCGTTAATCCTCTTCTGGCCTATAACTTTTTAATATTTTCTATTTAAAAATAAAAATAAAAAAACTTTTAATAAACTAAATTAAAATTAATTAGTGAAGGATGCCTCATATTCGTTTTGGCTTTATAAGACAATTTAACGTTCCTATTCTGTTTTGTTTATTTTTTCTTTTTTTTTGTGCCAAAAAAATAATGTTTTGTTTGTGGTGCGTGCAACAAGCAGTCTAAGCAATTTAGTTTGATTTTAAAATGAAGATTTCCCAAGGATTTATTGGTTGTCCAAATACAAGAAATTGAAAATGTCATGATAATAATTTTTTGAAGGCAATAAACTATAAGCAATAAATAAATATATACACACACACATAAATAAATTAAACGTATAGTTTCGAAACAGAAATGAAAAGGGAAACAATTCAAGGGGTGTTATTCAAAGAAATTAACTTATTCATATTAAAATTATAAATTTTTCTGTACCTCTTTTGAATTCCATTTTGCAACTCATGATCATTGGTTGTACAACTAGAAATTAATATTAAAAATATTTCTTACACAATTAATTTCTCCATAATAAGTGTGTGCTATATTTGTTGCCACTTCTGCCAATGCTTCTGTTTGCTTTCTAAACGCAAATTTCAATTTTCTAAGACCTAAAGCCTAACAGCCTCACAAGACAAATAAGTTTATATATATTAAATATTATAAAATGCTCACTCACTACTCAATACACAACATTTTTTTTTCATTTAATTTTTAATTTATAGAAGTGAAAGAAGTTGTTTGTATGTAAAATCACCAGCCATCTTTTTTATCCTTAGCTGCAGCTTCTTCTTTTAGTTGTTACTATATTTTATTAAAAAATTTTTTTTTAATCTTTTTGTTGTATAGTAATTCAAGTCATGTTGCACATGCGTTTCTTTTCTTGGCTTTCAATTCTTTTAACATATTGCATAAAACTCATCTATTATCAACATGCGTATGAATTAAGCTGGCGGCTGATAAATATGGGCGGAATTTATTTTTTGTTCAGTATAGAAAAAGATTTGTGGCTTTTTAATTGATATTATTATTAATAGAGTTTGTTTATAGGCATTAGTTTAATTTTGTATATTATAACGTTTTTTATGTTGTATTTTTTTAGTTTATTAATTTTGAAATTCTTTCTCTTTTTACAGATGAACCAAACCTGCAAGGTTTGTGGGGAACCAGCTGCAGGATTTCATTTTGGGGCCTTTACATGCGAAGGCTGCAAGGTTGGTTTTTTTTTAAATTTTTAATAATTTCAGTGGCATTGATTTATAAATACATATTTTTTTTTTATTATATATTTCAAAATAAAATTTTTTATTTGACTTTTATATTTATTTTTTTTTAATTTGTTAATTTAATTTTAATTTGTTTTATTAAAAAAATAATAGACAATATTTTTATTTCAAAATTGAGCTAGTTATTTTACACAGAAATATTGTTTTTAAAAAAAAAAAATAAATAAACAATATTAAAAAAAATGATAAGAAAATTCTTAAATTTTTAATGAAAAAGAGACATAAAAATAATTTAGTTTGCAAGCCAGAAAAAATTATTTTAACCATAATTTCCATTATGATTCAAGCTGTTTCAAGGTTTTATCGTTAAAATAATTTTTGTGCAAAAATAAAAGATTTTTATCTATATTTTGAAGATTGATAAATTTAGTCAAAAAATTCCCGTTATTTAATTTAATATTTTGCAAAGTGCCGTGCATAAACGAAAATAAATTATCGTAGTGTTTTGTGATATTTTATTTTTCATCATTTTTTAACTGTATAAAAGAGCCGAAAAAAGGTCAGCCGTATACAGTGGATAAAAGAAAAATAAAATAATTGTTGTTTGTTGTGTTTTGCCTAAACTTTAATCTCTGTTTATTTAAAATATTTTATATTTTATTTAAAATATTTGTGAGGAGTTTTCTGAAGAGTTAAGTAAGCGGTAGCGAAATGACCATCGAGACATGCTTTAATCCTTAATAATCAATATCGATGATTTAATAATTTGATCGGCATAAAAAATAGCACGATATATTTTGAAGTTTAAAAAGAAAAAAACTTTAACCAAAAACAAATAATACGGCATTTACACTATGCAATTTTCCATGAAACTAGCATGAAGTTTATATGGTATTGCTTGAGTTTTGATGAGATATTACTGTTGCTAATGTTTACTTTTAGATAACGCATAGAAATAGAAATGCATAAATAGAAAATTGAGAAAAAAAAATGCCTCAAAAAATTGCATAGTGTAAATCTGGACTAAAAGTGCTATGTTCGGCTATGCTGAATATTATATACCCTTCATCATCTATGAAAATCTAGTTTAGTGAAGTAACTCAAACTGAAAAAAACAAATATTGGTGTGACAGAGAAATTAAAAATAAAAAAAATTTTTGGTAATTTTACATAAAAATCACAGCGACCCTTAATGGGTTAAGCTATTTTAAATAATTTTGGTATTTCCTTAAAGATCTTCTCAAAAGCTTTGAAATGATACCCATATTGATATTTTAAAAAATCTGAACATTTTAGAGCCCCGTAATTCGGAAAATATGGGCGAGCGCCAATTTTTTCACTTGATGACTTTTTCTTATTTTTTAATTTTTTATTGCCCCATATATTTATTTTTTTTTGATTGGAGCTACTTTATTGTTCTAAATGGCAGGAAAAAATTAGAGGTAGGCGTAGTGTTTTGCATGCTGCCTCGCAGGATAATGACCGATCATGCTGATTACCAATAGCACCTCTTTCGACACTATGATCCATTGCCGTAATTGAATTTTCTCTAGCTGATCTAGTGCCTTGGCAAAATGATTTCAACACTAACACGGACGGATAGACACACATCGCTCAATCAAATTCGCTGTGCATAAGAAGCCGGAATGTATATCTTGGGGTCGGAAATGGATATTGTAGAAACTACAAACGGAATGACAAACTTAGTGTTACACTTTTTGTGGGGAAGGGTATAATAAAGAAACCTTCAGAGATTTAAAAATATTAGTCTATATTCATAACAGCTATAAACGAAATCTATTGAATTCTCTTAAAATATCAAACAGTACTTTTTCTTTACAAATATAAAATACTAAAAAAAACCTAAATTAGAACACAAATAAAACCAAAAACTTTGAATCGCCTGAAGATAAATTTAAAAACCATTAATAATTAAATTGATTTAAATGAGCTCTTTCAAAGCAGATTATAATTTTCAAACAGTTTATACTTTTGTAATTCAACCGTTAAAAACTCTTTGCAAAAATCACTCTTAACTAAATTAACTCTTTCAAGGTTAAAGGTTACATCAAATGAACCTCAAGTAAAAAACGAAAACTAAATAACTGCAAATATTTATTTAACAATTTAAAGGGCAAACAGAAAAAAAAGTATCAGCAAACAATTTTATTTAATATCTTGTAAGCACTTTTAAACAATTTGTCGGTCAAACTAATTTGTTCTTTTTACACGTTAATTTATTTCAATCACAAAAGTTTTATTTAGCAAAAAAAAAAAAAAAAAAACAAGAAGAAATAAATAGCGCTAGCAAACCCTAACACAAACTAAGAAAACTTAACAAAAGATGCCTTTAACATTTTGCCTCTATCATACTAAACAACCACCTTTATACAGCCTCTTCTTCCCTTGTTAAAATATAACGATACAGGGCGCAAAAATTTAGCGACTTAATATAGCATTAACAAAAAAAAAAAAAAAAAAAAAAAAATTACACTACAACAAAAAATATAAATATGTGTTCTTTTAAAGTAGTGGGTAAGTAAGTGTGTTGCTTAAGTCTTTTGTTTTATTTTGCTTTGTTTCTTATAAAAAATTACTTAAGTATTTTTGTATGGCAAACAAATCAAACTAAACTCATCAAAAGAGCAACTCAGTAGTAAGTTTTGTTGTAGTTGTTATTGTTATTGTTAGCAAACGTTGGTGTTAAGTCTGTTTATGCATGAAAAACTGACAAGACTTCTAAGGCTGGTTGCTCTTTCAAATGTAACCGTAAATCCCATTTCCGACCCAGTAATCTTGATGCCCAATTAACCTTAAAAGTTCTTGCTTGCATTGTAAGTTTATTATTATTATTCTAACTTAAAAGTCTTTGGTTTTTGGCAATTTTTTTATTGTTTTTTTTTATTGTATTTCCATTCATTCATTTCAAGAAGCAATTGTGATTTACTGCCTTCATGTTTTTGTTGGCATAAGTGTTCTAACTTAAATGCTGATTGTTTTAGGAGTAGTTTATTGTTTAACCTTTTGTGTTGCCAAAGTGCAGCTCTACAAATTTCGATGTTTGGAAAATGATTTTTTGCTTTGTTTTACTCGTTTTGTTATTATTATTTTTTTTTGACGTTTTTACTAAAGTTGTTTATTTTTGCCCCCATTGAATTAAATTGTTTATTTGTTTTAACTTGTAAATACAATTGTTGTTAATGGCATTGCTGTAGTTTAGCTAGTGTGTAACTTAAATAATATAATTTTTCGTGTAGTTAATGCCGCTAGTTAACGAACGGTTTGTTAAAGGAAAAATTTTAAAATCTTCATTTTTTTTTTTAAACATTATTTCTGACGCTGTACATTAATGTAGTGTAAACTATAATGATTATAAGATTTATTTTTAATTAAATTAATTTTGTAGTTATTGGACAAATGGCAAATTTTTAAAATATTGTTCATTAAAAAAAATATTGATTCAAATGTGCACTTTCTTTTGTTTTATAAAATATGTGCTTTATTCCAAAAAGTGTTTAATTTCTCATGGCAGTCTTGATTGAGCGCAATTAATTTTAGTCTTCTTTCCAATTATTTTATTCCTTGTAAATAAAAGTTCTTCTCATCTTCTCATTAAAAACATTAAATAAAAATGTTCCTTAAAAATCTTATTTCTGCTAATTTTCTAATCTTTTCCAGCTTAGAGTTTTATTATTACGTTTTTTTTTTTTTTTTTTTTGACAAAACAGAGTTTTTAGATTATATATATATATTATTATATAACACAAATTTTACATAATTTGATAAAAAATAAAAACAAAATCTTGCCTTAATAGCTTAAAGTTTCAAACAACTGAGCTTTTATCTCTAATATAAATAACTGACAGAAAAGCTTTATTAACCATAAAATCTATTCTTAATGTTAGCTTTACATATTTAAATTAATAAAAAAAATTTTTAAAAAACTTTTGTAAAAAGCTTTTTTAAGTTCATGGTTATTACCAAAGCTTTGCTCTATAACATTGTCCTTTTTCAATTTTTATATAAGAAATGCTAACAACTGCTATTAAACTAACAAAGCTTTTCAGCTTTTTTTTTATGCTTTTTTTTCTGAAATATTATGAGGGTTAAATAAAAGTTATTAGAATGGCTAAATAGCTACATTATTTTTTTAAAAAATAAAAGAATATTTTCAAGAAAGTGTTTAAACTTTAAATAATAAAAAAATATATATATTTTAATTGCTTTAACAAAAAAAAAGAGCTTTTAAATTTAAAAAACTAATTACTAAAATAGCTCCATTTACCTAAAAAGTGTTTTTCGACTCAAATTTTACATATTTTGATAAAGAACTAAAGCTTGTCTTAAGAGCTTAAAGTTTTAAACAAAAGAGCTTTTACCTCCAATATCAATAAATGCTAAAATAGCTTAATTAACTAATAAAATTGTTTTCAATACAAACTTTACATAAAAAAGCTTTTTAAACAAGCTTTTGAAAAAAGCTTTATAAAGTGCATGGTTAACAAAAGCTTTGCTCTTTAGTATTGTCCTATTTTAATTTATATATAATAAATGCTAAGAACTGCTACTTAAGCAACGAAGCTATTTAGTCTAAAAAAAGCTCGCTGGAATTTGTTAAATCATAAATATTTTTTTTTTTTTTGGTCTCTTAGTTATTATATTTGTTTAAAAAGATTAACTATGTTGAATAGAAACACAGAAGAATATTTTCAGGAAAATACTAAAACATTCTTTAATAAAAATTTTAAATACTTTAAAAGCTTTTAAACAGCATAAAATAATGCTAATAAAAATTTCAACTTTTTACAAAACCATAAGTATTCAAATTCATATTGGTCTATTAATAATTAATACAATTTCCCATAACAATATTTCACACAAATATTTAATGTCTAACAAAGCCAAACTAATGCAAATTTGGGTCTTAAAGCTTTTAGCCTTAAATGCCATTTTAGCAAATAAACTATAAAAATTTAATACGTTTAAATAAATTGTCTAAATGTTATTATGTTGACAAATTATTTCTTGTAACCAACAACTGTAATAATTCGCTTTCGAACATTAAATTTGTCCAGCATTTGTAATAATTTGTTCAGCTCGTTGTAGTTTTTATTTTTAGCAATTTAACAAAAACTAATTTAAATGCTAAAGAATAAATTGTTAAACATTGTTTTTTGTTTGTTTGTTTGTTTTTTATTTTGACAAATTAATCACTTTTAAGCAAAAAAACCAACAAATTACTTTGGTCTGTCATATAAATCTTAATGACTTGAAAAAATATATATATTGTTATATATTTTGTCCAGAACCCACATATAAACGTTGGACTGCATACAACAAAAATTTAAGAAATAAATAAATAAATAAAAAAACTCTTTAAACACCTACATCTCTGACAATGAGACAAGCAAATCATTTTAAAAGTCTTAATATTGTGGCATGTAACATGATTTTAAAATGACAAAAAGGCCATTCAGTTAAACAAATTTATTTGAAAAACTATTTTGTTGGAGTTAATGGAAACTATTAAGCAAAAAAGGTTAACGCCATTATTTATTTAAGAATTATGTAGAATATTTTTTTTTCCGAAATATTTAATATTTTGTAATAAATTTGTTTTTTTGTTTATTTTAGTCTTTCTTTGGCCGCTCTTATAATAATTTATCCTCCATATCGGATTGCAAGAATAATGGTGAGTGCATTATCAATAAGAAGAATCGCACAGCTTGTAAGGCCTGTCGTTTGCGTAAGTGTTTAATGGTGGGCATGTCCAAGAGTGGCTCACGCTATGGCCGCAGATCAAATTGGTTCAAAATCCATTGTCTGCTGCAGGAACAACAGCAACAGGCTGCTGCAGCTATGGCGGCTCATCAAAACAACCAGCAACAGTCCCATGGTAATGCGGGCGGACTGCACAGCAAACCACCGGGTATACCACCACCAGCGGCAGCAGCAGCTGCGTTAGGCATGTTGGGTCATGCTGGCGCCTATTCGGGCTTATATCCTCCGCGTACTAAAGAAGAACTCATGATGTTGAGTTTGGAAGAATATGCCAAACATCCTGCTGCCTCACCTTCTGTTAGTTCGCCAGATTCTCATCACTCCGATAGCTCGGTGGAGGTCAATGGTAGATCTAATGCCGGCAGCTTAATGCATTTGTCTAGTAAACATGCAGCCTTAGAGGCGGCATCGGCTAGTGCCACCTCATCAGTTGGTCCACCACCACCTCCTCATCCAGCCCACCTTAGAAAGGATTTGCCACCCTTTTTACCCCTGCATTTTCCTGCCCTGTCTTCTATGCCTGTTATGCCGCCACCTAGCTTTCTGCCGCCCTCCCATTTGCTATTTCCCGGCTATCATCCTGCCCTTTAT
Source organism: Gymnosoma rotundatum (assembly GCA_916610165.2). Taxonomy (NCBI): domain Eukaryota; kingdom Metazoa; phylum Arthropoda; class Insecta; order Diptera; family Tachinidae; genus Gymnosoma; species Gymnosoma rotundatum. Next base: position 128,927,729 of record OU744338.1, read on the forward strand.
CAACATGCCCATGCCGGTCTGCTGAAACATTCTCCCGAACAACAGGCAGCCGCAGCTGCTGTACATCAACTGTTTAATAGTGCTCCTAGATTTCATCCCACAACTATAACAACCTCAACGGAAGAACGTAAAATAATGGAAGAACATAAACACGATTTGCCACGGTCGGATGCGTTAAATAATAATCGCATACCAAATGGCAGCAAAGCTGCTGAGGAATTAACTAAACGTTTCTATTTAGATGCAGTGCTCAAGTCCCAACAACAACAATCACCTCCACCCATGGTCACTAAAATACCCAATATAACCAAACATGATCACTCCATATCAGCTTTGGTGACACCAAACTCTGAAAGTGGTCGTAATCATAGCAATACTTCACGGCAAAGTAATGACGAAGAAATTGATGAGGAAGAGCGTGATCAACAAACAAAATCTATGAATGATAATCATTCTAATGGCCAGGATAGTGAACAGCAAGACGAAGAAGATGAAGAAGATTTAGTTGTTTCAATGACACCACCGCGATCACCTTTAGATATAGCAGAAGATACAAGCAGCATTGTAGTTCATCAAGACAATTCACCACCCACCTCGGGCCAAGATAATCCCATTGATTTGAGTATGAAAACTTTTAGTTCAGAGTCCAGTTGTTTAAGTCACAGTAATCATGGTGACTCATTGTCTGAACATGAAACTGAGGAAATAGTTGATAAAAGCGATGTAGGCGAAAAGGAGAATTGGAAAACAAATGAATATACAAAAAATTGTTTGATTAACAATAATAATAATAATGAAAGTGAAGAGGAGGTGGTGGGTGTCAAGGGTAAAGGTGTCAAAAGAAAATTTGAAGAGACTACATCACAACATGCAGCAGAAGAGTTAGATGTAGTTGCAAATAAAACAGCCAAAAAGGACAGCTCAGCTTTGGACTTGACTCATAAATTATAGGGAAATTTCGCCACAAGATTAAGAAGTTGTGGGACAAAAAAATTATATTTTCTTTGTAGTATCTCAATAAATTTTTTACTTACAGGGACTTGGAATTGGAAATAATTTTTTAATTTTGCTTGCTTAAATTTTTAAAGTTCTCGTACACTAGAAATGGCCTCCTCAAATCATTGTTAAGCATTCATTGCTATTAAACTAAAAAATTATGGAAACGAAAAAAGGTGCTAAATTATGGTTGTAAACACTTAAAACTCTCAAACAAACCGTCATGAAAAACAGAAAAACTGTTAATTTAAAACAAAGTAAAAATGCTCCTTAAAAATTTTATATTTCTTAAGGTCAGAAAAAAAAATACACTTAAAATTTTTCCGCAAAAAAAATTTGCAAAAATAGTTTATTTTCCTATAAAAACCTTTTTTTATTTCCAATTTTATTTCCACTAAAAGTATTTAAAATTTTACTATCCAAATAACTGTTAAACAAAAGTTTTTTTTTTTTTTAAATTAAGAATATAAATTTTTGTTAGAATCATTGTATTATATAATTACTTTTTTTAATATAAACAAAACAGAAATAGTTAATTTCAATTATTTTTATTAGTCAATTAGCTAATGTTTATAGAAAAAAATAAAATTATTTATATCGTAAAATAAAAATATTATTAAAAAATAAATAAATTATTTATATTAAAACTATATTTTATAAAAAGAATTTTAAATGAAAGATAAAGTTAAATAAAAAACAAATTAGAAAAAATTCTAAAATAAAAGCCATCTTTTTTTATTAAACAACCCACAAGAAGTTATTAAAAGTCAGTATGAAAATTATAATTTTTAAGCTATATGTTTCGTGGTGTACAAAAAAAAATTAAATAATTTATTTGTTTCAATTCAAAAAGTTTATAGTAATGGTCGAGTCATACCAATCGCAATTGCGATTAGTGTGTATAGGCGATTAAAAACGTCTACATTATTTTGATATGCAATGATCTGGCAGCTTTTTGTATTTTTTTAGCGTGTTTAACTTTGATCAAAGGACAAAAAAATGTCGATAACCTGGAAAATTATGGTTCAATTACGACATCTAATTATGGGCCATTTTTTCAAACTTGAACAACACGAACAAAATTAACCTGAAAAACGTCAAATATTGATAGTTTGTCAATAAAAATTAGTGAAATATCGCACGATCTTGGAAACCAAATGACAAAGCAATTTATAGCTACGGCATATAACGCCTTCCTGATGAATCAAATCTTGCCTGTCTCAGTATCATCTATATTTTCGAATAACAAATCATTTATCGCTTGGTAAGGCTTTATATTCTAAGAATTAAGGTCCAATGATGCCATCAACATGTAAACTGTACCAAAAGATTAATTTTTTGGGAGTAAAAGAGTCTGTAGAGTCTGTGTTAGATGGGCATCTCATGCAAAAATTGTTCATTAGCAAATGCGATAAGTGAAAATTGAACTTCGTGACTTAAAAATTACGAAGTCGAAGCGTTATACAAGCGTCCATCTATTCAAGACGATTTAGCGAAGTATTATGTGACTCTGCAGTACTGGAGACTTAACGGGCAATCGGTCAAAATTACTTTGTACTTTTAATGTGAATTTCTATTAATATCAAGCAACTTTCCTTATGAAATAGTGATTCAGGGAGCCTTCAATATCGTTGGCTTTCTTGTCATTATACCAGGCTGCTCTCTTTTTCTACTTGTAAAGTTATTAAAGCGAAAAATTTATATGATAATGAAGAGTCAACGGGACTCTAACTTTAGCTCTGCAATTAAGGAAGGAGAAGAACATGGCGGCCATTCCATTATTTATTAACTCACTGTAACTTAAAACCAAAAAGAAAATGAAACTTCCATGACCACATTAAATTGTCAATGTTCTATAACTTATCAGCCACCCTGTATTTGTAATCAATACATCAATAATTTCTTGCAACAAATATTTAAATGATTTTCTTGAAAATAAAAACTATTTTATTATTGTAGTTCAGTTTGGATTTCCACCATCATAATTTGTAAATTTGCTTTAAACAGTGCTGTTTGGTTGTGGTTGCTATTGTTGTTATTGTATTTGTGGCCAGTATCACCTGGTTTATATTTTTGTAAACTTAAATTTTTTTTGCTACAATGAACTGACACGTTCTTTTCTCTAAATTTTTTCTGCTTAATGTATTAAGACTTTGATCCACTCGTTATGGTGCAGGAGTTCACTTTTGCCTGTTTTTTTTTTGTTGTTTTCTTTGAAAGGTCTTCTAGTGCTTTTTAAAGCAATTTAAGTAGAACAGCGTTAAGTTGTCTATTTTTTATGATGGTTTTGACTTCATAATATGTGTGCTGTCATAAATGAGAGCGTAAAATTCATACGTTTTCTTCTTCTTCTTTAGTTAAAGAAAACAATTTTGTTAAACAAACAGCTGGAATACAAAAGTCCCCAAGATTTGTAAATAAAAAAAATATTTTTTTAAATTTTCCCACCAAATATTTATAGAATAATTACAAATAAACAAAAGCAACAAACGTTTGTTAAATTTAATTTTATTGGCATTTATTTGCAATATAAAAAAAATTGTTTTTAACATTTTTCCTAATAAACTGAAATTGTAAATTTTTAAGAATTTTAAAGCTTAATGTTTTTGCCTTAACAGCCTCTACTGGCTTTACTGCATCATCGTTGTTTTATTTGATTTTCTTAATAGTGTTAGAGGTGTTTTGTTGTTATTTTTTTTTTTTTGTAGTGTTTCTTTTGCTTCCAGTCTACCATAACTATTCAAACTGACACTAATCAATCTGAAATCTATTTCAATCAATCTTCAAGTAATTGCAAATACTTTCAACATTTTTGTCAATAGACAAACGTACAAGAGTCTCTAAAAATACTTGGCTGTTTTTTTTTTTTTGCGATTGCCTTCTTATTCATGTTGCAACTCGATTGCTGCGATGTTTTCTATTTCAATTTAATATAAGTGAGTTGAAAAGTAAGTGAGAAGAATGGCGTGAAAATTATACCACCTTAAGTAGCAAATATAAACTACATTCAACATATAAATCTACAATAAGTATTTGTTGTTGTTTTTTTTTTTTTTTTTTTTTTTTTTTTTTTTGTTGCTTGCAATAGCTGCTGCACAAGCAGTTGTTGTCATTTGATGAGCTTATTCAAAAAAATGTAGAATGAGATTGACATTTTGCAAATGCGCTCAAGCATTTTTGTGCATAAATACCCCAGTCGTTGCTGTTCAACGAGGGGGGGATTAGAATTGTACAAAATATGAGGAAAAGAAAAAGGAAAATTGAAAATGTGGCACATTTTTACAGCCATATTATAAAAAATAAAATAGATTTGAAATGTATTTTATGACAGATTTTCCAAACAAATTTGTCCTGAAATAGATTTCAAATCTATTTGAATTTTTTATGAATACGGCAGTTAAACTTTTATGGATATGTATTTAGTGGACGCCATTATAGCCGAATGCCTTATATAAAAACTAAAGATTTATGTTGTTCCACAAAACTGCTCTAGAATCTGACAACTAAGGAAAGTATCAAGTGCTTAAAAGACACCATCGAAAATGTTATAATTAGCACATATACGTACATGTACATATATGAATTGTGGACTAAAAATAAAAAACCTGCAGTTGAATTCCATTAAAACCACGAGTTAATTTTAACATCTGCTTTTGTAAAGGCTAGGATTAATCAAGAAAATGTCTTCTAATTGTAAGTAAAATACTAAAGTAGACTACTTCTTTACTTGGATCCTTTTTCAATCTTCTTTCGCTGCATTGTGATTAGAAAAAGGTTCGACTATAAAAATGGATAGTCTTCACAGATTCCTACACTACACAACACGATTTTGCTCTAGACCAACTAATTTTTAACTGACAATTAACAACTTCTCTTTGCTACTCTTCACAAATACATACACTAAATATAAATTATTATAACTGATAGTTGATAGTATTTGATTTTAACTTAAGTTCCTCATGGCTTTCTATTCAATAACTCGCTCGCCATGATCCATTTATAATGGTAGCAAACGCTAATAATTTTGCACGATGTGCGCTATCATCTCATCGCCTTTCAGCCACAACCCCTAAGAGTCCACTTCCCTGATGTCCATCTTGTTATATAAAATCGCTGTGCTCTTTCGCCAAAGCAGTTATCTTGCTTAGTGGACTTCTCGAGCCAGTCCAAAATTTCTTGTGAGTAATTTCTATACTGGACCTCAGGCAAAACAGGCATGTACTCAGACTGGGCAGAAAATCCATAAGTATTACGGTCTCGCTACTCACTGGTCAACGTCTAATCGACAAGCATGCTAAAAGATTGGGTTTGCCCTATAATTATTTCTGTCGCAGCTGTGGCTCGGAGGATGAGGAAGAGACAGTACTGCACTTCCTGTACCATTGCCCATTCCCGAAGAAGATTTAGAGTTTTGGGCTTTCCTATCTTCGGGACTTTTACGGAGCTATCATCTAACTCTATAGGGGACATAGCGAAGTTCAGCCGGGAATCTTCATGGTTCTCACTTGAGTAGGGGGAGTCGCGACGTCTTCCTTGTGGTATCACAACGAGCCATACAATTGTGCTCAAGTGAGCATCGTCGTGAGAGGCTTAATTAACCATTCAGACAACCTGACACTATCCTTTCTTTTTTTCTATATATCTTTTCATTAACTAAATACCGAAATAAAGTGTCTGATAGTGTACACAACAAAAATCGCTTGGATTCTTCCACACAGCAAGACCATTACAGGGTTACACATCTCCTTCTATAATTGAATCAAATTGGAAATTTTAACGTAGGTTCTCTTAAACTTCTTTAACTGTTTTCCTTTTAATTTTGTTTCTCTTTTATTGACCTCCGAAATAGAGCCTGTACCATATAGTGTACCATACTGCATTCATCACAACTCTCCTTCGAACTCAATGGGTACATAACTTTTGATTTTATGCCGTTATTTTTCTATATTAATGTCGTCTAGAGGTGGGACACTCTATTAAATGAAAACATCTTTAATTTGTTTGGTAAATATAGGATTTTTGACAATAATAACAATATTATAGCATAAGTTAATCAGCCAATTGCGAGACATGTATGGGCCACCCTTTAATTTTTATTTTTTTTATTTGATTATTTTTTGTAGAAAGCATAAACTGCCTTTTTTTAGAGTTCAGAAAATAAGATAAAATAAATCGAAATAATATATTCTATGGGGACACCCTTTAAGCTGTAAGTTACATTTCACACTTAATTTTACAGCGTGAAGTTAGTGGGTGTATATTCAAAAATTCTGCTAGTAACGTTTTAAAAGATAAAGCTGGGGCCTTAACTTCACCTTTGATATGGGACACCCTTTAAATTTTAAAAATTAATTCTTGTACCTTTTATTTCATAATCTGTATAAATTTCAAGTGCGTAGCAGTAAATGCTTTAAAGAGAAGTTTAATATATCTTTAAAAATTATCTATGGGGACACCCTTTAATTGTCACACTTTCGGGCATGGAACTCTAAACATTTTTAGCTACACTGGGAAGCTGTTATATGAAACTTTTCTGTGCCTGCCTTATAAGGTAATAAAGAAATTAACATGCTTTGAAAATAAGTATATCCAATTTAAATTGAAGCTGGGATAATTTTAGTATTTTGTACCACCCTCGTACCTTTATGTTTAATGATATTTTTTTTTACTGCTTTCCAGCCTATCATTTCTACTGTTTGTGTCTGTGTTTGTTTATTGGTGTATTTATGGCTGACGTTACTCTGATGCTAGTGACAAAATATTGTTAGAGTGTGACATGAGCTCTTGACGTGCCCATTAAAGTAAAAAGACACAGCTTAGCTTTTGCTACTCACAACCAGCCGTAAAGTTTTACTATCAAAAACATACACAATTGTTGTCTTTTAATTTTGCTTGAATGTAGCATTTTTCTAGCTGGTACTCGTAACTTTTATTCATTTCCATAGTTGTAATAAATTTTCATTTTCCAGCAGATGATGTTCGTCACTTGATACATTGTTTTGTTGTTGCTGTTATTCATCAAAAGGTATCTGAAAATGGTTTGTTATACTTAAATGTTGTTTCTTCTTTAAATTTATTTATTTTTGTTATTGTACGTTTTGTTCTGCTCATTGAAGCTGGTTTAGATTGAAATGATTGTAGTGATTTGCTGTGATGGAAATTTGCATGCAAATGCTGCTGTTTTTGTTTTGTCACTAGTGTGACAACGGGAGCAATTTAAGTGGCACATTTTTGGATTTTTTTTTATCATATTATTATTTTTTTTTTTTTTTTTGTTATAGGCAACACCCATTATTTGTGAGGAATATATTTTAGTTTTTTTTCCTGAAAAGCGATTTCTGTTTGAAATTGAAATTTTAAAATTGTGAAATTGTTTCATATGTCTATTTTTTATTCATTTTATATTTTATTTTTTTTTTTTTATATTTGTTTAAAGATTGAGCTTTTAGTTTTTATATCACAAACTCACCTAGATTTCTTATTAAATAGACATACTTAATGAAATAAATAAAGGCTTGTTACAAAAGGGTGTTCCGCGTTTTTATTTATGTAAATTAAAATTAGAAATCAAAGAAGAAAAAAAAATACTTAATTATTTATACAGTTAAGTGAAGAGGCGTTTAAACTAGACTAGCTGATATGTGTGGCAATAAAACTCAATTAGTTTATTTCAAATAATTTGGGTGTAGACGAGTAAAAGCAGGAAAATGATGAAACTAAAGACTTAAAAAAACTCATTAAATAATAAGATTGCGTAGAGCTCTTTTGATTTAGTTAGGGAATGAGAGATAAAAAACTATATAAACTGATAGTGTTTATATTAAATAAATCATGTTATTTAATAATTCTATTTTTAAATAATCTTCTCCTTCTTCTGTATATAAAAAAAATTGTTGCAAGTGTGTTGTGACTTTATAACTCATGATCGGTCAATCCGAATTCAATTAAATTTTTAGGATTTATTCTTATGGTCGTGCAGATGGTTTGTCTAAAGTTTGCATGACGCATTTGCATTTTTTGCATTTGTCGACGCGTTCATGAGTTATGTCTTTTCATGAGAACATGTGATTTTGTCCATATAGAAAAAAAAAACAACAAAAAATACGCAGGCGCCTATAAGCGTATGCGGTATTTATACACACGGTATTCAGTGTTAATATTCAAGCGTAGCGAGGCACGCCGGGTTCCGCTAGTTCTTCATAAAAATTATAAAATTTTGCGTTTTTTTTTTTCAAATAAAAAATTTTATATATTTTTATAATAAAAATTCTTGTTTCAAAAATAGAATATTTAATAATAAAACAAAGTAAGAATTATTTCAAAAGTTGTGTGAGGTTCCTTTTTGGCACCACGGGCTTGCTAATAAAAAATATCTGCTTGTAAAGTGAATTCATTCCACAATAGACTCTACAAAAATTAATCGTTTGATAGGCAATACTAGTTGGAGGCATCAGTGGACCGGACTTGCTAATAAAAAAAAAATATCTGCATGTGAAGTGAAATCAATCAAACAACAGACTCTACAGACTACATTCCATACTGGCAGGTGGCATCATTGAAATTTATTTCTAGAATAATGAAGCTGCAGCGTGTGTAACGTTCGCTGAAGGTCTTTACTGCTCTATTATCAATGTTTTTTTTTTCACAACTTTTGAGTTATTCAAATCTAACTTTGGTGATAAGCTCATTTCGTGAAATAGACTGTAAATTTTCCGTCTAGGCCATACGATTTAACATCTCTCAATTATTTCATATGTTGCCATGAGATGTTTTACAGGCCAATATTTTTTGTTTTATTCATGACATACGGCCAGCAAAGCCTAATATTGGACCTCCAGAATGGACCTTCCTCAACAATGCACCTTCGTCATGTGTTGACGATTTAAATAAAAGATTTTGTTGATAAATTTTTGGTTTAAAAAAATCTGTGTTATTTTGCACAATTTTAAATTCTATCGGTTTAAATTAGAGGTTGCTGTAGTCATAGTGGTCAGCACGTTGACTACACATCTGGTTGGCCAGAGTTCAACCCCTGCGACAATCAAAAAATTTAAACTAATTTTATTCTGTTTTATGGTAATATGTGATTATATCCATATAGAAAAAAAAACAACAAAAAAATCGTAGGCTTCTAAGAGCGTATGTGGTATGTACACTGCGAGCTAAACTCATAACACATGATATTCAATGTTAATATTAATTGACTACAAATCTAGTTGGCCAGGGTTTAACCCCTGCAATAACCAAAAAATCTAAATTTTTTTTTCTGTTTAATGATATAAATACAAATTTAGAACCGACACTACAACATGGAGCTTCCTTCTTCGGTACTTCTTCATAGCTTATTTAGCGGCGAATTAAAATTACAAATAAAATGGCTACACCTTTCTTCTTTCACCATGTGACTTATCTCTCATCTATTCCTTTTTTAAAGAAAGTAAAACGGTTACAAAAAATAACTTAATAGGTATTATTGCCTGAAGTGCTATTTCTCTTTTAAAAAAAATTTCAAAATATAAAAATTAATACAACTAGAGTTTTTGGCCTGACCTGCCTACAATTACATAAAACATTATTTAAATTATAAATAAAATTTTTTATAAAACCTGAACATATGTTTAATAAAAAAAAGGTTTTTCTTCAACCAAAAAATATTTCTAAAAGGCAGCTAAACATCTTCAGTCAACTTAGTTAAGCTGCGTGATGATGCTCTAGACAACACAATACAGGTATTGAAATCATAACATTTTCTCTAATTATTACTATTAAAACATCAATAATTTAATTTTTATTATTCAACAAATAAAGTAGACATTATTCTTTATTAAAAATAAAAAAAAAATAAAAACCTAAACTTTTAACAACGACCTTAATGTTACAAGTTATGGAACATATTATCTGACAATTTACTATTTAACACTTTACAACTTTTGTCTGGTCATAACCAAACTGCCAACAGACAAAAGAATGGGGAGAGATACAATAACTATAAAAGAAAAACAAAATCCATGTAATAGAGGGAGTTTTATTGACAGCAGCAATTACCTTAAGAACTCAACAGGCTTTATGCGCTAAATATTACTTCATCGTACAATAATCCTTAAAGGAAAGTTTGTTATAAAAAATTAAATAACAAAACAAAAATAAACACTTTATTACAAGTTGAGTGTCTATCAAATAAATGAATGAATGAATGATTGAATGAACAACAATAAAGAAAATCAGAAAAAGAACATTTTGAATGATTGAATGTAAGTGGTGTTTAGCTGCCAAGTTTTGCAAGATTTTATAACAACAACACAAAATAGACATAACTAACATCCAGCCAGCCAGCCAGCTAGCTAGACAGCAAGTAAGCAAAGTCAGCAAGACAGACAGTATAAATCACAAATTGAACGTTTCACATTTTAATGGGGTGGCAATCATTTTAGTGTTTATGCTTAAGCTTTCTTTCAAAATACATTTTGTTCCTTTAATATTCTAGCTGCTTGTAGAGCTCAACTGTTAAAATTAAGGCGGGCTGAAAGTGGTTAAGCACTCTATTATTAAATAATAATAATAGTGTGCGTGCCTTTCTTATTATTAATAATTTTTTTTCCTAAAAATTTTTTACAGAGAACTTGCAAAACAAAAGGAAACATTTTTAGCAAATATTTAACGTCTGGCAACAAGTGCTTTAGTTTTTAGGCTATTGTTTTATAAATCACAGATAATGTATAGTTAAGTAAGGAAATTTGAAATTAAAACAAAATATTTTTTTAAAAACTAACTATACCCGGGATGGTTTGCTACCCCATTTAGAATAATCGTAGAACGACCACTCTTCCTTGCAAGTTTTTTATTTGATTTGATGGAAGTTAATAAAGATCGCCTTCTGCCTATTGGACCTTATGAATCAGGACTTATTAATCTTTCACATATTCTTAAAATTCTTTTTTATTAAAATCCATTCCTCTCCCCCACTTACCCCTTCTCATCCATGTTTCTTAAATAAGCATACCCCCTTGGAACTTCTGAATACATATCAGCAGCCGTAAATGTCCGTTTAAGTCATAACTCACGAACGCTTCGAACGATATCGTTTAAACTTCAGATAGACGACCATACGAACAAACCCTAAAAATTTAATATAATTCGGTTTGACCATTCGTGAGTTATAAAGTCACAACGCACTTGCAACAATTTTTTATATATAAAGATATTTTTTAAGTGATTGGGATCTCAAGGCTTACTCTACTGGAATCCTTCCACTTGAGGTTGTGAAATTTAAAGCAAGAATTTTCAATCCTTCTAAGCTTTTAAATTTAACTAGAGCAAAACAAAATCACATCCTTTCAGGATATAGATGATGCTTAAAATATGTAGTAACATATTTCTTGAATTAATCAAGAGGATAAACAGTGCTGTTGGTAAGTAGTCAAGGGTCATCAAAAAATATTTTTTTTAATAACTTGAAGTAGAATTAAATCTGGACATAAAACTCTCATCAAAATGGAGGATTTGGTAAAAAAAAAAAACAGAAATAAATTTGTAATTTATACAACATTATACAGGTCGTCTTATAATTTTGCACAAAGTGTATTCCCACAAATATAAAAATCAGAAAAGGCAAAATTTAAATTTAAAGAGCATTCCCATCGAACAACTAACGTACATTGATTTATTTTTTCAACTTGAATAGTCAGACACATTAAGTTTTTACCAGCAATTAAAAAAAAATCATAAAAAAATTTTCATACATGTTACACAAACATTGTGTTTGTTTGTGCAACTTGGGCATTCCAGGTGTCCAAAGTTGTTGCACATTTTCGAGCACTACTAAAGCTATTTCGCGAATAACATATCAGCATAAACCTAACTAAAAATATTCAAGAGCTATTAAATTACATAGTCTTCGAGGTCAACCTGCAGGTTCATTTCTCTAACTCAACTTACCCACAAATTTTAATTTTAAAATATACGTCGATAGTTGCGATCGCCATATGAAACGTAGCACCATTCGGTTTAACAACATCCTTCTGATTAATATATTCAAGAGCTATTAATTTGCACAGTCTTCGAGGTCAGCCTGCAGGTTCATTTTTCTAACTCAACTTACCCACAAATTTTAATTTTTAAAAATAAGTCGATAGTTGCGATCGCCATATGAAACGTAGCACCATTCGGTTTAACAACATCCTTCTGATTAATATATTCAAGAGCTATTAATTTGCACAGTCTTCGAGGTCAGCCTGCAGGTTCATTTTTCTAACTCAACTTACCCACAAATTTTAATTTTAAAATATAGCATCATTCTCTTAAACAACATCCTTCTGATTAATATCAGTTTTATTTTTAAATAACAAATCATTGTGATAAGTATTGCAATAATTCACTTTTGAAGAAAGAAGTTGAAGTCCAGTGCGTAAGATGAACTATACATTGCGCTTTTGACTATCGTGGAGTGTATAGGGGCTGTTGTGGATTTTTTTCAAAAGAAATGTGGTAATTTTATTTATTACAAAATCTTTTGAGGCAAAAATCAGTCACATCACTGAGCTGAACGAAAAAATATTGGATCAGTTTCTAAATTCTCTAGAGCCTAATTGGCGAAAAAATGATGCATATGCTTGCAACATTGCTTTTATTGCGGCACCAGCTGGATCTGGCCAAGATCCTTACGCAAACATTTTCCACGTAATAAATGATCAGGTCCCTGATTACTGCGACAAGAGGCAAAGTGATAAATTGAGATATTCTTTAACACATTTTGTTTACAGCGGCCATATACTCTTCAGTACTCACAGTTCTTTGATGTGTTGGTATTATTACATCATTTAGAGAGTATTTTGATGAATGAATAATTCAGATGGATGATTAAGTGTGCCATACAAATTACGAAGTCAATAATATGTTGCGTCAATTGAGAACTGATTTTCAATATAAATCTGTAGTTTATACGGAGGAACAATGAAAAAAAGAAAGCGCAGTGTGTGAGTTCGTTTGACAGTTAACCCTTTCGTAAATTCTATCAGGCTTAATAAAACATCTCTTTAATTTCCATCGATAAATTCATTATCTCTACTATATACAAATACCCTAAATAAGCGAAAGGAATTTTTCATTTTATCTGTAAATATCCAGTACAGATTTTTGTACACCCCAGTGTTGCCAGGGCAATACAGAAAAAGGTTTCTTTTTTCCTTCAAAAAAATTACATTTTTTAATAAAAAATAACATGTTGAAATTTTACCTAATTAAAAAGTAAGTTAATGTAATTTATATAAAATATAGTAAAAAGCTTTATTTCGTATTTGGCAACAAACAAAACTGAAACAAAAAAAGTAGAAAAACGTATGAAAAAATAAAATTCCAAGCCGATGATTCTTATGAACATTAAAATTATGACTTAATACTAACATTACATGATTAAAAAGTTCTTTTGCTGGCTATTCAATAAAATTAGGTAAAAGAAGAATTTTTGTTAATAAGTCCGTTTAAACTTTTTCTCTGAAAGATTGAGCTTTGATTGAATTTATAATTTTATTAATTTTAATTTTAATTTTTAAAATGTTTGCTGTGTTTTTGTGTAGAACATTTTTGAGTTGTTATTGTCTTCTGTCTTATTGATTCAATGGAGTTCTCATTTAATCAATTCGACTTTTGATATAAGACTTTCTGTTTTTCTATACAAAATTTGGGTAAAATCCACTGATGAGCTATTTGAGCAGTAGTGAAATGGCCATATGGATATGCTTTCCCCGCAGTAATACATTTCATTTTTTAGTTTAGTTTAAAATAATAAATAGTTCATGAGAATATCATGAAATATTTATATTTGAAGGAATCAAGCACGAATAAAGTAAATTAATTAAATTTTATAAGATTCCGAATAATAAATTTTTCATTTAGAAATAACTGAAGTTGCTAACAAGTTTTAATAGAGTACTAAGTTTTTCGCATGAAATAAATGTAGTTCATATTCACTCTTATTGCGAATGTCGATGTCGTTACAAATGATGTCGACGACACACTCATTGTATTGCCGTCGTCAACATGAAGAGTAATTGAGAGTTATCGACCACAAATTTATATTAATGAAGGCAATATTATGCCGAAGTTGACTGGAATTGACTTTGTTTTTGTCAACAAAGTTTTTTGTGCCGACATAGTGAATTTTTGTTTCCATGTAAGAAATTTCTTAAATTTTAGTGCCATGGAAAAAAGTTTAACTGACAGAAATGAAAATGGCTTTGAAAGAAAATTACTAGAATATAGATAAACTATGGGAGCGTAAAGAAAATACAATGATAAAGATAAAAAAATACTTTAACAGAAACATGTCGGTACCAGCTAAAACTTTCGGAAGTTAAGGAGAAAAAAATTAAGATGATAGAAAAGCATTACCAAAGAGAAGAAAAACTTTTCGAAACTGAAATTGAATTAAAGAAACTAAAAATTTAAATAAAGGAAAAGTTGATTCAAATATAAACAACATTTTTTTTCACAAAAATCAAGTTTAGAAACTGTCAAAATATATGGAGGTGATATTTTTTTCAAAGTTATCGATAACATGTCGATGTCAACACATGCGCGCAAATTAATACCAACTGAGTGCCGAGACGATGTCTGCGTCAACCAAATTTGACTGTGGCTAAAAATTGACAACGATGTCGACAACGACTTTCGTAATAGAGCTGATTATTTCACAGTTGGGCAAAATTGTTGCCAGAAACAATTTGCATCACAAAAAAAGCATTACCAAAGAAAAGAAAAACTTTTTGAAACTGAAATTGAATTAAAGAAAGTAAAAATGGAAATAAAAGAAAAGAATTAGAAGTTCTTCATCACGGCTTCCAGTTGATTCAAACATAAACAACATTTTTTTTTCACAAAATTAAAAAAAATCAAGTTTAATAATTGTCAAAATATATGGAGATGATATTATTTTTTTTTCAAAATTATCGATAGCATGTTGACGTCATCACATGTGCCCATATTAATACGAGGGCTGCTTTATATATTTCTGGCCTAATAGTGAAAATGCGAATATTTATAATTAAAAATGGTTTTATTGTTTTTCAAAGTATTCTCCCGCATGATTTATACACTTTTGCATGCGCTCAAGCCAGTTGTCGAAGCACTTTTTCCACTCCGATTGAGACACCTCTAAAACATGGTTTTTGAACACTTCAACAGCTTCTTCTGGCGACGAAAATCGTTGACCACGCATTTTTTTCTTGATGTGCGGAAACAAGAAGAAATCATTAGGTGCCAAGTCAGGGCTGTACGGCTGTACGACGTTTTGGCCGGCCAAAAACGCTCTGGTTTGAGCCGATGTGTGAAAGCTCGCATTGTCATGGTGAACAATGATTCGTCTTCTCTTGTTGGTTTTTCGAATTTCTCCGATGACTTCAGGCAAACAAATTGTAGTGTACCACTCAGAAGTGATCGTCCTACGTTGCTCAAGCGGAACAGTCGCCACATGACCAGTTTTGCCGAAGAAACAGGCGACCATTTGCTTCGAAGTGCTTCTTCCACGAACAACTTTCGTTGGATTTTACTCGTCTTTGAAGACCCACACGGTCGATTGTTGTTTTGTTTCGGGCTCATACGCATAGATCCATGATTCGTCACCTGTGACGATCTTATAAACGTCTTTTGAAGCACCGCAGTCGTATTTTTGCAACATTTCTTTGCACCAATCGACACGAGCCTTTTTTTGAGCGACTTTAAAATTGTGCGGGATCCAACGAGAACAAACCTTTTTTACGGCCAGGTGTTCATGCAGTATCGAATGTATGCTGGTGGAAGAAATGTCCATAGATGTCTCTATCTGCCGGTATGTCGCATGTCGATCTTGCATTATGAGTTCACGCACGGCATCGATGTTCTCTGGCACAACAGCCGTTTTTGGACGACTTTCACGGAATTCGTCTTTGAGCGAGCTTCGGCCACGATTAAGTTCATTATACCAATTTTTCACAGTGCTATAGGATGGTGCTTCATCGCCATACAAAGATTTAAGTTCATCAATGCACTCTTGTCGTGATAATCCACGTTGAAAGTTGTGAAAAATGATGGCACGAAAATGTTTACGAGTTAATTCCATTTTTTTCTATATTAATTTTTTCAAGTCACTGTAAACACTGGTCGTACGTCAAAACGTTTTAAGTACGATTATGCTTAGAAATGACAAACTTTCCAATGGAAATGTCAGATTGCACTTGGCAGCATTCAGTGTTGCAAGGCCAGAAATATAAATAGCAGCCCTCGTACCAATTGAGTGTAGAGTTGGGCAAAATTGTTGCCAGAAACATTTTGATGTTTATAAACATGAAACAAGCAACATTTCGTGATTTTTCACTAATTGAACAGAGTACAACTTCAGCAACGTTATTTTTTGTTTGGAATTTTGATATTATTTCCAAATAACTTTTCTTATTCAAACACAATTAATATATTAAGAAAAACAGCTGTCAGACAGGTTTTTACCTCAAATACTGAAACAGGTACTTTTTCAGTAATATTGCTGTATTTCGTATCTGTACCAAAAGTTGCGAAAATTAGGCCAAATAAAACAAAATTATACATGTTACGTAGAGTCTTTAAACGTTACAAAAAAAGTTAAAAAAATTAACCAGACGGCAACACTGATACAGAATTACACTTCATCACAATCTTGAGCTATTTAAAGATTAAGGTAAATGGCCTGGTTTTATATCATAATGCTACAGGATGGTTCTCGTGCTTTCTTGTGACATCTAGGACTTGATCCCGAAGAGCTTAAAATTTATTACGATCTTTTACGTCAAATGGAAAACATTAGTTTAAGCAAGTTTTTTGAACTATTATTATTTGTTAGTGTGTTTTGAGCTTTTTAATTTTTATCATGAAGCTTCTCTGCCATAAAGTCTATCAAAATATATTTTTACTAATAGCAACCAATTGCTCATGATACTGAACAATTAATTAAGTAACTAAGTTGCAATTTATTTACATTTATTTATGATTTTTTTTTGCATTATTCTCCTAACGATTTCGAAATATTGTGATCTTTAAAATATCGATTTTGAAAGTAGTCATATTCGATAGCAACTTTTTTTAAATAAATTCACGTTTTTTGTTTTTTAAATCTCTTTTACAAAGCAGGTGTTTGAATTTCGTTTAATTAGTTAAGAAAACTAACTGATCTGTTATGAGAAAAATTTATTAAAAAAAAATTATTAAAAATTGTTGTAGATTTTGAGAATTTATAAATAATTTTTTTAAGGTTGATTAACCTCATTTTAGCTTTGGTTTAGTGGTTTATATTTAATTTGTTTTCCATGCCAGCAGCCAATTTATTCTTAAATGTAAAAAGAATCACTTTATTGCCACAAGGGTTTTAAAATTTAGTTTAGTTTTTTTATATATAATTTTTGCTACATTAATTTTGTATTTTTTTAATATATTTTTTTTATAATAATTTTTATCATCAATAAACCATTAATCATTTTAAAGTTCAATAATTATTAGTTTCATCTAGAAAATGTAGAACAAATGCTGTGATTATGTGGCTGTAAAAACAAGTTGTAGCTGATCTTTTCTTTTATTAATAGAAAAAATTATGTGTTAATTTTATTAAAGTGTTTTATTAAAGTGTTGTTTAAGAATATTGGCCATCATTAGTTTAAACTTGTTTTAATTTCCTGGCAATAAATGAATTTCGCGCTCATTGAAAGTTAAAAGCAAATTAAATATATATTTTTTATAGCTTCAACTTAACTTAGATTATATTTGCTGCTCTTTTTGATTGAATAACCTTTTTTTTTAATAGACTATGAAAGCATTGACCTCTCTTCTTTTACATGTTTTTTTTTGTTTTTTTTTTTTTTGGTAAAAAAAAATTTGGAATTGGTAACTTCATGGTAGCAGAAACAATTTTCAATTTTTTTCAAGTCTTGTTTATTTCTCCATGCATTAGCAAAACGCCAAGTAAATCACCCATAAGATATAAAATTTTTTTCGCAACGCAAAAGGCACACACGATCGGCTGTGAGAAGCGCAGAATAACTGATATATTTAATTTGAATTTGGTTGCTGCATCAATAAGTGAGATTAGCCATCGCAAAAGCTGCTGCTCGTCTTGAAATTGATAAGAGTGAATGGACAGTAATACGCTCCTGCATTATCTGAGCAACATGCAAAGAACGAAGGAATTAGATGATATTGGACTGAAAAAAGGTTACATGTTGCCATGAGAACAAAATTAGTCGACATCAAACATGCGTAAAGGCTAACGTTTGCCATCGTCCACAAGCAAATTTTCAGCCTGGATAAGTAAAGCAAACTGTTAAATATGAGGGTGGAACTTAATAGTCTGACGTCACACGTAGGAGTATTTAACCAATCTAACGGGACATTAGGCCAAAACTTAACTTTGATAAATGTTAAAATTAAAGCACTCAGCTGGACACATAACCACATTCTGCATCGTATAGTGATATTTGTCGTTTTGGGACACTCCTAAAATCAGGAAGGTTGGATAAATCGCATACCTTTTTATTGACTTTATACGATTTTGAGAGGTTTGCAAAATGTTTTCTTGTAGCTTAACGAATATTAATTTTGTATAGTTTTTTTTACCTATGAAAGACTATATTAGCAGCTACTTGTATTTATAATTTTAAAAAAATATTTTATTTAAAATTTTTATCAAAAAAAATTTCGTTCGAAATCCAAAAAGGATTTTTTTTGTAAAATTTTTTTTATAAAAAAAATAAAAAGGTTTTTGAGAGTATTCTTCAACGCGGTCTTAAAAATGTAATATACCTCTATAAAATTTGTGTAAAGAAGAACTTGTTTTAAATAAATAAGTTGTTATAATTTTAAATAAAATTCAAAGTTACAATTATAAATAAGTTACTACTGAATAAATTAATTATTTTTAAATCAAAAAATTATTTTTAAATAATTATTTTTAAATAATAAAATATTATAAATTAACAAATTACAAAAATAACTTTTAAATAATATTCTTGAGAGGCGGGGATTGGTAAGGCATTAAAAAGCTTAATAATGAATATTTTTAGGAAATTGGCAAAAAAAAAAAAAATAAAAAATTTATTTTTCCCCAGAGACGTTTTTGGGGCTGGGATTAGAGAGATACCTCCCATCTATAGTTTTAGGGCGTATTTTATCCAATTCATTTAAAAATATTTTTTTTTTTCAAATAATATTTTATCTTACCGCCCACAAAAAGGGGCGAGGTCAAAATGGCGTTTTAGAATCTCTTAAAATTTGTAATTGCTAAACAATATAAAGGGACAATTAAAAAAACTTGCATTTTTCAGAGGTAGGATTACTTCTTCTTAGGGGAACTTTTTTCCCCTTCGTCTGATTTTTCTTATTTTCTATCTTTTGCAACCAATGACCATAACCGATTTTTCTACCAAATTTCATTAATTTAGAGGCACTCGGTAAATTATTAGAGATAATATAATCTAAAAAAAGAATGTCCGTCTAGATTGGCATGCTGGAAAGAGGATCCCTGGTATAGAATAAGTTAAATAATAAGTCAGAAGTTATGTCTTAATATTTTACACAGGCAGTTGCCTGAGATGGTAATGTTGTTGCTTAAATAGGTAGTTAAAAAAAAATCAGCAAAAACCACAAACTCAACGCGTATTTTTGTCGGAAGCATGAAACTTTCTCTCTTCCATTTTGGAAACCTCTCACAGAAGCTCTCAGAGCATTATGACTCCAAATAGTGGAAACAATTAAGCAAAACCAGCCCCCAGGCTAAAATTATAACTAAAACAATTTCCTTTAGTTTCATTTAAATTGAAGCTGCAGTTAAAACTATAGCACGAGCCGCCAGTTAATTGTTTTTAAATCATTACAATTTCTAAATGGATTTATTGAGGCCTTAGGGTTTCTTTTTAAGAACTGACATTTATTACGGCTGAGTAAGTATTTCCTGACATTAGGCAGCACCTGTTTAATTTATGTTCATAATTTTTTTTTTTTTTTTTTGTTCTGTAGCACTTGCTCTTTTCTTGAACTTCAAACTTTTAAGTCGGGTAAACAAAATCTTCAAAACAGAGTAACAAGAAATAAGACGGACAGAGGGCCATTGAATATAAATAAAAATTTGAACCTTTGCTTGCATTCCAATTTTTTATTAAAAAATAAGTTTTAAGAACTTAAAAAAAAAATTTTTAATTTTACCACCTATGGGAACACCCTTTAATTTAAGATTGAAATAAT
Source organism: Gymnosoma rotundatum (assembly GCA_916610165.2). NCBI lineage: Eukaryota > Metazoa > Arthropoda > Insecta > Diptera > Tachinidae > Gymnosoma > Gymnosoma rotundatum. Next base: position 128,947,955 of record OU744338.1, read on the forward strand.
TAAACTTGTTATTATAGCGGACATAGAAATACACATTCTGTGCGATTTTCTACTTTCTAATTATAACGGTTTAAAAGCTAGGGCAATATTAATCAAATTGCATCACCTATAAGGACACCCTTTAATTTTTACATTTAAATATTTATACTTTTTTTTATAGCAGACGCATTTTCTGGTATTTGCCTTTAATGGTTCAAAAAATAAGGTCATATAAATCAAATTGCATCGCCTATAGGGACACCCTTTAATTTTTTTAGACTTGTAATTGTGGACATAGTAATACTACTTTATTTAACTTTTAAGTTTCTGCCTATAGCGATTCAAATGCCATATTTATTAAATAATATTAACTATGGGGACACCCGTTAATTTCTACATTTATATGTACTATTACAGCAGGCATAGAATTACACATATTTGACTATAACAGCTCAAAACTTAGGGTCATATTAGTCAAATTGTACCACCTATGGGGACACCCTTTAAATATTTATTTTATTTTTTTATACTTTCTGTTATTGTGATCTGCAACGATAGCCAAAAAAATTGTATTTGGTTGTCTGTTACACTTTTAAAGAGATGTTAAAATCATTTCTATTGTTTAGGGCCACCCTTTATTTTTTGATATAATAAACTTTTTTATTTAAAACTGAACTGTAAGCATCACCTCTTAATTTTGCGTTTACCTATAAAGTTGATTAAACTTGTTGGTCTTATTCTGTGTTACACTATTTACTTCAAAAAAAAAAAAAAAACAAAAAAAAATATTATCAAAAGCCAAGCCGCCTTAGAACTGATTTTATGTTAAATTAGTTTCAAAAATAAATGAAATGGAAAATATATCAGTGGCATTTTTTATTAAGTAGCTGATGCTGCAATCCATTAAATAAAAGAAAACCATTTAAAATAGAAAATATATTTAATTATGAATAACAAATTTAAGATAAAAATTTTGCTTAGAAAATAATTAGAAGCTTTTGTTGGGCTAACAAAAAACAAGCTGTAGTTTTTTTATCTTCAAAAAAGATCAGTAATTCATATCATTAATCACAATTAACGCCACATGCGCTCTTAGGCATTGAGCATTTTAAAACTACCAAAAAATTACAAAGGGAACATATGTACAAGAGACTTAAAAGTTTCGCTATGAGTTCTTAACAGACACTTGTCAAAACCAACATTATCTCAGACAATCGAAATCTCTTAATGGAATAATTTTTTTTAATTTTATTTTTTTTGGTCCATATTTCATTAATTGCTTATCAGTTTGTGGTGTTTTTATTTTAATTTATTTTTTCTTGTTGGTGGACACAATAAAAATGTTTTATTTTATCAAAATCAGGTTGAACACGCACATCAAAAAAAGTAGTTTCACTATTTTTGCCCTTTGGCCAAAATTTGATTTTATTTTTTTTTTAAAGCAAAATATTTCTATGTCGGCATTTGTTTGGTTTATTTGAATATAAATAAGATCTTTTTTAGCTATTTATTTTGTGATGGTCATTTTTGCTGGCATCTCTGGTTTTTATTGTTTGATAAATTGCTGCCAAATATGAAATAATCATTAGCTGTCAAATGCTTTTGAGAAACGATACAAAAAAAAAAAATTCACAACAAATTTCATTTTTTTTCTGAAGGTTTTGCTATTTTTAATTCACAAGTGCTTGTCTTAAATTGCGGTCGATTATGAAAACGCCTTCAAAATTAAAACATTTTTGTAACCATAAAATTTTACATTAAACACAATGTGTCATGTATAAATGGAAAGAAAGTTGTTACAAAATTTATGCAAAAATTTTAATGTTTTTAAAATAGGCCAAAATTTTAAGCCCAGAAAGTTATTTCAACAACATTTTATTTGTTTAAAAACAAGAGAAATTTTAATAGAAAAAATATTTCAGGCGTCCAAATTTTTTTAATAAAAAGTTTTAGCAATGTAATAAAGAATGCTCAGATCTGATCAACCATAAAACGATAATGCTTTTTTGTTAATAATATTTAATTTTTAGAAACCAAAAAATTTTATTCTTTAGTAGTATTGCTTTACACTGAATCAAATTTCTTATGTAAAATTAATAAAAATAATATTGGCAAAAAAAACCTACTTCAAATCAGATATTATCTGTCTGTCTATAACCCTTCAAAAGTGTGGTTATGTACATCAAATTACATTGACTATTGGGACCCCCTTATATTCCAGCTCCAAACTAAAGCAGATGTAGCACTACATCTCCTTGTTAATTTCAACAATCTGTCTACAATTGTTCAACAGTTTGGCAATGTACATTAAATTACAGCAACTATAGCGACACCCTTTAGTTTCCAAATTCATATTTTATACTTGCTGTTACAGTAGACTTAGCAATCAGGTTCTTTGTTAATTTCAACCGGCTGTCTATAACGTTTCAACAATTTTGCCAAGTACATCAAATTACAGCAAATATTGTAATACCCTTTGTTTATAACCTATAATATTTATACTTCTTACTACACTAAGCAAATTAGTGCATATTCTCTCTAATTTTGAAGTGTTTGTATACAACGATTCAAAAGATACGGCCAAATTAAATTAACTTTTGGAACACCCTGTACTATCTCAATTCTGATTTAAAACTTGTTGTTACAGCGGACTTAGAAGTAGAGATTCTTTGTAAATTTCAAGCGTCTGTCTATAACTGTTAAAAATTATGGCAATATACATCACTCTAAATGAACTATTAGGGCACCCTCTAATTTTATATTGGATATTATACATATTATAAATTATATTATAATTATTGAAATAAAACACAAACTATTTGCAATTTTTTCAAGCTGTTTTTTTTTTATTAAAAGTATGATCCATTACAATTATAAGTGGAATAGAATCTCATTCAAATGTCCACCATGACTGCGTCTGCAGACATCAATCCGAATATCGAAATTTTCAATGACTTTCCGACATGTTGTTGGTGTTATTTCACGAATTGCAACTTGAATGTTGTTCTTTAGATCATTAATTGTTTGTGGCTTGTTAGCATACACTCGACTTTTCAAAACACCCCACAAAAAAAAAATCTAATGGTGTTAGATCACATGACCTTGGAGGCCAATTGAAATCTGCATTTCGTGAAATTACACGTTGAGGAAATTTTTATCGCAAAAGCGTAATGTTTTCTCGAGTTGTGTGACATGTTGCACCGTCTTGCTGGAAATAGACGTCAGACACATCAATATGATTTAACTGTGTCCATCACCGGATGCTGTTATTCTTGTAAAACTTTTATCAGCATATGACAAGAATTTTATTTTAAAATCTTTAGCCCATTTTAGGAAAATAAATCGCAGTCAACTATGCCTGCAACACATCGGCTTTACCTCACCCAATAATTTGAAAGTTTATCTCAATGAAAATTTAACATCGAATAATTTCAACTTTTTCAACGCAGCTTTAAATCTTCGAAAAAAGAATTGCTTAACTAGTGCCTTTACTTTGCGTGGGATAGTTTACATAAAAGTAAACCCTGATGATGAACCGATATGCATTGAGGATTTGAATGAGTTAAATATATTTTTTTCAATGTCTGGTGAAAACTTTCAGCCAAATATATCATCATCGTAACAATATTTTTTACTATATTAAATACAACTTAAATTATTTTTTAATATTTATTAATAACTTTTATTTTTGGTTTCTTTCATTAAATATGTATTTTTCCTTCTTTAATTGTGTTAGCGTTGCCTTTTTCATTTTTATTACTTTTAATGCCATTCACAAATAATTATGGGTTGGGTTCTGCTGTTAGTTCTAAGAGTTTGATCCAAATACTTACGGCACAGCGTGATGGGCTCAACATCTGTCATATAAACGCTCAAAGTCTACTCCCCAAAATAGATGAATTTCGTTTCCTGTTCGAGGGATCCAAAATGGATATGGTGTGTGTATCTGAGACATGGTTTGATAAGGATTTTCCAGATAGCCTCATTGCGATGAATGGATACAAGGTAATTCGCAATGACAGACGAGATCATGCTGGTGGGGTAGCAATCTTTATGAAGAATGATATACGACACAAAGAAATTATGAGGTCGCAGGATAATGAAACCATTGAGTATTTATTTATAGAAATTGTTGGTGGGGGCAAAAAATTATTGCTAGGTTGCGTTTACCGTCCTAATTGTCACGTGCCTTATGACATATTTTTATGTGAATTGGAGGCACTAGCTATGCAGTACAATGACATTGTTATTGCCAGCGATTTTAACTGCAACTTGCTATCTAACACTAACTCGAAATTATCCGACCATTTAATATCTATTGGTTTACATATTGCAAATACCGCCCACCCTACGCATTTTACTAATAGTAGCAGCACTCTCCTTGATGTATTTATATTAGGTAATATGTCTAATTTATTACTCTTTGACCAAATTGGTGCGCCGACTTTTTCAAAACATGATCTCATTTACATTTCATATAATTTTCAATTTCTCAACGTCCAAACTGCAGTATGTTTTCGAGACTTTCGTCATATAAACAATCATTTAATGGAAGAATGCTACAAATTAATAAACTGGAATGCTATATACAGCCTGCCGACTGCTGATGAGCAGCTCCACTTCTTCAATAACAATTTGCTCCATCTATATGAAACTTCAGTTCCCCTGCGTACACATCGAGGTAATAAAATGAGAAATAGTTGGTTTAATACGAGTATAAAATTAAAAATTAAAGCTCGTGATTGTCTCTTCAAAAGATGGAAAAAGTTTAGAACCCCTGAGCTATTTGAAGAATTCCGTAAAGCTCGTCGAGATGTGAATAGAAGCATAAATTATGCTAAAACTATTTACTATGAAAATCGTTTTAAATCAGCTGTTGATTCTAAGCGAAAATGGCAAACAATACGGGAAATTGGAATTGGAAATACAATTTCCTCAGTTTGTAACATTGATGTTAATGAACTAAACTATTCATTCGTTAATATTCCATCCAATATGCCCTTAAACACAAACTATCTAAGCGAGGATCAATCTGATTTTGAAGAACATCCTGCAACTCCTTCCGTAAGTCGTTTTGAATTTTCTTGTGTGCTTCAAAATGATGTTTTTTCGTGCTGCAAATCGGTTACATCAAATGCCGTTGGTTTTGATCAAATTCATCCTAAATTTATTCGACTAATATTACCAAATATATTACGCTTTATCACACACATATTTAATACGATAATCACAACCAGTATTTTCCCTAGCTGTTGGAAGTATGCAAAGATTATCCCTGTGCCTAAATCTGCTAATGAATACCGTCCAATATCAATACTACCTTTTTTATCTAAAGTTTTTGAACGATTGCTGCATAAGCAAATGATTACTTACTTAGATAACCATCAACTTTTATTTTGTAAGCAATCTGGATTTAGAGCTGATCATAGCTGTTTATCTTCATTAATCAACGTATCTGAAGATATCAGATGTAACATCGACGACGGTGGTGTTTCTTTTCTGGTGCTGTTGGATCATTCTAAAGCTTTCGATTCTGTTAATCATGATATGCTTTGTAAAAAGGTATATAATAGATTTAATTTTTCTTCAACTGCTACTTTGCTTATAAAAACATATCTTGCTGATCGCTACCAGTCTGTATCCTCTGGTGAATCTATATCCACTGCTTTGCTTGTGCCCAAAGGTGTACCGCAGGGTTCAATCCTAGGTCCACTATTATTTACTTTATATATCAATGATTTACCAGAATGTCTCCTATACAGTAATATTCACATTTATGCAGATGATGTGCAAATATATATAAATTGTAAAACCAACTCAATACAAGAATGTATTAGAAAACTTAACTCAGACCTTAGCAACATATTTATCTGGGCATCATCAAATGGACTATACTTGAATCCCACAAAATCAAAATGCCTAGTTATAACCCAAAGGAATCAAAATATTATCGTTGATATTCCGATCATACTAGGCAATCAAAATATTGAGATTGTTGAGTGGGCGAAGAACCTTGGTGTAATTTTTAATAAAAGGCTACAATGGAATACTCATATAAACTCGGTTTCTGGGAAAATATTTGCAATGCTAAGAATGCTATACCCAACACAATGTTTTACACCTCTAAATATTCGTGTACTTTTAGCGAAAACTTTTTTAATGCCCAAGTTACTGTATGGCTGCGAAATTTTTGCATACTGTGATTCTAGCAACAAAAGCAGATTAGTTGTAGCATACAATGCAATTCTCCGATATGTTTTTCACATAAAAAGATATGAGGGAACTTCGCGGTTTTCTAAATCACTATATGGAGTTGACATTATAGATTTGCTAAAAATAAAATCATTAATACTACTACATAAAGTTATCTATACACAAAAACCAATTTACTTATTCAATCGTATTAACTTTGCGCGATCTAATAGAGGAAAACACATCATACAACTTCGATATCGGACTTTAATATCTGAGTGGCAGTTTTTTCCAAATACTATACGGCAGTGGAACTTTCTACCCAACCCTCTACAAATTACAGGCAACGCTTCACAATTCAAAAAAAAATTATTTTCAAATTTTATTTGTTGATGAATATTATATGTTCGTTTAAGTTTTGTTATTACTGTTAGTATTATAATTAATATGTGTAATTGTACAACTTTTTGTCAAAATTTCTTATTGTCATTATAAGATTGCATACTGTAACTTAAAAGATTAATTTCTTGTTGTATGCGATGTTCAATAAATAAAATAAAATAAAAAAAAAAATAAAAAAAATAAATAAAATAAAAAGTCTCTAAACATTGATTGGTATCGCTCAGCATTCACAGTAACAGCATTTCCAGCATCATCTTCGAAGAAAAATGGCTTAATGATTCCATTTGCCCAAAATGTACACCAAACAGTAACTTTTTGTGAGTGTAGAGATTTTTCATGAATAACGCGAGGATTTTTATCACCCCAGATACGACAATTTTGCTTATTGACGAATCCATCCATTCCGAAATGAGCTTCGTCACTAGACAAAATTTTGCTTTGGGTATTTTTCAAAGAACGCCCATTTTCATAATAACTTTGAATGATGTAAACGCGTTGTTGCAATGTCTACCTGTCCATGGTTAAAACTGTACGACCTTCTAATAAAACAAAATGGCTTATGTCATTTGAAAAGATGTCACGTGTAAAAATTATATAGTGCTGACATCTAGGCGTCACATTTGGATGACCCTTTATAACGATCATGGCAGTCGACATTCTGTCTAATTAGCGATCATTTGTCTATAAGGGTTCAACAAATAGGCCAATATAGGTCAATTAACATAAATTATGGGAACACCCTTTAGTTTGTAAATTGAAAATATAAACTTGCTGATTTTCTGTTTCTGTTGCCTGTCTATAATGGTTCAAAAGTTCGGTTACAAACATGAAATTACATTAACTATGGGGACACCCTTTAATTAATAATTTTTATAAGCGTTTTTATAACGTTCATAGTAATCTGTCGAATTTTCAAGGGCTTGTCTTTAACGTTTCAAAAGTTAGGCACATATAGGTCAACTTACGTCACTTAGGGGACACCCTTTACTTTTTAGGTTTATTTTTGTATTACTTTTTTTTTTTATTGGGAACTATAGTGATATGCAGAAATTTTAAATTAAAAAGAAGAAAATATTATTATTTAAAATCTATTAATCTGAGTATTAAATTAGAAAAACAATAAAATTTTACTTGAAACAGTTAAATTTTACTGAAAGAGTTTTTTGAAAGAGTTTTGTTGTAATGTAATCACCGTCTAGTCATGCCTTAGTATAGACATAATTACAATCTTAATGTAGCCAAGACATAGACTAGCTATAGTCTCTTAATAGAGTAGTCATTCATAATCCAGTCATAGTAGAATTTTGTCATAGTCACTAAATGCTTTTGAAATAGTCCAATCCTTCTTCAGTCGTAGCCAAGCAATAGTCTAGTTATTGCCAGGTTATAGCTAAATTAAAGCTATAATCAACTCGTAGCTTAATCTTAGTCTAATCAAAATAATATTAGATAATGTTTATTTTTAGTCTTTAAACACTTTTGTCATAGACCAATTATGCTCTAGTGCTAAATATTCTGTTAACAGCCAACCTGTTGTATAGTCATAGTCTAGCAATAATCTAGTCATAGTTCGGGCATATATAAGTCAAGTCTAGTCAAATCAGAATCTTTTAATATTCTAATCATTCTATATTTATACTATAGACACAGTCTTGTCATAATTTAGTCATCAATTAAAACGTTGTTATAATCTACACGAAGGCTAGACATAGTTAGTTAGAATCAAGCTATATTTCAGTCATAATCTGCTCAAAATCAAATTTAAGTTTTATTACAGTCTAATCATATATTTTGGTTTTACAAGGAAATTTAACTAAAGATTTAATTGATTCACTTATATATTTGATTAAAAAGGTGTTCTTATATTTTTTAATTAAATAATTAAATATATAATTGAATTAATTAAAAGTTTAATTAAACTTAAATCTGAAATCAAATATTTAGGTGCAAAAACTTTCTTGTGTTAAATTGTAGCCTCGCTTTTCACTGTGCTATTTAAAATCAGTTATTTTCTCGATTTCATAGTCCGTCACTTCGTTCAGTGATAAATATTCATCGGTGTCTGTTACTGTTGAGCATTCAATGACAAAATCTTTATTTACTTGCTATTTTAAATAATTAACTCTCCTCAAGACTAAAAATATTTACTTTTTATTTTTAAAATTAAGAGTCGAACTCCTTAAGTATTATAACCAATTATAACGTTAATGCGGCTTAAGTTCGTCTAACCAAATTAATATTAATTGCTTACGAATGTTCCTCGTATTCTTTTTTTTTCAAATTAACTAGTTAAATATATGATGTTTACAATGCGTACAACCTAAGACCGAGAGATGGGAAGAATGTTGATGACGGATGTAGCGATCCAAAAATTCTGTATTAATTCTGCAGTAATTTTGTTGATTTTTTTTTTAAATAAACCAAGAAATTTTAAACAATTTGTGTTTCTTAATAGATTTATAAATTGAAATACTCCTGAACTTAAGCCAAATTAAAATTTTTAAATTCTTAAACCTCAAGTATTCACAATATAATATTTATATAAAAATAACTAAACCTTCCGTCATTCAACATCTGCGAATATAACTAACTTATTCTTAAATTCATTGTATTTTTACTATGCAACAATAAATACACTTGTTGCTGCAAACAACTCTTTACAAATATTCTCCTTAACTTTTTCGTTAAATTTTATGATCATTTTTCCCTCCCAAAAAAGAAAAAAAACACAAAAATAAAAAATATGTTAAAATTAATGCACGAGTAAATGTTAAATGTTCTTGCGAAAAAATTGAACATTAAAAAGCCGCCAAAAATACAAAGATGAGAGAGAAAAAAATACGACTATGCGAAAAATTTAATTCCTCATAAAACAACAAGTGGAAGATCATTACACAAAAAAAAAAGAATTTTATTACAGCTTCAGTTTTAAATGTTACAAAAACAATAATAATATTGTTTCAAATAAAACTGACCTAAGACCATGGCTGTGGTACGAAAATAATCGAAATAATAATAATGATGATGATGATAATCATCATGGTATATATGAATATGTTGCCAAGTGACTTATGTATGTTAAATACATTCAGTGAACAAAGATGCCCGATCTTTGGAAATTATAACAGAGTGATTGTTTCAATATAACTTTTTATTTACTTGTTGGCTATTTTTAATGGTATAAATAAAGAACACTAAAGGAATTATCAGCTTTGATATCACTTTCTTAATTCAACAAAAACTTTATTTTTATACATGAGCAACATGTTTGTATGAAATTTTGTTGGATACTGCCATGCATCTCTAACCCGCATTCTATAATTTTAGACGATTATAAACGTCTAGATTTGTCTACAATGTAACGATCTGGCAACTTTAGCTTTTTTTATATTTAATGAACAAAGAGAAAGTGATTGTTTTAATATTAGTAAGTTTTTTACTTGTTAGCTTTTTTTAATGGTATAAATAAAGTTTACAAAAGGAATTATTAATACCACTTTCTTCATTTAAAAACCGCTTTATTTTTATGTATAAACAATATCTCTGTGTGACATTTTTTTTTTAATACTACCATACTGCTTTCGCCCGCCTTTTATACTTTTAGGCGATTAAAAACGTCTAGATTTGTTTACAATGTAACGATCTGGCAACTTAATTTTTTTTAATCTCATTTTTTTATATACTAGAGATTTCAAGCTAATTTTAAAAATGCTGCTTGTTGATTTCAGAAATACCAAGATATTTTTATTAAAGAAGCAGCTCAAATTTAAGAGCAGTATTTGCAAGCTTCAGAGTTATTGTTTTTTACTTTTTCGTATAAATAATATGTTTTTTATATTTTGGGTCTTACAGCAAATCACTGACCGCTTAACTGATTCAAGCTCAACTTATAACCCACAACAGGGAAAGTTTCTTCTCTTTAACAATTTTAGTTAATTTCCCCATTCTTTTAATATTATTTCAACATGTGGCATTCTCTTGTGTTTAGATGAATTGATGGATTAATGTGTGCTGTTTTGGTACACTGAGGTGGTCAAGACAGTTTTGTTGCACATTGTCTTTAGAAGGAAACTAAAACCTTGTAGTTTTTTTAGTCTGCTGCTGCTGCTGACTGATATTTTTGTTTCATACGAAATGCATTGCGCAAATAAAGATGCACATTGATGAAAATGAAATAAAAAAATTTTTAACAAAAAAAAAACAGCCGCCAATATTGCTGCTATTTCAATTGCTTTACATATTTGTGTATTCTTTTTTATTTAAGTTTTATGCCGGCAATGCTGTGTGGTTTTATTTTTTTAAATTACGTAGAGATTTTCTTAACCAACTTATATTGCACATATTTGAAATTTTCATATGTTTTTGTTATTGCTTTGAATTGTTTTTTTTTTTAGTTTCTATAGTTTCGTTTAATATTTATGGATTCTAAGGTTTGTTTTTTTTTTAATGTTGTTCACTTGGCATTTTGTTGGCGGCAGAAATCTTTTCCCAAAATCAAGAAGAAGAAAAAAAAAGCTGCTTCAACTAATTTAAAGCAATTTACTTATAGTTGTGTATTCATTTCCATAGTTTAGTTTCTAACTAAAGCAATGTTTTATTTATTTCCATGGTTGGATTCTTTTTTTTTCTTGTTTTTCGGTTAAAAACTATAGATCTTTTCATCATTTGACCGTGATGGACAAATATTACACTTTTTGTAGTCTGCCTTAAGACAAGACCTTTGTTTTAAGTAAATTTAAATAGATGCACCTTACCTGCCAGTTGCTTGTGTTTAAATTCATTGTTTTGTTTTTTTATTCTCGAGTAATGTATGATTATTTCGCAAGTCTTAAAGTACTTTAAATTTATACTATTGCTCTTGATAATGTTGCTGGCGATGATGATGATGCTGCTGATAATGATGATCTTGATGTAATACTTGTAAGAAAAACGTAGCAATCAATTTAAAGATAATAGGGAAACAAAAAATTAATTTAAAATTAACAAGAATTTAAATTTGGGAAAATAAATGGATATTTTAAGGAACACAAATCCAGACACAAATTTCAGACTTGAATACAGTAATTTTTTTAAGGGAATATTTTCTGCCTCTTTATTTAAAAAAAAGCCGAGTCGAAAATAAAGTTTTTTTTATAAACCTTATAAAAAAGCAATACAATCATCACCAATTAAGGCAGCTGGTTCCAGAAAAGTTGCACTCAGACATTAATATTGAATAGCGTACTGTGTTCTTCTATAATTCTTTGTAAAAGGATAAAGTAAACAAGATGGGTAGTGAAGAAGAATAATAGAAACAATACTTTGCTTTTTACAGCACTGCATTTGCACGGTATGTTTAATTTTCAAACAGTATTGCAGCGCCTCTAGTGTTAAGTACAAGCATGCTGTATAGGAATATCTTTGACAGACTACCTTTGTCTCTTTTTTAAATTGTTGACACTTTAATTTTATGCTCTATTTCTAAGTGCTTTTTGTATACTTGTGTGACACCACAATCTGGTTTATGTAACTTAAGCTAGCTATAGACAACGCAATGTGTTTCTGAAATCTGTTTCATTTCATTACAGATTGCGTCGCCTGAATTCGTGTTTCAGGTTTCACTTCAGGTTGCCATCCAGGTTTCATTAACATCAAAATATTTTGAAATTTTTGGTTGCATTGAAACAGATTGCATTGTTTGTATCACTGTTTCATTATTTTATGTTTTAGTACATTGACAACAAGCAAGCTGTAAACATCTAAGTTATTAAGAAAGAACAAAATGGGATGTGAAAAGTGATAAATATAAAAATAAAATTATAAAAGCAGCAGTATTTGAAAAATAAGTAATTGAATATAAAAATATTGATAAAAAATAAAAAAATAAAAAATAAAAAATTATCATCTCTGCACTTTGTTCGGAAGATTCATGCATTCTGCAAATTGTTTTCCATATTAGCTGAAGTTATCGCTGTTGGTCTAAAAAAAAAACCAAATCAGAGTGCGCAGAACTCTAAATAATATCTTGTTTAGTTATTATCACAGTCCTGTTATCATGGGTTTCTCATGAAATATTTGTTTCCTTCATTGAACAGCTGTTTAAAATAAATAAGCTATCAGTCCACTTTGAATGCAAGTAAGAAGAATAATCTCATGCTATAAATACAATCAAAGGCTACTGACCATAGACTACCGACTACAAAAGTAGCTGGCTACAAAAATAGCCAAGTCGCCAGCTATTAATTCATTTAACGACTACCGACCACTAACTACAAAAAATAAACACATGTTTTGACATATGTATTAAAGTTAACCAAAACAAAACAAACTTGATTTTTTTAAGTGAATTTGTGTAAAAAAAAAAAATTTTAAATGTCTCAAGAAAACTTAATTAACTTTATAAATACTATTGCTAAAATAGTGGAAACAAAGACTTCAGTATATGAAGTGTCCACGTTCATATTTGCATGTAAATTGACATTTACTTTAAACAATATAATAAATACATATAAACAGTAAAAATTTTATTATATACTTACCAATTTTATTAAATTATTTTCTATTTTATTAAGCTTTTTAATTTAAATTAATTAATTTTGTTATTTTGATTCAACATCAATATTAATTTTGTTTCCTGAAGAAGGTACGCAGAAAGTACCGAAATATTGAAATAAAATATTAATAAAAAATATAAGGACCCAAAGCTTAATAAAATAGAAAATAATTTAATAAAAAAAAGGGTCAAATAAAATATTAATAAAAAATATAAGGACCCAAAGCTTAATAAAATAGAAAATAATTTAATAAAAAAAAGGGTCAAATAATCATTATTAAACTTACCAATTTTAATAAAAAACCCAAAAAATAAATTTTACAAATAAAAACTAAATGAAAAATGCGCCAAATAAAACGTAAATGAAAAATGTAAACAAATGAACATATGATTATTATTTTTCAATGCTGGGATATATAATGCATTGCATTTTTAAAACCTCCATTTCATGCATTTATTATATTGGCAGCACTAATCTGTTTTTTGTAGCCAAGAAAAATAGAAATTAGCCTAATTTGGCTACGGGCTACAAAAGTAACCGTGTAGTCGGTAGTCGTGTAGCGGCTAAAAGAATTATTCTCGTAATCACGCATGTATTCTATTTTTGACATCTTGTAGTCGATGGTCGGTGGATTTGATTGTGTTTATAGCATCATTGAGAATAGTGTTATGGACGTTTTAAGATAAATAAATAATTTTATAATGAGAACGTGACGTGCAAGAGGCTTATAACTTACTAAAGTGACCCGAAACATTGCTTCTGACTCATTTTTCAATATAATAAATTTTTGTATTAAATTTTTTACATATCTATTTTTCATTTCATAACATTTTTAATAAAAAAAAATCTTCATAAACTTAAAAGAAATAAATCTCTTTGTTTTACATCTTGTCGAGTAGGTATAATGTCAATCTTCACTGCAGTAACTGATCTTGAACTAAAAAAAAATTAAATATTCTAATTAAAACAGATAAAAATTTGCATAGTGTATGCAGTTCCCCAGCAAAAAATTTCAGTAAATAAATCCAAGGAAAAAGTGAAAAAATTTCGAGGGAAACAATCAGATGATAAGAGGAATTTTTGTTTATGCGAAAAATTGTTCACATAAATTTTTAACCATTGCCATTTGGGGAAAAGGGAAAACATTTTGAAGGAAAAGGTATTCATGATAGGGGTGAATATGTTTCCCACTGCTTTAATCTGCAAGCTTTCTAGAAGCCTGCTGCCAGAACAAGTCGTATATCGCACTTGTGACTGTTCACTGTTTTAAACTTGTCAGCCGACTTCCTATTCCAACCTCAATTCCATAGGAAATACTTAAATTAAATTATGAAATTAAAAAATTTTGTAATTACTTACTTATGGTGGCTAAAAAAAGTGATCTTTGGGAACTCTATAGTGAGTCAGAACTACGTTTATTTTATTAATTAATATTTTCACATTCCACATGAATATTTTTTTAAAGCAAAATTTAAATTTTATTTTGTTTAATGATATGCTCCAAATATAAATAAAATATATTTATTTATACATTATTTCATTCTATTGAGCCAAATAATTTCAAATGTTATTTTGCTAGCACTGCCAAGTTTTAACTTCTAATTTATTGAAAAAATTATCGCAAATCGTGCTATTGATAAAATTTATAATCAAAAAAACTGAACCTAAAGAATGCACAAATTCAGTAATAATTTTCTAACGATCCAACTTAAACTTGAACACTTAAAACGATAGCATCGTTACTGTTAACTATTTTTTTTTTTTTTTTTTTTGCTTTAAATAAATACTTTGTGTTGGTTGTGTTGTAGTTGTGGCTGCTATTTATGACGATAATAATGTTGATGATAGTTTTTTTTTGTTGTTGTTTATAATGCCCTACCAATGATGAATTATGTAGAGCACGAAAAGGAACGTGTTGAAATTTTTAAGTGGAACAAGTCAAAATACAAAACGAATATAATTTTTTTTTTATTTATTTAAACAGAAGAAGAAAAAAAAACTGAAAAATCACGACTTCAACAACAAACTTTTGAAAAGAAAAAAAATAAATAAATAAATAGATAAAATAAAAGAATAACTTTTAGCAACAGCAAGGAAGAAACATTTGTTTCTAGACAATCGGGCGATGATTTAAATTATATTGAACACTATAACTAACATGACCAAATACTTGTACTAACAAAAATGCAACATATTAAAAATAAAAGAATAAAAAAAAATAGAAACTCAAAACAAAACACGAGGCCGCTCTTAAAATAGTCTTATCAAGGAAACTTCCCAAATCGCAAGAATAAAAATATTTTAAATTTTAAAAAACGTTTTTTTGTAGCCTTTCAAACAAATATCGCTTTTCTAAATGTAAGACATCAACATCTTCAATTTAGATTAACGTCAGCTTCCACTTCTAATTAATTTAAAAAGCAAAAGCAATACCATATAAGCTGGGTTACATCCATTCCCCGCCATTTGCTGGCAACAGCAGGTTACTTTGAGGTCTCCATGGGTATTGCTACAGAACCCTTTTATTTTTGGAAGCATTATTCAGTTCTATGACATCAAAGTGTGATAAAAACTGTTTTCTTCTCTTTAGACTTGTGGGGGATTTGCTACTTATTTAAGCATCAAGGGTTATCCTACAAGAATAAGTGGACTTAAGTTTTTTAGCTAGAGTAGAGAGGAGTTCATATTCTTTACATTTGTGTTGTTTCATATTACACACAAAAGAGTTTTTGCCCCTATTAATTGTTTATTTGCTTTCAAATTGAATTTTTATTAAAATTTTAATTGATTCAATTATTTATTTAATTAAAAAATTATTTTTTTTAACATCATATACATAATTGATTCAATTAATAATTTAGTTAAAAAATTTTATATTTCTTTTTTAATTAAATATTTAATTGAAACAATTAAAAATTTAATTAAAGTTAAATCCAAAAACAAACAAAACCTTTAATAGGTACAAGGACCTTTTTCTTTGCAAAGAGCCTCTCTCAAACTTCAAACTCTATTTGAAGTATATTCCAACTAGGATTGTTTTTATATACTTTTAGAACTAACCTCTTACAAAATGTTAACAAACATTACCTTTGAATATTTGTTTTAGAAAAACAGGAAAAATAAAACCGAATAACAAGTGTTTGACCTTTTTACCAACAAAATTGTATGCAGGTTTTTTTCCACTTTTAGTTCTTTATTTTGTTTTTTTTTCTTAACCCGTTAATCATAACAATTGTTCAAATAGTCATTTTAAAGATACAGAGCTGGAGGTTAATACAAAGGCGCCTTATTTCACGCGCAAAACGTGCAACATGTTAGAAACAACAAACATACAAATTCACACACTTTTGCATACAACATAAACATTAGTTGGCATATTGCAAATATAGGAATAAAAGGAAATTTTAAATATTTCACATCATGCGCATGTTATTAGCATTAATGCAAATACACTTTAAGGAAATCACAAATACAAAACACTGTTATCAAAATTTTGTAGGAGTATAAAAGCAAATATATTAAAAAAAAAACAAGAACAAGAACCTGGGAAACGCACTGCACATAGAAAATTTTTTATTTCAACAAACACTTGTTTTTTTAATGTTGAGAATAACTTTTAATTTTTCAGCCCAATTATAAACAAATATTCCATGCGACAGTTTTTCTATTTTTGCATTATAAATTTTTCCCTATTTTATTGAAAGTGAAAAACAAAAAAAAAATTGGTAGAAAAATATAGAAATTATGAATGAATTACACAAGAAAAGTTACATTCAAGTAAACAAATTAGCTCCCTTTAAATTGCGATGATGCCACCATTCAAATTCAAAATTGGAAGAATAATTTCTCGAGAAAAATTTGTTCCGTGAGAGTATGCATAATTGGATTGTTTATATTGCAGACCTTTATTAAAGGTCTACATATTTCTTAAGCGATAATTTAATAGAATTTGCTGCTTAGATACATAAATTTAAAAAACTTTTGGAGTTAATCCATTTATTTTTTTTTTGTAAACTGAAAGAAAGCTGGCAAGCTTATTTGGATTTTTTCCGACTACTTTAATTAACCCAAAATTTTACTACAGACTTTTGATTTTAAATTACAAATACTTGGAAAAAATTATTTCGATAAACTATATCCCGAAATTCCCAAATGATGTTTCAATAATCTCCACATTTAAATATTTCACATTAATGGAATAATTTATTAATGGGTTAATGGAGTACTTTATTTATTATACATATTAAAAAAAATATTTCTGTGATATCAATTTAATTAATAATTATAATTAATAGTTAATATTTAGTTCTATACAAGGGCTGCTATATATATTTCTGGCCTGGCAACACTGAGTGCTTCAAAGTGCAATCTGACATTTCCATTGGAAAGTTTGTCACTTTTAAGCATAATAGTACTCAAAACGTTTTGACGTACGAACAGTATTTGTGTTGTTTACAGTGACTTGAAAAAATTAATATAGAAAAAAAATGAAATTAACTCGTGAACATTTTCGTGCCATCATTTTTCACAACTTTCGACGTGGATTATCACCACAAGAGTGCATTGATGAACTTAAATCTTTGTATGGCGATGAAGCACCATCCTATAGCACTGTGAAAAATTGGTATAATGAATTTAATCGTGGCCGAAGCTCGCTCAAAGACGAATTCCGGGAATGTCGTCCAAAAACGGCTGTTGTGCCAGAGAACATTGATGGCGTGCGTAAACTCATAATGCAAGATCGACATGCGACATACCGAGAGATAGAGACATCCTTGGACTTGGCACCTAATGACTTCTTCTTGTTTCCGCACATCAAGAAAAAAATGCGTTGTCAACGATTTTCGTCGCGAGAAGAAGCTGTTGAAGTGTTCAAAAACCATGTTTTAGAGGTGTCTCAATCGGAGTGGAAATAGTGCTTCGACAACTGGTTTGAGCGCATGCAAAAGTGTATAAATCATGCTGGAGAATACTTTGAAAAACGATAGAACCATTTTTGATTATAAATATTCGCATTTTCACTATTAGGCCAGAAATATATAGAGCAGCCCTCGTACACGAAGCGAATATCTCTAGGTACAAAACAGATCCTTGCAAATGAACTTATCAAGACGGAGCTTACCACAACTGGAAAATAGTCTGCACTATAAATTTAGTGAAATACTGTACTATCGACAGAACATGTTATCTCTAAGTGTCATTAGACCGAATGATGATACTTTCAGATAATGAACAAAGAACTCTCTCTATGTGGCGGGCATTATACTGAGCAAGGCAGACAGCTATTAAATGTGAGTATCATACGGCACCTTATGTTTAAAGCTGGTCACTTACGTTTTCCGTATTTATCCGGTTTCTTTAAAAACTATTGGTTAACTTTAAAGTAGGGCTCTTACCTGAGTCGCTAGACTTTTGAAGACCATTATTAATGGTATTGGTTTTAAGTTAAAGTGATCTAAACACAGCCCAATTTTAAACAAAAATTCCATAAGAGTTTTTTCACTTTTCCCTTTTCTCCAATTATAAATTTTAACCCCTTTTGATTGAATGCGAAAAGTGAAAATTATGAATTATAAAAGCAAAATTTTATATAAATAAACAAAATAACTCCCTTCAAATTATGATGATGCCTCTTTTTTATTATTTTGTTCCCACGGAATTCATAATTGGGGGAATCTTTTCTCGAGAAAAATTTTTTTCCGTGGGAAAGAAACTCCGTGAGAATATTCATAATTGGACTGATAATAAATATCTTCCATCTTCAAAGTAACTAAAAAATTTGATTTTTTCTTATTTTCAAGTAAAAAACTGCAAATCGAACTTGAGCCCTACTTAAACATTAATCAAGGATTTGTTATATTTGTTTGCAAATTCAATCTATAACTGAAAACAAGCAGGTGCTTTTATTGCTTAACTGCATTTGAGAAAAGAAAAAATTACAAAAAGGGCATTCTGCGTTTTATCTTGTAAGGGGATTAAACGGCAGAGAGCATTGATAACACGAATTAAACGCTTAAACTATTTGTTGAGCAAATGAAGCAAAAGTCTCTACTACGCAAAAATCTAAATACCCAGCCTATTTTTATTACAATATAAATTCTTGCAAAACAACCGACTTCAAAACAGATTTGACCTGTCTGTCTATAATAGTTAAAAAGTATGGCATCATACGTCAAATTAACTTAACTATTGGGACACCCTTATATTCCAACTCCAAACTTTATGGAGCTGAGTTAGCACTACAGTTGATTGTTAATTTTAATTGGCTCTTCAACTGTTTGACAATATACATCAAAATACAGCAACTATTGGAACACCCTTTAGTTTTTAATTTAAAATATAAATACACTATCTTATACCAAACAAACGAGTGGATATTCTGTCTAATTTTCAAGAGTTTCTTTAAAACGATTCAAAAGATACGACCATTTATGTCAAATTACAACTTTTTTTTGGGAGCACCCTTTAACTATAAACTTGTTGTTTTAGCGGACTTAGCAATACACGTCCCTTGTAAGTTTCAGTTCTCTGTCTATAAGGATTTAATAGTATGGCTATATGAAATAACATCAACTATTGGGACACCCTTTTATTTCCAAATCCAAATTTTCTATTTCTTATTATAGTGGAGTTAACAATTCAAGTATGTTGCAAATAAAGTGTCTGTCTACAACAGTTCAAAAGTATGCCCATAAACATCAAATTAAATCAACTATTAGGGCACCCTTTAATTTATTACTTTAAATGTTAAAACTTATTATTATAATGGTCATAGCAATCGACATTATGTGCAATTTGTAGGCGTTTGTTGTTGCGCTTCAAAAGTTAGGCCAATTTAAATCAATTATTGGAATACCCTTTAATTTTTTTATTTAAATTATAAGCTTGTTAATGTAGCTAGCTAACAATACAGTTTCAGCTGAATGTCTATAACGGTTCAAAAATTTGGCCAAATACATCAAATTAAATCAACTATTGGGACACCCTTTTATCTCCTTATCCAAATTTTCTACTTCTTGTTATAGCGGATTTAGGAATACAGGTACGCTGTAAATTTCAATCGTCTGCAAATTCAAAAGTTTGTCTATGTAACTTAAATTAAAAGAACTATTGGGGTACCCTTTAATTTAATATTTTGAATATTAATACTTGTTACGGTCAAAGTAGTCGACAGTCCGACCAATTTGAAAGCACTTCAAAAAATGGGAACATATAGATCAATTTATATCACACATGGGGACACCCTTTAATTTTTTTATTACCTTTTTCCACTGGGAACTATAGTGATAAATACGCAGTTTTTTAATTTAAGTGATGCCCTTTACGGTTTATAAAATACGTAAAAGCATGTATGTTATATAGGGACACCCTTTAATTTTTAAGATTATGAACTTTTTTAAAACAGGACTGATCTGTAAGCATCTTTTTGCAATTAAAAAAAATTTCCAAATTAATCCAGAAATGACTGAGTTACGGAAACACAAATATAAAAAGGCAATATTCAGCGAACAGATAACCTCTCTTCTATTCATTATATATTCATTAACCTTATAATTATAATAATTTTATATACAAATTGAAATTGATTTACACTTATTACACTCTTATAGATTGATATATGTGTCATATTTCGATACTGTGTAGAAATTGTGGGAACTACATTTATTATGCTTTTGAAACATTTTTAATATCATCATCAATTTGGCTTAATGTTTATATTCTCGTATGCTGTATATGTTGCATCTAAGTGTATCTTGAGGGTGTCAATTGTGTGCATTAGTTTGAAAAACGTGTTGCAATTTAGTGTTTGATGTTACTTTTAAAGCATTTTACTAAAAGTTGTACTCTCTATTAGTTGAAACACTATAATTTTATACTATATTGGCGTGACTTTAATGTTAATGCAGTGATGTTGATGTGGCTACACAAAAAAAAAGGTTTAACATAAAAAAAAAATTTAAGTTTTTACTTAAATCGTGTAAAATTCTGTTCTAAAAAATTAAAAAAAAAATTTGTTAAATATTCTAATTTTATTTTTGTTTTTTTTGAATAAAACTTTCATGAGAGGATGGATATTTGTTTCCAGCCATAAAAGTGACCACTTAGAGCTTTTTCTGCTAATTAAAGTCTTTTAAGATCAGTTTTTGACAACTAGATATAACAAAAAACCAGCAGTCTTATTCTGTAATTCTCGTAGCTAAATGTAAATCGATCGCTAAAGGTCTAAAAATAAATTACGGCACACTTAACTCTTCTGGAAACTTTTGTCAAACGATTTAAATACACTAAAGATTTTTGGCAAAACAATAAGGCAAAGACAAAAATTAAAGTTTAAGCAAAAACAAAAATAATAATCAAGAGTAATTCTATTTTTCTTTCTCCACTGTATACGGCTGACTTTTTTTCGGCTCTGTTATACAATTAAAAGAGGATGAAAAATAAAATATCAAAAACACTATGATAATTTATTTCTATGCAAAGGCACTTTGAAAATTATTTAATTAAAGACTGGGGAATATTTTTTTTAAATATTTAATTTTCATAAAAACATTGTGCTATTTTTTTTATTTAATTAGCCCGATTAAAGTAATTACCGATATTGATTACTGCGGGTCAAAGCACGTCTCGATTGAAGTATTTAGTGAATTTAAAATGTTTGTCAGAAATTTCCTGAAGAGTTAAGTAAGCGGTAAGGAAATGGTTATTGAGACATGCTTTGACCCTCAATAATAAATATCGGTTATTAATTAAATGGGGATAATTAAATAAATAAAAAAATAGCACAAAGTTTTTTATGAAAAATAAATTACGGTATTTTGAGCTAAAAATCTCTAAATAGATTTTTTTTTTTACTTTTAGCGATTTACAGAATAAGATTGCAGATCAGTTAATCTCAAGGTCTTTTAATTTCTTCGTCTTGTCTTCGTCAAAGCAGTTCATTTATTGACAAAATATACGAAAAAAAATTTTACTTTTAAATTATTCCAACTATTATTTTATCCGTAAGTCTTCCTTGTCATTTTAATTATTTTGCGAATAAAAGAACTTTAAATAAAATTTTCGCCTCATTGTTCTATGCTAGGAACACTACTGGGACGAACGAAGAATTTTTTGTCGCAAATATTATTATTATTGTTATTTCTGTATATGAAAATGCGCACAATCATGAAGTCGGACGAAATTCGTTATACGCGGCGAACTTTGCAATAGAATTATTTCTATTTCTTACGCCGGTGAACGACGAACATATGCATAATGTGACCATGTTTGACTTTAAATTCGAAACATTTAATAAATAAAGTTATTTTACTTAAAAAATTTATGTATTTTTATTTTGCAGCATTTATAACAAGTGTAAATATTATAAGTTAAATATAAAAATAGTTTTTAGTTGTGTCTTTGCTAATGTTTAACTTTTAAAATATTATTTTTTTTATGGTCACCTTAGCAGATTAAAAAAAGTACACAACTTCAAAAATTATAGCAGCTGTGTTTTTGCGTCGTTATTTTGCTTCATACGACGAATTTGCACAACGAATTTTTGCCGACGTATTCGTCATATTGGACGAAATTCGTCGTTCATGCCAGTTGTGTGCATTATGCATGACTTAAAAAGTTACGGTTGTTAGGAGTGTATAAGTATATACACCATATTGAAAAACTGAAAGACCAGTAAACACATCCAGCAGCTTCTGCAGCCTATTTTGCATTAAATTTCATATTAAAAATGAAATGCCAACATGTTACTAAAAAGGCCTCAGTTGTTGCCAAAAAAGGCTTCATTAGTAGTTGACCAGGCACACCGGATTCGTTATGGACTACTACTTGCTCTGAAGATGTACTGCTATTTTTTTTTTCCTGCTTTCTTATGTAGTACTCCCTTTTTTATTCAAATTCCAACATGTCCATTTATTTTACAGCGTATTTTTTAAGACCAATAGAACTATAAATTGTAAAAAAAAAAAATAACGCAAACATTTTATTTCAGCGCAAACAATTTTATTTTGCGATATACCAATACATGACAATCACATTTGAAAATGAGGTTCGTTCGCCGCTGTTCTTAACAAGAGATATTCTGGACTTTATGTTTTATGCCACTTTTTCGGGCATTAGTGGCAATTATATACAATTAATATGAACATTTTGGGCCTCCAAATTAACTAATAACTTCACGTGACCTCACACGAGGTCAATCAATTTATCGCAAAAATTTTTTTATCGAAAAGTTTTTATTTTATTTTTTTTCGATGATTTCGATGGTCGTACGGCACGCCACATCTCGTCCATCTTAATATCAACCATATTTTCAAACAACAATTTTTGATCATGGTCCGCTAACGATCCTCATCTAATGTAACCTAATCTCCTGCTCCATTTTCGAAGAGATAATGTCCACTGAGGCAACTTTCTGGATGTAATGGACTCTGTAGAGTATCTTGTAGATTGGTTTCACGCCATAATCAGTAATTTCTTTTATTAATGAACCCGTTATGCCGACAAAAGAGCCTCATCAACGAATACAATTTTGAGCCTATAAGGAATGCGACTAATTGCTTTTGAGCTTCAAATTCACCGGATCCACTTAACAAGAAGCATTTTTCCTTATATTTAAGGCACTGTTTCGTTTTAAATAAGCAAACACCTCTACCGATTTAGCCAACGCGGCTGCTATATTTTGATATCATTTATTCACTCACACCACACCTTTTTAGTGCTGGAGGTAACAATTTTATTCAGTTCCAGATCTTCTTTTCATAACAATATATTCCTGATGAAATTGTATGAAGGAGAAATGAATGGAGGCATTTCAACTATGGTTATCTGATAATCATCGCATTACTTCTAAATTTATTGTAATGCCAAGAGCGATTTGTTTGGCAAGCAACCAGTTACGAAAAAACATATTTCGACTAGCGTAAGAGCTTAATTAAACTAAGTCACCAGGGCTTTACTAAACATATATTCCTGCAAAGAAAAATAACTTTTTTTAAATTAAAACTAAATTTCAATTTCAAATTAATTTTTTTTATAAAAAAAAATATTTCTACACCTTTTTATTAATTTTTGGAGTGGTTAATATTTTATTAGTTCCTTAATTTTTTTTTATTTGATTTTAATAAAATTTTCTTTTTTCTTTTTATTTAAAAACTCATCTTCCACATCATATTTTTCACATTATAACTTAAGGCCAATTAAGTGACCTTAAATCTTAAAAACTATACGTATCATATAGAAAGTTATGTTCTCTCACCAATGAACAACTCAACACTTCTTTAGGGAAACTCATCATTATCATTACTCGTATCATCATCATCATCCATGAAAATTTCTCAACTTAAACTTTTTAATGTAAAACTTTATAAACAAACACCAGCAATTTTATTTTCAACTTAACAGCAACAATATTACAATAATGCAAACAACATGGCAAATAGTTTGTATTATTGCTATTGCTATTGATGTTGCTGTTGCTGTGGTGTCGTCGTGATCAATTGAGAGCAATTTATTATGAAATGAGGGTGAATTATAACGATAAAAGGAGGCTTCTTTATGAGTTAAGGCAAGCGCCGCTGTTATTTCTTTTGATCTTTTACGATTATTGTAGCCATTATTATTAAATGAAAAAAAAAAAAAAACAATAACAACAACAAGCATTAACTTTAGTTTTAGTTGCCTCTAAAGATTCAAAGTCATGGTCTTGTTTTACAAGTGTTTACAAGCGTTTTGCAAGTATGATCTGAGATTGCTCTAAAAATGGTAATAATATGAAAAATATTTCATTTTTTGGCATTAAAGAGAAAAGCTGAAATATTATAGTTAATAATAAGTGGACAAACAGCATGAATACGAGGGTAGTTGAAACAGTTTTTTATAAACATTTAAACTTGCTTTAAAATTTTTTAAGCTTTAAAATGACGCTAACAGATAGGTCAATAAGAAGAAACTAATTTATAATTAAAGGGTGCCCCTATACATATGTGTGTTAAACCTCAACGGACACATTTATAAAATTTTAAAAAATATTTGCAAAAAAAAAACGACTTCAAAATAGAATTTAGTAGTCTTTTTATGGCGGTCCAAAAGTTTGGTCGTATATATCAAAATACATTTACTATTGTGACACCCTTTAATATTATAATTTTAAACATTTATACTTCTTAATAAACCAGACAAACTATAGGATATTCTGCCTAATTTTCAAGTGTTTCTATATAACGATTTAAAAGAGAGGCCCATTTAGGTCAAAATACGTGAATTATGGGAACACCCTTTAATTTCAAAATTAAAATTGTTACTTATTCTTAATTCATCCCTAGCAATATAAGTTCACTGTACATTTTAGCAGTCTGGCTATAAAGATTTAAAAGTTTTGTCAAGTATATTAAAAAACATCAACTATTGGGACACCCTTTAATTTTCATATAACATTCAGTCTTTTTTTTAAGTCGGTTGTTTTCACTATAGTAACAAATAATAAAAAAACTTAAGCATTAAATTTTAAAGGGTGTCCTCATAGTTGACATTATTTGACTTATAGGGTTCTATCTTTTAAAAAATTATAGTGAAGCACTTGAGAATTACAAAGAATATTTACTAATGTATCTGTATAAAATGTATAAAATTTAAAATTATAGGATGTACCCATAGGTGGTGTAATTTGCTGCATACAGACAGACAGTTAAAATTTTAAAAAGGGAGTATATTTTTAAGTCTTTTAAAACAACAATATAAGATTTAAGAATTTTAAATTAAAGGGTGTCCACATAGTGGACCAATTTTGTGTAAATGACCTTATGTCTTTAACCGTTATGGACGTACTTGAAATTTTCTATGTCACCTACAACAAAAACTTGTAACTTTTCAAAAAAGAAATTTAAAGGTGTCCCCATTGTTAATGAACTTTATCTATACGGACTTATTTTTTAATTTAAGCAAAACGTGTGGTCTGCCTGCTTTGAACTCGTATTTTTTCTAGAATTTTTCAATATAGTCTTCGGTTCATTCGATTTTTGCTCTCAATCGTTTGTCTACTTCCCCAAAACAGCGCTTCTTTTAATGACAGACTCTTTCATCAATCTTTATCCTCAAGAAAATGTTCTTAACTTCAGACTTAGAAGTAGCAACAAGGTCACGCGCCTTAATCTGCTTCATATGAAAATTTTTGAATCTTTTAACATTAAATTATTAATTAGAAGTTATTAACACTCTTGTTTGAGCCATTGTACGGTTTACGATCTTCTATAGCAGTTGTCATCGCTAAGTAACAGTCAGCCAACAAATTTAAGCAGTGTTTGAATTTGGAAGATGAAAAAATTTATTATAAACCTGACTCACAGCTTTAGACTTAAAATACGTAACGATTTCCTATATCAAATTTCTTTAAAAAATGGAAACTTTTTTATCAAACTTTCCTCGTATGTAATCTGACAGATTGCACGTTGCTA
Organism: Gymnosoma rotundatum; assembly: GCA_916610165.2. Taxonomy (NCBI): domain Eukaryota; kingdom Metazoa; phylum Arthropoda; class Insecta; order Diptera; family Tachinidae; genus Gymnosoma; species Gymnosoma rotundatum. Next base: position 128,974,509 of record OU744338.1, read on the forward strand.
TCGTTTCTTTAGATTTTTTGTTTTCTGATTTGCAATGTTTAAAATTTTCTACGATGCTGTCGACAATTATTTTATTATGCTGTCAACACTTGAGTGCAATAATGTCAATAATATTGTTTTATGACATCGATTAAATTTATTTAGTTTAACAGAGAGAAAATTTTGCAGATTCACAATTCTAAAGAAAAAGACTAAAAGTCAAAGGCTGAAAGACGATAATATTCTAAATTTTTTTAATGCAAAATAAAGCCAGTTTACTATCAACTACTGAAACACTGAGCGGCATATACATACGTATAGTAAGAATTTGTTTTTTTTTTTGGTCAAGTCTAAAATGTAAAAATAAATAATTTCTCGAGCAAAATTTTTCAATTTTTAAGAACAAAGGGAAATGTTGCTGAAAAATGTCTTACATCCACCACTAAAATATGTGGTGTGTGTTAAGGGAGCCTTATCAGTTTTGAGTAACAGCCTTAGATGCATTGTTAGTGGTATCTGCTGGTTTTTTCAAAAGAGGATCATGAGTCCAAACCCAAACTGAACCTTTAAAATAAAAGAAAATAATTTTGTTAAACTTTGAAAACTGTATTTTAAGACCTCACTAAAATATCAGTTCGAAATGGAGGCCAAATGACGGACACTAAGCGATAAATTCTTAATAAAAGGATATAATGGTTCAAGAGTATGGCCACATGCATCAAATTACATTTACTATTGGATACCTTATATTCAATCCCTATACTTTATACTTGCTGTAGCAGATAATACAACTTCCTGTTAATTTTAACCGTTTATGTACAACAGTTCTACAGTTTGGCAATATAAATCAAACTACAGCAACTATAGGGGCACCCTTTAATTTCCAAATACAAATTGTCAGGTTCTTTGTAAACTTCAACCGTCTGTCAACAACTGTTCAATAGTTTGGCCATATGCATCAAATTACATCAACTATTGGAACACCCTCTGATTTATAATTTAAAAGAATTATACCTCTTAGTATACACCAAACATAGTTGTAGATATTCTGGCTAATTTTCATGTGTTTGTATATAACGGTCCAAAAGGTGTGGCCATATTAGTCAAATTACATTAATTTTAGGAACACCCTTTAATTTGTAAATTTAAATTATAAAATTGTTGTTATAGTACCTTGTAAGTTCCAACTGTCTATCCATAACGTTTTTAAAGTTGGGCCGCATACATCAAATTCCATCAACTTTTGGCACACCCTTTTATTTCCAAATCCAAATTATATACTTGTTGGTGTAGCGGAGTTAGCAATACAGGTTTTTTGTAAATTTCCAGCGTTTTTCAACAACTGTTTAAAATTATGACCATATATATGAAATTAAATGAACTATTGCGGCACCCTTTAATTCATATTTATGAATAATAAGACTTGTTACAATAACGGTCACAGCAGTCGAAAACCGGTTGAATTTACAAGTTTTTTTTTAATAGCGATTCAAAAGATAGTCTATATAGGTTAGTTAAGCTCACCTGTGAGGACACCCTTTAATTTTTACATATATTTTATTTTACTTTTTGCTATTAGGTGTTAGAAGTTTTTTTATTTTAAGGTGGTGCCCTTTACGGCTCATATCGCATATAAAAACATGTATGCTGTAACTGTTTTTAAGTTGGGACTAAGCGGTAAGCAAGACCTTTCATACTTCAATCCATTAATGATGATTTTAGAGAGGGTTTTGATCATAAATGTCAAAAACAGAGAACAGTAAAATTTCATGTCCTTTTTAAAAATTTGTCTGGTATTTGAAAATAATTTTCGTAAAATAAATTTTACTACAAATACGAACCTCAGCCTGAGCCTCACTAAAAACTAAATAATTAAATAATAACTATTAAATTTATGCCATTTAAGGTTTTTTCTCTTTGAAAAATATAAAAATTAAACAAAGAAGGGTTTTAGCATTTTTCAAAAGTTCAAGTTTCGTTAAAATTCTTTTTTTATCAGTCGAATTTTGCCACGGAAACACAATCTATTTACGCCAAAATTAGATTTTGGGGCAATTTTTAAACAAGATTCCCACAATTTCATAAATAACTTAAAATTACTCTAGAGCACATTGTATTATGATCCTTAACCCCATAATAAACCATTTTCCTATTTCCTTTTTAACAGAGTGTGTGTGTGTGTGTTTTTATTATTATTATTATTATTTTGGTTTTTTTTTATTCTGTTGCAGAAACTTCTTACTTGTTGATTTCTAAAACATCACTTAGACGTGATACAAAGAACAATACAACAACAACAACAGCAGTATCAAAAACTAGCAAGAAAAAAATGAAAATAACTCAAAATCAACTTTAAAGCACTTATTGATGACAACACTAAACAGCCACCAACAAGCATCAATAATAAAATTACAACAACAGCAACTTAAACTCACAAATAGCAAATTTATTGACAACAGCAAGAACAACAACAACAACAACAATAATAGAAAGAACTTCAGCTACAGCAAACAGACAATAAACAGACAACAAATTACTTTTAAATGCATCAACAACAACAATAACAGCAAATTGTACTTCATGAAGTTTATAAAGCAAAAAACCAATGAAGCAACCAACCACTTGTCAATGCCATTATCGAGTCACAAAAGGATGGCAACAACTGCAACTATAGCAACAACTCGCAAGGAAAAAATGAAAATTGTTTTCTAGACAAAACTTTTCGTAGCAAAAAAAAAATTATAAATAAAAATAAATAAAATAAAATAAACTCAATATAAAAATAAAAACGTTTAGTAACAATCAACTTAGTCATCATAAATGTAAATGGAACTTGCAACAAGCATACAAGCATATGTTGCAGCAACCCACACACACAATCCCTGCCACTTCTACGACATTTAACTAACTGTGTAAACTATTAAGAAGACTATTTGTTAGCAAGAACGTTTATGTGTGTATGTGTGTGTGTTTTTGATAATGTGTTCATAAAAAGGTACTGCTGGGTTGGTATGTTTACAAAACTAAATACACTGATTGAATATTTGAGTTTGGTAGTCCATGCAACTGACAGTCACTAAATCTATAAAGAAAAATTTCTATAATTAATGAATTGAATTTAAAAGTAGGAGAAGACTTTTATGACATATTACCCATTTCCAAAGCATGAGGCATTAAACACGATATCTGCAAAAAATCATGTAACAACACGAGTAATAAAAGCAACAACATTAAACAAAATAAATAAAAAATGTAACACAATTTTAAGAAAAACTATTATTTAGGAACTATTTAAAGTTTGTGATAGCATGTGAGTCTGGTTGATAGTTAAAATTGGATAAAAACTACAAAAAGAATTAGGTGAAGATCATAAAAATGTATTTCAGAATAAAACTCTAAAAACAACATGAACAACTTTTAATTAAGCTTTATGGCAGCAAGCGTGAAGAATTTATTCGAATTAGGATTGAAGTTCAAAACAGATTTTAAAAGAGTCACAATTAATTAATTAAAAAACAAATTATTAAATTTTTTCAATTTATTTAATTTAATAAATCACCGATATTTATTATTGAGGGTGAAAGTTGGTCTCGATGGCTATTTCGCTACCGTTTACTTATCTCTTCAGGAAACTTCTCACAAACGTTTTAAATAAACTAAAGACTTTTGTCCAAACAATAAAGTTAAGACAAAAATCAAAGTTTAAGCAAAAACAACAATAATCAACTATGATTTTAATTTTTTTTTATCCACTGTATACGGCTGACTTTTTGCCGGCTTTTATATACAGTCACGATTTTACTACGAGGGCTGCTATACATATATTTCTGGCCTGGCAACACTGAGTGCTGCCAAGTGCAATCTGACATTTCCATTGGAAAGTTTGTTATTTTTAAGCATAATCGTACTCAAAACGTTTTGACGTACGACCATTATTTGTGTTGTTTACAGTGACTTGAAAAAATTAATATAGAAAAAAATGGAATTAACTCGTGAACATTTTCGTGCCTTCTTTTTTCGCAACTTTCGACGTGGATTATCACGACAAGAGTGCATTGATGAGCTTAAATCTTTGTATGGCGATGAAGCACCATCCTATAGCACTGTGAAAAAATGCTATAATGAATTTAATCGTGGCTGAAGCTCGCTCAAAGACGAATTCCGTGAAGGTCGTCCAAAAACGGCTGTTGTGCCAGAGAACATTGATGCCGTGCGTGAACTCATAATGCAAGATCGACATGCGACATACCGAGAGATAGAAATATCCTTGGACATTTCTTCCACCAGCATACATTCGCTACTGCATGAACACCTGGCTGTAAAAAAGGTTTGTTCCCGTTGGATCCCGCAAAATTTGAAAGTCGCTCAAAAAAAGGCTCGTGTCGATTGGTGCAAAGAAATGTTGGAAAAATACGATTGCGGTGCTTCAAAAGACGTTTATAAGATCGTCACAGGTGACAAATCATAGATCTATGTGTATGAGCCCGAAACGAAACAACAATCGACCGTATGGGTCTTCAAAGACAAGCAAAATCCAATCTTGTTGGGACGTACTTTCAGCAAAAGTGATTAATTTCTACAACTTGTTGCTGGGAAGCAATAAAAAACTCATCTGTCTTGGTTTAATCATACTACTCCTCCGGGTCGCAAGAGCAACCCTGAAAATTACCACCAATCGCAATTTGCTATGCACTCTCCAAAATTATGGAGAGCATGCTTTATTTTCATCTTGTGAAATATCTGGAGTCCAGCAGCTTACTAAGTGACCGGCAGCACGGCTTCCGCAGGGGATGTTGGTGGTGTTTATCCATTCACCATTTCGGCGAAAGTAAGGTGGTGGCTCTAGATATTTCTAAGGCGTTTGATTGAGTGTGGCATGATGCACTCGTATCAAAATTTATTGCTTTTGGTGTCGGTAGTAATTTCTCTTGACTTATATCGAGCCTTCTTAGTAATTGCACTATACGAGTTGTTACAGATGGGATCTCATCAAACGAGTTCAGGGTGAATTCATTGGTACTGCAAGGTTTTGTTCTTTCCCCTACCCTATTTCTTTTTTTTCTCAATGATCTTCTACGTCGGACTTCCAACCCTATCTATTCTTTTGCAGATGACAGTGGCATATGCCATTCATTTTCGTTTCGCAATAGGCCAAGCTTTCGGAAAATTGGAGCTATGTGGAAGCACATGAGCGATACCCTAAATCACGATGTTTTGGCAATCTCCGATTGGGGCCTTGCAAACAGGGTTCAATTTAACGCTCATAAAACCTAGTGCAGTGTGCTTTTGCACAGGCGTACGCCTGAATATGCTACCTCATGTGTACTTATGGGTGACATATATATTAAGGAATCATTAGCTCTTGATGTACTTGGCATGAAAATTCAATGTGATGTTTGTTGGAAGCAGCATATCTTTTATGTCGCAAACAAAGAATTCAAGTGCGTAGGTTTTCTGAAACGAAGTAAGAAATACTTCACTCCATCTGATCTCCTCGCTATCTATGTTACCTCTGTCAGACCAAAAATGGAATACAACTCTCATGTATGGGCCAAAGTCTATTTTGGAGTTGCTTGACCGCGTAGAGAAGAGAACGAAGAAGCTCATCGGTGAAAATAGGTTATCCAGCTCTATTGATCCACTGCAGCCTCGATGCCATGTGGGGTGTGTTTCACTGTTTTATCGTTACTAAAATGGAATGCGCTCCTATGAGATCATGGAACTTGTTCCTGAATACCGTAACTTCGTCGCGCAACGCGCTCTGCATGAAGAGCACATTTCTTTGTGGTCGATTGGCCAGTGAATCGCACTAAGCGATTTCCTTTTTTAGCCGGACAGTTCGTATGTGGAATAAGCTCCCTACAGAGGTCTTTTCTGCCACTTTCAATGTGCAAAGATTCAAATAAAATGTCCACAAGCACTACTCCCTCTTTCCCCCTTCCCAAAACCTAATTTCCTAGTTCTGGCTCAAAGCATTGCATAAGTAGGGATCATCCCCTGAGTGTTAAAGGGTACTCAAGGATGCTCAAGGGGTCTTTTGACAGAAAGGCCAAGACGGTACTTGGATACAATCGATGTACCCTGAGGTAGATGACTAAGACGGAAGCGCTCACTGTTGTCTCTGCAAATTAAACATATTACAAGAACCTCGTAAAATTTAAATACTAGACATAAAAAAGCTGGAAAGCCTTTATACCCTATTAACACATACGCTTTAATTGCGCAGTTAAGGCCTTAATTGAGCTTGATTTGCCATATAAGAAGTCAATTAATAAATTGAGCGGTTAGTACTTAATTGCATCACTAACTGAATAAGATGCGAAATGCAACTACTACCAACAAGTATGTTTACTAGGAACTATGTTCAGTGAGAAGAAAAAATTCATAAAACTTAAAAGCCGCATCTAAAAAATACAAGGATTATGGCAGATCATACCAAAATGGCTTTTGATACTTCTAACTTCAAAGCAACAAAAAAGACGACACTACATAGTAATCAAAATATGCCTGGTGCTAACTGAATAAGCTTAATTGAGCATTTCCGAATACCAAATTAAATTGCGCAATTAAAACCAAATTGACTCAATTAAGAAAAACATGTCTAAACAGGGTATTAGATTTTCTACGCAAATTTACTCAAGAAATATTGTTGTCTTAATTTAAGATTCTTGAATGTTTGGAAAAACTAAATTATTTCTGAACATTAACAAGAAGAACAAAATTTTTAAAACAGTTTTTTTAACGCAAAAACGAAGGAAAAAATCATACTGTATTAAGCAGTGCCACTGAGCAAGAAAAAAGTGTCTTCAGTAAAAATAGGATTCCTCTTAGGGAATTAGGAAAAGCTGCCCGAGAAGTCAAAGACACGGTCAGGTCGGAAAAGGGAACCGGCACAAGAGTTAGATTTAAAGAGTAGATACCGCCGAAAAATAAGAACAATTGTCGGCAAGCTAAGTTGGATGAGCATACTGATGGAGGAGGAGGCGAAGAAAAAAATGGAGTAAGAATTTTGGCATCATCTTGTTCAAAACATGACATTTACCTTCGAAGGATTATAATGCGAGCTAAGGTTTTCCAAAAATATTTTACAGCACTAAATTTAAGTTTAAAATTATCAAAAAAGATCTTTGCAGATTTTGCCTAAAAACTACGCAAGAGGGCGACATATGCCCTGCCGGGCATTAAACTAAAGATGAGCGACCAGACACATCAAAAGTTTCAATCTAATTTAAAAGCAAACGATGACACAGAAAGCAGTGATAAGAAAGGAAGACAACCGTGAAAAACAATGCAGTTTGAATGAACTATTGACTGAGAAATTATCATCTCTCCTCGAAAATACATGACTAAAATATAACAGTATCCATCGAAAAATTGGAAAATCTTTCATGACTTAATATTTTAGTTTAATTTATGTTAAATTGGAACAAAGTTATAGTTTATAAATTCCAAGTAGACCCCTCTCCACTCCACATTTTTATTATCACATAAGAAATTTTACCATTTAACCCGTTTAGTGGCCATCACGTACAATTTAAATTGTTTGTTCTAGAGTGTGAGTGTGGCAAATGAACAACTATGTTCGATCCTTTATGACAAGCTTTTATTAAGTCATAATAACAGTGTTGATCATCAAAATATAATGATGAACAACAAACAATATTATTATCATGATAGAAGGAAGACATGATGAGGATGACAAGGCAGACAGACAGACAGTGACTAGAAAACTAAAATTTACACACACACATGACAACGATGGGTAGATGAAAAGATGGATGGATGGATGTATCATTGCTAAATGGTTTGGTTAGATGTAGCTGATGACTTGCTATAATTTTGCTGTTCTTGTTGTTGTTAATATTGACGACAATAAGTTAACTCTTCTACTTTTTTATTACAAAATATTGCATTATAAGTTAAGAGAAGGTTTCCTTTCTATATTTTGTTTTTGAGTGCTTTACTTTTATGTTTTAAGATCTTCTTCAACTGGCAGACTGTCTTAAGTAATTTATTTGTCATATCACGTGTAAAACATTTAAGCGATCAACACAGTTTTACAGCCACATCTCACGTAATATGTTGTTGTTTCAGACAACAAGTATTATAAGAAATATTTTTATATAAAGCACAATCATTAAGGAATGTTGTTGGTGTTTTAGTTTTTTCTTTTACATTGTCCAACAGGGAGGACATGCTACAAAAAAAAAAGAAGTATTTAAAGCATTTTATCAAACAAGACCTTCAATGTAATATTGTTTGTATTATTTAAGTGATATAACTTGATTACTATTAGAGTTAATAGCTTCACTAGAGAACGAATATCAGCTAAAAATTTTTATCATTTAATTCTAAACCATAATTCTTAGCATTTAATTTGTAAGTAAAAAGAAACAAAAAATTTTCTTAAATAGTTTTTTACGCTTCAGGAAATTTTTTTTAAGTTATTAAATGCAAATTGGGCGCATGATGAATTCCTGAAGTCTTCGCTTAACAACAATTGCTATCGGTCACAGCTTGCACAAATTTAATTCATTCATTAAATTGCTTCATGGATGACTTCATTTATCTCCAGGAAAAAAAATATTAAAATGGACCCATTTTACTGGTCTAGAAGCTTTAAGATTAAAAAATATATAATATGTATATATTTTTATAAAACAAATTCATCACTAGACACATTCCGACACTTACTGTAATCTCTAAAATTTTTTTGGAATTCTCTGAAATATAGAAATTACACGTCAAGACTCAGGTAAGGTATGAAGCCATTGAAAGTTGAAAAAATTGAACCGGTATTCCAGTGGCCCCATTAAATACTAAGCGCTTGCGATAGTCGTCTATTCAAACCCTTTGTTACCTTATTTAATTTTTCATATATAATAAAGGATGAAATGCAAAGCAACCTGAAGGAAACCGGACTCAATAATGAACCACTATTGCCTCTTGGAGTGTTTAACCAGCTGCTTTGTTTTTCCTATTTTGCATCTTCCGAGGTTCGGAAACCCCCTCCTGTGGTTTTATTGTACGTCCCATTTAGTCTATTGCACTATAGGAAATTTTTTCCACTTTATACGATTTTTCAGATTTGACTTATGGTGAACACTTGAGAGAAAGGAAGTGACCGAAAAAGTTTTTATACACTCAGATAAAAATATAAGTAAATTTAACTAAAAAAATAACAAATAATTAGTTCTAAGAAGGGTTTATTTCTTTAGATCTGTGATAGATAATCTGGTTTTTTGAACTGCTTTTTTTTAAATTTTATCAAGTGTACAGTTATCTTTCGAATATAACAGAAGAAATTAATTTTACCAATTTAATGAAGTAACAAACAAAGCCATGTTTAAAAAGGATTTTATTTAAAAAATGATTTTCGAATTCCAAACTGTCAGCTATATGTAATATACATGGGTTCAAAACGCCACCACTTTTCATTTCTTCATCTTCGCTTTCGGAATTTTCTTCGTCCGTTTGATAATTTCTATAAAATGTTGCTCCTCTAATCTCAGTACTTTGATTAAAACTACTGCCAAATCTAATTGGTTACATTTACGAGCAGACGCAGATGAAGCAGAAGTTAGGGATTCTATTTCATTATTAGGTTCTTCTCAAATTTATAGCAAAGTGTGATTAGCAATCGTCCAGGTTTCGATTTAATGGAAGCACACTGCCTTTCTCGTTTTCTTCTCGAAGTACTGTCTTTAAGCCAAACAGTATGATGGTTTTTAAAAACTTTTAAATATATTTGAGCTAAATAATTGTGATTTCTCTTTTAAATGCTGTTTAAAGTTTTCGAACAATCACCCTTAGAAATATATATGACAACAAATGGGAGTCTTTTGTCAATTTTGTTGTGTTTCTCTCGCCATATATTTAATAATTCTGAATGTGACCCAAAGTAGTCACCTGAAAAAAATTATTTTTTTTAAACTTGCAAAAAAATATTAAATTTGGAAGGTAATTGATTGTTCTAGAGAATTCTAGAGATTGTTCTTTTATGATATTATGTCTAACATCTGTTATCATTTTTTTGTAAGTCTATATAAAATTCTAATTCATAACTCCATTAATTGATTTTACGGAACCTTTAATTTTTCCAATTTAATCGGTTATACATTTTGCTATAGAATGTAAAAGTAATTACCTTCAGCATTATTTCGCATTTTTAAATTTTTTTAAATATTGTTACATTTTTACCTTTTTAGTAGAAACGTATGGATTCTTTTGATTGCAAGTACCGCTGTGGCTCATTATAAACTCTGTATCTTTACTTTGTGGCTTTATCTGGCTATACTCCTTGATTCTGCGGTGTTGTGAATCCTGTGATATCGTATTTACTAAACATGCGTTATTAAAAACGCAGCCATCCACTCTACACCGCTGTGTTACTTCGGGCGAGACATGAATTTGTCGATGCCTTGTTCAGTAACCTTAACCATCCAAGGACAACTCTACTAATCCTTGTATCCAAGCCAGTCATCCCCTTTAATCCAATAGCCACAACACACGTCTGCCATACACTGTTGTTATGCTGTTACACTTCCCTGCTTTAAACGCTATTGTTCTTATTTGTTATTTTAAAGGGCGTCTTGACAATCATCTGTTACTCTTATATTTATTAAACGTCTCCTTTAAATTATCTGCCATTGCTTCAAACAATAATTGTCTTTTGCTTCTCGGGAGGTTTGTACTGTTGCTTCTTAATTTTTAATTGCATTGTAACAATAACGCATGTCCGAAGGTGTGCTCGACGAACTCACGATCTTCTGTTTTATAGCATCCACCGCTACCAACGCAGCCATTGAGGTTGCTCAGCTTTTGCTAGCTAATTGTGGTATTATTCTATACACACCATTAGTAGAAGTAACTTATTCACCACGCTCATACGGAAAAAACAAAAGAAGTTGCCAGATTTTATTATTTGTAACAATATACATTTTTTTTACGAAAAATTTAATTAGAAGATGTCACAAAATTAACTGCACATAAAGATTTTCTGATAATAGGTTTATGAATCGTAATATACGAGGGCTGCTATTATATTTCTGGCCTGGCAACACTGAGTGCTGCCAAGTGCAATCTGACATTTCCATTGGAAAGTTTGTCATTTTTAAGCATAATCGTACTCAAAACGTTTTGACGTACTACCATTATTTGTGTTGTTTACAGTGACTTGAAAAAATTAATATAGAAAAAAATGGAATTAATTTGTGAACATTTTCGTGCCATCATTTTTCACAACTTTCGACGTGGATTATCACGACAAGAGTTCATTGATGAACTTAAATCTTTGTATGGCGATGAAGCACCATCTTATAGCACTAAGAAAAATTGGTATAATGAATTTATTCGTGGCCGAAGCTCGCTCAAAGACGAATTCCGTGAAGGTCGTCCACAAACGGCTGTTGTGCCAGAGAACATTGATGCCGTGCGTGAACTCATAATGCAAGATCGACATGCGACATACCGAGATATAGAGACATCCTTGGAGATTTCTTCCACCAGCATACATTCGAGACTGCATGAACACCTGGCCGTAAAAAAAGGTTTGTACTCGTTGGATCCCACACAATTTGAAAGTCGCTCAAAAAAAGGCTCGTGTCGATTGGTGCAAAGAATACGATTGCGGTGCTTCAAAAGACGTTTATAAGATCGTCACGGGTGGCGAATCATGGATCTATGCGTATGAGCCCGAAACGAAACAACAATCGACCGTGTGGGTCTTCAAAGACGAGCAAAATCCAACGAAAGTTGTTTGTGGAAGAAGCACTTCGAAGCAAATGGTCGCCTGTTTCTTCGGCAAAACTGGTCATGTAGCGACTCTTCCGCTTGAGCAATGTAGGACGGTCACTTCAGAGTGGTACACTACAATTTGTTTGCCTGAAGTCATCGGAGAAATTCGAAAAACCAACAAGATAAGACGAATCATTGTTCACCATGACAATGCGAGCTCTCACACATCGGCTCAAACCAGAGCATTTTGACCGGCCAAAACGCCGAATTAATGGGTCATCCGCCTTACAGCCCTGACTTGGCACCTAATGACTTTTTCTTGTTTCCGCACATCAAGAAAAAAATGCCTGGTCAACGATTTTCGTCGCCAGAAGAAGCTGTTGAAGTGTTCTAAAACCATGTTTTAAAGGTGTCTCAATCGGAGTGGAAAAAGTGCTTCGACAACTGGTTTGAGCGCATGCAAAAGTATATAAATCATGCTGGAGAATACTTTGAAAAACAATAAAACCATTTTTGATTATAAACATTCGCATTTTCACTACTAGGCCAGAAATATATAGAGCAGCCCTCGTAAGCAACATTTAAAGTAACAGAAATTAAATTTTTTGAAAAATGTTAAAAGCTTTGTTTACTTTGTTATATTTTTTGTTATATTTAATTTAAAAAAATAAACTTTGCAAGAATTCAAATTTGTTACATTTTGCCAAAAATATGGGTGAAATTTCCTATAGCGCATTGTTTAACCTCTAAAGCCCACTTGCCATACCATATACGCAACTAGGTGCTTCTTTAAGCTATTTGTCTCCTTGTTTTTATACAGTAGATCAAAAGAAGTAATAACAGCCTGAAAAAAGCGAGTTCAAAATCGGTCTCCTTAGAAGTCGATTTGGCATCCTGCTTTAACTCGACATCCGCGTAGGTTCGAAGACACTTCAGAGATATCATTGGTTGCTTCCTATGATTTGACGGGTCGCGTTGTTTTTTTCATTGACTATGGTCTTAAGTCCATTAGCCACTTATCGTAATCTATGACCTCTTACTGTGAATGTCTTTAATACACCGAACAAGACATTGGCACCATTGCAAATTTGTATGAATGTATCGATTTTCTTATCACAAAGCAGATTGTTTGTAATGTCCTGTATTAAATTGTTTTAAAATCAAATGACGTTATAGAGAATATTGAAGAAGGTTTTCACTTTTTTGAGAATGTTTCAACCATTTCACATTCCTCGATGAGGATCCAGAAAACACTGCGATAGAACATTTCCGCAGACCAACAAATATTAGCCGGATTTTATTCCACAATTTCGACTTCGGGAGTGATGAATCTCCTATTGATCGTCTCTTTTCCTTACAACTTTAGCGATTACTGAGTACTCTGCATCTAGTTTTCTCCCCCCAGCATCAAGTTTGAAAAGAAGAAAATTGTACACTTAATGCTGATGATACTGCTTTGGGCACCTTCCAGTTTGCAAGGCAGTTATGTGGCTACACTTTTCCCTACGTAATTATTTCAGATAAGAGCTCTCAGGGCAAAAAGTTTTCTTTTTCATCCTTCTTTCAGGGTTTACACATCTTTTATGTAGTGGAGTCATTTATTCGCTTACTTGTCTTTCTCGTGTTTGCTTCTTAAGCTTGCTCTCATGCATCTCCCAACTTACAGTTCCATCGTTGTTGATAGTATTTTTTTTACTGGTTTAAATCTCTTCATTCAACTTATTTATGATATACATGACCTAATAGAAGTGCGATTTTCACCATCATATAAGCGGCCCACCGTACTCGATGTAAGCATGAGCTGTTCATAATTATGGATTTTTTATTAATATTTTCAATTACCCGGTCAATCAAAGTTTTGGATGTTATGTCCTGCGATTTTTTTATTCGTTGTAAAATATGAAAAAAACCCAGTCTTTCAAAAGCTCACAACTTTTTAGGACAGAAACCAACCAACTTGATTTGGTTATTGATATTACCCTAAAAATTTGTGTGTTTTTCATTTTCAGTTATCATTCAATGCTAGACAGTCTCCAATATCCTTTTCAAAATCGGATTTTTTCATTGCAAAGTATTGCAGTTGCGTTGCAGTCGCGTTATTTGGGTACGCTACGAACAAAATCTACGGGCTTGAGAACTTTTGCCACACCTCCTCTAAACCTTTATTCTTAGAAAATTCTCAGCTTCCTGCGTATTTATTATTTCAGACGTCAAAATCATTATATCATAAAAGTATCTTATATATTATGCTGATTACTAGACATAAAGGAAATGTAAATATTATCCACTAAAAAATATTGTTTCATATAAAAAAGATAGAATTGGTTTACAAGGGAGAAGGATAGACAAGGAAATATGCAGTTATGGTCATCACCGGATACTATAAATAAGAACACAGTATGAACTAAAAATTATTGAGTAGAATTTTTACAAATCTTTAGACAAATTACGATAAGTTTTCTTTCAGTGTATTAAAAATATATATTTTTTAATTCTAATTTTTACACAAATTTTACACTCAAGTAAATGCTCAGACCGTTTGTCAGCACAAATCATTGCACAAAACTAAAGTAAATTGCTTTAAATACAACAAAATCAACAGCCGGAACAACAACAACAAAAACTGAACTTAATGCAAATTTAACAACAAAGAAAATAATCAATGTTAAGTGAATGCCAATTTTGTTTCTCCTTTTGCTAAATGGAAGCAACAACCTACACATTAAATGTTGTTTTGCTCCCATATAAAAACAACAACAAAAAGCATAACAGCAACAAACTGCAGCCATAAGAAGTTTTGTATTAAAGGCGACATCGACAACACCATTGTCGACAATGGATTTTTTTTTTATATGCTGCTGCTCTTAGTAATGTCGTCAGCGTCAATAAAAAGGCATTTAAAGAACAAAACTAAACACTGAAAACAGAAAACAGAAAATAAAATCGTTTGTGCTGGCTGTTGGCAAGCGCCAGGTAAACACACGCACTTTTTGCACCATGTCAATTTATATAAAAATTGTAACTCGTATTAAAAACACATTGAACAAGAACACACTAACAAAAGCAATTACAGTGAGATACAACAGACGTATATTAAGATAGACAGACTAACATACATTCAAAAACGGTCCAACAAATCTGTTATAAATTGATACTCTACACAAATCTAAAATTGTAAAAATGGCATATTGATTTTAGATTGTCACTCGAATAGCCGCATTAATAAAATGATGCATAAGAGTTTATAGTTGTTCAGGTGATAGAAAAACTTAGAAAAAAATTAGTCACCAAATCATGTAATATAAAGATGCACAATTATATTTATCGAAGAGACTTATGTCTGGCTTTACAGGTTTGTTAATAAACAAAACTGGTGTATATTGAGTTAAACCCATTCACAGCAGACCCTACAGGCTCTATTACATCCAGAAAAGTAGATTTGGAGCGCTTTTTTCACTACTGGCACTATTGGACTTTATTTCTTGAAAACTGAAGTCAGGGCTTTACGATCGCATAAATGTCAATGATTTTTTGTTTAAAAGTAGATGACGTTAATTCGAGACAGAAGTGGTTGCAACAGGATGGCACTACATGTAAGTCGGCGAACGCAACCATCGATCGCAAGAAGTGAACCTGTCAATTGGCTTCTAAATTGTGCGATTTGTGTAATATTTCTGGACTATGATCCAGTTTACACTATGAAATTTTTCATGAAACGAGCATGAAATATTTCTTTGGTGATGAAGCAAGAGGTGTAAGCAATATGGCATGGCTTGAATATCTAGGGGATGTTATTTTTGCTTATGTTTAAAATAACGCAGGATCATAAAAAATGCCATAAAAATGGCATGGTGTAAATATGGACTATTCCTTTTAGGGCCAGGTAAAGTCACTATTCTAAGCTGATAAACTAGCAACAATTTGGTGCCTTTTCGGCCAACCATCTTCGAGTTATTCGTGACATATAACCAGCAGTACTAAAAAATATTATAGGTAGACCAATCCAGAATGATTTAAAAAGTCTGATCCTACAGCAGAAACTTCAAAAAACACAAACGACAAATCACTCCTATTGAAACGATTTTGTCAAATAAAATTTATAGATCCATAAACGAATGCACTTCTATGGATATCAGTAACGCGCTATATATGGTAATGGCTACGTTCTGTAGAAGTTAGAAGTCTGTTTCACCAAGAAAAGCAAGGTACTGTTGTTTAACTGCTAACAGGCCTTAAAGACTCGCAGAAATTGCAGTCAACCAGGAGTCAACAAGATGTGATCAAGAATAACGTCAGTACCTGGCTGGGGCTCTTACCTGACGGTGGTCTTCTATCGCAATTCTAAGTACATGGCTTGCAGGACCATGAACTTCCCCTGCTTAAGGGTTGAAGTCTAGCCAAACTCCGTCTGTTGAGATTGCAACAGCATACTTCCATCTATTCCACACCAGACCTGTAGACATAGACTTTTACCTTTAACCACAGCCATCACGTGTACCCCGAAGGGACCTCACTAATAACGCGCTACAGAGATGGGCGGCTCTCTGTATGGGCTACCGGTTCCCGTGTTATCAGTTTATTGAAGGACCCTGGTGCATCCTTCAACAGTACCCCACTGTCTATTGAGATTTGGTGCCTAGACACCGGGGGACTAGTTCCCTCTATACCCCGAGAACACTTCGTCTGTGCCTAGGTTAGCTCAGCCAGACTCTTAGTGCCCCCCGGGAGACCAGGAGACAGTCAAGCAAGAGAGTCAAGTTCTAACTGAACCTCAATTAATTTTTTAGAGCCATTGAAAATAGGCACCCTCGTACAGAGGTATGTCGCCGAAGCCATGTCAAGCATTTGGCCAATATTTTATTTTACACATAATTATTATACAGGGTGTCCGCTGGGAAAGTATACTCTTTTTTTTGTTTATAAATTTTAATCAAATGAAAGGCAATGGATCTTATATTGATAAATATGTTATTTAATGTCGGAAATAAGGTATGGAATACAGTATCAGATAAATGTCCTCCTCTGTTAGTTAGTTTTTAAAACATTCTTACGAATATTTTGCTTGAGTTGTTGAAGCGTTTGTAACGTAATAAAAAATATTAATAGATTCTCCCAAGATTTTTGTTTCATTTACAATTACCATCGTGTGGAACCACTCTTAACTACAAATTTTCAAAAATACCACCTGAGGGCTTTTGAAGGCTTAAGAAGGTTTTTATCGTCATCTTAAATATCCCAGATCTTTCTCGGCAATTCCCCGGAAGTAGCAACACAAAAATCGCCAAAAACCGAAAAATGTCAAAAAGTATCAACACGCCGAAACCATAAGCGCATTTTGATAACGACAAAGTTTTTTGGCTGGTGTAACCTTCAAAATCATTTTGCTAACGGAGTCTCAAATTATGTAAATAATTTGTATTTAAATGTCACGCAATTCCTACACTGCAAAAGGTTTGGACATTGAGAAGCCCAGTGGCCCGTCTATTTGCAATGCCTGCACACATCCTCGCGCATTCTCCACTTTCAAATGCGGTGGTTAAATCAAGACATCGATGAACAACTTCTTGTAGCCGTACTTTATACCGGAACCGTTTACCATAAGCACCTTTCATTCGCCTCCGCAAAGTTCCGTCCTTTCTCCTACCCTATTTTTTTTTTTTTTGTCTTAAAGACCTTCTACGCCAGACTTCCAACCCTATCTATTCATTTGCAGATGATAGAAGCATATGCAATTCATACTCCTGTCGCAATAGGCCAATTCTTCCAGAAATTGGGGCTATGCGGAAGCATACCCTATGCGGAGGATACCCTAAATCACAATGTTTTAGCAATCTCCGAATGTTGCCTTGGGAATAGGGTTCAATTTAACGCTCGTAAAAACCAGTGCTGTATGTTTTTCCACAGACGTACAGCTGAATATGCTACCTCATCTGTAATTATGGGTGATAAAGAAGCTCTGGATGTTCTTGGCATTTAAATTCAATGTGATGTTTGTTAGAACCAGCATATTTTTCATGCCGCAAAAGAAGCATTCAAGTGAATAGGTTTTCTGAAGCGGTGTAAACATACTTCACTCCATCTGCTCTCCTTATTATCTTTGTCACCTTTATCAGACCGAAAATGGAATATAACTCTCATGTATGGCCAGGTACTTCAAAGACTATTTTGAAGTTACTTCAACGCTTGCAGGAGAGAGCAAAAAAGCTCATCGGTGACAGTACGATATCCAGCTCAATTCACTCACTAGAGCATCGTCGCAATATTTGGTGTGTTTTACTGTTATATCGTTACTACAACGCGCTCTTATGAAACCAGGGAACTTGTTCCTAAAAACCGTAATTTCGTAAGCGCAACGCACTGTGCTTCACGAGCGCATTTTTTGTAATCGATTGGCCATTGAACTGCAATACGCATTACAGGGAATATTCGTTTTTTATCCGAACAGTTTGTATGTGGAATAAGCTCCCTGTGAAGGTCCTTTTAGTTACTTTCAGTCCTTTTAGTCCTTTTATTCACTATCAGATTAAAAACACTTTATATAACCTAATTAAATGCTTCTGGTATAATGCGTTGCATAAGTAGGGGTCATTTCCTGAGTCCTAGTAAAAAAAAAATCACCCATTACCCCATTGGTAAGAATGTTCGTCTTCCACGGAATACTCACCACGTGAATGCTTCAGAGGATATCTTCTCCTAAAGGTTCATCTCGTTAAGCTCCTTCATGAATTCTTCCGTAGTCGGCTTCATATGAACGTTGGAAATCTCGGTCCCAACTTCACGTTCACAGACACCTTCAATCCCACTTTAGCGAACTTGGCACTTGCGGTGATCTTTTCTTTTCCCTTTCAGCAATTTCACACTTTTTAGGAAATATTTTTATATTTTATTTTTAAATCTTTTATATTTTTTCTTCTACAATTTTTTAAATATTGTTTTATTTTGCAGTTTCGATTTCATTTAAACCATAAATCTTAACGAAAACTTTAATTAAGAATTTTTTTTTAAATTTTAACTTTTAAACAAACATGTTTAAGCAACTTCCTTTTTATTAATCTTCTCAGTTAAGTACAAAAAAAAAATAAATTTGTTTGCCTTATCGCAAATGTTAGAACATTTGATCATATTTTAGAAATTTTATTTATTTTCTATATAATTGATTAAGATGAATCAGTGTTTGAGGTCAAATGTTTAGCTGGGAATATAATTTGTTTTTGAGGTTTTAATGTAACGCAGCATCATCATCATCATCATCACTAGCATCGACAGCAACATCAACATTTACATCATCGTCATCGTAGTGTTTATTGCGAGTCATAGAAAAAAAAACAACAAATCACACGCAACAATTCCTTAACAATTTCTATTTATGGCAACAATTTTCATATGGTTCATTGCAGCTACACTGTGCTTAAGCTTTCTTCATTAACTCTTACTGTGATATGTAAATACTCGGTCTAATCTGTTTGTATATTTGGAATTTTTTTTTGTAAATCACTTAAGCATTTGCACTGGAATATTTCTTATGCTCCTCCCATCTGTAACGTTGAAATTGTTGGGGTTTTTATCTTTTTCATTTGGTTGGTTTACTACTACGATCATCAATATTGTTGGTCAATTGTTGTGGATGTTTTTGTTGTTATTTGAATTATTCTTCATTACAATCATCTGTCTTGTATTTGTTTAACGTTTCTTTTACAAATTTTGTTGTAGCTGTTGCCTATTGCATGATATCACGTTTAAATTTTGGTTTTTGATTTAAGATTTTTTTTTATGGTTTGTTTGTTGCTTCGGTTTAGGTTAATTGTGCCTTTTCACATATGGTCAGTTTTGTGATGGCAGTGCAAAATTTTTATGCAGCTTTATCTGTGTTTGATTTTGCGTAAAATATGTCAGAATTGTATTTCAAATGGTGTGAAAAATGTTGAAATATGCGGTAGGTATACGAGCTTACATTTTTGCAAAACTGTTAATCGAAGGCTTTTTTTTTTGTGAAATGTAATTTATAATCATTTAAATTTATATTCAAATCAGAGTCGATGATTCCGTCTTCAGCTAAAGAAATTATATAATATATGACTACAACAAGATCACAATTAACAAGACAAAAGGAAAACCGTCTTATTCTCAATTTCTCAAGTCTTCTTTTTGCTGTATTCTAAATAGATACTTCATTTAAGTATTTTGTCTTTCTTAACTTCTATTTCCTGTTTCGTTGCAGTATCATGTTAAAAATGATTTACAAAAAAAAAAAACTCATTGTGTGCAAGTTTAAGCCCATCTAAAAAAAAGGTGTCATTATGTTGCTAATAACTTCAATAAAATAATTCCCACATCAAAATCTTAAACCAAATTTTAAACATTAAATCTAAATTTAAGCTAAGAATCATCACATAAAAACACACATATACAAAAAAAACACAAACTTTATATCAAGTTTAAAGTTGATTGAAGTTTAAATTTCATATGACACATACCCGCACGCACACACTCTCAGCAAATATAACAACTGCAAAATGAAATAAATCTGCAATAATAAAAATAAAACTTTTAGAAAAAAAAGAAGTCATATGTTATACAACAACACCTCCTCACAAATGTGACTTCTTTTGTGTTATAAAAAAAAAAAAAACCGCAAAAAATTAAAATTTCACAGAGTGGCAGATATGAAAAGAAACACAAACAGTAATAAAACCTTTAGACTGTCGTTACCATAAAGGATTACTCTTGAATGGCCATAGGAACATTGAGATAGATTTAATTAAACCAATAGACTACAAAAATTATCCTTTTAAGCACAATAGAATTTTGAATTGTAAAAGAAAACACACAAAGAAAACAGGAAAAGAGTATTTGTAACTATTAAAATTTTTGTTGGTTTTTCAATTGAAACCTAATTAACGTTTTAATTGATTTAATTATTTATTTAATTAGAGACTTTTTTTTCATTTTTCTTTTTCTTCTTCTTCTTCTTTAATAAAAAATTGTTGCAAGTGGGTTGTGACTTTATAACTGACGACCGGTCAACCCGAAGTCTATTAAATTTTTATAGTTTGTTTGTAAGAACGTGTAAATGGTTTATCGTTCGACGCGTTCCTGAGTTATTAATAAAACGGGCTTTAAGGTTGCACCCGTTTATAAATAATTAAAACACAGATAGATGTTTATTTAGAAGTTCCAAGAGGGTATAATTATTTAAAAATGGAATAGGACGGACAAGTGGTATTTTTTAATTAAATATATAATTGAGACATTAAAAATTTTAATTTGAATGCAAGCTGAAAATAAAACTTTTAATAAATATAAAAACTTTGTTCCAATAACTAAATTTAAGTAAAATATATTAATTTGAAAGATGTATATATTGCATTACTATTTGAAAATAATTTTAGCCATATGGCTACCGTGACTGTTTTTAACGAAATAAATTCTGTACATCGAACTTTTGGCTCCTATTTTTAACATTACTGGCCGTATGACGCTAACACCACAAACACTTTTAGCCTCGAAGATGTCAATTGTTGCTACAATATCAGCGTAAACAATTGACCTTACATAACCTCATAGGAAATAATCGGCAGGTGTCAAATCGCATAAGCCTGGACGTCAACTTATAGCTCCATTTTCCGACATCCCATTATCGCCCAATTTTGATTGCCATAAGGTATTGGTTTCTTGTGAGCCACTTTAATAATCGACTGATAATAGTTTTTGGTTATGAGATCTAACCAAAGATTTGAGGAATCAATGCTAAACTAAATGACCCCTCGATATCGAATTTTTTCCTTCCTTCCGCTGTGTTAAATATCACAGGAATATGACTGATCTTCATGATATTACCCCGGCTACCGAATAGTTAAAATATATGAAAAACAGCTTAGATAAAACTATACATAAGATTTATTAAATGTTTGCCCTCTATAGTTTTCTATGGTAAGGCTTTCAAGGTCAAGTTTAAATAAAACGACTATAAACTTGATATATTTTTTCCAACGTTTGTTTTGCCAGACTTTTCAATATCATCAGGGATATTTTGTTATTAAATTTATATTCTTTTCTCGTTAGATTACATTATTTTTATTTTTTATTACAGTTTTGTTTTGCAAAAGTTGGGCAACACTACACAAATTTAAAATTATAAAATAAATACAAAATAAGCTTAAAAATTTATATATCAAAGTAAAAATTTTACCTTATAAGATCACAGTAACTGTGATAAATATTATATAACTGTGATAAATAACTACTTCAGAGTTTGTCTGCAAAAAAAAAAAAATATCAAAAAATTTTGTAACCTTAAAAAGCAATAAAATTAAGTTTCAAAATAAAACTGTAAAATTTTCTATTTCCTTACTGACAAGAAAATAGTTTTATGGTCAAAAGCAAATTACATGTGATAGATTGATGATGCTTTTAAGTTAAAGCTTTACTAGGCAATTAATCTAACCTGATCTGTCTGGTAGTTATTAAAACTAAATCTTGTTAAATTTTGAACTAAATTAAGAAATATTATTTATTTAAATCCCACTCAATTTTTTCAGTTTTTCTTTTTGTTGACAGTTCTTAATAACAACTGAATTTAAAAATGGCCATTAGCTACTTAATAGTTTTAAAGTGGGTTCTATTTAGGTATTTGTATGAAGCACGCAGAGAAAAAACATGGTTGGTATATGGTCACAATAACCATATTATGTTCTCTGTAACAATAAAATAGTATAGCAGACAATTTCTAAAGTTATTTTCAACAAAACTTCACTCACGACAGTCATTTTTTTTTTTTTGGTTAACATTTAATCATTATATGGTCACCATGCACAAAAAATTATTGGTTTTAACTAAAAAAAAAAATAAATCGAACCACAATCCAATTTTTGTAATTTATTAAAAAGTAATTTAATAAAAATTAATGGTTGCTTTTAAATATATTTTGTCCTAGCAATTTCCAGAATAACTTTCTATCAGTTTAGTGATTTGTTTGTTTGCTATTAATTCATTTAAAGACGCTTAAAATTAAAACAGTTATTTATTATTAGAGAAAATATCACAACAAAAATAAAAATAAATAATAAATATTATTTTTAATTTTTTTTTAATCAGGATTTAAACCATGGGCTTTATAAATGATCGGCTTCTTGGTTCATTTTTAATTTAATTTCTAAACAAGACAAGAAGAAAAATTAGACGCTGTCAGAATGAAATGCAGCAGAAGAATGCCTAGCGTCTAGTTTTTTTTTTTCTTTGGAAAACGTCCTCATACATTTGTAGGTAATTTTTCTTTCCAAAAAAGTTTAGAAATTAAGTTAAAAATGAACCAAAAAGCCGAAAATAAATCAATTTTTATTAATTTAAATAATAAATATTAAATTTTTTTCTAACATATCTTAAAAGCAATTATTATTTCTAACAAATCATTAATCATTAGAACTATAAATGAATAACTAAACTTAGTTTTTTTTATTTTAGGAAATATTTTCACTTACGCGAACATATTGTCATTCATTTACACTTCATGATATTTTTAACCATATTATGATGTGCGGATTTAACCGTTTAATGTTTCTTATCAATTATAATATTATAACATTTAATTATAACATCTTTACATTTTAAAAATAATTGTATAAATACTTTACCATATTAGTTTTACGCTGAAAAACAATATGGTTCTAATTATAATTATTTGTAAAAATGTTTTAATAGGAACCGAATAACACAACCATAATATATAACTCTCAGATAATGGCTACCTCAACCATGTTTCTTCTTTCTATTAATTTTAAAATGAAAAAGCATTTCTTTCTTTTTAATATAAACATGCACCAAGAAAAGATTTAATGAGACACCTCATCACTAATCACTGCTTTGCGAAAAAAAACACAGTCAGCTATGTGACACTGATTTTGTGAAGCCTCATGATGGTCAATTCCATTTCTTTTGCAGAAACAAAAGCCCTTTGCATATTTACACTTTCGTGAAGTAACGAATATTAGCTTATTGTTCTTTAGCCTGCAAAATTTAGTAATGATACGCAGTTGATGGAAAAATCACTTATAAATAATTTTTTAAAAGTTTCATAATTCCAACATCTGATTTTTTTGGAGTATTTGTCATTACTTTTAACGCATAATATTTCATATTTATATATTGTTTTTACCCCAAATTTTATATAAAATGTTAAAACTTTTATATTTGCTAACTTATTGCTTGTTTCTTATACATAAAGTCTTATAAAAATTATATTGTTAACTCTAATTCAAGTTCCTCTGTTATTATATCATTTTCGAAAAAAAAGCGGCACCCATATGTTTGCTTAAATATTAAATATCTTACTGACTACCATAAACTGCAAAAAAAAAGAAATAAAAAATTAAACAACTGAACTAAACATTCGAACAATAACAATCTCTACACAATAATATGGAACATTGAGTGCAACAATTGCATATAAAACTGAAATAAAATCACAAACCTCACCTTTAACTTCCTACATACGATCCTCAGTTCCACAAAAAAAGTAAAAAAAAAAAACTAAAGCAAATAAAAAATAACAATCAAATAAAGCCAAAAGTATATAAAATACATTGATTGTTTGAAATGGCTGCAGTCATTTGTTGTTGACTTTTAAAAGACATATTCATACATTTTGCTCTTTATTTATCCTCATTTGAAATTATTTATTATTTTAAAAAAGATATATAATTTTTTTTCGTACATATGAAACACACCTGAATTAAATAAGATTAGCATTGCGGTAAGCAAAAATAAAAAATAAAAAAAGAAATAACAGACGCATCACGTCATAACACTTAAATGTTGAAATATGACTACCAAGAGATTTTATTTTGTAAAGTTGTTTTTTGTTCACAGTTCAAAAATATACAAGAATTGTTGGCGTATGAGTAACGCTGTTTAAGAAACGTTTGTGTGTGAGTGTGTGTAAGTATGTTTGTGCATTTGCTCTAATAAAATGTCAACTTGAAAATATGGTAAATGTTAAATATTTTATAGATTTAAATTCTACAACATTTACAGTGATTTGTTCTTTCATTCAAAAAAAGTTTGTGTTCTAAGTCTTTTGATTTGTTTGTAATACACAGATCGATTTCTCGCTTGGAATATCAGAAGATTTTATAAGCAGGGTAATTTTTTTTTTTTTAATCCCAAAAATGTTGTGCTTTAAGTCTTTTGATTTTTTTTATTAAATAAAGGACTTTTTTTCTTTTTCTTGAAATTTCATAAGATTTTTTTAATCAATTAAATTAAGAAAAAAAAATAATTTTATATCGTTAGTATAATTCGCAAAGACGCTAGGTCCACCTTTTTCCAAAATGTTGATTTAAATGCGAAATGGTAGTACTATATAAAATACATATTTTACAACAACAAAAAAATTTCACTATGTAGTTTGAAGTTGTTGTAATTTCGTAATTTTTAAATTCCACAAAACTGTGAAAAATATTAAAAGCCCGTGCTAACTCTACGAATATTAATTTATTCAATTGAATTAGGATTTTTCTGTTTTATTTTTTTAAACATTATTTTGTTTGCATTCAATCATATTTTGATTAATAATAATATATTATGGTTAAACATATTATCTTATTTTTAACAAGCAGAAAAAAAAACTATGGTTGTGGTGCAAATTTTTTTAAGTTAAAACCAACCATGTTGCATTATTGTGCACAGTAACCACTTAATTGTTAAATGTTAACAAAAAATATGTTTGCCGTGACTGAAGTTTTGTTAAAAATAACTATAATTTGTTTTTGTAGCTATACATTTTTTCAAAGAACATAATATGGTTATGAGGACCATATCACAACCATGTTTTTTCTCTGCGTAAAGTTACTCTAATCTAAAAAATAAATACGTGGGGCGATGGAGAATTAAAAAATAAATAAAAAACATCAAGTGGAAAAATTTTCGCTCGCTCATATTTTCCGAGTTATGGAAATCTGAAATTTTAAAATTTTTTAAAATATCAATATGGGTATCATTTTAAAGCTTTTGAAGAGATCTTTAAGAAAAACTAAAAATTTAAAAAAATGCTTAACCCATTAAAAGCCGATGGCATACATATTATAATATGTATGCACACGCAGAGAAAAAACATGGTTGTGATATGGTCACAAAAACCATATTATGTTCTTTGTAACAATGTATAGTTGCAGAGAACCAATAATAGTTGTTTTCATCAAAACTTTAGTCACGATAAGCATTTTTAACGATAATATGGTTACTGTGCCCAAAAAATGCAACATGGTTGCTTTTAACTTAAAAAAATTTCAACCACAACCAAAGTTTTATAACTTATTAAAAATAACATAAAATGTTTAACCATAATATATTATTGTTAATCAAAGTATGGTTAAAAGCAACAGAATAATGTTTACGCTTAAAAATATTTTGTTCTCGTACTTGACAGTTTAGTAATTTTTCTGGTGGCTAAAATTTGAAATTGTTTTTTATTGTTAAAGAAATTGAAAAAATTATAAATTCGTGTACAAAATAAATAATTAAAAATAATATGTAAAATGTGAAAACAAATAAAAAGGGAACCCAAACATTTAAAAAAAGTTGAACTAAATATGTATGTATTGTAAGCATAAAAATCTTTAGTTTTGTGTTTGAAGCATAATTGTGAAATCATTTATTTGTTATTTTAAGCAAATAATTGATTTTTTTATGAATTTATGTTTTTAAATAAATTTTATGACAAATCGTTATTAATCGTTTTTTATATCAGGAAAATTTTGCACTTGCGAGACTATATTATAATTCAATTATATAACATGACATTTTCAGCCATATTATTCTATTTTAATTTAACCATTTAATGTTCATATTTGAACATGTTTATACTTTTGACAACAATATGGTTGCAAATGTAACAACACTATGTTTTGTTAGCAACCATATAATGCAACCATATTATGTTGCTCTTAGATTATGGTTACCTTAACCATATATTTTCTTTGCGTGCATTACCAAAAATTTTTTTTTTAATTTTTAATTCTCTGTCACCCCAATATTTGCTTCTTTGTTTGTAGTTACTTCACTAAACTAGATTTACATAGATGGTGGAGGGTATATCAGATTCGGCATAGCCTAATATATCACTCCGTTTGTGCTCTAAGACTGTTGGGTTGTTTTTTTATAATTTAAAGAAATTTTTTTCTTTTTTTGAAAACTTCATAAAATTGTTTTAATTAACATAATTTCTTTTAAATTTACTAAATTTTTCTTTTTTGCAGTTTACTGTAAAAAAAATTAATTTTCTATATATTTTCTAAAAAGTAAAAGTGCCAACTAGACATCAATAATCTATAATGCAATATCACACATTATTGTTAACTAAATTACCGATTATCATTTTGTATAGATCTCCCTATGGCATATTTAAATGTTACAATTTGTTCAAGTCGCTAGTAAGTAGAAAAACTTCCAAAAAAAAAAACCATAGTTGTCAGACACCACAAATAAACAGGCCGTATCCCGCAGAGCACAAAATCGAATGGCAGGCAATTGTATGGCAAATACAATGCAAGACATTGATATGAATTGCCTGTAAATTATAGTTACTCTGTAGGTGAGTATGAAATATAATATTCACACTCTTATTATAACAATTGGCTACAATAATCATGAAAATATAAAGCAATTTGTTCTGTTTTTTTTTTCTTGCTGCATGATCACTTTGAGTAGTTAAGGCGAATGCCGAAAGTTTGTAATAAAAAAATGATTGAAATTAAAATGCGTTGGCTGCAAAATATATAGTGGAAACTAGTTTTGAGAAGGCAAAATTACTTCGTTATCCCGGGATTTATTTCAGTTTTTCGAAATGTTTGCTGTACAGAAATTGGTTGGCAAAAATAATTTTTAAGATGCAATTCTTAAGACTATCCAAAGCCGCATTAAATTAATAATCAATTTAAACATAATTTAGATGTGGCTTATAACACCAACAAATCTCTTAATGCTGTATCCGACTACTAAAATAAACAATAGAGAACGATGCAAAGCACTTATGCTCAGTTTATCTGAAAAGACACCAGGTACCTTAGTGTCATATTTTCCTAAAAAGCTGCCATAATTTCATTCACTTCTAAAAGATACCGAAAATTAAGACTCTTTTAGGTTCACAGCTACTTGGACTTGCTCATGGTATGGATTAATTTTAAGCTTCCTGAAGTGCACGGGATTTCTAATTTTTATATTTTCTGCAAATCAGCTAAAATGTTATTTGCAGATAGTTTTGATTAATATTCTCGCAGTTTTTAAATTTTTATTAAAAATTCAACTGTAGGGCACTTTCTTCTAAGTCTCTTAACAAACTTCCTCAACTTGAACTTAAAATAAATGTCAAAAATCATCCATCAAAATTAAAATAGAACTCTCAAAAATAAATTACATTAAAATGAAAATGAATGCAAAAGATGAAAAGACGTAAAGAGAGTGCCATGTGTTCAAATAAATTGTGTTTAAAATATAATGAAACAGCCTGAAGCATTCAATTACAATTCGATGATGGTGGTGTGAAAAAAAGTTCAATATTATGAATGACTAAAATGAAGTGGATCTTAAAAGAAAAAATTTTTTCCTTTCATATGTAAAGACTCACATGTGCATAAATGCAACAACAGCTTGTTGGTTTGTGACTTTAAGGTCATTAAAGGAATTTTGAAGGGAAACTAAATATTACGAAATGCAGGTTATTTATTAAAATTAAAATGGATAGATATCGCGTACTCAACTGTAATTCGTAAGGAAAAAGGATTAGAAAATTTTCCTTAAATAAATTAATGATCATTATAAAAGATTAAAATAGTCATGCTCAGTCTTAGTACAACTTAAAAAGGTAAGGTAAACCTTCATGGATATTACATCTGGTCCTTTGTGATATCTGTTATAGATATATTTATAGATGTAAATGCAGCCTAAAAAACTTATCCAAATTTCTTCCGAAGACTTGATGTTGATTCTTATCTTCTTATTGCAATGTCACATAAGGTGTAGCCCTCTTTGGGACCTGAATTTAATTGGTTAGGGCTTCAAAGCTCCTTTTAAGTGACTTTATAAATTGACACTACAGGTATTTTATTGTTGTTATTTTAGTTTAGTTTAAATTCAAGACATAAGCAATTCACGCATGGCAAAAGTAGCTGATAAAACCGGGGGCGATAAACAAGTCTTCAGCTCCTCAATAAGGAATATAAATTAATAGTGAAATTGATAATTATGCTTTGGATGGCATTTTAGGAATTTGGTAGAGATATTACATAGGTCTACTGACCTAGCCGAGCTGTTACGAGGGCTGCTATTTATATTTCTGGCCTCGCAACACTAAGTGCTGCCAAGTGCAATCTGACATTTCCATTGGAAAGTTTGTCATTTTTAAACATAATCGTACTCAAAACGTTTTGACGTACCCTACCGCAACGTAGGACGGTCACTTCTGAGTGGTACACTACAATTTGTTTGCCTGAAGTCATCGGAGAAATTCGAAAAACCAACAAGAGAAGACGAATCATTGTTCACCATGACAATGCGAGCTTTCACACATCGGCTCAAACCAGAGCGTTTTTGACCGGCCAAAACGTCGAATTAATGGGTCATCCGCCGTACAGCCTTAACTTGGCATCTAATGACTTCTTCTTGTTTCCGCACATCAAGAAAAAAATGCGTGGTCAACGATTTTCGTCGCCAGAAGAAGCTGTTGAAGTGTTCAAAAACCATGTTTTAGAGGTGTCTCAATCGGAGTGGAAAAAGTGCTTCGACAACTGGTTTAAGCGCATGCAAAAGTGTATAAATCATGCTGGAGAATACTTTGAAAAACAATAAAACCATTTTTGATTATAAATATTCGCATTTTCACTATTAGGTCAGAAATATATAGAGCAGCCCTCGTAAGCAAACACGCAAAGAAAAACCATGGCTGAGGTAACCATAATCTAAGAGCAACATCTTATGGTTATATAATATGGCTGTAAGCAAAACATAGTATTGTTACTTTTAATAATAATAAAGCTGGTATTGTAAACATATTGTTGTCTAGCATAACAATAATATCGTTAAATCTCAAAATAATTATGTTTAAATATAACATTAAATGGTTAAATTAAAAAACATCAAAATATGATTAAATATGGTTATTCATTGTTTAATTTATAATTGATTTGTCACTAAAGTTATTGAAAAACACAAATGCACAAAAACGGCATTTATTTTCTTATTGCAGTGGTTTTACAATTCTGCTTAAAACACAGAAAAAAAATTTATAAGCTTACATACATACATATACGTACATATATTTCAACTAATTTTGCTTAACATTTTATTCGTTTTTATATATTGTATATTATTTTTATTTGTTTATTTTTTTATTTTTTTCATTTTCTCTAACAATAAAGACAATTTCAATTTTAAGCTAATAAAAAATTATTAAACTGATAGAAAAGCCTTCTGTCAAGATCTAGAACAAACAGCTCAAAGATTATTTTGTTGTAAGTAATAAAACTGTGGTTGTGCTTCGAATTTTTTAAACTTACAACCAACAATGTTGCGTTATGGCGTAATAACCACACAATGGTTAAATGTTAATAAAAATATGTTTTTCGTTACTGAATTTTGGTTGAAAACAACTATGATTTGTTCTCCGTAACCATATATTGTTACAAGGAATATAATATGTTTATTGTGACCATATCACAACCATGATTTTTCTTTGCATGCAGTGAATAAAAACGTATTTCTACCTTTTGATTATAAATTGGTTTATTAATTGTCATCAATCGTAAGCACAATGCCCTTTAATTTTTTTTTTCTTTTTTTTTGTAGGAGTCTTAATTTGCACATTTAATTTAGAACAATATAGATCATCATCATTTTCTTTGAAAAAATCTATCTCAGCTATTTGAATTGAGCCAGTTGACAGGAGGTAACCTCAGTTCCATGTTTGCAGACTAAGCCACTATTGTCTACTACAACAATGCTACAAAATAACGTATACCGGGTTCATGATATGTGATCCGGTGATGCTATAATATTAATTTCAGTTGGAAGAACACTCTAGTAATTGTCTGCTGTATACGCTTCCATACCTCATTTCTGCCTGGTGGCTGGTAAAGAGGCCAATAGAGGGCTTAAGCATCTTTTGGTGTCATAGACCATTCTTCGCTCTTTTTACTGTCATTTATTTAAACAACAGGACAATACATTATAAAGAAAATCATTAAAATTTATTCCATATTCCCAGTGATAATTCCAGCACCATTTCTATTCAACTGGATAACAAGGACAATGGGTTAATGGGAAACTTCATAAAAGAAGATTTTAAATTTCTGTTCAAAAAAGGTTTGGAAATTTTATCTCCCCAAAATTTTTCTTTAATTTTATATCGATTAAAAATTCATTTTTAAAACCGCCGATTTAAAATGTCAATTAACTTTAGTAAATTATTTTTAAATGATTTATTTCAAATATCTTCTAGCAATTATTATAACATTAATTAGTTTTTATTTCATTTAAAATCCATTCTGGCACGACCGACTTTGTTCATCATCTTATTTCAATTCTAAGAGATTTCAAAATTAAATTGCATAAAATTTTAGCCCCATTCCAATCATGCCACACAATCAACATAACACATAAATTAAAAAAAAAGAAACACACAAAATAGAAAGAAGAAGCCAAGAAGATGACGATGTTGGTAAATTAAAATTAGAATCTCTACTTTAGTCATGGTGACCGCAAAAATTATGTCATTAGCGACCTTTTGAGGCGGGCAACAATTTATTCACAGCATATACATATTTAATGCAACCGGAGATGAACGGCAGTTTGTTCACAATGACAACAGCAGTTGACTCTTCAACAACAACAACAACAAAATATAATAATAATAATAAAAATAAAAACAAAAACAAAAGCTAATACAATATACTCCCATGTTCATTAGTTAAACTACTATATGGCAAATACTGTGGCAGAAGCATGACATATAGAAATATGAACAGTAGAAGCAGTATAAGAAGTAGCGAAGAAAAAAAATTATTTAAAATAAAAACTATTGAATGCGAAAAATTGGCACATATGAAATCTTAGGAATAGACGATTTTTTTTCAAACTTCTACTAACATTTTTAGCAATATTATTTAATGCTGTTGTTGTTGCTGTTGTTCGTTTATAATTTAATTTATTCATAGTCACGTCTTGCCACAATACACTACTCTACAACATTTAACTTAATTTTTTGATTTGTATTTTTTTTTTGTTATTTTTTTTTTTTTGTCATTGTGGCCTTAAATAATAAAATGATTTTGCTAAATTTATCCAAAGGTTTGTAACAGTTTACAGAGAATATTCTCAAGAAGAATTTGTTTTTTTTCTAAAACTGAAGCGTTGAGAGAACACAAATACAGATAACCTTTGAATCTTTCCTCCACCCCTTTGGCCCGATGGTGAAAAGATTGACATCGCTTATGATATGATATGATTTTTACATGAGATCCAACGCACAGAGGGGTACTTCACCAATCTAGCCGGACATTTGGCGAAAAATTAAATTTAAGAAATGTAAAAATTTAGGAACTCAGCTTAATAGACAACAAAATTCTTCTTCATATACACGTAAAGAAAAGAATATGGTTGAGGTAACCATAATCTAAGAGCAACATAATATGGTTGCATTATATGGTTGCTAAAAAAACATAGTGTTGTTACATTTGCAACCATATTGTTGTCCAAAGTATAAACATAATTATGTTCAAATATGAACATTAAATGGTTAAATTAAAATATAATAATATGGCTGAAAATGTCATGTTATATAATTGAATTATAATATAGTCTCGTAAGTGCAAAATTTTCCTGATATAAAAAACGATTAAAAACGATTTGTCATAAAATTTATTTAAAAACATAAATTCATAAAAAATCAATTATTTGCTTAAAATAACAAATAAATGATTTCACAATTATGCTTCAAACACAAAAATAAAGATTTATATGCTTACAATACAGACATATTTACTTCAACTTTTTTTTAAATGTTTTGGTTCCCTTTTTATTTGTTTTCATATTTTGCATTTTAGTTTTAATTATTTATTTTGTAACTAAATTTTTATTTTTTTTTAATTTCTTTAACAATCAAAAAGAACTTCGAATTTTAGCCACCAGAAAAATTACTAAACTGTCAAGAACTAGAACAAAATATTTTTTAGTGCAAACATTATTCTGTTGATTTTAACCATACTTTGATTAATAATAATATATTATGTTTAAATATTTTATATTATTTTTAAAAAGTTATAAAACTTTGGTCGTGGTTAAAATTTTTTTTTTAATTAAAACCAATCATGTTGCATTTTTTGTGCACAGTAACCATATAATCGTTAAAATTGAACAAAAAATGTTTGTCGTGACTAAAGTTTTGGTGAAAACAACTATAATTTCTTCTCCGCAACTATACATTGTTACAAACAACATAATATGGTTATTGTGACCATATAATAACCATGTTTTTTTCTGCGTGTAGTGAATTTTCAAGACTTTTGCTTGAGATTTATCGTTTTGAGACCCAGCCAAAAGTAGGAAAGTTTAGCAAATTGCCTACGTTTTTATTGACATGCGATTTTGAGAAATTTGCAATATATTTTTTTTTGTGGCTAGACGAATAAAGATTATGTATTGATTATTTTTCTATGAAAAGCTACATTACTAGCTACTTATAATAATTTTTAAAAAAATTTGTTTTTAATTTTTATGATAACAAATTTTGGTAGAAAATAATAACCTGTTGTGACGTGTTTTCTTATTTGAATCAATTTAATTTTAATTACGCAATTGAATTTGGTGTTCACCCATGCTCAATTAAGCTTATTCAATTAGCATAAGATATATTTATTTTATTAGATAGTATCATCCGCCCAGCTGATTTCTCTTTTTACTACAAAAACAACATGGCTTTTTGTTGTTGCTTTGAAGTTGGAACTGTCAAAAGCCATTTTGGTATGACCTGCCATTTTCTTTTTATTTGTTTGTTTATATTTTTAACATGCGGCTTGTCAATTTTATGAATTTTTTCTTCTCACTGAACATAGTTCCCAGAGTAAACATACTTGTTGGTAAGAGTTGCATTTCGCATCTTATTTAATTAGTGATGCAATTAACTGCCAGTCCCACGATGTCGCAAGCGTTCGTTCGTTCGAACAATTACATTTAAAACAAAACAATTTTTTAGAATTTGTTTTTGTTTTGAATGTAATTGTGCGAACGAACGAACGCTTGCGATATCGTGGGACTGGCAGTAAGTACTCAATTTATTAGTTGACTTCTTAAATGGTAAATTGAGCTCAGTTAAGGCCGTAATTGCGTAAATGCCTTAATTGCACAATTTAAGCGTATGTCTGAACAGGGTATTAAAAAAGTATTTTTTTTTTTTATTTGGTAAATTTTTTTGTCAAAAAAAAAATTAACAGCTTTTTGAGGGTGATCTCCATCGCTATTCTAAAAATATTGTATAACCCATAAAACCTAAGATCTCTACTTTTATAGTGTAAGAAAAACCTACGCGCGCTTTCGCCTAAATTTTTTTTCCAATTTTTTTTAATCGCCCCTTTTTTTCTATTCTACACAGGAACTCACGAACAAGAAATATTTTTATATTCAGAAAATGTTTTGGTCAAGGCGAATTAATTATAAGGTGATAGCGGTCGCGAATTCATTTATTTTCCCTGTATTCTAACTGTCAAACCGAATATATATAAAAAATTTATCTAACTGTTATAAAGATTTTTTTATATATGGAGTTTGACAGTTAGAATACAGGCAAAAATAATTGAATTCGCCACCGCTATCACCTTATAATTAATTCGCCTTGGTTTTGGTTTTTAATAATTGAAGGAAGAGGTTTTTTTTTATTTAAATCATTACATCTAACACTATTGTTATTATTATTGCCAATTGGGCTGTTTTTAGAAGAAGCGGCTTTACGCGCAAAATTTTGCCAGAAAGTTCTCAAGGTTTGAGTGTAACGTAGATATTATTAATAAATAGGCTTTTGCTAATTTTCCACCCACTGATTACTAGTATAAGTCTCCTTCAAAAAAAAGGTCATTATATTTTACAAAAGAAGCAATGTTTTTCATGCGTCCTCCTGAAATTAAAGCTGAAGAGGATTCTTATTTGGAAGAGCTCTTTGAAGAATCAGACGAAGGAGAACCAGTGCACTAATCATCATCTTAGTGCATTTGTTTTAAATAAATTAATTGTTATAATTTAAAATAAAATTTATCATTACAATCACAAATAAGTTATTACTATGAATAACATTATTTATTTTCTTTATTATTTTCAGATAAATAAAATACTAAAAAGTAATACAGGATCCGCCAAATTACTTTTTTTTTTTCAAATGGGTGCAAAACATCGAGTGTAGCTTCGGCTCTGCGGCACGTACTGCCGTCGTCCTGTTGAAACCAAATGTTGCCAATATTCTCGTCTTCAATTTTTGTGTCCAAAATGGCCCGATAACGATCGTCATTGACTGTACTTACTCCTTGCTCATTTTCGAAGAAAATGCCTCTGGACCAAACTACGCACCAAAGAGTGATTTGTTTTGCATGCACCGGCTTTTCAATGTATACGTGCGGGTTTTCTGTGCCCCAAATGCGACAATTTTGCTTGTTGTTTTTCTTAGTGTTTTTTTTTTTCTTTTTAATTTATGTGTCATGTTGATTATGTGGCATGATTGGAAAAAATTTTATGCAATTTTATTTAAAATCTCTTTGAATTGAAATAAGATGATGAACAAAGACGGTCGTGCCAGAATGCATTTAAAATGAAATAAAAACTAATTAATGTTATAATAATTGTTAGAAGATATTTAAAATAAATCATTTAAAAATGATTTACCGAAATAAATTGTCATTTTAGTTCGGAGGTTTTAAAAATATTATTTTAACGGACATAAAAATGAAAGAAAAATTTTCGGTTGATATAATTTCCAAACCTTTTTTGAACAGAAAATTTAAAAACTTCTTTTGTAACGCTTCCCATTAACCCATTGTCCTTGTTATCCAGTTGAATAGATATGGTGCTGGAATTGTGACTGGGGATATGGGTTAAATTGTAAAGATTTCCTTTATAATGTATTGTCCTGTTGTTTAAATAAATGACAGTAAAAAGAGCGAAGAAAAGTCTATGACACCAAAAGATGCTTAAGCCCTCTATTGGCTTCTTTACCAGCCACCAGGCAGAAATGAAGTATGGAAGCGTATACATTAGACAATTTTTTAAAGTGTTCTTCCAATTGAAATTAATATTATAGCATCACCGGATCACTGATCTTGAACGTTATTTTGTAGCATTGTAGTAGACAAGAGTGGCTTAGACTGCAAACATGGAACTGAGGTTACCTCCTGTCAACTGGCTCAATTCAAATAGCTGAAAAAGATTTTTTTAAAGAAAATGAGGATGATCTATATTGTTCTAAATTAAATGTGCAAATTAAGACTCAAAAAAAAAATTAAGGGCATTTTGCTTACGATTGCTGACAATTAATAAACCAATTTATAATCAAAAGGTAGAAATACGTTTTTATTCACTGCACGCAAAGAAAAAATATGGTTGTGATATGGTCACAATAAACATATTATATTCCTTGTAACAATGTATGGTTACAGAAAACAAATTATGATTTGTTTTGCGTGCACCGGCTTTTTGAATGTATACGTGCAGGTTTTCTGTGCCCCAAATTCGACAATTTTGCTTGTTTACATACCCGCCAATATCAAAATGAGCGTCATCTGAGAAGATGATTATTTTTTTTTTTGGCAAAATTTTCAAAGTAATGTTGCAATATTTCCCAGCGTTTTTCAAGCATATACAATCATATTCGTTTAGCGGAAGTATAAAACTAATTGTCTGTTTTATTAGACATGAGCTAAGTATTACCATTCACGAAAGAAGCACTAGTTAAAAAAAAAACGTTTGATAGCGGACCTTATAAATAATAAAAATAAGTTTTTAATAATATTCTTGGGTCGCGGGGATTGGTTTGGTATTGGAAAACTTAAAAATTAATATTTTTAGGAAATTGGCAAAAAAAAACCAAAAAAAAATTTTTTTTTTCACATGAACGTTTTTGGGGGCCATTTTAATTAATTTCTATGGTTTTAAGGCGTATGTAATCCATTACTTTTAATAATTACATTAGTATTCCAAATAATATTTTATTTCACCGCCCACAAAAAGGGGCGGGCTTAAAATAGCATTTTAGAACCTCTTGATTCTAACTTTAAGGTTTTAAGCATCCCTTCAAAATGGTAGCTACTAAACTAAATGACGGAAAAACTAAGAAAAACATGCATTTTTCAGAGGTAGGATTAGTTCTTCTGAGGCGAACTTTTTTCTCCTTGATCCGATTTTTCTTGTTTTCTAGCTTTAACAGCCTATGACCATAGTAGATTTTTCTGCTAAGTTTCATTAATCTAGGCACACTAAGTAAATTTTTAGAGCCAATATAAAATAAAAGAAAAATCAATGTCCGGCTAGATTAGCAAAATAACCCTGCGTCGCCTGTCTTTCTCTATCCGTTCGATTTTATAAAATCCAACTTGTGTGAAATCCTTATTCGCACAGTACTGTCACTTGCTGTGTAGTTAATCTCATGTTCAGCATACTTGTTTTACTTAAGTTAAACCACTGATTTTTTCCCTTCAATGAAATGTCTGGCTTCGAATTTGTTTAATTAGTATCTATGGAAACCTTCAGTTAAAGAACTTTCCCCGATATTTTTTTATCGATACGACTCTTAAACGCACTCATTCTTGGCTTAAAGTCCACGTTGTTGCAATAGATATTTTCCATTTCTAGCCAATTTTATGCAGGTCTGCTTAGTCCTCTATTTATTGAAATTAACGAAAGAGAAGAATTTTTAATTTTTAAAGTCTTGTAGTAACCAAGTTATTCTCTGAGGTTATTTATTATTTAAATTTCTTTTACAGAAAAAGGCTTTTAAAATTCGTCTTAATGTTACCACAAACAAAAATCTTTTCATAATTTTTCATTTCATTTAAAGACAAGTTGCTTTTGTCTAGTAACCAAACACTGAAACAGTTAAATGCATCAATTCCAATTTAACCAAGAATATCAAGCAATTTTTCAATTCAATGGAAAATGGTAAAAAAAAATGAATTTGATTTTAACTAAAAGAAAAAAAAAACATTTTGAAATCATCAGTTTATTTTTGTTGTTATTGGCAAAGTTGTGTCAATTAAGTTTGATGATTGAAAAGTTATTTCAACTGTACTACTCCAATGTATCTTAAGCAAGCAATAAACTTGAAGTTCTAGAGTGTGGGTGACACAACTTCAATTAAACTCTATATGATATTGCTTTATTTGAAGAAAAAGCTTATAGTTACTCATTTTGTTTCTTTTTCTTTTAACGATTTAAGCATAAAATTAAAAAATAGAAAAAAAATCTTCGATGATTATTGATTTCTGTTTAACTTTTCTATGACTAAATTAAATTGTTTAAATAGTGTATCCACTTTTCTTAAAAAATTTTAATTTTCCGTTGTTCGTTTACTTCGTT
Source organism: Gymnosoma rotundatum (assembly GCA_916610165.2). Lineage (NCBI taxonomy): Eukaryota > Metazoa > Arthropoda > Insecta > Diptera > Tachinidae > Gymnosoma > Gymnosoma rotundatum. The sequence goes on from OU744338.1 coordinate 129,012,819, forward strand.
TTTTTTATTTTCTTTATTACGTTTCATGTACTACCAGTGTTACTTAAGGTTAATGATGTCTTTGTTTAACTGTTCATATTGTTCGTTCATTTGTTCAGTTATTTATTTGTTTATTTTTCTCTATATTTATTGATAATTTAAATAAATGATACTTGAAAATTCTCTTCGGCTTAAAAAGATTTTGCAAAAAAAAACCAAGAAAAAAATGTTTGCAAATAATGAATTTCTGTAGTTTTTTTCTTTACCTTTAAATGATTAAGAAAAAAATATATGTGCCATCAGGTGACATAAAAATAATATACTAAATAATATTTATTTTCTTTCTTCTCTCCAAAGTTAATGAAAGCCTGGGAAATAAAAGAAAATTTTGCCATTAATGTGTCAAGATTAACAACAACTCATTTGAATAATTTAACGCTGATCAGAAATAAAACGCAAGACTTAAGAGGCCAGCGTAAGTTTTAGGAATGAAATTTAATTATTAAAAAAAATAAACAAACAAGTGATTGCAGGATGTTCCAAATTTTATTTAATTGTTTAAGTTGACATCACTTGTAGGCTAAAATTTAGGTAAATACTCCAAAAAAATGGTTTTTTCTTTAATAAAATTTGAATTTAATTGTAATCGGACCAATTACGTACTTAAATAAAATAACAGAAAACAGTTTTCTGATTAACCAAATAATTGAATCAATTATATATTTTATCAAAAGAGCTTGCTACAATTTTTTATTTATTAAATTTAACACTACAGCTTCTTGTTAATTTCAACCGTTTGTCTATAGCTGTTCAATAGTTTGGCAATATACATCAAATTACAGCAACTATAGGGCCACCCTTTAATTTCCACATTTAAATTTAATATTCTCTATTGTAGCTTCTTTGTAAATTTAAACCGTCTGTCTGTAACTGCTGAGCAGTTTGGCCATATACATCAAATTACACCAACTATTGTAACACCCTTTAATTTGTAATTTAAAATATTTCTACTTCTTACCATACCAAGCAAAGTGGCAGACATTCTGGCTACTTTTCAAGTGTTTGTATATAAAGGTTCAAAAGATACGGCAATATAGGTGAAATTACATTAATTTTGGGAATACCCTTTAATTTTTAAATTTTTACTTTTAAGCTGTTGTTATAGCGGACAAAGATATACAGAATCGTTTTAAATTTCAAGCCTCTGTCTGCAACTGTTCAAAAATAAGGTTATATACATCAAATTAAATGAACTATTGGGGCACCCTCTAATTTATAATTTTGAATATTAACGCTTGTTACTATAACTGTCATAGCAGTCAACATTCTGTCCAATTTGCAAGCATTTATCTTTAACGGTTCAAAAGATAGAACCATATAAGTCAATACCCACCAACCATAGGAACACCCTTTAATTTCCAAATGGAGATTATAAGCTTTTTGATATTGAGCACTTTGAAATAAAGGTACCTTGTAAGTTTCAGCAGTCTGTTTATAATGGTTCAAAAGTTTGGCCATATACATAAAATTACATTAACTATTGGGACACCCTTTAACTTATGAATTTAAATGTTTATACTTGTTGTTGTAACGATCATAGTAATCGACATTATATCCGATTTTCAAGCGTTTGTTTATAACGGTTTAAAATATAGGCTCATATAAGAAAATTTGCGTCAACTCTGTTGACACCCTTTAATTTTTAGATTTATTATTGTATTAATTTTTATTACTAGAAGCTATAGTAATACGCAGACATTTCAAATTTTAAAGAAGTGCCCTTTACAGTTCATAATACACGTAAAAAATATGTATGCTGTATGGGGACACCCTTTAATTTTTTAGATTATAAACTGTTTTTAAAACGGGACCTGTTAGATTGGTTTTTAATTAACGAAATAATTAATTACGTATTTCATTAATATCATAAAAAGCAATTTTCAGATTAAAGAAATTATGTTTCGATTATATATTTAAGCAAAAAAAGGAAGAAAACTGTTTAATTAAACTAATAATTAATTCAATTTTATATTTAATTAATTGTCAATTATATATTTAATTAAACGAAGAAACCAATTTTCTAAGTATTTAAAAAAAGAAGAAAACAATTAATTTAATTAATACAATAACATAGTCAATTAAATATTTAATTAAAAAAAAACAATTTTATCGTTAACTGAATAATAAAATAATCAAAAAATAATATATTTAAAAAAAAAGAAAACAATGTTTTAATATACTAATTAGTACAATTGAGATAATTATATATTTAATTAAAGTAGTAAAAAGAAGATTTCTGGTTAAAAAATAATAACATTAATTACATTTTTGATTGAAAACGATAAAAGACCCAATTTTCTAATTAATTATTTAATTCACACAACCACATATTTAATTAGAAAAGGAAAAAAATTTTTAGAAATTGAATAATTCCAGAGAAATACCGTGTTGTGATTACAATATTTATTGGGTTAATTATATATTTAATTAAAAACGAAAAGAAACAAATCTTTAATTAATTTAATAATTGAAGTAATTTATTTTTATTGTGAAACCAAATATAATTTTTTTCTATACATCGAAAAGTAACAGAAATTGTAGAGAATTATACAGTTCGAAAATCTAAGGACAGCAGAAACTGTTTAATAATAAGCCTTTCAATAGCAGTAATAAGCCCTTTAAAGCAATGCATTGCAGAAGATTCTTGCTAAAAGACAAAAAACATCCACTCGTTCTTATGAACAAAAATGGTACGTTTTGTTTTCAAAACACAAATTCGTCTCCTTGTGGACAAAGTTTTCTTATTTCTTTATTTTTTTAGTACTTTCTGTTCAATTATTTGTTTTCTTCTTTTTTGCTTTCTCTTATTTTTATTATTGTGTTTATTATTGTGTTTATTAACAAACTAGCTAAACACAATTTAGATACAAGAAATGGAACCAGTTTCTAACAGTTTTAGATTCTTATTTCCGGAAGAATAACGCATTTCATAGCCTAGTGGTCTTAATTCCTGCACCAGTTGGTTCATTAAAGGGTGTAGGCAGTTGACAATTAGTTCCCCAATTTCTGTAACCGACTACGAATCGAAAATTTTGGATCTTCTTTGGCTAAATATTTTAATTTTATTAAATTTTATCACAGTGGATTCACTTACTCTTGTAATTCATCAACAGTAAATTACTGTTTACTTTCATTATTAGTAAACAAAAAAATATCTCAAAATAAAAGACTTGAGCAACAGACCTTTTTTTTACAAAATATTTTATTATCACACTTATTAAACTTGTTACTCAAGTAAAATTATTCATTTAACCAAATTTCTTTTATTTCAGCCAATTAATAAAACAATTTTTTCTGTTTTTTTTAATTTAACAAATTAAAGATTTTGAGCGAGAAAAAAAAATTGTAGAAAAATGAAATAAGCAAATCCTAAGCAAGTGTGTACAACACTTTGTGGCCAAGAAATTATAATGATTTTCTGTTCGCATTGCTATAATAATACCCAAAGTAAAGAAGGGGAGGGAAGAAAAAGTACTCTTTAGCTACCACATACCGGGCAATTATTCACTTGTTACCTTTTTTTTCTACAATTTCCATCAACCAACAAGTTCACACATCTTGTTAGCAAAACAGCCAGGCTCAGGCTCAGCTATCTAGGCAGCCGCACAATCAATGTGTGTTTGTATTAATGGACAGACATACAGACATTTAGTTAAAACTTAAGAGATGTGTAGTTATTTAAAATCTCGATTGAACACCTCTTTACTCGTACTATATATTTTTATTTAATAAATTGCACGCAATCATTTTTTGATGTGGTTCGCAATTCTACTCATTGAGTTTGAAAGTAGACAAAATGGAAAAAAAAAGAAAAACTACTCATATTCCATTATAAGCAAGTAAATCGGTTTGTTTTCTTTAATTTTATTTTCTTAAGGAAAAACTCAGCATGTGGTTTAAATGCTGTGGGATTTTCCTCCCCTCTTTTTGAAACGTTTATTATTTTTTTTTGTTGTTAACGCTTGTGTTGTGTGTGGGGAGTGCGTATTAGAAGTTGACTGAGTGTAAGTCTATTTACCAAAGAAAAGTTTTGTTAAAACTTACCACCAGCCGTTAAGTAATTGATTGCGCTTCAATTGCAATTACATCTATGGAGAAAAAAGAACCAATTGTAGCCTGAGGCCACTAGACAATACAACTATTTGTGCTCACACTTTGGTAGTTGTAAAAGATCAGACTATAGGGGGTTATAAAAAGTACTTTTTTCTAGATCTGTAATTAAACCTTTTACTTTGGAGGTTATCTTTAAAATCTCCTAAATATTCATGTTACGAGCTTCTACATTTTGAAAACAAAAAATTTCCAAAAAAAAAACTCTAGTATTTCAAAAAAGTACCAAATCTATAATTATTTCTTAAACGGACCTCTCCTATACAAAAAAAAAAATATCTCATAACAATTTTGTAAGCGAAGGTTACTGATATAATGTTGTCTGGTTTTTGAATTTAAACATTTCAATGTTGCGGAACAAAGCTTAAGATACTAATCACAGCACTTTATTAAAAAAGTACCACACTACAATAAATTCCATTAAGGAGGCCTTAAATTGTCCCAGTGTTCCATTTTACTTCTACATTTTGGAAACAAAAAATTTCTAAAACAACTCTTGTATTTCAAAAAAGTACCAAATCTATAATTAGTCCTTAAAAGGACCTTTCCTATATAAAAGTAAAGGGCATCTGATTTGTAAGCGAAAACACAAATATAATGTTATCTCGTTTTAATTTCAACATTTCTATGTCGAGGAACAAAGCTTGAGCAGTTATCGTAGCACTATATTAAAAAAGTACCACACTACAATAAATTCCATTAAGGAGGCCTTAAATTGTCCCAGTGTTCCATTAAGTATTTTGTAAAATTCAATTAACTATTTAATAAATAAATTATTTAAAATGAAGAAAAAACTGTGGCAAGTATCCTTAAAGGACTCTTCTCTGTGTGTTATAAGAAAAAGTACCAATATTGGTACATTTATACCAAACAAAATGAACTCTCTCTTATACTTTACATTATTGTTCCGCTGTTTAAAATATATCTCTACATGTATGAATGTATTCATACTCCTTTAATATTTTTTTTGCACTTTCTTAGTTGTGTTTTTGTTATCCTTACCACGTTTTTGTAATTGAGTACTTTACAAGCATGTAATTGTCTCGTAATAATTCGTACTTGTTATTGGAAAACAGTGGGGCTTACATTTTTTTTGCTGCGTTTGCTTGAAAATATCTCGAAACTAAGAATAATAAGAGAAATATTTCAACAGGTGTGAGATTCAACACAATGTCACAAAATAAAAAAAAAAAAACAACAAAAAAAAGAGTAAGAGATTAATATGGTGCTTAAAAGAGATCAAGTCAATTGCTCTTTGGTAAATGAGATCAGTTTTGAAATGGTAATTTGGTTAAAGAATTAAATTTATTACACATCATTATAAACGAAAGGATTGTGCTTGATTTTCTATTGAGATTTTAAAAAAGGAAATTAATAATTTAATTTAAAAAATAATTTCAAGTTTAATTAATAATAAAAGCGAAAATAATTAATATTTTATTGGACGTATTCTAAAACGGAAATTCATTTTTTTACTAATTCTTTAATGACAAATAAAGTACTAAAATAAGAAATTCACAGTAGAAGAAAATTGGAAACTTACCAAAACAAGATGGACGATGAACCCACGGATTTAAGATAAAATTTTTACCAAAATTTTAAAATACTAAGAAGACGTTTTGAATCAGAAGCGTTAATTACATTTAAGTTTGGATCTCTTTACAAACCAGAGGGCTCCAAATATCTTAGATCTAAGTAAATATAACACATACTTCAGGCATACTCTTAATTGCGCAATTAAGAAATTTACGCAATTAAGGCCTTAATTAAGATCAATTAATAAATTGAGCAATTATTACTTAATTGCATCACTAATTGAATAAGATGCCAACAAGTATGTTTACTCTGGAAACTATGTTCAGTGAGAACAAAATGTTCACAATATTGACAAGCCGCAAGTAAAAAATATAAACAAACAAAAAAAAAACGAAAATGGCGGGTCATACGAAAATTGCTTTTGACAATTCCAACTTTACAGCAACAACAAAAAGTCATGTTGTTTTTGTAATAAAAAAAAAATCAGCTGGGCGGATGACACTACCTAGTAAAATAAATAGACTAAATTAAATTGCACAATTTAAATTAAATTAACTCAATTAAGAAAACATGTCTGAACAGGGTATTAGAAAAATTTTAGTTTTAATTCTGCTTATCTGCTTTTATTGCAAACTAGCATGACATACTCTGCGTAAATTTATAGTCTTACCCGCTAAGTTTGGAAAATAAAGCCATTAATGTGATAACCACGTTACTTTTGAAACACCCTTTATATAATTTTTTTGTTATATTTTATACTTTTCTTTTTAAAAGAACAGTTTCTACTTTGTGCAGATTTTAAGCCTTTGTCTATATTGGTTTAAAATTTAAGGCCATATTCATCAAAATCACGGTCACTATGGAAACACCTTTTATTTTAAATTTTATTTGTTTACACTTATTTCTTTAATAGCGGACATATGTGTCGATTAAGCGATGTCCGTCCGTGCTAGTGTTGAAATCAAGTTTGCCCAGACACTAGATCAGCTAGAGAAAATTTAAATACGCGAATTGATCAAACATACTGTCGAAAGAGATGCTATTGGAAATCAGCATGATCGGTCCATATTCTTCCAGGCAGTGGCCAAAATACCAAGCCTCCCTCTAATTTTTTCATATAATTTGGAACAGTGAAGATATTCCAATTAAAAAAACAAATATATGGGGTGGCAGAGAATTAAAAAATAAGAACAAAAAACATCAAGTGAAAAAATTGGGGCTCGCCCATATTTTCCGAGAACGGGCCTCTAAAATTTTCAAATTTTTTTTAAAATATCAATATGGGTATCATTTTAAAGTTTTTGAAGAAAGCTTTAAGGAAATACTAAACTTTTTTAATAATCATTAACGCATTAAGAGTCAATGGCATTTTTATTCAGTAACAAATTTGTTTCTTCTTTTTAAATTCTCTGTCACCCCAATATTTGCTTTTTTTATTGAAATTACTTCACTTAACTAGATTTATATAAATGGTGAAGGATATATAAGATCTGGCATAGCTGAATATAGCTCTCTTACTTGTTCTTGTTCTTATATCGGATTTAAAAATAATTAAGATTATATTGTTTGCTTATTGCCAAGGTCACATACGTAAGCAACGTAAATAAGTACGAAAATAATAATTCTCGTATTTCATTTCACATTAGCTCCTGTTTAAAAATCTTTTATTTAAAATTGATGATTATTATATTATATACTTGCGTAAGTACATACATTCGGTACAATAACAAGCTTAAGCCTGACTTATTTTTATTTTTAACATATATTTTAATAATTTTAATCCGTCTTAAGAATTCACAATATTCAAAAATTTTTGTATTATTTATTTAATTTTTAATTTTTTGAGGCATATTCGAAAGTTCGAAAAATGTTTAAACTTTGAGAAAAGGGAATTTTTGTTTGATTTAAAGTTTTTTTGCAATATTATTTCATTATCACTGCTTTTGATTAAACATCGAATTTTAAAATTTCATACGTTTTAATTAAATTTGAATAAAAAAATTTTTAAATTAAAAGAGAAATATTTTATAGGCTTTTCTAACCATTTCTATAATTTTGTGTTGTTTTAGAATATGTTCGAAAATTCGAACATAATATCGAAATTTTCGAAATTAATTTTCAATTAGTCTCTGTTTAAGAAAAAATTGTATAATATATATTTTTTGTTCAAAATAATTATTAAAACTTGTTAATTTCAAAATTATAATGAAAAAATATTTTCAAACCAAATTTTTTTTTTAATTTATTGTAGAATTACTTTTGAGCGTGTATTCATTTTTTTTTTTTTTTGGTTAAAGAAAAAGTTTTTGAAAATAAAATAAATAGGGTGTGGTTTTCTTTGTAAATATATATATATGTATATTATATACCTAAATAGGGTTGCCAAAGTGTTTTTATATTTACTTAATTTTTTTTTAAATTGTGTTACTAATTAAAAATATAAAAATATTATTATGAATTTAGCGTCACTTTTTTTTAATTTTCAATATATTTTATTATAGCGACCAAAGTAATCTGTAAAATTTTCAAAACGCTAACTTGTACGGGTCTGAATAGAGGGCTGTAAACAGACAGACAGAGATCTTGTAGCGAAAGCAAAACTTCATTGCACAGAATCCTAAAAAAATATTAAAAACATACGAAGCAGAACAAAGTGCCTGCTAAAATGAAACTAAATCAAACTTACAAGAAGATATTTATTTATCAATTTCAAATCCATGTAATTTATTAAAATTTCAAAAAAACTTAAATTAAATTCCCACAATTAAATTAAACGATTTGTTCGTCATAATTTTAAACAATTAAAAAAAAAAAACAGAAAATAAATATGAATAAAAATGGAAACAAATTAATCGCTTAAGTTAAAAAAAAAAAAAAAAAATATGGGAAAAGCACTTAAAACGCAAACACTTTTGTACTAATTTTTAGAGAGATTTATTTATTTGTTATTTTTCTATTTAAATAAATGTTTAAGATCATAAATCACTAGTTAATAAAAAAAGAGGTGTTTAATTACCCTCTAAAAAAGACTATAATAAGAAATTATAATATTTTGATTTAAACGCAATAAATTTCAGAATAAATTCAAAGAATATGGATGATGAGTTTAATTAGGGAAAGGGAGGCGATATTGTTTTAATTGTTAAAAATGTGAGAATAAATAATGACCTAGAAAATTTCTAGTAAGTAAAAAAATATAAAAATCTAAGAATCATAAAAAATTGATAAATAAAATTGGATATGCACGCAAACACTGGGGGTGTAAATTTTTAGAGTAAAAAATTATAACCGATATAATTCACTACTTCAGCATCCACTAACTGCACCATCCAAATCATATAATTTTATGGACAATAATAACTTAAGTTTGAAAGAGAACAGTTAAATGAGCCTCAAAAAATAAGTGAGAAAATTCCAATTAGACACTCAGAATTAAAGGGCATTGCCTTTGAATGTAAATTATTTTATTATTTCACGCATTTATTTTAATAGATTTCACTCCATTTAAATCTTTCAATGATGTTTTTTTTTTATTATTTCTTTGTTAATTGAAGTAGAAGATAGTTTAGTGTAGGTAATAAAATATATGACAAATAATTTCCAGGGTCTTGCTGGCCAATGTGCTCTATTTTGTTGCGATATCTATTTTGCATAAATGTCATAGAGCTTGCTTGATACACCGAATTTTATTCTTCATACATAGAGAAAAGAAATTCGTTATGATAACCGAATTTGTTGTCAATCTAATTTTGTCGGTTGTGAGTATTATTTGAAATTCGGTTGAAATAACTGAATGAATATCGTTATTGTAACTACTTTATAAAATAATTCAAGAAAATATTGTTTTATGTTGTTATTTTGTTTAATAATTTTTTTTTCTTTCTTTCTTATAATGTCAAGCAAGCTCCTGTTTTCTGTAGTAACATAATGAATTTTTTTATTCTAACTACAACCAACTTTACCAACTTTTGAGTATCCGTATTAATGTCTGCTGAGTTAATATTGTTGCATCTGCCAATTAACAGAAAAGATTATAGTAAAGGCATATACCGGTCTATACTACCAGGAAATGTCAAATACAGTTATTGAATTTTTTTAAAGGACTAATCAAACCATTTGTCGTTTACTTTATTAACATCCAATAAAGGTGGAGCAACTGTTTTACATTAGCAATATAATAAGTATTATTAACAATTACTGCCCTTCTGCTAATAAGCTGTTTTCCACAGCGACACAGTCGCCAAAACTGATTACAGTCAGACCTTCACTTATACCTCCGTGAAAGCTGCTAGTAGTAAGCTCTTTGTTATATCATGTTTCTGCTAGGAGGCTGACAAAATAAGTCAAGCAATATCTGGATTGGCATCTAGGCAGGAGCCAACCATAAAATTGCTTAGATATGCATTTGATACATTTAAACGTCACCTGCGTTAGTGGGACCTCTTGAAAATATCAAGTGTATGAATATTAATCATCTGCTCGCAAGCCATAGGCTTAGCAAGACGGGCAAGGGATCTCAGCCCCTTAAACAAAGGAGAGCTATTGATTGAGCTATAGATTGTGTGATGAGAAAGTTGGTCGACAGTCTGATAACACATTTCAGGCGTACTCGTAAAGGTCTTCGAACAGAAATTCATGATGTTACTCAAAGAAATTTTTTTTGCACAATTAGATTTTAATTGTTTTTAAATCAAAAGTTAATTAAATTATTAATTCATTTAATTAATTATTAATTAAGAAAATTATTTTCTTGTTTATGAATAAAATATATATATAATTGTTTGTACAGAAATTTTTGTATTTTTTTTTTTTTTTTTTTATCAAATATATAATTGAGTCAATTAAAAATTTTATTATATTAAACAACGGGAATTTTTTTTTAATCATATTAAAAAAAGAGAAAGAAAAATTGAATTACTGTTGGTTATTGTTGTTTTTGCTTAATCTTTGATTTTTGTCTTTGCTTTATTGTTTGGAAAAAAATCTTTAGTTTATTTAAAATATTTGTCAGAAGTTTCCTGAAGAGTTAAGTAAGCGATAACGAAATGGCTATCGAGACGTGCTTTAACCCTCAATCAATATCGGTGTTTTAAATAATTAATCGGGAAAATAGCACGAAAAAAAAAAGATTTTTTGAAAATTAATTAATTAATAATGATAAAAAATTTTATTAATTTTTTTTTCTTACCATTAAAACCATTGATATCTGCAAAAAATTTTTTCTATCTTAGTGGCTTCGATTCGATAAATAGAAATATGAGTCACTTTTAAATCAGTTTAAAAAAATGATTTGTAATGGGATTGCATTTTTGTGGCCGAAATTAGAGCATTCCTTAAACTCAACTAAATAAATGTGACTGAAAATCATAGATGGGCATTTTTCAGTACCAGTACTTTTTTAGTACTTTTTTTTATTTACTGACTACTGGAAATAAAAATCAGTATTCAATAAATTTTACTCATTATTGCAAAAATGATCAGTATTCAGTAAAAAGAACTAATTGCTGAAAAAGGAAATCAGTATTCAGTTAAAAGAACTGATTGCTGAAAATAAGATCAGAATTAGGTAAATTTTACTAATTTGTGTAAAAAAATGCAGTAATCGGTAAATTACTGATATTAGATACTGTGTGTTTTGAAAATGATATGTACACATTGCTCACACAGCATCTACTATCAGTCATTTACTGATTACTGCATTGTTTTCTACAGTAATCAATACTTTTTATTGATTACTGAAACACGTAATGCAGTATGCCCATGTATGCTGAAAATACATTTTTTAACATTTGTTATTTTCTTGTTATTTCTTGTGAGGTTAGGGCGTTTCTATAAGGAAATCAAGCAACGAAAATTACAACAGAGAAAACAGAAGAGGAAAAAATGTTTGCACTTATTAGATTTTTTTTGTGCCAATTAGAAATTTAATTAAACTTTTAATTAATTCAATTACTTATTTAATAAGAAATTTAGTTTTTTATTTTTAATAAAATATATACTTAATATTATTAAATTTTAATTTCACTCCATTCAATTCAATTACAAAACATGACAAACTCTTATAGGCGCTTCTTTTTCTATGAAGACCAAACCATTTTTAATTACAAGATTTTATTTTCTATAAACCAGGTAGTTTCATGTTATTGCTAATAAAATTGACATTTACCCATCGATTTTTATGTTTAATGACTTCTTTTATTTTTAATATACGTAGCTTTATGATTAAGTAATAAAAATAGTAATTGTTTGCCACTTGATATTTTTAATGAATTTATTGAAATTTACTTTTTTTTCTTTTATGTTAAAATAACTCTGATATTATTAATTATAATATAAAAATAATTTTTAGTATATTCTATAACAAAATAGCACAGCGTTTAGAAAGTAGTAAATAAATACGTAAAGCAGATTATTTAAAATTTGGGTGTTTTACAAATTTAATTATAAAAACTGATCAACGAAATTTAAATTTTTACCATTTTCGTAACAAATTCGAGTTAAACGCGCACACGAAGGGTTCTGTACCATGTATAAGTCACCGTTTGGTTTATAATTTTATGTTTTAAACTTGTTACAGTGGTCATAGTAAAACATACTTCGGTTAAATGTAAAACAAGACCTTGTGAAAATAACGTTATTATCGGGACACCTTTTAATTTTCTATTTTTTTACGTGCGGTTATAGCAAACTAGCAACTCATACTCTGCTAAAATTTAAAATCTTAGACCATTACGGTTAAAAAAAACCATGTATGTGCAAATTACGTTAATATTGGGACACCCTTTATTTCATTTTGTTTTGTCCTTATAGCAGACATAGTAATGCATACTCTTTGTAAATTTTAAGCGTCTGCCCAAAACGGCTTAAACGGCCATAGTCATCAAAATCGCAGCCTCTATGGAGCACTCTTTAATTTTTAAATTTATTATTCATTCATATTTTTACAGAAGTTATAATTCTACGTACTCGATTTAAATTTTTAATGACTGGCTGCTACGGCTGCAAACCTAAAATCACATCACTATTGGAACACCCTTTAAGTTTTTTTATTTGTTGTATTTTTTAATAGCAAACATAACAATACTTATAACTAAACTGTCTGCCTATTACGGTTCAAGGTCAAGGGCAAGTATGTAATAATCACGTAACTATTGGGACACTCTCTAGTTTAAAATTTTATTTTTTCTACATGTTGCTATAGGTCTGATAGTTTTACTGACACTGTGCAAATTTGACGTATCTGGCTATCACAGTTCAAAAAAATAACAATATCACGTCAATTTTTGATCACCCTTTAACTTTTAATATTCGTTGTTATAGGAGTTAAATAATATAAAACATTCTGTAAAAAGTTTTTACCCTTTACATACGTACTCGTAACCCTAAAATGTTAACAGTGATCGAGAGTTTTTTCATTTTTTTTTTTTTGTGTACAGCTTTATTAACAGAAGTTAACAAAGGCAATCTGTGATCATCATCACAAGAAGTATAAGTCATACTTCTGGCAACTGCCAGCCAATGAGATAGAATATAATAATCAGAATATTTGTCCACTGAAGAAGGTTGTGATTCAGTTGGTAGATTTAGCTCAACGCAATATATTTGAAGCTTTCGAACCGACTAAAATAAAGAAACAAGTAATCGTGCTTAAAATATAAGAGTTAAATGAGTATTAAAAAATATTATCCTGTTAACGCTTGAACTTGTCCAAAAAAAAATGGTAAAGATTTTCCGTAAAATTATTTAATAGAATTAATGCTCACACTCACGAGGAAACATAAAGGGCAGTTAAATGCTAAACTTCGTATCACATAAACCTAGACAGTATCTAATATTAGGCATAGGAGTTACCGAATATTTTTCATGAAAATTATTAAACCATTTTCTACTAAATCTTTTAATTGCGCTTCTTTAACGCCGAATATTTAATTTATTTCTAACAATTAATAACGAGTGGGTTGAGAACGCTCTAAATTACATAAAGAAATTTCCTGATTAAAGAAAATCCCATAACCTTTACTACAAATGATGTAACATTTATCAAAAGTACACTTTCATTTTAACGCGGCCATAACAACATTTATATAAAATTTACCACAAAAAAAAAAAAAATAAATAAAAAATGTGTAAAATTTAAAACGCCCCCAAAACCTTAGAAAAATCAAATAAATATTATTTTATAGAAGATACAATTTAACCAACACACAAACACCTCAAAAAAAAATAGCAGGGCTCAAGAACAGTAACACTTTGAGGGACAACTGCTAAAGAAAAGCAAAACTATTAAATATGATTAAAAAACATTTACAGAATAAAATATATGAACTATATTCAGATATTTAGACGAACATTTGCGATTCTAGAATAAAAGTAATAATTTTCTTTAAAACTTCAAAACACTGTCGTTGCTTGTCTCAATGTCTGTCTGTTAAATAAAATATAGGAAAAAGAAAAAAAATCCTCTCATGGCCTCAGTTGTTTGATTTTTTTTGTTTTTGTTTTAGTTATGTGTGTCTTATGGTGTGTTATATTCTGAACCTCTTGTGTTTTATTTATTTTTTTTTATTTGGTGAGCGTATAGGTCATGTATGTGAGATCAAACTCATCCGTCATGTGAATGGTACGGTAATGGATCGTCGTAACGCATTTTAAAACCAATCTATTCATAAAAACATATTTAAAACATAGCAAAAGCATTTAACTTTATATTGTTATACGCTGTGCTGAAAGAGTATATCTGCATGTTATTTCATGTTTTTATGTGTGCGTGTGTGTGTGTGTGTGGTTGTATAAATCGCTTTATAAATTTATCTTGACCATTCGTACATTAGTAATAAACATTTATATACAATTGAGTACATTTATCATTTGATTTCATTTCAAATGTTGCTTAACCAAAAAAAAATAAAACAAAAAACAAAATGCAGACAGATAGTTAGAGAAGACAGACAGAAATAGTAAAACATCTTATAGATAAGAGTAACATTTGTATCCCAACACGATTTTTCGTTTTCTTTTTTTTTCATTAGTGTGGGATAACAATAAATTGTAAAGGAATTGAACGAATTATAGGAACTGTATGGTGTTAGAAAATATGTCCTTTAAAAGGCTGACTGAGACCACAATTAGATTAAAAAAAATTGTTGAAAAGTTTCCATGATATTTTTGTTGAATTTCGATAAAACAGTATTCACTGAATTCTGATCCCTAAACGTAGGACAGGTATTTTAAAAAAGAATCGGTCAAGTAGAGTAGAGTAGACTACTGGCCTCGCAGTAGCTGATCCTGCTAGTAAAATTATCCAAGACTTTGTTGAGGGTTACCAGCTTAAATCTAACAAATAGCTTGAACGATGTTAGTCTCTAGGCTATAGATAGTTTCTAGATATTTATAGCGTCCCAAAACTAGAGCTGTGTCGTTCGCGAACGAACGAGTTAAATTGACCGAATCAATCAAGTGAACGAAATGATCCGGTCATTTAAATCCGGTCTTTTCGTTTAATAGTGTACGGGTTAATTTGAACGGATGACTTAATTGAACGAAATGATCCAGATATTTAACCGGCTCCTTTCGTTCAAATTGCCCGATTGAACGAATTGAACGAACGAATCAGTCTTTGATAATTGACCGAAAAAGACCGGTCACTGAAACGAACGACCGGGCACATGTCTACCCAAAACAAAAAGTATACTATCTGACGAACTGAAACCAAAGATAATTTAAGCTCATATCTTCCATTTCTATTGAAAAAAACTCCCCGTTCACTGAAGTGGTAACTAAACTAACGATGCACATAGTGGTATTTTACCAATCTAGCCGGACCTACTTTCACTTTTTATAACTTATATTGGCTCTAAATATCTACTATGATCATAGACTGTTAAAGCTAGAAAACAAGAAAAATCGGACTAAGGAGAAAAAAGTTCCCCTTACAAGAACTTATCCTACCTCTGAAAAATTTAATTTTTTTTTTAATTTTCAAGTCATTTTGTTTAGCAATTACAACCTTTAATGTCAAGGAATGTTTAAAAATTTAAAGTTGGAGTCAGGAGATTCCAAAATGCGATTTCTTACCACCCCTTTTTGGGCGGTGAAATAAAATATTATTTAAACAAATTTGTAATTATTAAATAGAATGAATGTATGTAACACCTTAAACCCATAGAAATTTATTTATACGGGCAGGGGGAGATATCCCTCTAATCCCCGCCCCAAAAACGTTCCTGTGAAAAAAAAATTTTTTTTTTTTTTTGCCGATTGCCTAAAAATACTCATTATATTCTTTCCAATGCCTTACCAATCGCCGCTTTCTAAGAATATTATTAAAACGATATTTTTGTAACTTTTTTTACTTTATAGTATTTTATTTATCTGAAAATAATTAATTTATTCACAGTAACTGTAAATTTTGCTTAAAATTATAACAAATAATTTATTTAAAAGAACTTCTCCTTTGCACTGAGATAATAATGAGAGGACCCCATGGCCTTCTACGTTTGATTCTTTAAAGACCCCTTCCGCGTGTGAATCCTCTGCAGCTATAAGTACAGGCGGAAGCATGAAAGAAAGGTTATAACCTTTTTTTGGTGTGGATCTTATATTAGTAAATAGTGAGTTAGACGTAAAAACGCGGAACTTTTTTTCTACAGTATAAAAGTAGAGGTCGTAAATTTAATAGTGATATATAAAATTTTTAGAATCGCGATGGAGATGACCCTTAAAAACCTTTTCACTTTTTTTTTACAAAAAATTTAACAAAAAACGTCGCGATGTTACCACTCAAAAATCCACATCAAACTGTCACTATCTACTATTGGATTCATGACAATAATGGGCGAGTTTCCCACTGCTACTTACGAAAAATTTGAGCCGAAATTAATGTCTGATTGGAGCTCTAGTGAGAGGCAACTTTAAAGCCGTATTAAAAAGAATGGTCATTTACCTTCAGATGCTAAGTAAAAATCAACTTCGTTACGAATAATTCGAAATCTTTGTGCATAATTCTTATGTTGCTGATGCGTCAAATGTCGAGTTGTGGAGATCAATAGCTTAGCGACGTTCTTGGATTGAGTAGCAAACTTCCGAACACAGCAGGCACCTTTCCGTCGGTACATTATACACAATTAAGAGGACCGTGAGTATTTTCCACTATTAAGTAAGTTTCACGAACTGTTTAGCCAAACGTACGTACAGAACTTTATTTTAAGAAACGCACAATTTGGGCAACAGAGTATTAACATTCAAAATAATTCCTAAAAATTTCCTAACGTTATTTAAGCATAAAATGCTTAATTTTACGCTGCATAAGTACTATACTGACAGATAAAACATCTCTGAAAAAAATTATTAATATTACACACTTGTATTTGGAATATCCGCAAAAATTGACTTAATACGTGTAAAATAACATTCACTTTATTTCAGTTAATCATCTAAAACCAAATCTGTTTTTATAGAAATGTTTTTAGAAAACATATGTTACATACTTCTTAAAAAAATTATCATCAATTATAGAGTGCATAAAGATGCTTTTAATTTTTACTTCCCTTTCAACTAAAAAATATGCGAGGATAAGCCATCATAATTCTACTTAACCTTAACTCTTCCAAAAATAAATCAACAGGTTGCGAGAATGCCTTTCAAATGTGAAGGAAATTTCACATCAGTTTTTACACCCTTCATCACAAAAAGTGCAAAAAGGTATAACTTAGTTTGTGATTCCGTTTGCAATTTCTATAATATCCATTTCTGACCACATAAGATATATTCTGGCTTCTTATGCATCGTGAAGTCGATTGAGCGATGTCCGTCTGTCCGTCCATGTTAGAGTTGAAAACAAGTTTGCCTTTGTAAAAATTTAAATTCACCAATCGATTAGATATAGTGTCGAAAGGGTTGCTATTGGAAATCAGCAAGATCGACCCATGTCCATACACGAAGCAGGCAAAACACCACGCCTATCCCTATTTTTTTCATAATATTTGAAACAACGAAGTAACTCCAAACAAAAAAAAAACAAATATATGGAAAAAAACATCAAGTGAAAAAATTGGCGCTCGCCCATATTTT
Organism: Gymnosoma rotundatum; assembly: GCA_916610165.2. Taxonomy (NCBI): domain Eukaryota; kingdom Metazoa; phylum Arthropoda; class Insecta; order Diptera; family Tachinidae; genus Gymnosoma; species Gymnosoma rotundatum. The sequence continues at coordinate 129,030,573 of OU744338.1, forward strand.
CGGAGTTACGGGCCTCTGAAATTTTCAAATTTTTTAAAATATCAATATTGATATCATTTTAAAGCTTTCGAAGAGATCTTTATGGAAATGCTAAAATTTTTAAAAAATGCTTAACCCATTAAGAGCCGGTGGCATTTTATGTTCCTATTTTTTAATTCTCTGTTACCTCAAACTTTGCTTGTTTGATTGCAGTTACTTCACTAAATTAAATTTACATACATGGTGAAGGGTATATAAGATTCAGCATAGCCGAATATAGCACTCTTACTTGTTTTTATTTGTTAAACAAATTTCTGCTATTTTACAAGTATTTCTAAAAAAAAGTACCAATTACACTTGCCCTCGTATAATTTAAATATTTAATTTTACATTAAATTTTGTTTTGGTTCATTTATTGTGTTCATTATTTTCTGTTTGTCTGTCTGCCTCTTTCATATGGCTCTTTAATATGGTCTATACATAAGTTTAAAATTGTTAACAAGAAAATTCTATTTAAATCTTGTCTATGACTGTGTAAAGCAAACTATTCAATCATTTATTTCATTTGATATCATTTGTTTATAATTTTTTTTTTCTTTTGGGATTTAATCTGGATATTTGCTTCAACGCCATACATTAGAGTATGTTTGTTCATTTATATTTATATTGTTTTTATAGGTTGTTATTCATGTTATTATTATCATGTTGTCTAATTGGTTCACATGATTTGTAAATTAAACAATTATTCACTGTAACACCAACATAGAGAGAAAAAAAAAATGTTTAACATTTATAAAGACCACATTAATATTAGAAAAAAAAAGAAATAAATAAACATCACGGAAATTGTTATAAATGTGAGTTTTTAACAAAAACAATTATTTTTTATTATAAAAATTATTTGATTTTTTTTATGTGTGTTTTGGGGAGTTTTTTTTATTTCTCAATAGTGTGTAATGGAAAAAAGGCTGTTTTAGCTGTTATGGGTTAAATTGTATTTTGGTAATTGAAAAAAAATATGTTATTGCATCTTTTTTGTATGTTAAACATGAAATAATTTTTGTGATTTTTGTATTTAAAGAAATAAATAAAAATTGAAATATAATTTATAACTCCCACATGAATAAATATGAAATAATATCATGACATGTATTATATGGTGGACAAAATGTGTTGGAGGAGTAGATTAAATTTAAAAAAAAAACTATTTAAGTCATAAACATTTATAGGTTAACAATATAAAAGACTTAAAAATCAAACATATTTCATATACGTTTTAGTAATAATTTCCACTCACAATCCAATCAAAATAAATTTTTTTCAACACTTAACGCATTTTCTTACCAACGTTGCGTTTTTTTTTTTGTTAACGATGCAGCCCAATATAAACTCTTTCTAAAGTGTATGCCAATAATCACGCAAGACTGCTATTAAATATTTAAATAAGTTTTCAATTCTTTATTTCTTTTTGCTACATAAAGCACTCAGTGTAGATTTATATATTGGACAGCATTTCAAGCAAATGGCTTCTACAGTTTTGCTACCTTTCATGAATTTTGTTTCAATGGAAAAGCCTAAAATTTGAAAAGGAAAATCTTTAATTATTTTTTTTTTAATATCCTGCTATTATTATTTTTTTTTTATCTCGATTAAATTATTAAATTACCGATATTGATTATTAAGGGTAAAACCACGTCGCGATGGGCATTTCGCTATGGCTCACTTAGCTCTTCGGGAAACTTCTCACGAACATTTTAACTAATCTAAAGATTTTTGTTCAAACAATAAAAATCAAAGTTTAAGCAAAAGCAATAATAATTAACAATGATTTTATTTTTCGTTAATTCTATTTCATTTCTGTTCTTTTTGTAGCGGACTTTAAAAAACATTAAGGCGTCTGCCTTTTAAGTTTCAAAATCAGATATCAATGGGAACACCTTCTAATTTATAGATTTATGTCGTGCTAATATATATAGCAGACATAATCAGACATAAGCTGTGTATGTTTCAAATTTCTGCCAGTTGTGGTTCAAAAGATATGACCACATACATCAATATAACATTTTATATAAAACAACCTTATAAATTTGAGATCTATATTTATATTACCCCTTTCTTTAGTGACTGCAGTTACGAGGGCTGCTCTATATATTTCTGGCCTAATAGTGAAAATGCGAATATTTATAATCAAAAATGGTTTTATTGTTTTTCAAAGTATTCTCCAGCATGATTTATACACTTTTGCATGCGCTCAAACCAGTTGTCGAAGCACTTTTTCCACTCCGATTGCGACACCTCTAAAACATGGTTTTTGAACACTTCAACAACTTCTTCTGGCGACGAAAATCATTGACCACGCATTTTTTTCTTGATGTGCGGAAACAAGAAGAAGTCAATAGGTGCCAAGTCAGGACTGTACGGCGGATGACCCATTAATTCGACGTTTTGGCCGGTCAAAAACGCTCTGGTTTGAGCCGATGTGTGAGAGCTCGCATTGTAATGGTGAACAATGATCCGTCTTCTCTTGTTGGTTTTTCGAATTTCTCCGATGACTTCAGGCAAACAAATTGTAGTGTACCACTCAGAAGTGACCGTCCTACGTTGCTCAAGCGGAACAGTCGCCACATGACCAGTTTTGCCGAAAAAACAGGCGACCATTTGCTTCGAAGCGCTTCTTCCACGAACAATTTTCGTTGGATTTTGCTCATCTTTGAAGACCCACACGGTCGATTGTTGTTTCGTTTCGGGCTCATACGCATAGATCCATGATTCGTCACCTGTGACGATCTTATAAACGTCTTTTGAAGTAACGCAATCGTATTTTTGCAACATTTCTTTGCACCAATCGACGCGAGCCTTTTTTTGAGCGACTTTCAAATTGTACGGGATCCAACGAGAACAAACCTTTTTTACGGCCAGGTGTTCATGCAGTATCGAATGTATGCTGGTGGAAGAAATGTCGCATGTCGATCTTGCATTATAAGTTCACGCACGGCATCAATGTTCTCTGGCACAACAGCTGTTTTTGGACGACCTTCACGACCTTCACGTCTTTGAGCGAGCTTCGGCCACGATTAAATTCATTATACCAATTTTTCACAGTGCTATAGGATGGTGCTTCGTCGCCATACAAAGATTTAAGTTCATCAATGCCCTCTTGTCGTGATAATCCACGTCGAAAGTTGTGAAAAATGATGGCACGAAAATGTTCACGAGTTAATTCCATTTTTTTATATATAAATTTTTCAAGTCACTGTAAACAACACAAATAGCAGGGTACGTCAAAACGTTTTGAGTACGATTATGCTTAAAAATTACAAACTTTCCAATGGAAATGTCAGATTGCACTTGGCAGCACTCAGTGTTGCCAGGCCAGAAATATATATAGCAGCCCTCATATTCTTATTATATTTAAATTTCGATAGGTATCTATCAATTACGTTATAAAAGGTACGTTATAAAAAGTAAGCTAAAATCACTTCTCTGTAAGGACACCCTTTAATATTTATATTGGTTTTCTATACTTGTAGTTAAGGCAAATAAAACCATATGCAAATAATGTGAATCTGATGGTTGTGTATGGAGCGACCTTAATTTTTGAATATTTTGAATTACTGTAATGACTGCAGTAATTTTTATTCTGCTGAAATTATAAGCACGTATCTTTGTTCCCAGAAAGAGCTGGACAGTGGCAGAGAAGATGCTCCACTGTTTCCTCCGCTTCCCCAATCTGACAACTTCTACAGTAGTCATGGTGCGGAAGATTCAGTTTCCTAGCATGGGTACCAATGACACAGTGCCCTGTCAGCACAGCCACCAGTATGCCCAGCTGCCTTCGAAGAAACCTCAGCATATTTGCAGATCTACGACTATCATACTTAGTTCATAATGTCCTCGAGACCGTGCAGGTGACCTCTTTAGACCATCTAGTCTGCGCGGCCTTTAAGAGTTTCTGCAAAAAAAAAGCCCTACAGCAGCTTAACGATAATTTCACCAGTGGATCTATCTCCCGGCCTATTCCAGATCTGGCGAGTTCATCCGCGACTATGTTCCCGGGTATGCCCGAATGAGGACACCCGTTACTTTTGAATTTTCTTTTCTATATTTTTAGTATGTATTTTGTATTACACACACTTTGATTCCTCCTGTTAAGCTTCTAGAGCCAGAATATGATTATACAGGAACACCCTCTAATTTTTTTTTAAAACTTGTTCTTATAGCAGATAGAGTATAATTTTTAAATATCTGCTATGAAACGGTAAAAATAAATGCGTCAATTTAAACACTCTTTAGGCACACCCTTTAGTTTCTACTATTATTTTTACTGCCTATTTCTTATTAAAATTTTATCGTGAGGCAAACTTAATGTATATCTGGACTATATGCCAATTTCGCTTCCAAATATTTTTAAACACTATGTGAGAGGTAAGGGAGCACTTTTAGTTGTTTACTTTTAAGTTTTTCTTAAAACAATATCGATCTATAAGCGTTACACTTTCAATACCAAAATATAATCCGATGTCAGTTCACAAATGGCGGGTATAAGGTAACGAAGATTAAAAAACCAAAATACAAACTGATAACCTAATTCGTTTTAAACTTTTCTCTCTCTCTCTCTCTATCAATTGACGACGAAAGGCGATAATTTGTACTATAAACAATGCCATAAATTCAGGAAAAAAATCTCTCTCGTTAATTTTAGGACACCCTTTAGATATTATATTCTTTCTCTTTACTCACGCATGTTTGCAAGAAGCGTATATTGTATTTATTTTGTGTTGAATATCTGTCTTACGAGTTTTCTTTATTAGATATCAAACACAAAATCGTGACTTATTGTTGAAAGTATTTTCATTAACTAAACCGTTTAAGAAATATGAGGCAGGACTGAGACTTCATTTAGTGTTAGTTTGATAAGTGTGGGATACTTTTTTTTTCTTAAACGTGTTCGATCACAAATTTTGTAATGCCTCTTAAGCAAAAAGGATTTTATTTGTGTTTTTTAACCTTAAATAAAAAGAGGAATAAACATGTGGTTTTATTAGAAAATATTTGAGACGGCCAACAATTATAGAGAATAATGGACAAGAGAAATGTAAAGTAAGAAGAGAAGTAAAAAGAAAGCAGTAAATGCAGCTTAATAAAAGTGCGAAAATTCTGTCATATCCACTGAGATATTTAATACCTCAAGATATAAAAGAAACGAGAAATGGCGATACTTCCACGTGTAGTCGACAATATTTTAATGGTTATCTTAATGAGTTAAGATTAGGTTAGATGAGAAACATGTTGAGAAGTGTGTAGATGGAAAGAATAGTGAAGAGAAGAGTCGAGTCGAGCAACGAAGGGAAAATATGAATAGGAGAAAGGGAAGAAAGTAAAGTGAAGAAAAGAAAAGAAAAGAAATGAGAAGAAGATGTGGTGAAGTAAAGAGCGGTGAAGGGAGGTGAAGGAAAAGAAGAGAAGCGTAGAAGGTAGAAAAGGACCAGGCAGAAATACAGAAGATCAGGACAATAAAATATAACTGTATAGAATAGAATAGAACAAAATAGAACAAAATAGTGTAGAAAAGAAGAGAATAGAACAGAATGGAATACAGTAGAATATAATAGAATAGAATAGAATACAATAGAATAGAATACAATAGAATAGAATAAAATGAAATAGACTAAAATAGAATAGAAAAAAAAAAATAAAATAGAATAAAATGGAATAAAATATAATAAAATAAAATAGAATTAATTGAATAAAATAGAATAGAATAAAATAGAATAGAATAAAATAAAATAGAATAGAAGAGAAGTGAAGAGAAGAAAAGAAAAGAGAGAGAAGAGAAGAAAAGAAAAGAGAAGAGAATAGAATAGAATAGAATAGAATAGAATAGAATAGAATAGAATAGAATAGAATAGAATAGAATAGAATAGAATATAATATAATAAAATAGAATAGAAAAGAATAGAATAGAACAGAACAGAATATAATAGAATAGAATAGAATAGAATAGAACAGAATAGAATATAATAGAATAGAATAGAATATAATAGAATAGAATAGAATATAATAGAATAGAATAGAATAGAATAGAATAGAATAGAATAGAAAGGAATGGAACAGAACAGAACAGAACAGAATAAAATTTAATAGAATAGACTACAATGGAATAGATTAGATTAGACTAGATTAGATCGAATAGAAGAAATGGTAAGAAAAAGCAAGAGAAGAAAAAAGAGCAGAAAAGAAGAGAAGAGATAAAAAGAAGACAAGCGAGGAGAGGAGAAGAGAAGACTAGCTAAGAGAGTTGTAGGAGAGTCTAATTTGTATAATTAAAATAATTAAATGAAATATATATTCCTTAATAAATTATAATACTGGAGACTGAAATAAGAACTATTTTAATTGCCAGACAGCAGACTGTCTTTCTCAATAACTACTTATACACTAAATAAATATATATATATACTTTTTCATCTCTTCTCCCTCTTTATTTTCTTCTTTTCGTTACCACTGCTAAGCAATTTCTTGCATCATACTGCAGCATGAAACACTTGTGATTATCATAAGTATAACATCTGATTTAAAATATCTAAATCTGTTAGATCTTTTTATTTTTGTCTTTCATAAATTTTAACTAATTAAATTTTAAAATTCTCATATAACTGCGGCAAATAACATTGCCACCACTGGCACAAGAACAACAGCAAATCACAAACAACTTGATATCAAAATCTTTAAAGTAACAACTAGCACAAAAAGAGGAGCACGATTTTGTCACGATATGTTAACGAATGCCGTTGTTGTCTGCCCTGACTAAGTGAGTGACTGAGTCATAACATGACTTTGGCTTTAATCCAAAACAGCACTAACTGTCTTATAAATGTTGCCAAACGTATAACAGATCATTGAAATATCTCTGAAATGCTGCTGCTGAACTGCAGTATTACAAATACAATACATTATATGTACATATGTATGAATGTATGAATGTATGTATGTATGTATTATAAGCTTGTATAATAAAACTATAGATAACAAACAAACGCAGCACGCCTGCAGACTTTTACTATCGCTACGTTGTCAGAAACTCGTGCAATATGCTATAATTTTAGCAATTTTATGTTGCAGATTGTGAACTCTTTGCAATGAAATTTTGAAAATAACAGCAGTCTTTTTTCATGCCAAAAGATGTAAAACTGATATCTAGATGTTATTTGATTGGCTTGGTTTATTTTTTCATTTTTTTTTTTTTTTTTATTTGTTTCATAAAATTCTTTGAAACGTAATTTTGAGTGTCACAACAAACTCATCATATTCGCAAGATTTGTGACGCATAAAAATTAACACATTTTTATTTTAATCATCATCATCATTACTCGTTATTGTTGTTATTATTTGTATAAACTAATTGATGATTTACCTACGTCAAGTGAAAGAATTATAAAAATGGATAGAGCTAATTAATTTAGATACTGAAATATAAAAATTAAACAATTGAACACTTAAAATAATTTGATTGGATAGTAAAACAAGGCTAAGTTAAGTAGACTGGAGTAAGCAGGGTTAACAAGAGCAACATTAAGCAGAGTAGGGTGGAATACAGTTAAGACAAATAGAGTGTAATAGGGCAGAAAAGAATATTTTACAATAAATCAAAATAGCTGAGAATAGAATAAAGGACAGGAAATATAAACAGAATAAAATGGACCAGTATACAGTACTAAAGAGCGTAGAATAGGAAAGAAAATTAGAGGGATACAGAAGAGTAGAGTTTAGCAGTGTTAAAGAGGCAACTGAGTAAAATAGAGGAGGAGTATACGGAACCAGCATCGAATAGGGAAGGGTACAATAAAATTAAGTACATTAGAGAAGTGAGGTGTGAAGTAAAATTATATTGAGTTGAAGAGCTAAATGCCTTTTAAATTTTAAAAAGTCAAGTAGAGTAGACAAGTGTATAGTAAAAGGTTTTTTAACAAAAATTTTGTTGTTTGAATTATAGCAACACCAACAAAATGATAGTTTTGACATTTAGTTTTTTGACATATTCATTGTAGATGTATTGGCAATTGTTGAAATGAATTCAATTTTGAATAAAAACTGCATTAAAATTATTAAAATCCACTATGAATATGGTGGTTCTCTTAAGTTACATTTCGTAAGATTTATTATATTTTCGGACAACATATCGTCATTCTCAGACCGTTAATAAAAAATTGGTTATTAAATTTGAGTCTATAAGCTCGATACACACATTTTGGTGCCAACGCCAAAGCATGTTCGACCTTATCGTTCAACTACAAATATCGCAGCCATGACCCACAGTGTTGAAGCAGAGGCAAATTAATCAATTCCTTAACGTTCTCAACAGTTGGCGAATTTTGCGTAAGGATTTTGATTTGAAACCTTATAACGGACAGCTGGTACAGGAATTGAAGCCGTTTATTGCATCCATCGCATCGTCTAGATTTGCTCAATTCATTCAGGAACAATCTGTTGGTTTTTGTAAAAAAAAAATAATTTTTAAGACGAAAAAAGTCAGCCGTATGCAGTGGACAAAGAAAAATAAAATAATTGTTGATTATTATTGTTTTTGCCTAAACTTTGATTTAGAAGAGCTAAGTAAGTCGAGTGTTTTCACCCTCAATAATAAATATTGATGATTTAATAAATAATAAACTTTAAATAATTAATTTCAGATGAAACTTGTCAAGGTTTGTTAAAAACTAAAAATGGGCTTCTGAAAAAACTAGAGCGGTTATTAAAAAAGCCTTTGTATGCTGAATGTGTCACCGTATGATCCGGTATGTGATCTGGAGTCGTGCTCGGGCCGTATAATTTTTTTTTCAATGGAGTGCACTATCGTTAGATGTTGACAACTGACATGTGGTTTCAACAGGATGGTATCACGCAGATAATGAAATGATCAACTTATTGCAAACCAAATATCTCGATCGTATATTATCACAAAAATCAGCCAGGTCATGTCATTTAACACCAATGGATTATTTTTGTGGAGCTATGTAAAGGATGGAATCTATGCGGACCCTATCAACTCAAATGCAGCATAAAAACTCAAAATCTGTGATGTGATAAACGAAATAAAATCGGTATTTTTTAGCTAAAAAGTGATAAAGACTTTTATAAGAAAGACCCGACATCTGTCAGTGTTATCGTGGTGGAAATTTGCTAGACAACATTTTTTATTGATGAACTTTTTTCTTCGTAATACAAATAAAAATTTGAATCATCATCATCAACATTTTTTGTTTTATTTTATTTTACAAAACAAAGTTCGTGTGAAAAAAACCCGATATATTAAAGCAAAAAAAAAAAGAATAAGGCAGAGCGGCAGTAACGCAGAGTAAAAAGAGAAAAGCAGAGTAGGGCAGAACATATCAGGGTATATGGGAGTATAATAAAGTAGAGTTAAGTAGTGCAAAGTGGAGAAAAGTTAACAACAGCAAAGCAAAATAGAATAGCGTAAAGGACACTGAAGATTGAGAAACGAGAAATTTAGGTTTGAAGTGTAAAGCTTAAAGTATAAACTTAAATGTGTAAAGGATATAGTATAATGTATAAAGCAAAAGTATAAACTATGAAGTATAAAATACGAGGAAGTATAAGATACGAGGATTAACTAAAAATCATAAATTATAAAGGATAAAGTCTAAACGATAAAGTATAAAGCTTAATAAAAAATATAAACTATTATATGTAAAGCATATAGTATAAAATATGAAGTAAAAATTAAATAGTAAAAAACATTAACTATAAAGTAAAATATATAAATCAAAAAGTATAAAGTAAAAAAATAGAATAAATATAAAGTATAAAAAATAATTATAAAGTATATATAAATGTTTTTTTGACCTTTTTAAATAGTTTTTCTTTTCTAATTTATTAAGCACTAGGTCAGTTTTATAAATAATAAAAATTTTTATTTATATTTTCAATATTTCGCCACACCTTTTGGTGGCATCATCAGGAAACAGGAAACAAAAAATTAGATTTTCTTTTTTTGGACTTTTACAAATTATAAAGTCCAAAGGCTGCAGTAGTCATGGTGGCAAGCATGTTGACTACAAATATGGTTGGCTAGGGTTCAACCCCTGCGGCAATCTATATCTATACATATAATAAAACCGAGCAAGGTCATTTCTGTACATAAAATATTTTTTGAAAATTTTGTTGTTGGTGTAGATAGTAATGGACATAGAATACAAAACACCTACATTTGGAATTTTTGTCTGTCTGTCTGTCTGTATTCACATCATGTAAAAACTACTTCATGGATTTCAACGAAATTTTGTGAAGTGGTTCCTTAGAACCTTGGTTCCAATATAAAATACTTTTTTTTCGTAATAATAGGTCATTTCGTAAACAAACTAAAGATACAATTGTGAAAGCACCCAATTTTACTGGTATAATAAACAGAACTCTGAAATTTTAAGAAAATAAAAATGACAGGCAGACAAAGCCGAGGGGCTCTGCTTGTCAAAGATTAAAAACATTTTTTCTGTTTAATGGTAATAATAACTATTCAGAATTAACATTACAATATACAGTCTCTTTGGTCGGTACTTTATCGTATCATATTCACCGGCTAAGTAAAACAACTAAAAAAATGGATTTATCCTTTCACCACCTGTATTATCTCTCACCTATCTATTTCCTAAAGAATGTAGCGCGGGGTTCAAAAATAACTAAATATGTATTATTGCCTGAGGTGCTACTTCTCTTTAAAAAAAAAGCCAAAAAAAGTATAAAGTACATAGTATAAAGTATAAAGCATAAAGCATAAAATTTATATACAATATAATAAAAAATAAAATAAAGTGTAATATAGAAAGTATATTGTATAGAGTATAAAGTGATAAAATAATACAAAGTACCACATTGTACGAATAGTATTAAATTATATTTTTATTAATATGAATTTGCTTAAAGTCCTTTTTAAATTATACAGTTATTGCTTTGCTCAATTGATTAATTTTTTTTAGTTTTTGTTTTGCAACAACAAATGCACAATTTTACTTATTTGTATAATTAAGAGGCACACATTAACCTGTGTCTCTAATAAAAATTTTATTTTGAGTTTGTTAATTTTTAATTAATTTAATGGCTCTTATAATTGACTATCGTTTTGTTCTCTACTGTCTTTTTTATCTGTTTTTTTTTTTTTAAGACAAAAAAAAATAAAGTTTGGCATTGTAGTATAACAGTTAGCATAAACGAAAATGAAAAAGGTCTATTATTAATTATATATCCCATAGTTAAGCCTTAATTATTTGATAAAATTTATTTAATGAAAAATTAGCAACACTCTTAAGTAATGCTCTAATCGGTCGACCTCACTTATTCGCTAGAAATTCACTATTCAATTTTTCATTTTTATTAGTCTTAGATTTTCTAGCAGCACTTAAGTGACGATAGAGAAACTAAAGATTTTTATCTGTTTTGTATCTCAAGTCTATAAAATGATCATATGGAGTTGAAATTTTCGTTCTTAATGGATTTAGCAGTGCCCACATATGTGTTGGCAGTAACTGTAGCATTTAAAACAACTATGAGCAGTAGTTAAAGATCATCAATGCGTGTTTTGTAGTTGTCTTGTATTTTTTATTATTTTTTTTTATTCTTGCCAAACTTATTTTGCCTACTAAATGGAATTTATTTGATAATTAGGATTTGTCTTTTTCAATAATAAGTGAGTAAGTGAGCGTATGTTTGGACCATTTGTCTGTCTATTTAACAAGTGTACAGAGTGCTGGCGAAAGAACTCACACATAAGCGTTGTATGTAGAGTGCAAGAAAGGTGATGTTAAGACATGATTTAAAATTATACGTTTAGCTGGCGTGCTGGCTTCTATATGCAGTGTACAGTGATTACTAAAAATAGTTTTAGTTCTAGTTAATTTTTTAGTTTTAATAATAACCAAAAAAATAAATTTTTAATGGTCTTACAGTAAGCAACGAAAGTACAGCAAACAAAGGTATGGCAAAGTGGAAAAGAGGAAAAATTTTCTTTTAATTTTTTCATACAAATGAAATTGACTTTAATATTCTTTTCTTGAAGCCACTGTTTTGGAACGAAAATTTGTGTCTTCCAAAAAAATACAAGAAATTAAAATCCACCAAAAAAAAAAAGAAAAAAAGACAAAAAATTGCAAAATAGCCATAACATGATTGTAAAACATTTTATATTGTTGGGGTGCCTGAAAACAAGCACATTAAATGGTATTTATGTAAGATTCCATAAAACAACAACTACAACAGTGGCTAACTGCAACAGCTACTACAAAACCAACTACATTACCAGAAAATGTAACTTTATTGAATTAAATGCGTAAAACAGCAAAACAACTCCTGGTTTTAAAAGCTTTACAACAAAAAAAAGTCGAAAAACTTTATGTCCATTTAAATAAAAAATAAATCTGCACTTTAGAAAACAAGTGATGGTTTGGAATTTTTTACTTAGAAATTACAGCAACAACAAAACAAAAGAAGTAAAACAAACATTATTCTGAAACAGCAAAAAGTGTTGAACTAAAATTAACAAGATTGTAATTGCAGCTACTAGATTTTTAATACAACAAAATATTGTAAGACTAGCTTAGAGTTACAAGGGCAATAAAATCTAGCAAAAAAATATTTTTGATAATCTTAAAGAATCGATTGATAAATTATCTTGCTGGTAGTTCAGAAATAGACACAACATTTAAGGATATTATGAAAAAGGCTCCATCCGTGCTTATTTGCTTGTTTGATTTAAAATTAAAATGTAAAAAATTAAAAAAAAAAAAACTTTAATTAAGGGAAAATAAATTTTACCCAAGGGCGTATGATTAATATTAATTAAGAGGTAATTGTGAAAAAAAAATAATTTTTTTCAGTTTTGTTTTTTTTTAATAAAAGCAAACTTTCTTTGACCTTTTCTAAATTTTCAATAACTTAAAAAACGTAGTACTAAATAACTTTAAAAAAAATAGTAGAAGAAGATCACAAGCTAAAGTATAAGAAGATTCATCTTTAAAAATTGATTGTAATCATGCATAACATATGATGGAACATGTATCAATACAATAAAACCAAACAAAACAGCTTAATAAACAATTCAACCATAAGCAGGAAAGAAAGAGTCAAAGAAAAACCCAGAAACATGTTGCATTCAAGCACATTAGAGCAAACAAATTGACCACAGCAAATGTATGCTGCATTAATTTTTGTTTTTGTGTTGTTTTTGAAGTTTGATCCTTGATATCGATGATTTTTTTAATTCTGTGGCACATGTACATGGCCTTTGTACAATTGTGTGATACAAAATATCAAACAACAAAGTCATAGTTTAAGGTGAGATGTCTTGTCTATGATCTTTATTTTTGTTTTCTCTTCTTTTTTCCTGTTTTGCTTATTTTTTGTATGTTAAGAAATCACACGATCATTTATATTTACCATGGCATAACCAAATTATTGCAAGAGCGAACAAAATAAAAAAAAAAGTTATAAGAGAAAAGTATGGAAGTGACCTATGAAACTTAGCCTAAAATCAAATTTGTTGCACTGACCCTTTTTTGCGGCATACAGTAATAATAATAACAAGATAATTTTCTTTAACTAGATACATAGTAATGCATAAATAGAAAATAGCAGCAAACTTACAAAGTTTTAAACAACATTTCAGTACTTAAAGATTATTCAACTTAAAAGAATATTACTACAGTTGAGCCTGTTAAGTCTCAAAATAAAAGCAAATTTTGTGTTCAATAAAAAACTATTTCTTAATAAAATACATTAATGGAAGAAAAAAATCCAACAGATTTTTTTTTATAAATTTCTTAAATTTTTTGCTAAAAAGTGATTATTTCTGAACTAGGAAAGCCTTCAATTATTACAAATTTAAACCTTAATTAATGACAATATTAAGCTTAATGCCTGGGCTTTAATAAGGGTTAGTAAAATTTTAAATTAATTTTCTGCATATAGACTTTTAAAGGATTTTTCTTAATTAACATCTTAATTAATATTAATCATACGCTACGGGTGACAAAATTGTATTTGTATTAAAGCTTACTTTAGAGCCACAGTAAAATGTTTTAATTTTTATTAAACTAATTAAAAATTAGCATGAATTAAAAATGGTTCAGAAGTAATTGGGGCAAATCTTACTAAATAACTAAAAATTTGGGATAGAATAGAGTAAAGCAATCCAAATGTGATTAAAAAAAAAGAAGAGGAAAAAGCTTCCAAAAAATAGATCAAAATGAAAGATTAACGGCCTTAGCAAGCCTTAAAGGTTCGAGTATCAATTAGTTAACTAGAAAATCTTAAAATAGACTTGAAGAGAAAGTGACAAATAATAAAACTGATGATCCTAGAGCAGAGAAGATCTGACAAAACTTAACTATACAATACCAAATTGGAATATATAAGACCGGACAAGACATGACAACACAAAAATTTACAAGACTAGACAAGACTACATAATATTCGACAAGTTTGAAAAAACAACACAAAAGTATACAATTCTAGATAAAGGTATACTAGACTAATAATAGAGAGTTGAAAAGATTTAACAAAACTTTGGAAGACTTGAAAGAGTTAGACTAGACTATACAAGACAAGTCTAAACAAGACAAAAAAGAAACTACATACGACCAGACATGACTATACATGACTCGACATGAGTTGACATGAATGGACAGCACCAAATAAGTATTGATCAGACCAAACGATAGTAGGCAAAACTAGGCAGAGCTAGATAATACTAGAAGCGAAAAGATTCGAAAGGATTAAGGATTAACGTAAATAATAGACAAGACCAGAAAAGACTACACACGACAGATGAGACTGGACAATGCCATACAAAACTAACCAAAGCTCGACAAGGTTTAAATAGCGTAGATAAGATTCCACAAGACTAGACTACAAAAGACTAGAAAAAAACTAGACAAATTTTATAAAAACTCGACAAGACTAGACACAACTAGAAAAAACTGAAGAAGACTGAACAGGACCAGACAAAACTTATTACGAAAAGATAAGTTCACACACGAATAGATCCTTTAGGATTTTAGACAAGTCTAGAAAAAACAATACTAAATAGGACTAGGCAAGATTGGACAAGACTATATAAAGACAGAGTATACTAAATAAGTCCAGATTAGACTAGAAAAGATAGAACTTGAGAGGGCCACATTAATCATTAGCCATGTCCCTCGCCAGCTAAATTTGATTTGCTTTTATGTAATTCTGTATATTTTATTTAATACAGCCAATTAAGCATTTATATCGGTTAAATAATAAGAAAATTAATTAATTATTAATACTCATACGCTTAGAGGCCCAAACTAAAATATTTCTTAAAATATTAATAAATTAATTAAGTTTTTACAATTTAACTAATTGCAGTTAAGAAACCACACGTACAGGTTCCTTTTATTATATTTTATCAGAATACTTGAAATTTTTAAAACATACATTTTTTTTCTAAAGGCCGTTAATCTTGGCCTCATAGTTTGCCTTGTTTTACTATCGATCATAACAAACCTTAAAGTTTAACTTATGATCACATTATATTGGTTTATTATAAATTTAAAACCATTAAAAAAATATATTTCGACTACAATATACAACAGGTTGTTTTTATTTTAAAATCTTTTCATTTCACCAAACTCTTTTACACTTTTTTTTTGTGTTCAAGTCTAGCTACAGCAATTTTGTATTTAACATGGTGATGATCTGTTACTTATTGATTTTTTCTTCCCATTTTTTTTGCCATGAAACTTAAAGCATTGTTGTCTCCTTAACGTTAAATAAAAAACAAAGCAGAATAGCAAAGTTATAAAAAACAAGTTGAAGAATGAAAAAAAAAAGTTCATGCAAAGAAAATTTAACTTAAAAACTTTTGATCTTTCATGGAATATGAAAAGGCTAGAAAAATCTATAATGTCGCTAAATATCACATAAAAAAATATTATCGAAATTATAATAAATTTAAATACCCAACTGGAAAAATAGTTTCGAAGAGACAGAAACTTTTAAAGGGTTTTAAGAAGTTTGTAAGATTTATAAATTATAAAAATTGTACTAAATCAAGCAAAATGTCGATAGTTTAGAGATCCTCTTTACAATAAAATATTATTAAATTTTTAGCAGTTAAAGTAAGTAAAGAACAACGGCACCAAAGCATTTCGACTTTGATAGCAACACTTTCATTGTGGCAATTTCTTGCCAAGAAGAATTTTTAGTTTCATTACTTCCAATACATTTGGCAATACAATTTATGAATTTTCTTGAAAAATTATCAACACAAATAAAATCAAAAAAAGCATAAACAAAATTTTACTAGCATAAAAAACGATAAAAGCTAATTACAAAAAATAGTTGTCAAAATAAATGACGCCGTGACAATGACAATTAAAGGAAGACAGAGAAATAACAAAAAAAAAGTCTTTTGTATCATAAAAAAGTCTCTTAGCTAGTAAAACTTTTTTATGACGTATTCTTACGTCAGACTTTTAAAAACGACAAAAAATAAAACATAAAAAAATTCCCATATAATTGCGTTCGTGACAGCTGACTTAAGTAAAGACCATTAAATTTTTACAAGGAGCTAAGAAGTTCACTATATTTTTGTAGTAAATATCGTTAAACTCAGCATAATGAAAGTGATCATTTTTAAATTAATATGCGTCAAACATATTTTTTGTTAATTACTTAATACAAATTTCGGACAATATATGACGGAAAAAATTTTAGAGTGCAAAACAAAATATAACGCTGAAATCTTAAGGCAATAAATATATGCTTAAAAAATATTCACTTTGATTAGCATTAAAAATCAACTAATCGAAAAATCTTAATTTAATATAATAAATCGTTCATTTACAAAAATCGACAAAAAGAAAAAAAACGCTAAATTTAACAAAGTTGACACGAATGTTCTTAAATTACACACTTCGTTGAAAAGCATTACGCATGTTTTTAATTACATTCGCAACTTAATAAAAAAAAAATTTAATTTATAAAAATCGCCAAAAATAAAAAAACGACTATATTATCAAAATCGCTAAAAACCTAAAAATATAAATCTCAAAAAAACTTTCGATTTACATAAAAACGTAAACTTTTTACTAACAAGCCTTGAAAATAGAAAAAAATCGTCCATATATATAGATACTTACTAGATTTCACTTTAAAATCGCCAAAATTTTGAGAAAACAAACAGCTTAATTTCTAAAATAAAAAAAGCTAAATTTCTATAATAAATAAATTTCATAAATAACGTTTATTTAATATAACAATGTGTGCTTTTAAGTTAAAAATAATAGATTACACATAAAAAAAATTTTTATTTCAGATTTCACTCTTCAGACATCATCGTTAAACGCAAACATAAGATTTGGGCAAAAAAATATAAATTTCTTCAAACTTTCTTTTAATATTTATCAGTTTAAAGGATTATGATAATAAAAATAAAAATTTAAAAAAAATCATCCAAAAATCATAAATCGCCAAAATTAAAAAAAAATCGCTAAAAAAAATACCTGAAAATATGAATCCCAAAAAAATTTGGTTTACATAAAAACATAAAATTTTCAATAACAAGCGCAGAGCTTAAAAATATCGTCCATATAAAGAAATAATAATATAAATTTATTACTTGAGATTTACCTTTAAAATCGCTTAAATTTTGAAAAAACGAACAACTAAATTTTTAAAATAAAGAAGCTTAATTTCTGTAATAAATAAATTTCATAAATAACGTTTAGTTCTCACAACAATATGTGCTTCGAAGTTAAAAATAATAGATTACACATAAAAAAAATAAATTTTGTATTTTAGATTTCACACTTAAATCTTTGAAACTTTCAGACATCATCGTTAAACGCAAACATAAGTTTTGGAAAAAAAGTATCAATTTCCTCGAACTTTCTTTTCATAATTTTAAACTCTGTGTCTTCGGTTTAAGGCTTTATGATTATGAAAATAAATATTAAAAAAAATCATCGAAAAATCAAAAATCGCCAAATACTAAAATCGCCAAATTTAAAAAATCGCTAAAAAACCTTAAAATATAAATCTCCAAAAAAAAGTTTCGGTTTACATATAAACGTAAAATTTTCATTAACAAGTACAGATCTTGAAAAAATCGTCCATATATAAAAATAATAATATAAATTTATTACTTGAGATTTACCTTTAAAATCGCTTCAATTTTGAAAAAACGAACAACTAAATTTTTAAAATAAAAAAGCTAAATATCTTTAATTAACGAATTTCAAAAAATACGTTTAGTTCTCACAAGAATGTGTGCTTTGAAGTTAAAAATAATAGATTACGCATTAAAAGAAAAAAAACTGTAGGAAATTTAATTTTGAATGACATGACACCTGACCTTTTACACAAAAAGCTTAAAATTAAGTCTAGTGTGAATCAGTTTCACACATGAGTAAATTCGTATTATATAGAGAACACCTTTTAATTTTAAATTTCAAATTATTACTATTTGTGTTTAAAAGACAAAATAAAAAATCCTATGGGAACACCCTTCACAATATAATTAATTTTTTATTTTAGTTTGAGTTTAATAAATTATAATTTTTTTTTTTTTTTTTTTTTTGTTATCGCGGATTTAGTATAAAAAATAATGGTGCCAATTTTTGATTACTGCCTCCAGAGGTTCACTAGATAATCGCATTTAAGTCAAAGTCATACCTTCTATGGAAACACCCTTTATTTTCTATGCTACTTTTTTAAATTTTTTATAGCGGCCCTTTACCTTAATTCTATATATTTTTTTTTTAAGTTCAAAACTTAAGGCCATCTTCGTGGTAAAAATGTATGCGTAAGGACACCGTATAGTGTGATCTTATAAAAAAAATACTTCTCTTGTCTACAATTAAATTTCCTCCTGGGTCAATTAAATCACCTTAAAATCATCCAACATAAAACAAGTGCAAATACAAATATAAAACAACAACAAAACAAAAAAAAAAAAGAAGACTTGTAGCAGCAGAGTTCACTTATCATTATTAAGCAGACAAAATTTTGCTTGTTAGTTAATGCCATATTATGATTGATCTGATCTGTGTTTCAGTCGACTATAAGGAAATACAGCAAATACAAAACAGTATTACATTACAACGACAGTAGAGTACAACGTGTTGAGAAATATAAAGAAATTATTGAATACCAGTTGATGAAGATGATTTCTTTTTTTCTTTAACTGATATTTTTAACTTTTTCACACAAACTCTACATATATATATATATTTTTTTACTAAATGTAGCGATTTTGTTTAAGTTTTTTTTTATTTTTTTTATCTTTAGCAAATGGTGAGCACGTTTTTTGGCTGGTTACAATAATGATGATCAGGTTTAGGTCAATTTAATAAGGTTAAAATGATTTTTTTCTCTCTCATTTTAACTTTTGGTTTCTGTTCGAATTTATAATTTTAGTAAATTTCCAATATTTTTTTTTTTTTATTTTTTGTATTTTTGTTTTCGGTTTGTTTTCAATGATTTTATGGTTTGAAGTCATTTTATCGCATGCAAATTAAATATTGCATGCACGACCATGTTAGGAATTTATTATTACTTTTTTTTCTTCATTTTTTCATACGCTTTGATAGTTATAATTAGATGGAATTTAAGTTTTAATTATGATTAGATTTTAGTAATGGTGTTGAACGGTAATGCTGCCAAAAAAAAAAAAAAAAAAATACAGATGATTTTGAAAACTAAAATTATGGTGCTTGATTAAAAAAAAACATAAAACTTGTTTTGAAAGGCTATAGAATTTTATGCAACAGCTTAAAGTTATACAAAATGTTTAAAAGCAAAATTTATGTTTTAAACATTTTGCTTGTTAGCCAAAAAAAAAAAAAAAACGAAGTAAAATTGGAAATTTTCTTAATGCCATTAATTTTTGTTTAGCAGAAAATTAAGGTGCAAAAATAATCATGAAAATTTTAAGCAGACAGTAAGAGTAATTAAAGATCTATAAAATTGTGTCCACTTATGCTTTTAAATGCTTAAAATTAAAAACTCCTTTTAACAGCCATTATTATTTCAAGATTATAAATTTTTGTCTACTTCCGATTATATTTTTTTACAAATTGCTGTGTATATTTATTTTAAACTCGGAAAAGCTTTATCGAATCTGCTGAATCTGTTAGTTTCAGATAATTAAATTTGTTTTGTTTGTTGAGTAAGAAAGAAGACAGAGAAGAGAATATAGCCTAACTGAAGAGAACTAAACTTAAGTGATTGTTTTGGTGTTTTCCATAGGGTACAAAATCTATAACTTTATTCTTAGAAGGACAATGTTTAAGTTCGCTTTTTATGTCATCTTAGGTCTCAAGAGAAAAAAGCTATGAGAAAAACGTTGTAAAAAAAGACTAAGCAGGGAAATTTATCTCAAATTAGAGTACAAAAAATAATAAATTCATGGCTCGAAGGACCAGGTTTAAGTTTGCCTTTTCTTGAAATTGTAATATCGTAAAAGAAACGCTTAAGAAAAAATCGTTGTACAAAAGGGAAAAAAAGAAAGGGAACCTAGCCTAACTAAAGAAAATTACACAAGAAAGATTTATGGTACTTTTATTAGGGTACAAAAAATGTGAATTAATGGCTCAAAGGACCATCTTAAAGATTGTTTTTTCTTGTCAATTTAATTAATTAGAGAAGCTCTGAAGAAAAAAGCATTCTACAAATAGAGATTAGGAAAGTGAATTTGGCGCTTTCATTAGGGAACACATTTTATGAATTTGTGGCTTGAAGGACCAGGTTTAAAGTTTTCCTTTTCTTAAAAATTTAAATCATAAAAGAAACGTATAAAAGAAGTGCCTTGTACAAAAAGAAAACACGAAAGGGAACCTGGCCTAACTGAAGAGTATTTGACAAGAAAGATTAATCGTACTTTTATTAGGGTATTAAAAATATGAATTCTTGACTCGAAGGACCATGTTGAAGATTGTTTTTTCTTGTCAATTTAATTAATTATAGGGACTTGGGAGACAAAAGCATTCTAAAAAAACTTGCCCTATATAAAGAGAAATTAATACGAAGGATTTCTGGTACTTTCACAATTTATGAATTCATGCCTTGAAGGACCAGACTTAGGTTTACATTTTTTTTCAAATTTAAATCGTAAAAGAAACGTCTGAGATAAATGCAAAAGTGAGACAAGAAAGAAAATCTGACCTAACTGAAGAGAATTAAATAAAAAAGATTTATGGTACTTTCATTTGGGTACAAAAGATATGAAATCATGGTTCGAAGGACCATTTTAAATATTGTTTTTTCTTGTCAATTTAATTAATTATGGAGGCTGTGGAAAAGAAGGCATTCTATTAAAAAGTGGGGCAGGGAACTTGGCCTTTATAAAGAGAATTAAGAAGAAGAAATACTTACGGTACTTTGATTAGGTAACACAATTTAATAATTCATGGCTTGAAGGACCAGGTGGAAGTTTGCATTTTCTTGAAAAAAATAGTTCAAAAAAAAAAAGCATTAGGAAACCTGGCCAAACTGAAGGGAAATAAACAAGAAAAATTTATGATATTTTCATTGGGGTACAAAAGATATGAAATCATGGCTCGAAGGGCCATGTTGAAGATTTCTTTTCTTGTCAATTCAGTTAATTAGAGAAACCCTGGAGAGAAAAGCATTAAAAAGGAGTGGAAAGAGAAGGAAACCTGGAAAGAAAGACTTATGGTACTTTCATTTAGGGTACAAAGAAAAGAAGAAAGGGTTCGTTTCTGCCCTTAATAAGAGAATTAAATGCAAGGTTACAAAATTTATTAACTCATGGTTCGAAGGACCATACTTAAGCTTCCTATTTGTTGGACATTTAAATCATTATAGAAATGCCTGACACAAAAGCATTTTACCAAATAGAAATAGAGAAGGAATCCTTACCCAAGTGATTGAAATTAATCACTACAGATTTTCTGGTGTTTTTATTATGGTATAAAATTGAGAATTTGTGGCTAGAAGGACCAAATTTCAGTTATTTATCTTGTCACAATAACTATATATAGAATAAAGTCTATATGTTTAGAGATATCCTAAGCAAATTAGTTTTTATTAAAAATTCAAGAAATAAATATTTATTTATTTATTCACAATAAATAAGTAATTCACAATAGTAAGCAATTCACAATTATTAAAGCTTGTTAATAAAAAATTGTCATAAATTATGCGTAATCTGCATGACTTCTTTTTGATATAAATAAAACACTGAGCAGGATTAAAGTTATTAGTTCAATCTGTAAATATTAGTAATTAGTGATCTAGATTTATCCCTATTCATACAGTACAGTCTAAAATAGAAGGGTTATGCAGAAATTTAATATTTATTTTTTTAGTAAATTTCCTTTAAGATTAATGAAAGCCCAACCAAATGGTTAACGTTTTACTAAACACTACCATGAGATGATTACCAAACCTTATTCACAACTTCGAAGAAAAATTTTACAATTTTCCACTTTTCTGCAAAGAAAACTGACAGTGTGAAGAAAACTTGTTGAAAGTTTAAAATTCAAATTTTTTTTGTTTTTAGTCAATTCCCTTAGTTCCTTCAACATTACAACATATGTAATTAATTTGCAACAGAATTTTTTAAAACTTTGTTGTGTGAAAGAAGCCACTTCAGAGAGAAAAATTTTTTAGTCTTTTAATTTCCATGAAATTTTCTTTTTTCTAGGTTAAAACTGCAATTAAATTTAGTTTGAAGCCGATTCTTTTTTTCTTGTGTTATTTTAATTTGAATGGTTTAAGAGAAATTTATTTATGCAAATCTTGTATGGTTTTTGTCTTTATCTTTATAATATTTTTTTTTTTAACATGACAAATCGATTTACCAGGTATTAAAATTATAGATATCGTATTTGGAAAGAAGCAATACAGCAAACACACATACTTACAAAAATGTTTTGAGAACATTCAGAAAACTCAACAACTCAATATCTAAAAAATGGGATTTGTAACACTTTAAAATATATAAAAGTTTTTTTTCTCACAGAGATATATTTGGTTAATCATGTGTAATTTAGTTACGCCCTTAAAAATGTAAATTTTTTTGTTTTGTTTTTAAGTGTATTTCGTTTTTTCTCATCATTACAAATCTGTCGATTATTTTTCATTTTTAAAAAGTGGGCTTAAGTGAAATACTAGTTTGTCACTTAATAAATTTTAATTTTTTTTACGTGTTGTTTTTTTTTTTGGTGTAGTTGAGTTAAAGGAAAAGTGTAGTTACTTGAGAATTTTTTATATGACTAACACCTAGATATTTCCTGTCATAGCAGAAATTTTCTTTTCACAAAAAAAGTATGTTTTCCTTTGCACATTAAAGGTTTTATCAAAAACTACAAAATAGAAGAGTTTTAAGCCAGCACATATAATGCAGTAAACACATTCGATTTAAGTGTTCATCTACAATAAAAATGTAACAGGATCATTTCTGTACATGATATATTTTAGGACAAAATTGTTGTTGGTGAAGATAGTTTCTGATTTGGAATGCAGAATACCTATTTTTTGAATTCTTGTCTGTCTGGGTTCGCATAACGTAAAAACTCGATTAAGCGATGTCCGTCTGTTCGTCCGTATTCGGGTTGAAATAAGCTTAGCAAAGGCGCTAGATGAGCTAGAAAACATTTGAATACACCAATCGAACGGACATAGTCCTATTGAAAATCAGCAAGATCGGTCAATGACTGTCGAGGCAGCGTGCAAAACTCCACGCCTGCTTTAAATATCATTTGGAATAACAGAGTAATTCTAATAATAAAAAAAAACAAATATATAGCGCGATAGAAAATTAAAAAAATAAGAAAAAGGCATCCAGTAAAAACTTGGCGCTCGTCCATATTTTCCGAGTCACAGGCCTCTGAACTTTTGAAATTTTTGAAATTATCAATATAGGTATCATTTAAAAGCTTTTGAAGAGATCTTTTAGGAAATACTAAAATTTTCAAAAAACGCTTCACTAAACTAGACCATACATGTAGGTGAAGGGTATGGGAGATTAGGCATAGGCGTATGTACTACTCTTACTTGGATTCAAATATTATGAATAAGAAATAATATAATAGAAATAAAACTAATTTCTTATTAATCTATAAAGGGTGTGTTTTTGTCAGAAAAAAGACACATGGAAAATGTTTCATTATAATTAATATTTTAAAAAGTAAATTCTATTTTCATGGGAAAAAAATATTTTTCTAGTAATGTACAACAAAAAATATTTATATTAAAAAACATATTTTAAATAATTATTTTCGTTAATATAAACCAAAAAAAAAAAACTAATAATAATTATCTCAATTTTATTATAACAGTTATGTCTCACAAATATATATTTTTATTGTGTAAAATAATTAAAACCAATTTTTATAGAATACAGCTAAAAGGCGATCAGTTTTTTGGTACTTAAAAACCAGCGTAATTAATATTTTGGGTCGCTGATTTAAGGAAAAAAATTTAGTATTTTAAAGTTTTATAATAAATTATTAGTCTAGCTATTTAAGTATTTTTTATGGAACTTAAATTATAAGCAATCACTTTTGTTAATAAATAACACTGCTGTGTAAGGTTTTAACGCGCTCAATAAAAATCTGCTTAAGGGGCCATGAAAAAAAATCGATCAAAATAATGTATCTCACCATAACTCTAGAATTTATTTAATGCTGAATATATCCTTCTTTGTGAATAAAAAGAAAAAAATCTGGACGTCAAGTTTTGAGCCATTGCTGATCATATTTCACGTAAAACTTGAACAATGTTTTCTTCCAAGGCGTCAATTGTTGCTGATTTATCTTCTCAACTCAATGACATCATGTTGCCCTACAAGAAATAATCGTAAGGTTTCAAATCGGACAATTGTTGATAAGAGAGCAATTTTTGGCCGGCCCTTTTCTTTCACTTATTGCCATTTTGCCTGGATCAATGCTATACGTCAGCTAAACGCAAAGAAAAAATATGGTTGAGGTAACCATAATCTAAGAGCAACATACTATGGTTGCGTTATATGGTTGCTAACGAAACATAGTATTGTTACATTTGCAACCATATTGTTGTCCAAAGTATAAATTTTAATTTCAATTAAATTCATTAATTATTTTCAAATTTAAACATTAAATGCTGTAAGCATACATACATACATAGATGCATATTTACTTCAACTTTTTTTAAATGTTGTAGTTCCCTTTTTTTAGTTTTCATTTTTGATTATTTATTTTGTATATAAACTTTTATTTTTTTTCACTTTCTTCAACAATAAAATTTTAGCCACCAGAAAAATGACTAAACTGTCAAGTATTAGAACAAAATATTTTTTTGCGCAAACATTATTCTGTTGCTTTTAAACATACTTTGATTAATTATAATATATTATGGTTAAATATTTTATATTATTTTTAATAAGTTATAAAGTTTTGGTTGTGGTTGGAATTTTTTTTAAAATAAAACCAACCATGTTGCATTTTTGGTGCACAGTAACCATATAATCGTTAAAAGTTAACAAAAAATGTTTATCGTGACTAAACTTTTGTTGAAAACAACTATAATTGGTTCTCCGCAACCATACATTGTTACAAAGAACATAATATGGTTATTGTGACCATATCACAACCATGTTTTTTTTTCTGCGTGTATACTTTTAAACAAAATGTCGTTAATCAAAGTGTGGTAACGATCTTCATTGACCGTAACTCTTGTTCCGATGTTATTTCTGAAGAAATAAGGAAAAATAAAGCCACCAATGTGTAACCCATATCAAACCTTTGCATTCTTCTAGATGAAATGAAATGTATGCAGGAGTTTTGATTACTAATAATCCCGTTAAGCAAAGAGGTGCATCATCGTTCAAGAACTAATGGACGACTGAAATGTCCACTGCTTTCCAAAGTAAATCTGGATAATTTATTAGCGTTGCTAAAGCTTCATTCTATTCACGATAATTTTCCACCGTATACCGATCATAAATATCGAAAGGTGAGATCAGTATGACAGTTAGTTCGGCAGCTTAGCCATTTATAAGTAATGCCAGGCTTAAAAAACGACCTTTGTTATACACTTCATCACAAAAGTGGAAAAAGGTTATACTAAGTTTGTCATTCCATATGTAATTTGTACAATCAGCGTGACGACCTATGTCCTTCGAGGCAGCTGGCAAAACACCACGCCTACCTCTAATTTTTTAATGTCAGTTGAAACAACAAAGAAACTCCAAACAAAAAAATAAATATATGGGGCGATAGAGAATTCAAAAATAAGAAAAAAAAATTAATTAAAAAAATTGGCGCTCGCCCATATTTTCCGAGTAACGGTACTCTGAAATTTTTAAATTTTTTAAAATATCAATATGGGTATCCTTTTAAAACTTTTCAAGAGATGTTTAAGGAAATAATAAATTTTTTAAAAAATGCTTAACCCATTAAGAGCCGATGAAATTTTCTTTTATTTTTTAATTCTCTGTCACACCAATATTTGCTTTTTGATTGGAGTTACTTCACTTAACTAGATTTACATAGATGCTGAAGGGTATATAAGATTCGGCATAGCCAAATGTAGTACTCTGACTTGATTTTCAAATTTTATTTTTGGAATTTTGACCTTATAAATTGATAAAATTTGAGGTCTTTCCTTTACTTATAT
This sequence comes from Gymnosoma rotundatum, assembly GCA_916610165.2. Taxonomy (NCBI): domain Eukaryota; kingdom Metazoa; phylum Arthropoda; class Insecta; order Diptera; family Tachinidae; genus Gymnosoma; species Gymnosoma rotundatum. The sequence continues at coordinate 129,057,210 of OU744338.1, forward strand.
CATATTCAAAATAAAGCAATAAATGTCTAAATAAAAACAAAAGAATTAAAATAAAAAACCTTTTTTTTTTTTTTGATACGAAAACCATGACTTACAACACAAACTTCCTTCAATTCTGTTAATAAAAAAAGAATTTTTAAACTTAAAAAATTTAAAAAAAATTTTTTTATACTCTCTACATCTTAAGCAATCAACACATTTTGACAAATGTAAATTATTGATTTTTAATAATAATCTTATGATTACAAGTCACTTGATAGTATTTTATTACGAATATTAACAAGTTTTTCATTTCGCCAGACACTAACTGGCAATTTCCAATAGTGTTTTTCTCTTCTTTAATCCTACTATACTGATATCCCCCTGCCCTGCTACAAATCCATTTAAACATTTAAGCAGACCTCAGCATTAAGGTTAAACTACTTTATGTAGTATTGGTTTCTTTTAACAAACAATTTTGCTTAAGAGATACCATCAACAAGTTGTGTAAGTTTCTAAAGATGTTTTATCTTTTTTATTAGCAGAAATTTCCACAATATTTTCTTTTTTTTTCTTCCTTTGAAGTTTTTTGCTTTTTTTTATAAGCTGTTCTTTAGTTTAGTAGTATTTTTTGGCAAGACTGTGCCTTGAATTTTGGTTTTTGTAATTCATATTTAAAAAGTTTATGGCTATTTTCTTTTTTTAAGTTTTCTTCCATTTGTTTGTTTGCTTGTTGTGTCTTTCTTAATCTTTTCTTTATAAATATTCCTTAAGCTTGATTTAGAGTGTTGCATTGCATTACATTTATTACCAATTGAAATTTGAAATGCGTGAGAATGTGTGCAAGATACAGTTCAGATATTTTCTTTATGGTTTTCTTTCATTGTATTTCTTTTTTTTTTTAATTTATTTTTTTGCGGCAACTGAAAAGCTGCTGCATAGTTTTATAGCTCCATTGGCTATTGAACAAGTGTTTGTTTGTAGTTTTTAATATGTTATTTTTTAAGTTGTTTATTCTCTTTTCGGTCGTAGGTTAATATAAGGTTGTATGAACTTACAAAAAAATAAATAGCAAGAGGAAAAAACTTAAGTTTTCATTTATATTATGATGCATAAATAAAATATAAATATTATAAAGATTTTAAATGTGAGCTAAAATCGAGAGAAATAAATGTAAAAAAAAACAATTTTGCAAATTTCTTAATAAGACATTAAAATATTCTTCCCAATAAAAACAACAACAGCTTAAAATGTAGATAACATTACAACCACATGATTTTTTAGGCAAGTGAGAGTTGGACTCACATAAGAAGGTTTCAGTATCATATACGAGGGCTGCTGAATATATTTCTGGCCTGGCAATACTGAGTGCTGCCAAGTGCAATCTGACATTTCCATTGGAAAGTTTGTCATTCTTAAGCATAATCGTACTCAAAACGTTTTGACGTACGACCATTATTTGTGTTGTTTACAGTGACTTGAAAAAATTATATAGAAAAAAATGGAATTAACTCGCGAACATTTTCGTGCCATCATTTTTCACAAATTTCGACGTGGATTATCACGACAAGAGTGCATTCATGAACTTAAATCTTTGTATGGCGATGAAGCACCATCCTATAGCACTGTGAAAAATTGATATAATGAATTTAATCGTGGCCGAAGCTCGCTCAAAGACGAATTCCGTCAAGGTCGTCCAAAAACTCATAATGCAAGATCGACATGCGACATACCGAGAGATAGAAACAGCCTTGGACATTCCTTCCACCAGCATACATTCGATACTGCATGAACACCTGGTTTGTTCTCGTTGGATCCCACACAATTTGAAAGTCGCTCAAAAAAGGCTCGTGTCGATTGCTGCAAAGAAATGTTGCAAAAATACGATTGCGGTGCTTCAAAAGACGTTTATAAGATCGTCACAGGTGACGAATCATGGATTTATGCGTATGAGCCCGAAACGAAACAACAATCGACCGTGTGGGTCTTCAAAGACGAGCAAAATCCAACGAAAATTGTTCGTGGAAGAAGCACTTCGAAGCAAATGGTCGCCTGTTTCTTCGGCAAAACTGGTCATGTGGCGACTGTTCCGCTTGAGCAACGGACGGTCACTTCTGAGTGGTACACTACAATTTGTTTGCGTAAAGTCATCGGAGAAATTCGAAAAACCAACAAGAGAAGACGAATCATTGTTCACCATGACAATGCGAGCTCTCACACATCAGCTCAAACCAGAGCCTTTTTGACCGGTCAAAACGTCGAATTAATGGGTCATCCGCCGTACAGCCCTGACTTGGCACCTAATGACTTCTTTTTGTTTTCGAACATCAAGAAAAACGATTTTCGTCGCCAGAAGAAGCTGTTGAAGTGTTCAAAAACCATGTTTTAGAGGTGTTTCAATCGGAGTGGAAAAAGTGCTTCGACAACTGGTTTGAGCGCATGCAAAAGTGTATAAATCATGCTGGAGAATACTTTGAAAAACAATAAAACCATTTTTGATTATAAATATTCGCATTTTCACTATTAGGACAGAAATATATAGAGCAGCCCTCGTAGTAGAATATACTAAATTTTTTGTTGTGCTCAAATTCGTTTTTTAATTTAATTTATTTATGTAAGTTTAATATTTACACAATATCTGGAACACTAGAACAAGGTTTAAAGCAAATAGCGGCTCTTAAAAATATCGCTTTACGTAAGAAAACTTGAAAGTTTTTTAAGGAAAATCCTCTGTGCAGTTTTTTGGGTAAAGTCTTTAGTTAGAAGTTGGTTGATGGGTTTCGTATTACTACACCCTCTACGGCATATTATTTTATATTTTTCTGTACTTTTCTAATACTTTTTACTTCTCTATTTTAATCAAGCTATCTTCTTATCTCAACCTATATATTCATCTCGCTCTCTCTCTCCCTCGTTTTGTGTGTATATTTCTTAGTTTTGTTTTCTGTTTGCGTTTTCCTTCTTTAAACTTCTAAATAAATATTTTAAATAATAAAAAACGGATTATCAAATATAAAGGACATTATTTCCATGTGTTAATCAGGTCCTATTGAGTTTTATTATTTTTTTTCTATTATTAAATTTACAACATAAACATAAACATTTTTTAATTGATTGAAAACTAATCGCAGGATGATGGTACCATTAATATATTTTTTTTCATACTTTTTTTAAAGTGAGTTTTTTTCTTACTAGAGATATTAATAAGTTTCATGAGTGAAACCAGTATCTGAATTAGAGGCGTTGAATTTTATTTAAATTATACTTTTCTTTTGTTTTCTCAAGATTTTTGCAAAGTTTAAAGATGAAAATCAGAGATTTTATGGTTTAGAAACTAAAAATTGTTTAAATGTTGCTATTGAATATTTCTATATAAAACAGCGATAAAGAGAAACCACAGAAAAATTAGTAGCAAAAAATAAAAAAAAAATAAATTAATATTTTTTTGTACAAATTTTTGCTTTTTTTTTTTGTTAAAGTTGCTTTTGAATATTTTTCTCTTATTTTCAATGTTAATCACATACATTTGCTTGAAAAGTGTAAAAATAAAAAAAAATAAAAAAAAAACACTTGTAACTAAATTTAAATAATTCAACCATATTGGCAAATTTGTGCTAATTGCAGCAGAGTATTGCAAAGTCATAAAAATGTATACAAAATGAAAAACTCAAAATGAAATTTATTTAACTTATGAATGTGTAAGCTGCATTCATTTGCTGGAAATAAAAAATGAAAAAAAAATAATAATAAAAATTAAAAATAATTGTGTTGTATATTTGCAAATATGAATTTCAATGGTTATACATTATGATGCACTAATATTGAATTTCACACCAATCTGCTAATGGTCAAGATGTTAAATATGGGTAGAATGAGGCCATATTAGGATTAAAAAAAAAACAAAATGAAAAATAATAAAATTATTCAAGTGAATGAATATCATTTTAATCCTTAAGAAGAAGAGTTGATTGAACTAGGGCAATAACTTAAAGCCTTTGTCGGATTAAATAGAAACCAAGTTATATTTCAACCTTCAAGAAATTTCTACACATTTGCCTTTTAAATTTAAATTAGTCTCTTCTATAATCTGTGATAAAAGATCAAGAAGGCAAATGTTCAAAGAGAGCCGACTTAAAAATAGTTAAAAATCTTCGTCTTCTTCTTAAAACAACTGATTATTCACTATAGGAAATGTTCGATTGAGGAGATGAGGTAAGTGATGACGAAGGATAATAGATACTGCAGTGCCTCTAATGATAAGTAGATACATTTAAGTTTTAAAAAGCTTATAGAGTTATTTTTTAACAGACTTCGAAAAACGAAGGAGGTTTTCAATTCGACTAAATATTGTTTTTTATATTTGTGCTTTCATAACTCAGTCATTTCTAGATCGATTTTGAATTTTTTTTTATTATTTAAGAGGTGATGCTTACAGATTGGTCCCGTTTTAAGAACAGTTAATAATCTTAAAAATTAAAAGGTGTCCCCATACAACATACATGTTTTTACATGTTTATAAAACTTAAGGGGCACCAGTTTAAAATAAGAAAAAAACTTGGTATCAGTATAGCTCGCAATGACAAAAATTAATATAAAAAAAAAATCTAAAAATAAAGGGTGTCCCCATAGGTGATGCAAATTGATCTATATGGGCCTATCTTTTAAACCATTATAGACAAACGTCTGCAAATTGGACAGAATTCCGATTACTATATTTTAATTTGAAAATTAAAGGGTGTCCCAATAGTTGATGTTATTTTATGTATATGGCCAAACTTTTGTAGACAGATGTTTGAAATTTACAAATTTTGAAATCCGCTATAACAACAAGTATAAAATTTGGTATTGAAAATTAAAGGGTGTCCCAATAGTTGATGTTATTTGATGTATGTGGCCAAACTTCTGAACCGTTATAGACACACAGCTGATACTTACGAGCGACTTGTATTGCTAACTTCGCTATAAAAACAAATTCATAATTTGAATTTACAAATTAAAGGGTGTTCCCGTAATTTATGTAAATTAATCTATATGGTTTTACCTATTGAAACGTTATAGGCAAACGCTTGCAAATTGGGCAGAATGTCCACTACTTTGTTTGGTATAATAATAAGTATAAATATTTTAAATTATAAATTAAAGGGTGTTACAATAATTGATGTAATATGATGTATATGGCCAAACTGTTAAACTGTTTCAGAAAGATAGTTGAATCGGATTGCTACTACATCAGCAAGTATTAAATTTAAATTTGGAAACAAAAGGGTGTCCCTATAGATGATGAAATTTGATGTATATTGGCAAACTGTTGTATAGTTGGAGACAGATGGTTGAAATTATAAAGGAGCTGTAGTGCCAAGTCAGCTATAACGTATATAACGTTTGGAGATGGAATATACTCGTAAATGTGTCCCAATAGTTAATGTAATTTAATGAATGTTGCCATACTTTTCACCCGTTATAGACAGATGGGTGAAATCCGTTTTGAAGTCGGTATTGTTTTTTTAATTTTTCTTTTTTGTGCCAAAATTATTATTTGTTTAATTTGCCACATATTATTCATACTGAATCAGGTCAGTGACATTATTGTTCTCTTTTTTAAGCCCTTTGTTCCTCAGCGATTTGTGGTACCCATTGAGTCTACTGCTGTCAACGCATAAGCTGTAATAATTAATAAGCTAAGGCTGAGGTTTCCCATAGCAGCCACACATATTGAAAATGTGCCTATCGATTTTCATTTCGCGCAGAAGTGACTTGTAACATTTCTGGACATTCTACCACTCAACTTCCTACGAGGGATGAATAATGCCTGTCGGGTTTTTATGGTTCCAAAATCAAAATCCATAAATTGCCCAATAAGGAGGAAAAGAGGTGCACGTACGCAGAGCTTTACATGTGCAGCTAAGAGTTTATAAAAATTAAAGATTAGTCAAAAAACAAAGTACATCACCACCATGAGGAGCTATAGGTTAAACTTCGGACATTTATTTACAATACAGCGAGCCATACCCTTGTGCCTGCTAGCGAATGGCAAAATTCTAAACCAAATAAAAAATATTTTCAAAATAAATTGATTAATAATATCGTCCCTCAACATACTTCCTCTACCCATAGTGCTAGATTAAACTAAAATACATACATACTTGCGTAAAAAACATCTTAGCTATTTGTCTGGAACTGCAAATATTTTTCAGTCAGTTTATAATGGTGGCAAAAGCTTTTATGAGTATTCGAATTTTATTTTCAAACTTTTTTGTTTTTTTTCGTGTTGGTTACAAACAAATCAAATCACCTTTAATTCTGTTGTTCACTTATAATAATGGCAAAAGATTTTTTTTCATTAATCTTTTGCAATTTATAAATGAATACAACAAACCAAAGCAAGTTGCACAAAATTGATTGGTTGATGCGAAAATGGCATTAGCTGTGAAATCGTAGAAATACTAAATTTTATGTTAGAAATCTGGTTTTTTTCTATTTTGGTCTTTTTTTGTGTGTTAAAACCACAGAAGAAGAAATACAACACAACATAAGAAAAATTTTTTAAACCACAATTTAGTATATTAAAAGGCGTTGTTTGATTATAATTTATAAATTGAATGAAGTCTTGAAGAAACAAATAAATGCAAATAAAAATGTGTTAAGATGATTGCAGAATTTTTGTTAACTATCAAGTTATGCTTAAAGAGAGATCTGAGCTCAATTCAAGGCTAAAATTATTTTAATTTATTGAATTAAAATTTTATTAATTTTTAATAAATTTTTATAAATATCTACTTTACGGAGATCACCGGTCTATTTGGAATAAAATCAGAAAAATCCAATAGAGAAAATTATTAAAAACTATTAGTATTTAAACCTGACTTAAATGATTTCTAGTTCTCTACTCTTTCCTTGCGATCGCTATTCCTTTTCTTTAATTCTTGGGTCACAGTCGAAGAAATTTTCGCATTGAAGAAAATATCGTCTCTGTAAAGGAAGGTGTAGAAAGAGATTAAAATTTATCAATACGTCTTCGGTCACAGCAATTGATATTCTGTACGTTCAATACGTGGAAATTTTTGCTCAAAGATATTTTTGTATACCCGTGTATAAGATCCAGCTTGTCAAGATATAAAGCTACAAGGCAAACATATGCACCATTCATCCGCTGATTCGGTTCTAGAGTTGGAAACTTATCTGATACGTAGTAAAACTAATCCACGATAGACCCCGTGGAGTCCATTGCAAGTGGTACCAATGGCTGAAAAAAGATCCTTAAAAATATGGATGACATTGATCCGGGCGAAATGTGGTTTTAACAGGATGCCACTACTCCTCATGCGGCAACTACAATCGTCGACTTATTGAAATCAAATTTGGCAGTATATTGGTTTTGAGAAATAAGCTATCAACTGGCCTCTAACATCATGCAATATGACACCGCCCGATTATTTCCTATGGGAGCATGTTAAATAACTGGCTGACTGTCAAACCAGCAACAATTGGTGTCCTGGAAACTAACATTTTTCGTGTCAGTAATAGTAAAAAGTCCCCTCAAATTAGACGTCCAGAACACGCTTTGTCAAGAATAGCTGCGTGCGCTAGCTGCCTAAAATCATTTTCGAATGTCATTGTAATGATTCAATTCGAATGAAAAAAATTTTCTAATTAATATTTAAATTTTTTTCTTTACAAATATTATTAATTTATATCGAAATTAAAAAGCACACACCCTAAAATATGTATTAAAAAAATGCCAGCTTAAAACAGCGATCCAATGTCAATCAATCGGCAAACGTGTGCAAAACCTTTTTTCTCAAAACTTTACAATTTTGTTCTAACCGTTTTCCCATCGGGCTACGAGGAAGAACAATAAATATTAAAATAGCACAGTCTTTCCTCTTGTTTCATTTGTTTTTAGTTTCCTCACTGTTTTTGGAATTTTGGAATAAACCCAAAAAAAAACGACTGTTTCGTTTTCTTTACTTAGGTACCCTGATTCAAACTTTGTTGAAAGAATAATTTCAGTAAAATAAGAGAATAAGATAAACAATTCTTAAAGTATTATAGATTCTATTTGTCAACTTCTTTTCACCACGATTTTTATATATTAAAAGTTATATAAAAAAGCGTTATGTCTCAGTTCTGTTTCCACATTAAATCTTAATTAACCAAAAAAAAACAGAAATAGTGGGTAATGGAAACAAAAAAAAAACAGAAATGGTGGGTAATGGAACCAAAAAAACAGAAATGGTGGGTAACGAAACCAATACAAACCAAAATGGAGTTGTATTAAGTTTTTTGTCCTAAGTCTTACATGAGGCTCTGAATGAAATGAAAAGCCCTCGATTTAAGCTTTTTTTTAATTTTAACAATGTTTTGACTACAACGAACTTAATATTTTATCACATCTTCTAGCGGCTAACACAAGCCTTTTTAATTAAGCTAAATTAAGGTTTATATTTACTTAAGACTGAAATTCAGTTAAAACAACATACAAACAAAGATGAACTATAAAATTATATACATATTGATCTTACAATTTTACAATCTGTGGAATAATTGTTAGACAGTTGGCTGGCACTGTACAACTACAGGCTTTAGTTATTCTTCATTTAAACACAAACTTACGACTTGTGTAATTGAAGCTAAATTGAAAACTTATAAAAAAAATAAGACAAATTATACCCACTGTCTATTATTTACATTTTTTATATTAAAAATACTTTCAAATGACATGAATATCATTTAGCAAATAAAACTAAAACAATAACTGCCAAATGAGAAACTACATTATTTAGCAAAAAAAAAAAAAAGAAACAAAAATAATTTAGAGGATTAGCTACATTTTCTTTTTTCTCCATACACGTTCAAATGTTAACTGAAAACTAAAAACTAGTCTTAGCAACTAAAAATTAACGCCCCTAACTTAAGAAAAAACAAAACGGGACAAAAACCGTACTAAACAGTTAGTTGACTGACACACACTCTTTTGATATTAGAAAAAAAGCACAAGTTAAATAAAACAAATCGTATGAAATACTAACCAACTTGAGACCACTCGTACCAACTACGTCTAGGCAGGCTACTTAAACTGTTTTTTATTTTTTTTTTTTTAATTTTTTTTCTCTCTCATAGTGATTTAAATGCTTGTGTTCATCCAAACAGTTTAGTTAAGCTAAATTTACTAGATATCATTTTATTTTAATTTAAACTTGGTTTTTTTTTCATCTTCATAATATTTCAAATATAAGAGGCTGTTTTGAAATGAAACTGCAAGTTTATTGGCCAGTCAAAATGAATTTATTTACGCTCATACTGAGACTGTATTGAAATCTTAGTTAAACGTGTAACACAAACTAAATAAAAAAAATGTAAACTAAGCTTTAGTTAATAATAATAAAATGTTGTATAATTTTGTAGTTAATAATTTTGAAAAATTAAATTAAACAAAAAACAAACCAAAACCTGTAATCATCACTTGGAGATTAGATGGGACGATAAAAAAAAACAAACAACCAATAATTGCATCTTGATGAGAAGAAGATATTTGTGTTGCTGCTATTTTCAGTAATTAATTAAACAGTATTGAAATAATTTATATGACTGAAATTTTTGTGTTGAAACACTAGTTTTGCTAAAGAAAAGAAAAAATTCTCTCGGTCTACACTAGAAAGCTAATTTATTTCTTAAGGTTCCATAAAACTAAAGCAACAATAAAAGCGATAACTTGCCAAACATGGGAAACCTATATCGCTGCTATATGCATTATCGGTAAGAGAATTTGAGAAATAATCAAAGGACCGTTTTTCATATAAATAATTATCGATAATAATAATAATAATGATAATAATAATAATAATAATAATAATAATAATAATAATAATAATAATAATAATAACAATAATAATAAAAGTACTATAAATCCATACAGTTATAATTTTAATATAATAATTATAATCTACTAAGAAAAATATAACTACAATATTAATTATAATATAATTTTTTAAAACTAAAATAATTATGATTCAAATAACATAAGTATACTAATAAAAATTATACTTATAGTATACTTATATTTTACTCATAATTATTTCAGTTTTAAAAATGATAATTATAATAAATAAAGAAAAAATAAAAATAGTTACTTAATGTTTGCTGCGTTTTTTTATAAAACATTTTTGAGTTATTATTGTCTTTTACTCGTATCTTATTGAATAAATGGAGTTTTCATTTAATCAATTTGGCTTTTGATATAAGACTTTCTGGTTTTCTATACAAAATTTGGGTAAAATCCACTTATGAGCTATTTGAGCAGTAGTGAAATGGCCATATGGATATGCTTTCCCCGCAGTAATACATTTCATTTTTTAGTTAGTTTAAAATAATAAATATTTCATGAGAATATCATGAAATATTTATATTTGAAGGAATCAAGCACGAATAAATAATTTTATAATAATTATAAATATTATTATAATAGGGTAATTATTTATTATAATTGTCATTATTATAATAATTATAATTAAAATGTTATAATTATACATACTAATTGTAATTATAGTTATAATACTAATTATAATACTAATTATATAATACTGATTATAATTCTGTTCAGCCGATGGCCTTGGCAGCCAGTGCTAACCTTCAGGGTTTAATATTATTAATTTTATATTTATATAATCTTAATATTATGTAAATAAATAAATAATAAATAATTATAATTCTAATTAGTATATTTGTTATACATTTTATCATAAGTTATAATTATTATATTATAATTATCAATTTTATAATTATAACCTTTGTATTAAAACTATTATATTAAAATTTTAATAATTCTCAGGCGGTTAAATTTTAAGGACCAAAGTTGAATGTGAACCACACTTAAACGTCAAGTTTTTTGCTGCATTTAATGTGACATTTCTCCATTTCAGACTAACTCAATTTGAACCATGGAAAGATACACAATCGAGCAACGCGTTAAAGTGATTCAGGCTTATTATGAAAATTGAACTTTAAATCAGAATGCATATCGTGCACTTCGTGATAGATTTCTGTCAATTTAGTCATCCAAATGTGCGTACAATCGGAAAAATCGTGCAAAACTTTTAGCTTACCGGGTCTGTAGGAGATGTGAACAGTAGTGCTTGCTCCTACTGCAGAAAATATTGCTGCTGTTTGCGATAGTGTGGCTGAAGAGCCGTCCACCTCAACTCGTCGTTGTGCCTAACATTTGCAACTCTGACAGTCGTTGTTGATGAACATTATGCATAAAGACTTGCATTTACACGCTTACCAGGTGCAATTAACTCAAGAACTAAAGCCTCTTGATCATTCCAAACGTGGTCAATGGTCAGAATGGTGGCAGGAAATAGCAACAGAGGATGATCAATTTTCAAAGAAAATCATCCTCGGGGATACGTCAATAACCAGATTTCCATATTTGGGCGAATAATAATCCAAGAGTGATTATCGAAAAACCAATGCACCCACAAAGGGTGACTGTTTGGGGCTGTTTATGGACTGGTGGCATTATCGGGCCGTATTTTTTTCAAAATGAGACCGGTCAGGCAGTTACTGCAAACAGTGCACGCTATCGTGTGATGATAACCAACTTTTTATGACAGATATTGATGTGGAAGATATGGAGGTTGACAATATGTGGTTTCAACAGGACGGAGCCACTCGCCACACACGCCTTGTTATCTCACGTGGTGGGGATGCCAATTGGCCGGCAAGATCGTGTGATTTGACACCGTTGGTTGTGGTTATTTGAAAGAAAATGCGTACGTAGATAAGACAGTAACAATTCAAGAGCTAAAGAAGGATAAGTAATTAGATTAACGTCTGTAACTGGCGCAAAGCCCTTAACAGACAGTGATTAAACTTCTATTCTGTGCAATTTTAAGACAATGGCTTGCAGGACCATGAATCTATCCCTTACTCCCCATAAACTCATCTGTTGAGAGTGCAACAGCATACTTCCATCTATTCCACGCCAGACCTGCAGATATAGACTTTAATTAACCCACAGCCACCACGTTTACCCCGAAGGGACCTTACCCATAACCGGCTACAGAGAGGGGCGGCTCTCTGTATGGGCTACCGGTTTCCATGGTGTCAGTTTATTTCTTTGCTTTTATTATTAATACGTTATTATCATTTAAGGATACTGGTACATCCTTTGACAGTTACCCCACTGTCTGTCCAGATTCAGTGCCTGCACACCGGGGGACTGGTTCTATACCCTGTACCTCAAAGCCTATGTTCTCTCAGCCAGACTCGAAGTACCCCCGGGGGGAGCTAAAGGAGGAGTTAATTGCGCACATTAACGGCACAGAATCTTAATTCTGCGTCAGCGTCATCGTAAATTTGGAGCATTGGATGGAGGTCTGCCGCCGAATTCGCAGCAGTCATTTGGCCGATATTTTATTCCATATTTAATTGAACCATACCAATATTATCAAAATAGAAAGAAAGGACACAATAATGTCGTAAATAATTTGTGTTCTTTTCAAAATAAACATCGGCCCATAAAATTTAAATATAATTATTATGAAAAAATAAAGCACTGTTAGATTCTTGCCGTAACACCACTAATTATTAATTAACTTTTCGTAACTTACATATTTTCCATTTATTAGTTTATTAGGACAGATAAGCTTTTGGATACCTGCACAGACGAACATTAAACTAAATATTACTATGGTTCCAGCAAGAAATACAACAGACTTTGTTTTACTCTTTAAAAAGGAGTCTGCCCTTTCCATCTCTAGCGAAGGATACAAAAACCATCATTATTAAATCATTTTACAATATTTATCCACAATAACGACCAATTGTTATCGCATAACAAAGGTTTTTTGTCTTTTAATATGTTAGTTAATCTGGTACATACCACACATGTGCAACACGAACAAAAACGATGACAAATAAAGCGTTTGCAACTCTTAATAAATAAATTTCATTTTTTTAAACAAAATGTTAATTTTAATATTTAATAAATAGCAAAAAAATGTAATCTTACTACTAAAGCCTTATCTAAGTCTTAACGGCCATTAACATCAACTAAACCCATATTGAATAGAGCTTATCTGTAAAACTGTTAATGATTTGGAATTATTTGTCGCAAATTCATTTAAAGTTTTTTTCTTTTTTTTTGGGCATTTTGTAAGGCAACCAAATAAACAACAACAGGTGGCTTAAGCTATACCGAAAAAAAAACAACAAAGATGATCAAAAACTACTCCTCACTCCCCCAACGATGACAAAATATATTTTATGACACACACTCATTTTGAAGTCAAAAGCAACAACGCCTTAAACTACAATCTTTACACAATAACTATGTTCAATATGGAAACATAGATACAAGCTGCCACAGCAAACCGCAACAAGATATTTTCGTTAGTTGACAGCACCAACAAACAGCAGCTGTAGCACCAGCATTAATAAAGTGAACAAAAAAATCAAAATATGGAAAATTGAAAATATTGCTTATTGTATTGAAAATGGCGTCGTTTAAACACTACAAATTATTTTGCATTTGTATAATTCCATGGTAGCAAACCAATGCACACACAAACATAAACACATGATAATATTTAAAGAGAGTAAAAGAAAAAAAAATAAAACAGTGCGTTTAACATATTGGTGTTGGTGTATGGGTGTTTTATGGTAATGAGTCTTTACAATTCATATTTGCTTTAAAAATTTTGTTGTTGCAAGATTTAGTTGATTGCAAACAAAAAAAAAATTGTATGAATAAAATTAATTAAAAACAGGTAAACAATTAAAATTGGTAAATATAAATATATTTTCTTTTTTTAGGGGAAATTTTTTTCTCTTGACTCGTACAAGTTTTATGGCTTTTGCTATCAACATATAATAAAGTTTAATGTTAAACTAAAACTCACAGTGAATAAAGTGTAAATAATTAAATCCATTTAGCGAGCGTGTGCAACACTTAAATATAATTGTAGGAAGAAAAATAAACATCTATTAACTTTGTATTGATAATTTTAGTTTATCAAGCAGAAATTGGATAAAATTAAATCTATGACAGAAGTAACTCATTCAAGACTTTAGCAGCTAAAGTCAGGATACACAAGGAATTAAAATAATAAAACTCATTTGGAAAAACAATATTTACATAATTTCATTTCAAACGTATACACAACACTGGGACGAACGATGAATTTCGCAATTCGTCAACTAAAAATTATTTATAGATTAATTTGAAAACACATTTTTGTTTACATATGCCGTTTGCTAGAGTGACCATATATTTGAAAAGAGAAAAAAAGAGAAAGAGAAATTTTTATATCGTTTTATTTGAAATATTTTTTATAAATTAATTACTATTTTTTTGTTCAGTTTTTGTAAAGCCAGTAGAAAAATTTAGAGCTATGATAGTAGAGGATAGTTCTTGCTAGTTCAGGTAAATATTTCGCTGTTAACCAACACTTAAAATAAACAAGTAAGAGTGCTATATTCGGACATGTCGAATCTTTTATACTCTTCACCATCCACGTAAATCTAGTTTAGGGAAGCTACTCCACATAAAAAAGAAAATATTGGGGTGATAGATAAGTAAAAAATAAAAAAAATTAGTACGAGGGCTGCCATATATATTTCTGGCCTGGCAACACTGAGTGCTGCCAAGTGCAATCTGACATTTCCATTGGAAAGTTTGTCATTTTTAAGCGTAATCGTACTCAAAACGTTTTGCCGTACGACCATTATTTGTGTTCTTTACAGTGACTTGAAAAAATTAATATAGAAAAAAATGGAATTAACTCGTGAACATTTTCGTGCCATCATTTTTCACAACTTTCGTAGTGGATTATCACGAAAAAAGTGCATTGATGAACTTAAATCTTTGTATGGCGATGAAGCACCATCCTATATCACTGTGAAAAATTGGTATAATGAATTTAATCGTGGCCGAAGCTCGCTCAAAGACGAATTCCGTGAAGGTCGTCCAAAAACGGCTCTTGTGCCTGAGAACATTGATGCCGTGCGTGAACTCACAATGCAAGATCGATATGCGACATACCGAGAGATAGAGACATCCTTGGACATTTCTTCCACCAGCATACATTCGATACTGCATGAACACCTGGCCGTAAAAAAGGTTTGTTCTCGTTGGATCCCGCACAATTTGAAAGTCGCTCAAAAAAAGGCTCATGTCGATTGGTGCAAAGAAATGTTGCACAAATACGATTGCGGTGCTTCAAAAGACGTTTATAAGATCGTCACAGGTGGCGAATCATGGATCTATGCGTATGAGCCCGAAATGAAAAAACAATCGTCTTCAAAGACGATCAAAATCCAACGAAAGTTGTTCGTATAGAAGCACTTCGAAGCAAATGGTCGCCTGTTTCTTCGGCAAAACTGGTCATGTGGCGACTGTTCCGCTTGAGCAACGTAGGACGGTCACTTCTGAGTGGTACACTACAATTTGTTTGCTTGAAGTCATCGGAGAAATTCGAAAAACCAACAAGAGAAGACGAATCATTGTTCACCATGACAATGCGAGCTCTCACACATCGGCTCAAACCAGAGCATTTTTGACCGGCCAAAACGTAGAATTAATGGGTTATCCGCCGTACAGCCCTGACTTGGCACCTAATGACTTCTTCTTGTTTCCGCACATCAAGAAAAAAATGCGTGGTCAACGATTTTCGTCGCCAGAAGAAGTTGTTGAAGTGTTCAAAAACCATGTTTTAGAGGTGTCTCAATCGGAGTGGAAAAAGTGCTTCGACAACTGGTTTGAGCGCATGCAAAAGTGTATAAATCATGCTGGAGAATACTTTGGAAAACAATAAAACCATTTTTGATTATAAATATTCGCATTTTCACTATTAGGCCAGAAATATATAGAGCAGCCCTCGTACAGCATATTTTACATAAAAATGCCATCGGCTCATACGGGGTTAAGCATTTTTCAAAAATTTTAGTATTTCCTTAAAGATTGCTTTAAACGCTTTAAAATGATACCCATATTGATATTTAGAAAATTTTGAAAATTTCAGAGCCCTGTAACTCGGAAAATATGGGCGAGAGCCAATTTTTTAAATTGATGTTTTTATCTTATTTTTTAATTCTCTTTCGTCCCATATATATTTTTTTTTGATTGGGGTTACTTTATTGTTTCAAATGACATGAAAAAATTAGAGGTAGTTGTGGTGTTTTGCATGCTGCCTCGAAGGACATGGACCGATCGTGCTGATTTCCAATAGAACCTCTTACGACACTATATCTAATCGATTGACTCATTTTTTTGCCAATGCAAACTTTCTTTACGCACTAACGAGGACGGACAGGCGGGCATCACTCAATTTATCACAATTAATAACGAACTTAAGGCCAAATTAAAAAAATAGAAATAATAATCCGATTAAAAACTAACTGCCGCATTCATAAAATATTAAAAGAGATTTGAAACGTACTTTAGTGAAAATTTGTATGGAAAATATGTCATAAAACATATTTTAAAGTTATTTTATGAATATGGCAATAATAACTGAATATTATAAAGATAAAAAACATATTTAAAATTAAAAATATTCAGATATGTTCTGAATTCCACACGAATTTTTCACTTGGTATTTTCCAAAGCATTGTTGCTATGAAATAATTTTTTTACAAAAACAATGCCTTGAAAGAAGACAACGAGAAAATTTCGTGTGGAATTCAGATTATGCCTGATTAATCAAAATATTATTTTTATATATATGGACTATAAATAAAAAAAAATAAATTTTTAATTAAAAAGAAATGAAACACTTTTAAACAAAAAAAAATGGTCCCTCTACACAAAAATATTTGTTGTACGTCGACATAGAAAATAGAAAAAACCTATCGCAGAGTTCGTTAGGCACGACGAGTTTTGTCGACGCATTGATTGTGCTTAGTTTCATATACACAAATGTATATTATTATTTTTTCGACGAATGTTCGCAACGAAAAAATCGTCTTTCGTCTCAAATGTGTTTTCAGCATATAGCAGGAGGATACATGAAATTTTAATTTAAACTTAAAGTCTTTTGGAAAGAGCGGATTAATGGAACAAAGGATTAATAAAAGTTTATTATTTAAAAGAAATTATCGAAATTCGATTTTAGTCAGTCTTGAGTTCTTATTTTCAATACTGAAAATTTAGTAATTTAAAATATAGAAAAATAAAAAGAAAATCTCTATTTTATTATAATTTTTCATTCCAAACATAAACATTTGAAAATGATCTTGAAAAGGCTCATTCTGGTCGTTCAATTTCAAGCTACTTTTGCCATTGTCGCTGTTTTACATTACCAATAACACAATTAGTATTGGACTCTAAAGCATCAGTTGTTGCTGTTTCAGCAGTTTTAACCAGTGTTCTCCCGTAGCGTCATAGGAAATAATCAAAAGGTGCCAAATCATACGAACTTGAGAGCCAATTCGCAGGTGCATTTTTCAAAGTCAACATATCGCTAAGTTTTGATTTTAACAAGTCAAAAATAGCAGTCGCCCTACGGTATGTGCCGTCATCTCATTGCAACCGCATCCCGGCAGGATCAGCGTCATCTATTATAAAAAAAAACCATACATCATGCTTCAGTAACAAACTTCATCGAATAATGGACAGCGACTAGTATCAAAGAACAATCTTAAATGTCGCTTAGACGACAATCAGCCACTATAGAAAGTTACTAAGTGACTTTTTTAGCCAAAGCTCAACAACATGGAAATATCATAGTTTGAACTCTTACAAGGCGCCGCTATATATCATTCAAGCAAAGATAAATTGTAAGAGAAACATATCAAGACGATCACGGGCTGCCGTTGATCATAAACCTCTCCTTCATTATTTACTCTGATGCTACCTTAAGTCCTTAGACTAGATTTAGAACAAGTTTGAGACCAACATTATAGACCCAATTGACAGAATATTGTTGGATATTTATATCGAGGCACTAAAATTGAACAAGTCTAAATTTAACTATAAAAAAGGTCGCGAGTATCCTTTTAAATAAAAATTAAACTTAATTTATTGACTATTTAAACCAAAAAAATTAAAGGAAAACTTTACGGCAAACTCTTCTAGTTGTGCATTTAATCTTAATTCTAGTTGCCACTAAAATTGTAGGTTTATAAAAAAATTTATAATATCTAGTCGTTCCATGTCACTTATCTCAAATTGACTATAATATTTCTAACCTTATTAACCCTGCTGCAAAATTTAAATTATTTTAAAAGAAAAAAAACACAAGAAAGATGTTAATTTTTTTTCCTGGCACCGTTTTAAACAGTATTTAATTTCTGGTTAATATGTGTAGATATATCTAACCCGGTTTAATTTTTCTAACCAATAAAAAGGGCATTAATAAAAGAACTTCAATAACAACAACAACAACAACAATACCAAGATTCCGTTTGAAGTTGTATACACCAGTGTAATGGCTTTTCAAATGTCTGTGACATCTGACACGCAATACTTAAACAAATAAAGTTTTTTTCATTTAACTACTTTAACTATTGTTAATAGAAGTAATAATGTTATACCAGTAGTGAAGAAATATAATGATTTTAGTTAAATGAAATACCAGTAGCCAAATGCTGGCTACTTAATATTGTATTTGTTTAAAGCATCTACATGCAACATTACACAGTTAAATACAACTAACAACAACAACAACAAAATGAACAAATAAAAAAAAATACAAGAAATAAACGACAACAACCCAACACTTAAGATTGTAAAGATGCGTGAAATACATATTTAAAACTAACCTAAATAACCAGCAACTACAACAAAAAGACTAGCATTTAAAAGATAGCATTTACAACAACATTAAGCTAGTGAAAAAAACCCAAGTTGTATAAAAGAAAAATAAATAATAAAATAAAAAGCCAACACTGACCATAATGTTATTTGGTTGTTGATTTTTTAATTCCTTTTTTTTTTTTTTTTTTTTTTGTTAAATATGTTTAGTCAACATTTAAGAAAAAAATATAAAGATTGACCCTTTTTGACCACCAAGCAATGACAATGATAAAGTATAACTTGTAATTTACACGGTTTGCCAAAAACTATCACTTAGCGATTACTTACTGACTTGCCTACAATAGTTACGAGTACTCGTACACACAATACTGTTTGAGTTAACCACATTTTAAAGATGTACAGGAAAATATAATAGCAAAAAAAAAACACATATTTACCAGGAAAATGGTACAAAGAATACTAAAGCAAAAAACTTAAAAAAACTACAGCATCTTCCTGCGTTGGCAAGGCAGGAGCGTACCAATCTATAAAAATTGACTTTAAATAAGCAATGCATACACAATTAATCGCTATTTTGTTTAAAAAATTTTCTTGCTTACATAACTAACAAACAAAAATTGATATCATTCAAATGTGTTGTTAATTAAAAATTATTTTTTATTAATCGAATATTTTTTAACCGAATAATCGAATAATCATCTTGTAGAAGAAACAAAAATTAATATCATTTAAATTTGTTGTTAATTAAATATTATTTTTTATTAATCGAATATTTTTTAACCGAATAATAGAATAATCGTCTTAATAAAAAGAAACAAAAATTGATATCAGTCAAATGTGTTGTTAATTAAAAACTAGTTTTTATTAATCGAATATTTTTTAATCGAATAATCGTCTTAATAAAAAGAAACAAAAATTGATATCATTTAAATGTATTGTTAATTAAAAACTATTTTTTATAAATCGAATATTTTTTAACCGAATAATCCAATAATAGTCTTAATAAAAAGAAACAAAATTTATATCATTTAAATTTTTGTTAATTAAAATTTTTTTTATTAATCAAATATTTTTTAACCGAATAATCGTCTTAATAAAAAGAAAAAAAAATGTTTATCATTTAAATTCGTTGTTAATTAAAATTTTTTTTATTAATCGAATATTTTTTAACCGAGTAATCGAATAATCGTCTTAATAAAAAGAAACAAAGATTTATACCATTTAAATGTGTTGTTAATTAAAAATTATATTTTATTAATCGAATATTTTTTAACCGAATAATCGAACAATCGTCTTAATAAAAACAAAAAAAAGAACTTACTTTCCTTATTTTAATGCAGCAATACTATGCTTACAAAATAAAAAGAAGGGACCTATAAAAAATTTAATCGGCTATTTGGTAAAATGCTATTTTTAAAATATTTTTTTTTCTAATTTAACTAACCAACAAAAACCGGTGTTATTAATACTCATCGAATATTTTTTAATCGAGTGACTAACTAATAGAGATAAAAAATGAATGTTTTAAGGTTTAGTATTATAAAACAGTTTAAGTATTTCTTACACAGTTTGAAAATTATTTGAAAAATTAATGAATTTGTTTTTTCTAATAGCTAGAATGTTTTGCGGTAATTTATAAATGTTTTACTCACTTTTAAATATTACTAGTGCCTTCTAAATTATTTTTTCCCACGCAGCCAAAATAAAAGCCAATGGACTAATCGCTACATATTTACATGTCTAAAAGATAAAATGACTTTCTTATTTAATAAAATTTTAAAAAGTTTATAAGCGATTATTCGTTAAACCGATTAACCAAGTAATCAAAAACTTTTTATAGGTATTTTAGCCAAAACTTTGATAAGAAAAAGGCAAGCAGTTTCTTTGAATATACTTTTTTTCATAAATCTTTAAACCGAATAATCGATTAAATTTATTCGTTTTATTTTTTGACCATACTATATTACTTTTTCTAGAAATCTCAGATCGCAGAAGTATTTAAAATTTTTGTGGTTACGATTTTTATATGAAATGATGATAGTTGTAAAATTTACTAAACAAAATAAAATTATTCGAAGGTTATTCGTTAAACCGAACAACAAATGAAATTTATTTTGCAGCCAAATAATGCTTGTAATAACATAATTATTTTTATGTTAAAAAACGATTACTCGATTATTCGAAATATAAGGCAACCGATTATTCGTCATGGGATTGGACATATGAAATATTTTTTTTTATATTGTTTAAGTTAAATATAATTATATTATAAAAAATCTTTATTTGTAAAGTTAATCATTAATCGGTTAATCGCTAGAAAAAATGTGATTAACAACATCTTATTCATTTTTTTTAGCACTTTAATCGATTTAGATTTTTCTCTCTTTAACGCTACGAATATTTTATAGATCATAAATTACATTTCAAAATATTTATTAAAATTTTTAAAACACATTTAACAACAAAAAGGATACCCTTTATTCCAAACTTGTTTTTCCATAACTTACATAAATTTTGTGAAATTATGAAATAAGAAATCTTTACTTACACCCCTGTTTAATTCTTAGCATCTCTGTGAACCACCCATTAGGCAGAAAGTTAAACTAAGCTTTTACGGTGTGTAAGATTAACAACAATAATAACAAAGTATCATTGTATATTGTTGTTAATGCTATTAACTACTAAACATATGATGTTTGTTAAGGTGTAGTATAAATAGTTGTTATTTTTAACGTTACTTTTTCCATTTGGCAGAAAAAGTTCATACGATGGTATACATTACATGGTGGTGGTCCAGCGATTATCATGAATTGATCTGTAAAATGTCAAAGCTACGTAAAACGTAGAACAAAAAAAAACTTTAAATATGTATTCTTAACAGTAGTCCAAAAAAGCAAGTATTTGAAAAGAATACAAGAACAAAAGCTGATGCGTTTCTTTTTTCCAAATAAATTTTTTACTCACAACCAGCAGGGCAGGCAGGCAGGCAGGCAGGCAGTCAGCCAGCAATTGAATTGCAAAACATTAGTTAATGTTTGCTTTAAATATACACATGCATACACATTTGATCATTCTTAATGCAATATAACCTCAAATTTTAAAGTTTAGATGTGTGTGGCAATTGCTTACTCTGAACCGCCACCATCATCATCATGATGATCATACTTCTGGTACTTCAAATCATTTTTTTTTTATTTAAAATTTTTCATAGTTTTTCCCATGTACTCCGTAAAGCAACAACAATAATAAGACACACATGGTGACTTTATATGTTCAAAAAATATTTTTGCGAGATAACAAAAATGTTGGCAGCATTATTGACATTATGAGTGACAGTCGATTATTTATTATGTTGGTCAGTGTATGTGTAAATACAAAGCCATCTTATTTCTGTGTATGTGTGTTTTTGTTTAATACTGCATGAAATTGAAACATACTTTAAAGTTTGAACAAAAAAAAAAAAAAAAACAAAGAGGAATAAATGAAAAATTCACCAAACGAAAAATCCTGATAAGCCAAAGGAAATAGATTTTGTTTCTTAAATATTAGTGTCGCTAAAAAACTTACTTGTTTAAAGCGATTCGGCAGATATGACGGGAAATTTTGAGAGATGCAGTGAAGAAAACTTAAATAGTTTTAGAATTTAATTAAAGAAATTTTTTAAATTATATCAAACCTGTATGTGATTACTTTAAGCTTAAACAACCTCAGAAAATGTTGCAAACTTATTTCTTAAGTGAGTGTTCCGCTGGCTAAGCCGTGCTTTAAAAACACTTGTGGTCTCTTTGATTGTATCGTGAGTACCGTCGAGAACATGGCTCTTGTAACTGCTGTAGATACCCGAAAGGACATCCAAGGACACTGAATCGCCTTAGATCATAACAGCTCGACATTTCATGCACCAGTTTAATAAGAATTTTGCATAAAGATCTCGGAATTTTTTTTTCTGAATGTCCAGTTAACTCAGCAGTTGAAGGCAAACAACCATCCACTTTATTAGGGCTTCTCAGTTTTGAACTTACAGAAGCTCCAATCGGACATTAAATTTGACCAAAACCTTTTCTGACAAGGTGCATTTTCATCTCGGTGGCTATTTTTACACAAAAAAAAAATTGTCGCATCTGGGACTGTTATCAAGATATACAAATCAATAGACGTTAAAAATCCTTAGAAAATTTCTCTGAGAAGAAATGGTGTTCTATTAATAACGGGGATATTTTTTATGCAATTTTAACAAAAATTCTTATTTTATCTGTTAACGATAAGAATTTTGTAGTCAATTTAATTGTTTTTTCCATAGCAAATGCACTCAAATTTTGAAAAAGGCAAAACAAATCGCTTCTAAAGCCGAAACTTTGTGAACATAAAAATTCTTCATTATAAAGCTTTGTAAAAGCTTTTCATGCGTGAACCTAACTAACACAAAAAAGCTTTTTTCTTTCAAAGCTTTAAAAAAAATTTTTATAGAAAAGACTTTGTAATGGCTTTTAAACGAGTTGATATTTTTTTATTCAATCTTAAATACTTTTATAACTTTTTTTTAATTTAAGTTTTAAATTTTTATGATTTAAATGTATGGACAAGACTTCCCCATTTCCTACCGATTTAGTGTTATTGATTATTAACTCTTGAATTATATTGTTATCATAGAGATTTGTTGCTGCAGAACTTGAACAACACTGAGACTGCTAAAGCGCATCGCAAGCAGTTCGGACTTTCTACTAATTCTAAGCTTTTCTGTATTTCGGGTTACATGTAAAGCTTTTTACGCAATAGTCTTTTTTAAATTTAAATGCATATTCTAAAATAATTAATCGTCGCTTATGATGCTTTCAAAAAAAAAACCTTTGAAGGTGTGGGTCGTTGTGGACTTTTACCTTGAAGGCTAACATCCTCCATATTATAAGAATGTATGATGTGTTTGCCTAAGCCAGCTCAAACTTTGATATTAAGAAAAGAAAAAGATTTACTTTTTAAGACGGTGCCAATTTCTTTTTTTAAGAAAAAAGCTCTTATGTAAAAATACCTTTTTCTAGTTAAAAAGCATTGAAGAGCTTTTAATCAAATGAATGCATTTTAACACAATCATTTCTAGGAATAAACACTTCTTTTTTAAAGCCAGAAGTTGGCGTGATCAATAAAGCTTTTTAATCATTTTTAAAGAAAAAATATTTTTAAGAAAAAAGTTTCACAATAATTTTTAATAACTCAAAAAAAAAAAATTCTTTACATAACTAAGCTTTAAAAAGCTCTCTCTTAACTTTAAAGCTATTTCAATAATAATTTCAATTAAATAATTTTATTTTCATTTTTTGTTTTCCTTAAAAAGCCTTCTTATAAAAAAAGTTTTAACTTAATTAAAATTATCTCAAAAATAGCTTTTCGCTTAACAAAAAAAAATAAGCTTTTTTGTTACAGACAAAATCACTTGTCAAATTTATCTGTTTCTCAAGTCATAAAAAAAATTCTAGTTTTTTTTCTTCTTCTTCTTTTATTTTAATTTTTAACTCAAGCATGAAATGAAAACTGAAATTGAATTTTTTACTCTAGAAAAATGTGTCTCCTCAGATTTTCAATACAGGAATATTGATTTTATTTTTGCCCGTAATTATTATATTTATTGTTTTTAACTTATTTAGCATAGTCCATGAAATTTTCACTATTGCAGTAATACACTTTTGCTATGGAATCAAACTTTGTGGCATGATAAGCATAAAGTTGAACTAATTTACATAAAGGCATCACTAAAAAGGTTGTCAATAAACTGATGTATATTCACAGAGACAACAGCACTGAAGTTCTTCTAATCAAGCAGAACCGAATGAACGAACGAACGAACAAGTCATCACTCTGACTCTGTGTGTGAATATGAAATTTTTAAAGTTTTTCAAACAGTTTACATGGAGACTTGATGGCAACGCTAACTGAATGTTTAACACCAAAAGGTGATGTGCTTTGATGACTAATGTTCGTTGGAAAACACTTGCTAAGACACTTGATGATTCTTCTGGCCGTCCAAAACAACTTGACATGTTTTAAAAGCAAGAGAAAATTATATTTATTTATTTTTTTTACTTGCTTCACTTTGCTTACATTTCCATCATCTGCTAGATTTTGAGAACTATTTCAAAGCAAACGTTTAAAGTAGCTACTTCAGTAGCTGCTTCAATATGGCTAAAAGGCAAATGAAGGCCTAGACAAGCTAAGACCGACCGACATTAACCACGAAGTTTAGCTGGCTAAATATTGTTTACTCTAAAGGTCTTGTATGAAACATTTAAAAGACTTTAGTTCTTATGACGAAGAAAAATGTGAGGAAATAAATTCACAAAGTTTTTTTTTTTCTGAACACTTAAAGCTAAAAAAAAAATAAACGAAAATACGAGGGGACATCCCAGCATAACTGAAAAAACAATGAGTTTTCAAATATAATACGATTTATTCCTCAAAAAAAGATATGTCAGGTTTAATTCCAGACGATGTTCACTCCTTCCTTTACAGGAGAAAATAATAAATTAAAAAGTTTCCAAAAAGTAGGCTGTTACGATAAGATTCTTAATAGGCAAAAAGTCATCCTACTTAATGTCATAAAAACACATTCAAAACAAAAATATAATAGAAGTCTGAAGACAAATAGAAAGTGTGTTTCAGAAATAATTCGCGAAAATTTTCTTCTTTATCGTCAGTTCTCGTATTTATAGTGGTGAATTGATTTTTTTTATCGGAATTCACATAGGATTGACTTTATTGGTGACAATATAGCTTTAAACTAAAATAAACAATTTGTAATGAACAAAAGAAAAGCGAACCAAAATTGATTTTAAGGCTTCTCAACAGATATGCAGATACTGTATGGAACACAAAGAATATGACTGTTATATCACTATGAATAATGGAAACTATGCTATGATTGACTCCGTTAAAGGAACTGTTTACGGAGAGAAATCAAGGTAGACGCGATTGCTAACGGAAAGCATGAACCAAGGCGAATTAAATACTAGGAGGCCGCAAGGCTACAAAACCTAAAACCTAATGTCATTTTGTTGTTGCAGAGCCCCTCGTAGATGTTAAAAGTAGCTGACTAAACAAGAGGAAGCCGAATTTAATTTAACCTTTTACCATCATTTGGTGCTTTAAATAAAGTTAAACAGTTGTCTTCTTCTCCTGCATGTGCAGCAAAACCTCATATTTCGTTTTTTTGGTTTTGAAATTTAATTTTATAAAACTTTAAATTTTTTTTACTTTTTCAAATTATTTGAAAATTTTTTTTTTTAATTATTTTAGAATTGTGACAACATCGTCGAATATAAACAAAAATCAGCTGGGCTATTAACACCACCTGTAAATTATTACGCCCCGGCATGAACCATAGAAGTGTAGTAAAGAGAGAGAGAGAGAGAGAGAGGTAGATGTGTGGCTATGGAAATCATTAATGTTAGTGAATTCATAAAGATTAAGAGGCGTCCTATAACACCTTCCTTTCCAAAAAGTTCCAGAGGAACTCAAAAAGTCTTTCGGCAAAACAGCAAGAAAAGTACGTTTCAACAATTGTTGAGTTCTTTGTAGAATAGCTATCCTAAAAGGACACGAGATCTAAAAAACCACATCTGCACGAAATCAAGCAAGACTTGTCTCAGATGGGAATGTATTTTAGATGGAAGAGTAAATCATGAGTAAGTATTGCCGTCAGAAAACTAAAGCATATAGGCAGATATAACACTAAAAATTAAATTTTGATGAAAAGTTTTTTCTTATTATTTTTAGTAAATTCTGGAAAATCATTATAAAGAGACTCAGACGTGGAAAATTTAGCTCAAAGATGTTGGCCTAGACCCGTATAAGGTCTAGCTAGTGCAGGAGTTAGTGCCACGATACCACTATATGCGTCGTTCTTCGCCGATTAGGCTCTAGAGCAATTAGTAACTGATCCGTTGTTTTATAGCCAAATTGTGTTCAGCGATGAGGCTCAGATTTAGCTTAAGTAGTTTGGTAGTAAGCAAAATTGGTGTGAGACTAATCAAATAAAATAGCCTACAGACCCCATTGCATACAGAGAAATGCACCTTTTGGTGTGGGTTACAAGCTAGGGGCATCATTGGACCTTATTTCTTTAAAAATTAAGCCGGATCTTATGTTACGATCAATGGAGAGCGTTACCGCACCATGATTAATGACTTTTTATTTAATTTATGATTGACATTAATCCGAAAGAAATGTGATTTCAACAAGATGGCGCTACGAGCCACACGACGACTGCAACCATCGAGTTATTGAAATCGAAATTTGGCGATAAGTTGATTTTGAGAAATGGACTTGTCAATTGGCCTCTAAGGTCATGCGATTTGACACCTCTCGATTATTTGCTGCGGGGCCACGTGAAGTCGCTGGTTTTGCTTGTTTAGCAGCAGTTGATTCTTCGTATGCTGACATTGTTCGTATTATTCACGTCACATAAGGCCTTCAGTACTTCAAAAAGTGACCCAAAGTTGGCCGTCCAGAATGTGCTTCGCATGTGCAGCCGCTTGGCTATATGCCCTAAATTATTTTTAAATTTTAATGCCATGTTCTGATGTTTCGTATAAAAAAAAAATTTTATTACAATTTAAATTTTTGTGTTGTTTTTTTACAATTAAAAGTTCTATCGGGCTTAAAAAAAAGTCCCTTTATATTTCCTTGGAAGGCAAAGGCCTAAAATGGAATAGAAAGCCAGCAATTCGCGATCGATAGACCATAAACTCTTTAACCGAAATTGGTAAAATAATTTCGAAGGCTTCATTTATAAGTAAGTACTTCAAAATATATCGGACGACACTTATTGTCGAAAGGCACCAGAAAAAGCCTTAGATGTAAATATTGCAAATAAACAAATCAATACTATTAATGTTTTCAAGTTCTAAACCATCCTCGTTAATTCAAATAAAAGCGTTAAAATATAAAAATATAAAGAAAATCGACCTAAAGTTTTTAGTTGTGCATGGTTAAAAATAGCGTTAAATAATGCCAAAATGTAAGGCCATCAACATTTTCATGGGTAAGGACAACAAAACAGCTAAAGCTGTATTTGTTGGCAAAATGTAATAGTAAAAGCAAAAAAAGCAACAACAATAGCAGATACATCAGAAACAGCAACAATAGTAATAACATTTTGCTACGACATTGTGCTCATAAAAATCACGAATTGATGGAGTGTCTAAAACGATCAGCAAATCATTTACATCTTCAAGAACAAACGAACAAAAAAAAAATAAAATTAAGGAAAATAAAAACACAAGACACCTAGTCTGCCTAGGTTGTTGGATGGAAGACAGGTAGGTCAGACAATAGAATCTGCTTCAAGCATCGTAGCACATCGTATGGAAACTGCAGCACCATCAGCAAAAATTTTTATTTAAAGTTTAGGCTTTACTACTCCTATTCAGTAACTTCACTGCTGCCTCAAAAAAGCTTCCTTTTTTCATCTGTAAGACAACAATAAACGAAGAAGTGAGAGGAATGACAACATTTAGAAAAAATTAAAAAAAACTTCTTTCTTCAACATATGAGACGTTTTTGCTTTGCATAACGAATGGCGGTAAAAAAAAATCTGTAGAAAAAATCAATTCACACTCGTTTAAATTTAAAAGTGTTAGTCAGTTATCATAGATAGACAAATGTAAAATAGACGAAGTGGTTGATCCTTACAAAGAATTTTGGGTTTGTTTTGAGGATATAAATTTTAAAATTTCTCAATTTTTAAACCCTGGAAACTTTTAAGATCAAAATTTAATGAAGGTGTTATTTTTGTTATCAAATAATTTTTATGCCTTTGAAATTTCACCAGAAATCAAAAAGATTTTTTTCACCACAAAATGTTTTTTCATCACAAAATATTTATAGTTTTTTTATTTTTGGTGAAAAAATATTTTGAGGTAAAAAAAATATTTTGTGGTGAAAAAATATTTTGTGGTGAAAAAATATTTTATGGTGAAAAAAATATTTCAGGTTTCTGGTAAAATGTCAAAGGCGAAAAATGTGTTTGATAACAACAGAAATAAGAAAATGTATTTAGTTAAAAAACTTGTACTAAACATTTTTATATGGTGAGAAATAATTTATGGTGAAAATCATTATTGAGGTGAAAAACGTATTGGTTAAAAAAATTCATAACAATTTAAAAAAAATTAATAACTATGTAAAATTTTCTTACACAAGTTTTAAAGACGTAAATCAATTTGTGAGGTGAAATATTTTATTGAGGTGAATAAATCTTTTTACTAAAATTGTTAAGCTAAAAAAACCTTTTCAACTAGTGTCTAAAAAATATAATGTAAAAATTATTTAAAGTGAAATTTAAAAAAAAATATTTGAATGAAAAAGTGAAAATTTTATGGTGAAAATGTTTTTTTGGTGAAAAAAATATGAAGCCTAAATTATTAAATTTTTATTGAAAAATGCGTCAGCATCTCTATCTATTGCCTACAAAGCTATTGTAGAGTGCCAATAAATTTCAAAACAATACCATGGCATAGAATTCCACTTGACTATTTACTAAACAGCAGCAGCATCTTTCTTACCACTTCACCTTACTGTCTTTTTTAATTTTGCATGTTAGTAATTTTTTTTTTTACTTTATTTTATTTTATTTATTTCACTTAGGTTTTATTTGCACTAGGTCTTCTAAAGCAAAACTTCTTGAAGTCTTCCATGGTTTAGAGCATAAAAATGTATAGAAAAAAAACAAAAAAAAATAAAAACAATTTATGAAGGGTTAGAGGGCGCATTTGGCTGTTTACTTATTTTAATATGGTTGCTGTTGTTATTATTGTGGCTGGTACATTAAGATAAAGCATAGAGCATGGCGAAATGATTTACATTTTTTTAACATTCAATATTTTTTTTTTCTACAGTTTTACCACTTATTTTCTGCTTTAAGTAATTTATATTAAAAGCCAACTTAAGGTTTATGGTGCAAGTTTTAATTTCTTGCTTTTGTTCGGTGTATTAAGTTGTGGTGTGAACAAAAAAATTTGTAATTAAATTTAATGTTTTTTCAATATACAACAAAAAATGAGAAAAAAAACACAAAATAGAAAACGAAATTTCACAAAAAATTGCTTTTTAGCTCAGCTAAATTTAATTTTCTTAAGAGTTTCGAAAGAAATGACAATGAAGTAGAAATATGTTAAAAAAAAAGTACTTTGCAGAGAAGGACTATATCACCGAAAAATAAATTTTCTCTCAGAATATATTTAAGCAAAATAAAAAAAATATTAACAGGAAACTTTTCTCTAAAAACAAAATTAGTAAGAAAAAATAGCGTTTTTGAAATTAAAAAATAATATTTATTTTTAAAAAATCATTGTAATAGTATTTAAATATATCAAATATAATTAAAAATCACCGATATTGATTATTGAAGGTGAAAGCACGTCTCGATGGCCATTTCGCTACCTGACCATTTCGTTTCCTGATGAGCTAAGTAAGCGGTAGCTTAATGACCATCGAGACGTGCTTTTACCTTCACGCAGAGAAATATCATAGGTATGATATGGTCTCAATAACCATATTATGTTCGTTGTAACTATGTATATAACAAATTATAGTTGTTTTCAACAAGGCATCAGTCACTACAAAAATTTTTTTGTTAAAGTAACGTTAACAACGTTAATAACGGTTTACTATTATGTGGTTACTGGGCACAATATTTAAGCATGGTTGGTTTTAACTTTAAAAAATTCGAAATACAACCAAAGTTTTATTATTTATTAAAAAAATATAATAAATTTAACCATAACGTTATATTCTTAATCAAAGTACGATTAAAAGCAAACAAAATAATATATATAGGAATTATGAAAACAAATAAAAAAGTAAGCAAAAATTTCATAACAGTTGAAATAAATATAATTCTTTATATTTGTGTTTCGGGCACAATTGTGAAACCATTTACATATTTGCAATTTAAGCTGTCATATAATACATCAACAATAATTTCCATTATGTTACAAAATATATCACCGCAGATGCCAGATTAACGTGAATATAACGTTTACTCCATAAATGTATGTATGTGTGGAATGTATGAAGATAAAAGATGCCATTATAAACTACACATATTTCTTTTATAAATGATTGTCATAGCCCATGCGTCAAGGCCTTTTAATTATTACTCCCATAAAACAAACAAATAAATGGTTTTTTGTTGTTGTTGTAAATTTATATTTTTAAATCATTTTTATATCAATTCAGTAACAAATGAAACAATTAATAATAATAATTTGTCAATTATATCAGGAAATCTTTCCCTTAATTATATAACATGACTTTTTCAATCATTTTATGATATTTTAATTTAACCATTTAATGTTTATATTTAAACAAAATTATATTTATACTTAACCATATTATTTTAAAGCTATATAACAATATGGTTGCAAGATCAACTATGTTATTATTAGATATAACAATACTATGTTAGTTGTATTTACGCATCTTTTATATTATGGTTATCTCCACCATGTTTTTTTTTGCGTGTTTAATAATCATTAGAAATTAGCACAATTATTTTTTAAAAATTAATTTATTTATGAATTGTTACCCGTGTTTTTATTAAATAATATTTATTTTTTTTTTTTGACGAAAAAGAATTTTAGCAAACATCTTTGAATTAAATGGATTTGAATAAAATTGTACGGAACTTGGAAACGAAAGATAAATATTACTTTTAATAGTAATCTTTTACAGATAAAGCTTTTCAAAGCTAAGTTTAAAAAAAATGATAATTACGAGGGCTAATATATATATTTCTGGCCTGGCAATACTGAGTGCTGCCAAGGGCAATCTGACATTTCCATTGGAAAGTTTGTCATTTTTAAGCATAATCGTACTCAAAACGTTTTGACGTACGACCAATATTTGTGTTGTTTACAGTGACTTGAAAAAATTAATATAGAAAAAAAATAGAATTAACTCGTGAACATTTACGTGCCATCATTTTTTACAACTTTCGACGTGGATTATCACGACAAGAGTGCATTGATGAACTTAAATCTTTGTATCGCGATGAAGCACCATCCTATAGCACTGTGAAAAATTGGTATAATGAATTTAATCGTGGCCGAAGCTCGCTCAATGACGAATTCCATGAAGGTCGTCCAAAAACGGCTGTTGTGCCAAAGAACATTGATGCCGCGTGTGAACTCATAATGGAAGATCAACATGCGACATACCGAGAGATAGAGACATCCTTGGACATTTCTTCCACCAGCATATATTCGATACTGCATGAACACCTGGCCGTAAAAAAGGTTTGTTTTCGTTGGATCCCGCACAATTTGAAAGTCGCTCAAAAAAAGACTCGTGTCGATTGGTGAAAAGAAATGTTACAAAAATACGATTGCGGTGCTTCAAAAGAAGTTTATAAAATCGTCACAGGTGACGAATCATGGATCTATGCATATGAGCCCAAACGAAACAACAATCGACCGTGTGGGTCTTCAAAGACGAGCAAAATCCAACGAAAGTTGTTCGTGGAAGAAGCACTTCGAAGCAAATGGTCGCCTGTTTCTTCGGCAAAACTGGTCATGTCGCGACTGTTCCGCTTGAGCAATGTAGGACGGTCACTTCTGAGTTGTACACTACAATTTGTTTGCCTGAATTCATCGGAGAAATTCAAAAACCAACAAGAGAAGACGAATCATGACAATGTGAGCTCTCACACATCGGCTCAAACCAGAGCGTTTTTGACCGGCCAAAACGTCGAATTAATGGGTCATCTGCCGTACAGCCCTGACTTGGCACCTAATAACTTCTTCTTGTTTCCGCACATCAAGAAAAATATGTGTGGTCAACGATTTTCGTCGCCAGAAGAAGCTGTTGAAGTGTTCAAAAACCATGTTTTAGAGGTGTCTCAATCGGAGTGGAAAAAGTGCTTCGACAACTGGTTTGAGCGCATGCAAAAGTGTATAAATCATGCTGGAGAATACTTTGAAAAACAATAAAACCATTTTTGATTATAAATATTCGCATTTTCACTATTAGGCCAGAAATATATAGAGCAGCCTTCGTAAACTAAGAAAGAATGCTTTAATATTTTTTAAAACCATTCGCACTTTTTTTTAAAGTGACTCTATTTCGTACATAAAATTTATACTTTAAAAGTTCTTTTACATTATTTTTTATTGCAATTTATCTAAACAATTGGCGCCAATTTTGCTATTAAAAGTTTATTTTATATATAGTTTTTTTTTTGTAATTAAATTATATTTTAATCTTAATACCTTTAAACAAATTCATAAATAGTAAATTTTATCTTCCTTATGACTTTTCTATTTAATTTATGGTCAGCTATAAATAATTAATTTAATAGTTTTCTTATAAATATGATTTCATTCTTAAGTGTCATTAAAATTGGCGCCTTTTTGAAGATAATTTGAACAAAGAGCCAGGCAATTTTTAATTCCAAAGGATTTTTAAATTGGTACGGGTGAATATATAAATTAAATAAAATTATATTTTGTTTTATTAAAATGCCTTTTTCGATTATGTTATGCGTGAATAGGAAATATTTTCAATGGTCAGCGCATATTTACTGGACAGCGCAGTACCAAGAGCTTTTGCTTATCTTAGCAACAGCTGTTATTTGCGACTTATTAGTTAGGATAGGCATGTAAAAAAAATTATTTTAACTTGCTAAAAACCTACTACCACCTACAATCATCAGTTCATTTTTCATCTACGTAAATTAGCCACGTTCTCATACTCTCTTAATAAAATTCAGCACATATTTTTTGTAGATATATAAGTTGTTCTTTTAAACACTGCTTATGATCTCCATTAATGGTAATGTAATAGTAATTTTCGCAAAAAATACAAAACGGTAGTGCCTCCAGAATATAATTCACTAGTCAAAGACTTTTTGTTAGTGAACTACTATTAAAAATTTCATTAAGTTTCACATTGAAAAATAAATAAATATTTAATTGATTCTATAACATTTTAAATTAAAAATAAAATAATAAATTTTTTAGAATTACTATTGGTTGTTGTTGTTTTTGCTTAAACTTTGATTTTTGTCTTTGCTTTATTGTTTGGACAAAAATTTTTAGTTTATTTAGAATGTTTGCCAGTAGTTTCCTGAAGAGTTAAGTAAGCGGTAACGAAATGGCCATCGAGACGTGCTTTTACCCTCAATAATCAATTTCGGTAATTTAAATAATTAATCGGGATAATAGAAAATATCAGGAAAAAAAGATTTTATTTTGAAAATTAATTTATGTAATAAATAATTTCCGTTGTTTAATTAAATTTTTTAATTTAATAAATAATTGAATCGATCAAATGTTTATAAAAACAATATTTTGATGAAATAAATATATTAATCAATTAAATATTTAATAACATATATTTATAAAAACAATTAAAATATTAATTAGATGCCATACATTTTTTTGCAGATATTGCTTTAGTATAATTCGCATTCGTTTTTTATCTTCATTATCTGACAAATAAACAAAACATTAAAAAGTTTTCAAAACTTATCTACCTGTCCTTATTGAAGTACTTTATATAAATTTAAAAGCCAACATAAAACTATTAATTGAAATTTTCTTCCTCTTCAAATAAATGCAAAATTTTATTATAAAGGGTGGTTTCTTGGGAGGCTTAAAAATTTAAGTTGATATTTTTATTTTCTATCAGAGAATCACTAGTAGCTACGTTTGTACACTTTGGTAATTAATTAGTTTAATAATGATTATTAAACCCTTTTTTTTATTAAATTATCCAAATATCGAAATATAATATTAATAAAAAAATATAAGGACCCAAAGCTTAATAAAATAGAAAATAATTTGGTAATTAATTTAAAAAAAACATGAAAGAATAAAAATTTACTTATTTTAATTTTTAATTTAATTTCTAAACATTTTTAGAAAGAAAAATTATTTACAAATGTATGCGGACATGGTTTAAAGAAATTTTAGCAGAAGTGAGAATTTTGTT
The DNA here is from genome assembly GCA_916610165.2 of Gymnosoma rotundatum. Lineage (NCBI taxonomy): Eukaryota > Metazoa > Arthropoda > Insecta > Diptera > Tachinidae > Gymnosoma > Gymnosoma rotundatum. Next base: position 129,091,927 of record OU744338.1, read on the forward strand.
AGCTAATGGTGTAGTTTTTTTTTCAATATTTTGTTTAAGAAGTAATATAACAAACCTTGTTTTTGTTGTTGTTTTCAAAACTGCGTGTTTAAAAAAAAAAGATTATCAATTGCTGGGCAGCCGTAGTGGCTGATTTTCTTGAGCTGACTGCTTAGTTCGTTTACGGAAAACGTGACTAATTTAAAAATAAAAATAACAGGACACCGTATGTTGTCGTTGCTGAGCTCAAATAATGCACCAATCAAATCCCATGGGAGCCTTAAAAAATAAAGAAATATAACTGCATGCCGCAATAACCTTCAAAGGTTATTTAGCCGCCTCTTTTAAAAACAAAAGAACGTGATGTCGCAACTCACCGCAGCCATGATCCAAAAAAAACGGTCATCTTCGCACAATATGAGCCATGATACGAATCACTATTCCTTACGGGTGATTTACAGCATATGGCCACCGCGGCTGTTCTTGAGGTAACACATTCTAAACCTCTCATTTTAGACCACTTTTAATTTTATGTCACAAATAATAGGACTTAAGACTTTAAGGCATTAATTGTTGCTTGCTTATTAGCATAATTCAGTATCATCTCGTCGCTCTGTCAAATCGCGCGACCATTTATAAAAATTATTATGACCACATTTTGATTTTACAAAGTCTATGGATGCGGTCACCGTATAGTACATAAAGTCAACCTGTAGAAACTTAATTTCCCCCGGATCAATTTCGTCCAATTCAATTCAATTTCTGATATACAGTTTGCGTGTGAAAAGAAATTTTACCAACAGTTAATAACTTGAGGACATCAGATTTCGTGCCTGATTCAAACATTAAATTTTTTGCTTTCATGCACAACCAAAAAAACACCCTTTATTCTTTAAATGAAAGCAAAGTTATTGCTGTTTTATGATATAATTTAAACTACATAGGCGCCATGTTGTTTTGACTTAATTCCAAAGAATTTGACTTAAGCACCAAAAGCGCAGATTACGCTAGAAATTAGAAATAAAAACATTTAATCTCTTTTTCCTATTAACTAACGTTTATGAAGTACTTTTAAAGTTCTTATTGTAGCTGCGCTTATTCATATCCCCATAAAATTAATTCTAATGCAATTTTTGATTTTATATACCTTTTTATTTGGTATTTAAAATTAAGTACTATTTCTATTATCTTGTTCGGTTTATTTAAATTGGCATTAAAAAATTGAATGTCATTTAAACTAATAGCACTGTTTTTTTTTTTTTTTTTGTTTGCTTACTGAAGTAATTATCTTATTTTAATGTTAAATACAAAACTTTATGTATTTTAACATTTAATTTGCTAACAAGCTTATAATAGATAATATGATCATAATAAAATAAAAATTTAATTTTTTTGCAATAAATTTAAGAAAATATTTTTCATAGAAAGGCAATAAATGCCGCGATAATTAATTTTAAAGAATAAAATTTTTTAAACTATTTCTTATGGTTGAGTTTTAATTTATATATTTATGCGAAAGGTATAAAGAAGTTGCAACTACAAGAAATGTCTAATAAAACATTATTTAATTCTATTTTTAACCGACTTCAAAAAAAAGAAGCAGGTTATCAATTCGTGTGAATGCTGCTTTTTTATGTTTGTGAGTTCTCAGTCATTTCTGCACCGATTTTGAAAATTTTTTCTTTGAAAGGTTATGCTTCCAGATTGGTGCCATTTAAAAAACAGTTCATAATTTTAAAAATTAAAGGGTGTCCCTTTACAACATACATGTCATTTAAGTGTATTATAACCGTAATAAATTAAAAAAAACTGCGTATCAGTATAGCTCCCAATAGCACAAAGTAATACAAAAATAAATCTTAATAATGAAGGGTGTCCTCAAATTTTAAGTAAATTGACTTATAAAGTCGTCTGTTTTAAACCTTTATAGACAAACGATTGAAAATTGTACAGAATGTCGACTCTATGATCGTTAGACATAATAACAACTGTGAATATTCAAATATATAAATTAAAGGGTGCCCCAATAATTAATTTAATTTAATATTGTGCAGTTTTAGATAAGCTATTAATATTTACAGACAACCTGCCTAGCTATAACAAGAATAAAATTTAGTTTTTGAAATAAAAGGGTGTACCAATAGTTGGTATATTTTGATATACATACGGGGCCAAACTTTTAATCCGTTATAGTCAAACAGCTGAAATTTATAACGAACCCGCTATAAAATCAAGTATACAAATTGATTTAAGAAATTAAAGGGTGTTCCCCCAATTAATGTTATGTAAACTATATAACCCTATCTTTTAAACCGTTATATACAGACACTTGAAAATTAGAATATCCACTTTGTCTGCTATATAAGAAAGAATAAATATTTAAAATTATTAATTAAAGGGTGTTACCATAGTTGCTGTAATTTGATGTTTACGGCCAAACTGTTGAACCGTTATAAACAGACAGTTGGAATTCTCTAAACAATTGAATTTTGTTAATTCGATTTAATAATGAGAAAAATTTTGTGGATTTGCAAATTAAAGGCTGTCCCAATAGTTAATGTTTATGAACCGTTGCAGACAGCAAGTATAAAATTTGAAAATATAATTTAAAAGGTGCCTCTAGCTGTTTGACTAAGTTCGCTGTTACAGCAAATATAAAATTTGAGTTTGAAAATTAAGGGGTGCCCCCGTATTTAATTTATTTTGATGTATGCGGCCAGACTTTTAAACTGTTATAGTCATATAGCTAAAATCTATTTTCAAGTCAGTTTTTCTACAAATATTTCTTTTATTTTATTAATACTTAAAGGGTTCATTAAGCCTTCGTGGGGAAGATCCGTTTTTTTTTCACCCTAAATATTGTCACACTGTTTTTAATGGTTCCACAATTTTTTTATAAACCCTTTCACAAAGTATGATTTTGTAAGGTCTACAAAATTAACATTGTGTCTCGAAATCTTTTTATTTTATGTTGCTGGGTTATTTTTCTTTGAGCCAGTTCTTTAGATTGTGAAAATCACAACAAAAAATTCCGATTTTAAGATATATAATGGCAGAGCCCAAAGTTTCAGTATGTTTGTATGAAATTTATTCTGGCTGATAGGTTCGATTGGTGCTCAAGAAGCCTATAGTGCGCTGCAAGCCACAATCAATATTTTCTTATGTAATCTATAAGAGAATGAAGGTGTAGCGAGAAGCTTGTGTAGTGGCTTTAAGCATTGCTTAGCGTTCTAACATCAACAGAAAGAAGAAAATGGTATTTGAGTACAATGAAAGAGACCTGAGCTATGTAACCCCTATCTCTCTCAGATGAAAATAAGAAAGATAATTTTTGGAGAATTTATCTGATAAAGCAAAACATTGAGAATGCCCAATATTGGCTAGTCCTGAAATAACGATCACAGCCAGGTGAATATTTAATGTGGATGCCATGAGTATGAAACAAACGCTGGCAATTTTTCTTTTATTTATTATCAGTGCGTAATATAAAAAGCCCTTTTTGGCTAAAAACATATGACAATTCAGAATAATTAAATCCAGCAAAAAATTAGATATTGCCTTAAAAAGTACTTGGCATATAATGACTTACTTTTGTGATTGCCATATTTTGTTACTCGCATACAAAACACATTACATTAGTTCCCAAAAAGGAAGAAGTAATGGAACTAGTTCTTTATGGCACTCATTATTTCCTACAATAAATAATGTAATCGATTCTCAGTAATGGATTATAAAAGTCTCATGCCTTGTTAAAATAATTAGGTTGGCAATCTAGTTGGAAAGCACTTCCGCCAAGAATGCTTAATTCCACACTCGATTACTATTTCAAAAATTTTTTGCTGGGAATTTTCTTTTGTAGACAGCCCTAAACTTAAATTAAAATTAACAAAAGTCACTTAAAAACTAATGTTTTGTTAATAGCTTAAATTTATAATATTAAATGCTGTGGGATAAAAAAAATATTTGAAAATTATTCCAGCATCAGAACTGGAAATGTAATGCTTCTAAACTAGAGCCCAGGTTCAAACTACATATCATATAATTATTTACTTGTTCTAGCTCATAATTAGCATTGATTGGATTACCATTGCTTGCTTTTCTTAAATCATGCCACATGCCTTTGTAATTAACATTATGTAATATATTACTCTTCGTAATATTCGTTTTGCTTTATTTCTTATCTGCAACAAACACTCGATTTATAAAGGGTTGGGTCATATAGGTTGGCTCTATATGCAAGGTCTCTAAGAGACTTGGCATAGAGATCTTCAGCAGACTTAATCCACTCTGCCAATGTTTTAACTTTAAATTGGGATATAGGAACATTTTGGATATTAAATATTCTAGGATAGAAAGATAAGAGTTCACAATATTTGTATCGTAAAATAAAGAAAAGTCCTGTTCAAACACATATCTTTGAGGCCCTGTAAGGTAATTTGCTTCCTGGTGACATTATTGATCCGAACTTTTTCGAAAATAATGATGCTATTTTCTTTCGCTACAGAATTGTCTTACATCTACTAAGCAGCGAGTTAAAAATGACCTAATCTGCGTATACGATAGTACTGATGACACGCAAAACTGTCAACTAAATTTAAAGTCAATATTCTCTCTTTTTTCTTTTTTAATTCTTATTATCGTTTCGATATTTTTTTCATACATGAGATATTTGCAGCTATCTCTTTACCTACCAAGCCAGCAAGCCAGCGAAATGTAATCAAACTTTTCTCGGTAGATCGTTTTTAATTTACTAATATTTAGTGAGATATTGAACTCAGGAACAAGTACATTGTACACTCGTTAATTGTCATTGACGTTTAAAGAGCTTTAAAGAAATTTTCGTTTTCAAATTAGATTTGCACAATATATTTTTACTTTTTCATTTAACAACTTAAGCTCGCCTTGATTTATTCCTTTTAAAACCTTAAAACTTATCTTTGAACTCCTCATATTTAATTGTTTTCTCATTTTTTTTTTAACATCATATCAAGATTTTTAAAGAATCATAAATTTAACCATAACAATGCCGTTAAACTCTTATCAATAAATATCACTATTAAATCACACAAAAATAACTCTAATAAAAAGTTAAAAATTTCAATAATAAAAAAAAATAATTTTAAATAAATAAAAGTCATTTAAGTGTTTCTTTGCAACAATAGTCATAAATAGAAATCATGCCACTTGCTACTGTTTAAACATAAAATTACTGTTGAGTTTTTAGTTTTGCTAAAATTTTTAAAACAAAACAGAAACAAAGCTATTAAATTTTTTTAATCTACCAAAAAAATAATAAAAAATAAATTTTTTGTTAAATAATTTTTATGTCCGAAAGTCTTTTGGTGTAAAAAAAAATTATATTTTTATCACCGTTTATTAAAAGTAGAAAAAGCAGGAAAAAAAAATTTATAATTAAGAGGACTAGAGCCATATATAAATTAAAAAAAAATTTAAGCCCCGCTTAGTCTCAATTTACATGCAGGAGGTTTTAAAATGAAAAAAAAAGGAAAAAGAAATAATAAAGAAATGCCATACATCACAGAAGGGTAGCTAATATGTCACCCAACCACTGATGCATATAAAGGAAGTCAGCAATCTTAGACGTTGGTTAAGTAGTGAAGAACAGGAGCAGGATAAATAAGTTATTGTCTTCTCATCCTCATCATTGACAGCTTTTGCAGTAATTTATTCTAAGAGAGTCTCTTCTAAATTTGATTTTATCAAACGAATTGAAGTATAAGACATGGATACTGCATGTTTCCTTTGTAAATAATAGGAGAATTTATTACTACGTCAGGCTCTTTGGATATTTAGGCCATGTGGCAAAACATGAACGATAAATTCAAACATTTTTTAAATTTGTTATATTATACGTACATATTGCTACGGAAATAAGATCTGGCAACCCCTGTTGTTGTTGTCCGTATAAGCGTGTGTGTATAGAATAATACCACAATTAGCTAACAAAAGCTGAGCAATCTCAATGGCTGCGTTGGTAGAGGTGCTTGCTGTAAAACAAAAGATCGTGAGTTCGAGCCCATATTCGGACATGCAATTAAAAATTAAGAATTAAGAGTACAAACTTCGGGAAGGAAAAACAATTATTGTGGTGTGAAGCCATGGCAGATAATTTAGTGGAGACGTCTAATTTATTCTAATAGTAAATAGATAATTGTCCAGACACCCTTTATAATAAAAACTAAGAATGGTAGCAGGTTAGCTCAAGGCAGTGTAACAGCATAAAAACAGTGTATAGCAGACGTGTGTTGATAAAGGGGATGACTGGTTTGGATAAAAGGCTTAGTGGAGTTTCCCTTGAATGGTTAAGGTTAATAAACAAAGCATCGAGTAGTTCATGTCTCGCCGGAGTAACAAAGTAGTGTAACGTGGGTGGCTGCTTTTGTAATAATAACGCATGTTTAGTAAATACAAGACCATAGGATTCACAAGAACGCAGGATCAAGAAGCTAAGCCAGATAATGCCACAAAGTAGGAATATAGAATTTATAAAGAGCCACAGTGGTACTTACAATCAAAAGAATCCATATGTTTTTTCTAAACATGAAAAATCGTAACAATAAATAATCTTTAATTTCTCTTAATTTCTGTAGTAAATAATCCTTAAAGCTATCTGCCAGTACCACTATGTCGCAATCGTTCGTTCGTTCGTTCGCACAATTACATTCAAAACAAAAACAAATTCTAAAAAATTGTTTTTGTTTTAAATGTAATTATGCGAACGAACGAAAGATTACGACATCGTGGGACTGGCAGTATATTTTTTTCCATCTCACCACCAAATACTGTGGCACTCAACAGGCTTTTACCCTAGACTAGTAATTTCTGGCTACGTTATGCTGGTATACTTTTGCATTAGCATGAGTCACTGCTATTACCGGTGATCCTCGTAATAATGCCGGGCAGGTCAGGTACAGCATATACTTGCTTCCTGCCGTCTCTTTTGATTTATTAATTCAATAAATTTATGAGCGACTGTCAGTCTACAATAATGGACAAGGACCCCAAGTCCTGAATAAATGCGAGACCACATGGCAGTTATGCTACTAAGTCACCCCATCCATAACTGGACGAGCTTGCAACTTGCAAGTTGCTTGAACTTCTTCAGACTTTCGAAGTGTTAATGGTTGCTCATCCATCTACTGATACTTACGGCATTATTGTCTTCGCTTTTTCGGCTCAGTCTTGTGCGACTCTAGCTGATGCCTGTTAAAGTATCTACTGCCGAAACACACATAATTCAGTTCCCTTCATTTTTTCAGCATTTTTTTTGACTGATACATATTTGATACGTCTTATTTTGATTTTTTATTGTAACTTCAGTTTTGCTTTCCATCTTTGTCATAGAAGTATATGAGAACATATGTCTAGTAAGAAGAGCTCCAAAAGTCGACAAATATCAGTCACATTTCTCTTGGGCACACTCCTGACGACCGTAGAGTTCGTTTCTCTTCGCCCGAGAAATTTAGCCAGCAGGTGATGACCTGAAAAGAGTTTTTTTCTACACAGCTGCAGACCATCCATTTTGTCTCATTACCGACTTTTGTAATTTTTTTAATTAGTTCAATAGTTTCTAAGGTTTGCAGTGAGTTGTGCGATAAAATATTTAGGTTTTCAAGAATTTAAAAAAAATTTTTTTTTGTTAAAGAAATTTTTTTTATTAATTTTATTTGTATTTTATATTTATATTTTTTATTGTTGTTGTTTTATCTTTTTATAAAATTTTTTTATTATTATTATTTTTTTTTTTTTTGTTCGTAATAGAAAAATATTTTTTTTCTGAAAAAAAAGCTTAAAAATTAAACTTTTTTAAACTTTCAAATTTTCTTTAGAATTATAGATTTTGTTTAATTTTTTTTATGTATATGCATTTTTTTTTTTGCTTGCGAGAAAAGTTCAAATCTATTCAAAAAATCTGATCTTTATAAAAATATTTTTTCCTTGGTTTAAATTAAATCTTACAACATACAGCTGCTCGGCAAGAAGTGTGTGAAAGAGTAAAGAGTTAACTTTGCGCTGAGGTTTTACTATTACATTACACAAACCTCAGAACCTGATGATACTGATATTACAGATTTTTAATGCCTACAGTACGACTTAAAGGTCATTTAGCAGGTGTCGCACTAGAAACTATTAACATTTATTTATTTCCAAAGGAATATTTTTACACACATTTTACTTTATTAAACTTCAAAAATTACTATAAAAATATAAATAAAATTAAGAGTTTTTCCATTCCTCTAACCACAATCTGCCTTGAAATTTAACAAATAAATTTGTTGCCGTATTTTTAGCTTTTTAGTCTTTCTTTAAAAAAATCTTAATATTTAAATTTATCACAATATAAAACAAATTGAGGTTACAACTTGTATTTACAATATTTACGATATTTACGATATTAATAATAAATATTTGTTGTTGGTTTAAGAATTCATAAACTAACGATAGCAGATGATATTTTTTTTTCTTACACAAAAACAGAATATATACAACTACACTCTCACATCAGAACCTTTATTAGAGTTTAAACAGCAAACAAAACCTTTAAACCATTTATACCGAGCACAACACTCATTCCACTGGCTGCTGCCTGCTGCAATCTTATTATCATTTAAAATAATGTATAAACTGTTGCAAAAAAAAAAAAAGAATATTTTCTTTATTTATTTATATTTTCAAACAATAAATTTCATTATTATTCTGAATGAAAAACTGAACGCAGGCAAGAGATCAGGAGCAACACACATTTTGTATATTTGTTCACTCTGCCAAAGTGTGGTATTGTGAATGTTTGACAAAATATGAGTGCTAAATAAAATGTTGGTGTAATAAAAAAAATAAAAAAATGAAAAATAATGAATAAAATTTTATGATAATTATTGTGGAGGCTAATAAATGTAACGATTACTGGGATCATTATTGGTATTATAAATTTGAGGATAAAGTAAATGGGTTTTTGTTTTTTATTTATTTATTTATTTTTTTTCTTCATCTGCAGAGAACTTTGGCGTGATATTAAAGCTTAAGAAAATTTCATTTCATTTCATTAAACCAAATATAGATTTGAGAAAACAATAAAATCCCAATGCAAAATTATAAAAAGTTTCACAAATATGTGACTCAATATCGCATTAATAATTTTAGTTGCCAGATAAATTTTTGCTTAGAGTGTATTTTATAATATAAACTAGTATTCGCTCAATTTAAATCAGTAAATTATAGTTTAGATAAGGAAAATAAATCTAAAAAAAAATCCGAAATTAATGGAACTTTAACAAAATTTTAAAAAGTAAAAAGAAAATATTTTGAATTTAAAAATGTGATTTAATTTTTATAAGCTTCACTTTAATTAAAAAGAATATACACATATATGTTCTTCCATTTTTAATGAAATATAAGAAAAGAAGAACTACAGAAAAATATATAAAACCTTCCTCTTTGTTTTTACCCTTCACCACAGGTGGAAAAAGGGTATATCTAAGTTTGCCATTTCGTCTGTAATCAAGCGATGTCCATCTGTCCGTCCATATTCAGGTGGAAATCAACTTTGCCAAGATAAGTTAGAAAAAATTAAAATATGCCAATCGATCAGACTTAGTTTCTAAAATTTTGCTATTGAAATGCAGCCAAATTTGTTCATGTCCTTCAAGGCAGCGGGCAAAACACCTCACCTGCCTCTAATTTTTCCATATCATCTGGAGCAAAACTAGTTTAGATAAGTAACTACAATCAAAAAACTAAATATATAACTAAATAAATTGGCTATTAGAGAATTAAAAAGAAATAAGAAAAAAATATGAAGTGAAAAAATTGGCCCTCGCCCATATTTTTCGAGTTACGGGGCTCTAAAATTTTCAAAATTTTTTAATATATCAATATGGGTATCATTTAAAAGCTCTTGCAGAGATCTTAAAGGAAATATAAAAATTTTTTAAAAATGCTTAACCCATTAAGAGCCGATAAAATTTTTATATAAAATTATATATAGAATTTATTTTTTTTTTCTTCTTATTTTTTCCTTCTCAGTCACCCCAATATTGATTGCTGTTACTTCACTAAACTAAATTTACATTAATGTTGAAGGATATATATGAGTCGGCATTGCCGAAAATAGCACTCTTACTTGTTAATGTTTCCAAATGTGTAAATTATTTGCGTAACTTCTGTTCATTGGATCTTAACTGGGTCAAATTGAAACTACTGTAGATTTTTACCTGTTCAGACACAAAAAATAGATTTTGAAATTGGCCCATATTTGAAGAAAATATCTAGAAATAAACATTTTTAAAAATACATAAAATATTTTTTTGAAGTCGGTAAATCATTAGTTGAAGACAAAATAAAACACAGAAAAGTGGTTTCCGGAGATTTTATACCTGCCGTTAAAAATTATAAGTTTTGATTTCCAAATTCACTGGTTTACATATTCCTGCCTTTTGGATTAGAGTGATCGTATAGATTTGCACTCCATATTTGCTTCTGTCTCCCCTCTTGGGCATGCTGTCTTCGGCAGCCTTGACATTTCAACGTTAATGCGTCTGGGGCTACAAGGCGTCATCTGTTGTATGGGCTTAAGGAAGCCTTAAACTAAGAGATGGTAAACTTTCGCAGGCTTGCCAGTATTTTTAGAAACCCACTGGTATCGCGGGAGTCGATAGCCTGCATGAATTACGATATCTGAATCAAATATTTATAAAGGTTTTGGGGAATGAAAGTGAAGGCTGTAGTTAGCCATTGCATAAAAGCTAAACACCTCCAACAGTTGTGCTCCCCATTCTCAAGCCAGGAGTGACGAATGGTCCTGCGAACCATACGATCAAAAATTCTACATGGTCCGTCTAGCGCCCTTATAGCACTGGTGGAATCATTGTACTAACTCTGTATTGCACACAAACACCATATGTGGCTGTTTTTTTTTTTTTTCAGACAATAACTTTAATATGGATCCTCTACAAAAACTAAGTTTAAGTTCTACTATTTTTTTTAGTTCTGAAATCTAGTTTATTGTTATTACATAGTGAGAAATTAGTTAAGAGAAATTCAATAAATTGAGATTGTCTTGATCGATAATTTAAATAGCGAGAGTATTCTCGTTTATAATATCCTGCAGCTTACGGTCATATCTTTTGTATTTTAAAATTAAATTGTTAAACTTCTAAACATAAAAATGATAGATAAAACATATTTTTTGCACTTTAAACAGGAAGGGGAGAATAAACCTGGAACTACCACTTTTTCACAAATGACACTAGAGAGGCTGCCTTGGAAAAAGTCTCCTCGACTAAACAAATTTAAATAATATTAACCTTAAAAATTATTAAGCCGTTACATAATACAGTTAATTTCAAAACAATATTTTATTTTAAATTATTTAATTATATAAATATATTTATTTAATTTCTAAATCTTGGATTAATTTTTTTAGCTTTGACATGTATATTTTTGGCTTAATATAAATAAAACCAAGTTCAAGTATAAATGGTTTGTTTTAAAAATATATATATAATTAATTGTACTTCTAAACAAGAAATTATTTAAATAAATAAAAAATTTTATTGTTTTTTTTTAACCAGTTTTAGCATAAAGAAAAATTAGGTTTTTTTTAAAAAATTTTCTTATAACAAGTTTGTGTCTTAAGTCTTTTGTTTAAGTTGATTCAAAAAAAAATTTATTTGAATGCGTATGTGTGTGAGTTTTAATCCCATTTGAATATTTCCTTAAATTGACATTTTTAATCACATGTTATTAATTTTGCATTTAAACATGACAAAACCAAAATTAAGTCTTTCAATTTCAACTACATTTATACTTGAACAAAATAAAACAGATAGATGACTTCATTATGAAAACCAGAAACACAATTATACAAAAACACACACACACACACACATGTATAAAAGAAATAAATAAACATAAATTGTAGATGAAATTTCTTACATCTGTGTTAGTTAGCTTAAGAGTGTATGTGCAACAGTTCCAATTTAGGCGACAAATATAAATTCAAATGGAAATTAAGGCATGAAGATAACAAACACCAACAGCAACAACTAAAACAACACCATCACCACCATGGCATCATCATCATTTTAACATACAATGAGGATGGTGGCCAAGAGACATTGTGAGTGTTTTAAATTTAAATTAATGATAAGTAATTTGTTAAAGACAAAATACGATCTGTATACCAAAACCAAGCCAGTTTTATACCACAAGACCATAACAACCAATTCCAGCTTAAAACAACACACAACACAACACATCAGCACACGTTAAAAGAAGCATTTTTTTTTTTTTTTTGGTTGGTGTGTATGATGTCGTAAGAGGAGTTTTGATAACTAATAAAAGGAGAGAAATATTTAATTAAGTTGTCATACAAAACATACCAAGAACAATAATAACAAATTAACAATATTATCAAGAATTAAGAGAAGATTTGCATTACAACAATAATAAAAAATATATATCACAATTTGGTTGGTTTTTTATTTTACATTTTAGTTTCCAAAAAAAAAATTCTTTGAATTTAATTTTTTATTAAAGTGTAGCATTTTTAAATTACGAGGGCTGTTTTAGAAAAGGTCAACAACTGTCTTGACAAATATCTGTTATTCGTATATTAAATTAGACACACACAAATTGTCTTTTGCTTCTCGAGAGGTTTTTAATTGCATTATAACAATTATTATTTTCAGTTGTACGCATGTCCGAAGGTGGGCTCGAACTCACGATCTTCTGTTTTACCGCAAGCACCTCTACCAAAGCAGCCATTGAAGTTGCTCAGCTTTTGTGAGCTAATTGTGGAATAATTCTATACACACACCCTTAGTGGAAGTAACTTATTCACCACGCGTATACGGACAACAACAACAGGGGTTGCCAGATCTTATTTTTGTAACAGTATAATATAAAAGAATTATTTTGCCAATTTCGTATTCCTCCGCTGTAATTAGGGCTCTATCTGTTAACTACGTGGATAAATTTGCACCAACAATTCTTCAAAAACTGGCGAAAATTTTGATATTTAGAATTCTTTTCGTGAAGCATAACCGTGGTGGCCATATGTCAGAAATCATAAAAAAAAATTTCATTAAAATTTTTATTTTTTTGTAATTTTTTTTTTTACAATTTAAGAGCACCCTATAAAAAATAAATTCCCCTGACCTATTAGTGTTGCAATATAATTTTTGAAGCTGTAATTTCTAATACTCTAAAGAGTTAAAATATAAGTCAGATAAATATTAAAATGTTTTCTTAAAGCTGCACCCTCGTATTTTCCTCAAGCTGCTTGTTAGCAGTTTCCACAAAAATTATTTCTTTTTTTGCTGAACTGTGTTTTTTGATAAATTTGTTTAAAGATAATTTTTTGTTGATTTTAGTTCATGATAAAATTAACCTCATTTAATTTTTTTGTGGTTCTTTTACTGTTTAAAACTTTGCTTGTGAATTATTAAAATGTTGTATTTTTTCTTGCTGTTTTCTTTTGTTAAATGCTTGTTGTTCTGTAGCCTTTTTAATTGCCTTGTTTATTTATTGTTACGCATTAATTGTTAATGTTTAACATAATTTGTTAAAAAAGAAACAGTTTGGCGTAAATTTTATTTTGAAGCTTTGACTTTTGAAGGATGACATTAAATTACTTCCGTTAAATATCTTTTTAAGGCAAAACGTTTCCAGAAATTTTGTTTTGCTTGTAACAAGAGAAATAAAAATTAAAAACAATGCGGATTTAAAAGAAGATTAAACAGATATTAAGCAGTAATGAACCCAAAACCCAAATACTAAGAATATTTTTTTTATATTTTACCTTAAACTGGAATCTGGTGAAACAATGATTTATACATTCCCGCGGTAACTTCACAGAAGAAAATAAGTGTCAAGATAAGAGTCATAAGAAGGATCAGAGCTTATAAAAGAACTGTAGAAACCTGTCGATCTCCAGTCTGAAAAAAACTTATCTATGTAATGAAACTCTCTGCAGGCAGACCCTTTTCTCCAAAACCCGTGGGACTCATAGTTAAAAAAAAACCGTCAAATTACTAAAAGAAAAGCAGACGAGGCAAAACTTAAAGAAGATAGAGGACGACACCGAGAAAGAAAGATGCTCGGGAAATAGTCGCACCCCCCATCCCCAATTGCAAGTTATAAATTTTGTTTCAAAAGCAGCAACTGTTATCCAGGGTAAAAACTATATGTCGAAGCATAGAGGAAAGAGGAAGCACTGTAACATTCAGAATAATATCGAGGGATTTTCGAATCATCTCAAAATATTTATAAGCGACTTGGGAAGGGAGCCAATCGACAAAAGTAGTCATGAGTATTAATCCAGAAAGTTTATAAATTTTGAGACACCTTTTATTTAAAGGAGGATAGTTAACACATCACCAAAAAATCCCTTAAACAAATTGCTAAATTTGACAAAACCTAAAACAATAAAATTTAAGTTTCCTTCTTTTTTTTTCTTTAAAGGCTTTTATGTGTTCGATAACTGCATACTTTATATTAATAATTATCGATTACCTTGACCATTGTTAAGAAATTTATTACTTATTTTCTTTTGTCTATAAAAATTGTAAAACATAATTTTAAAAAAATTTACAAAAGCCCTAATTTTTTTAGAGAAAATTATCGATTACTTTTTTTTTTAAATCAATGATGATTTATTTTGAGGAGAAAAAATTCAATTTCATTATATTCTTTCCCAAATTAAAAATATTGATTGATATAAAAAATTTTTAAAGAAAGTTATCGATTACTTAAAATTTTTTTTAGAAAATTATCAATTATTTTTATTTTTTATAGTTAATTATGACTAAATTTTTAATCTTCTATACAAAATTTTAATTATTTTTTGTTTTTCTAAATGCAAGTATCGAAAGCTAAAGTAAATCTAAAGTAAATTATCGATTACCTTGAGATTTTTATTAGAATTTTATTAAATTCTAGCAAATACACATTTTTAAGGAAAAATTAACGAAAAATGAAAATTTTTCTACAAAAACTTATTTTCAATACAAAAATTCGATAAAATTTGGTTTTCGAAATAAAGTTATCGAATATTTTAGATTTTCTTCAGAAACGTATCAATAACGTTAATTTGTTTAAAGTTAGTTATATACGATGATAATTTTTTTATTTAAAGTTATCGATAACTTCTTAACATTATTAGAACATCATCGATAACTTTAATTTTGTACGAAAATTTAATTAATTTCAAATTTATGTGCAGAATTGTGGTACATATAGTAAGAAAATATGTGTGACAATTAAAAAAAATTTATAGAATGATATCGATAACTTTAATTTTATATAAGAAGTTTTTTTAGATTTCTTTGTAACAAAGTCTCGTAAACTTTTGTTTGCTATAAGAAATTTTATAGATAACATGCAATCTTGTACAAATCGACTTCATTATCTCTATAAAAACTTTTCAATAAATTCAAGATTTTCTGTAAAGACTTCCTGTTGTTTAAAAACAAAAAATAAGATTCAACTTAAATTACAAGTTTAACCAACTGATATCATTTTTACACCTTGAATACAATGACTAATTGCCACTGATTAGATATCAGTTAAGAACACATTTAAGCCATTATTTGTTGTCTGTTTTTTTTTTTATTGTGTTTTCTTTAAAATCTTATTAAAATATTATTTCATCATATTAGTATATTTGTCTGGTGTTTTTGTTTGAATATTTATAACTTTATCATTGGTAGGCTGTTGTTATGGTTGTGGCCTCTCCCTCATTTAACACTTGGTCTTAAACACAATCATCCGTAACAAAATATACAACAATAAACTTTTCATTTTTTTTATTTTTTTTTCTATGTTACGAGGCATTGATTACATTTTCTTACAAATATATAGAGTAGAATAATAGCCGACACTAACGACACTAAAGCCTGCATGATAATTTTCCAATTAATCATTTCACTGAATTATAAGAAATTTATAGAAATATTTCTGTTTTTAAAATCTAGATCCAGGTGAGCGATGTAAAGAAATCTGTGTAGATATGTGTGTGTGTATGTGTGGCTGTGTATTTGTGTAGTGTCTAAAAGGTATGTAAATGTCGTCGTCACCCAAATGTTATACAATAGGTGCTGATTGCTTTATATCCATGTGCATCAACATCACACGAATTGTGCTTTAAATGAACTGTGTCGTTTCCTATAAATTTTTGTAGCCATAATGGAATATGTTGTCTGGCATATTCTTTTCTTGGAAACGTTGGTAACATTGATTTTGTTTTTAGGATTTCAATTTTTTTAAGAGATAATCAGTAACTTAAAGTTGGTTTTTTTGAAAGCTATCGTTTTAATTGTTTGTTATTTATTCATAACTTGCTGGATTGAAATTCTCTTGGGAGACTTTTTATTAATTTGTCCTAAAAAATAGTTGTAAAATATAGTTGAAAGCCTTTAGTAATAATTCTTCCAATCCTTTTTTTTAATTTTTGAAGAAAATTTTCATTTTAAAATTGCTCAAGGATTCTACAGGAAACTGTCGTTAATATGGAATTTTCGATAAAATGTTACTGTTAGCTTCAAGCATTACAAAGGATTTTTCGTATAACATATCCCTTAAAACGGTTTGCAAATTTTTTTTTTAAAGTCGGAAGCTATCGATATTATGTTTTTGAAAATTTTATGTTATCGATAAATTTTATGTTTTAATTAACTTGCCATATATAAGTATTGTTTATTTTAACTGTTTTTAAGAAAGTTTTTGAGGTCCGACTAATTGGGAAATATCGATAACTTCATCGAAAAAATAATATTTTTATAAAAATGTTAATTCTTTTAAATTAACATTAAATTTTCTAAGGAAAATTTACGATAAATAAAGGATTTTCCGATAAAAGTAATCGATAACTAAGCAATTAAAAATATTTAAGTAAGTTTTTAGTTTCCATGTCAAATTATCAAAAGTTTTTAATTAACTTTAATATATTTTAACACTGAAGAAAATTATCGATAGTTTAAAAAATTTTTCCATACAACTTTAATACAAATTTATATCTTATTATTAATAATTTACAGAAGGATTTTATAAAGAAATAAAGTCTATAGGAAATTATCGATAACTTAAGTTTGATAAAAAAAAATGTTATCGACTACTATCGATAACTAAAAATTTTTTATAGTAAATTTTATGGAAATAATAACTAAATTGGGATTCATTAAATTATGAATAAAATAAAATTTTGTTGAAAAAGTTATCGGAAACTTAGACTATAGGCTTCTACTATTTTGATCATTCTAGCGATTGAAAGATTAATAAATAACAAATTTAAGTTATTATCAAACTTTTAGTTTGAAAGTTTTTTATATATTCAGAAATGGCTATAGATCAAAATATGAGTAATAAAATATCAAGAAGTTTTCCTTAGTTTACTACGTTAAGCATTTAAATAAGGTTTTCGTACACAAAAAAAAATTTAGCCAAAATCGTAACACCTTCATTAACGATCGGGTACATTTTTGAAGTAACTTTTTCCAAAAATTTTGAGACGAATAAAAAGAACCCTGTATTTTTCTTTTTTTATTGTGCGAATGAGTTGGGTGTTTGTAATTCGTTTTTATCTCGTATTTCACCACTTAAAATTTAAATCGATTTTTTTTTCATTTCCAATAAAAAAAAAGTGTTATAAAAAATGTGTGAGACATATTGTTGGCTTAAATATAAACCATTATATTGCATTACTCAATATTCCTTACGCCATACAAGTTAGTTAAAAGTTAAAAGTAAAGGTAGGTTTGCCATCAACACCGCCACCATAGAGTTGATAAATGATTTCGATTAGTTGGTGCTTGTAATACGACGCCTATAAATGGACTTTGATTGAACGCGCTGGTTTTATTAAAAAAAAATAAAAATACAAAAGAAACCATAGAAGAATATAAAACACTGAATAAATATATATACAGGGTAAGAGAGAGAGAAAAGAAGGGAAGTAGAAGCAAAATGAGGTTTAAAATTTCCTTTTTAAAAGAAAAACCATCCAACAAGACATTTAAAGCAAGTGCGTTGTTATATGCCAAGCTGCACCCTGTTCCTTTTTTTTTTGTTCTTTTTTTTTATTAAAACTAGACTTGTATTGGCGTTCTGCTGTTTAAAAATGCTGTAAGCGATTTGACAAATTGTCTCTAATTGAAAGATTAGCTCTTGTTGTTGTCTGACTGTCTGTCTGTCTGTTTTACTGTATTCTAGATGTAAGTAGAATTTTCTGCATCATTTTTTTTTTCTTCTACAAATTGTTGCTGTAAATTTCTTATCACTTTGGTTTGATCTCTCTACTCATTCAATTTTTTTTTCTTTCTTTTTTTTCTTTCATTCTTTAAAGTCGTGTGAGGTTTTATTAATCAATGTTTTAAATTGTTTCCATAATTTAGTTTTTTTTCTTTATGCTAGAACATACTAAAAGTTGGGAGTTTATTTTTTAAGCTTTAGCTCGTCTTTATTTAAAAGAGGCTGTCTTGGAGGTGTTGTTTTGTTTGCATAGTCATCGTAGATTGGGCTGGAGGAATACCAAAAAAAAAAAAAAACAGAACATTATGAAAAACCGCAGCGTATGTGTAAAAAGTGAGTAATAAAAATGCCAGGAAATAAAAATGGTGTGAAATATTTGTGGGAAAATAAAAAAAAATAATAAAAATGTAAAAAATGTTAAGAGCATGAATTAAGGAAAAATATTATTTATTTATTAAGCAAATTAGAAAGATTTTTTTTCGCCGACATTAAACCTGAGAATAAGAAATGAATACACCAGAAGTGCATAAAAAAAACTTCACTACTTCCTCCAATTAAGGGTGTTTTGTTTTTTTATGAGCAACATTTTTAAAACTTTTTTTAATAAAATAGCTTACTCTAAATATTTTTAAACTCCAATCTAATTCCGTAGATTTGTATCTTATTGTTTTTAAAACTATGATTCCTGTTGCTTGTTTCTTGTAGGACAAAAGGGCCATCAAATCCTAATGGATCGCTAAAGTAAGAAGAATACCACTTAACATAGCAACATGTAGCAGTCGACTTATTATATCAAGCCTTTGATTTTCTATTGTCTTTACTGGAGTTTAAACACAGACCAGCTTCATAAGAACAGAGGGGTTTTGGGAATGTCTAAATCTTTTGAAAAGTTGCATTTACTGGAATTACGAAAATTAAAGAAACGACTTTAAAACGTGAATAAACGAAAAAAAAGTTACAACTCTAGAAATTTTTTATCCAATTTGAGCAAAAAAAAAAATCTTTTTATAATGTATTACGAAAAAAATTTATTTTCTACTGGCTTGACGTTGAAAATAATTGTAAAGTAGGAGCCAAGCCCTAAAGTAGTTAGATTCTATAGACCTATTACGGATTGCTTTTACTTCATACGCACATTTTTGTTTATTATCGAACACCTTAAGCCAAAAATGACCCTCAACGCTGAACACAGTGTTTCAACTAAATGTTACTCGATTTGATGACCGATTTTTAAATGAAATTGTTTCTGTATTTGATGGAGAGTTACATGATGTTTTAAGGCCATAGAATATTATTCAATTCGCCAGTGACTATAAAACCGACTTAAACAATGTCGGTTACAAAAAGCTATTAGGGATTAAGTTGGTTTCTGTAGCAGGGTAGCAACTTATTTCATTGTGGAATTGTCTGATAGAAACTATTGTTTTTATATTTCTTCTTTTTAGAGGTACGGAAATTTTTCACTTTGTTCAGTCTCCAATAATTTTGTTAACGTTAAATTGTTTTTTTTTTTTTTTTTTTTTTTTTTTGTTTAATGTTCAATTGTTTATTTTTTTAAATTTTTCTCTTCGAAAAATTTTTTACGTTGACTTTTTGCTTTTTTTCTTTTTTTGGAGTTCTTAAAAAAAAAAAATTTTCTTTTTTAATTTGCGTTTTTTATTTTAGGCGGTTTTTTTATAAATATAGCGATTTTAACTTTTAATATATTTTTTGTTTTAAAGGGTTTTCACTAACAATTTTTACCAATATCGAAGTTTCATGAATTAAGAGATTTTTGAGAATAAATTATTTTTCTTGTAAATTTTGTTAATTTAGGTTTTTTATTTGCGATTTTTAGGTTTGGGAGATTTTTTATAAATCTGGCGATTTTAGCTCTTAGATTAATATATTTTCTGTTATAAAGGTTTTTACTTACAATTATTACCAATATTAAAGTTTTTTAGCTTTTGGGATTTTTGAGAATAAATTCTTTTTCTTGGTAATTTCGTTAATTTATTTTTTAAAGGTTTCTCACTTACAATTTTTATCAATATTTAAGTTTTTTAGTTTTGGGATCTGTGAGAATAAATTCTTTTTCTTATTTGTGAAGAAAAAAATATGAAACTTTAAAAAAGTTCAAAATTAAAAATTTGTATTCGTTTTGTCATCAATAGATTTTTTAATTGATTAATTTCTTATGGTTTTTTTTTGTGTTTTCCTTGTTCTTCAATGTTATTATTTTCTTCTTTAATACAGTCAGGTGTTTTTGGGTAACGAACATATAAAAAAAATTCCTTGGAGGTTATATGCGTGTAAGTGTTATTAAAGTGTGTTAACACCAAAGAAAAATACCGAATTGTTATCGGCAACTTTATATTTTGACACCAAATATACAAAAACAATGCTTAACAATTTTGCACTTGGTCTTGGTCATGTATTTTTGTTTCTTCTGTTTTTTTTTTTTTTTTTTTTTTGTTGTATAGCGATCAATATATAACTTCTCTATTTTACAGGCGGCAACAATCATAAGGCGGCAAACGAAAGACAGAAAAAGTAGAAAGAAAAAAGTTCACGCATTTTATTAAAACTACCAAAAAAGGACAACGAACTACAAGAGTATTACAAAACGAAAACCAAGCAAAAAAAATAAGACACACAGACAGACATTTGCGAAACACCATTTATGGGTTTATGCAGCACGTTGTTATAATATTGAGGCAGGTTGCCGGTGCCACATATAAAATGAAAAATAATGAACAAATTAACAGCAAAAACTTAAGGAAAAAAAATATTTTAACATTGCACGCGTATGACTTGAGCCATAAGAAAAATAAGTGTTAATTAGTGTTGTGCCATGTATATAAAAGCGCACTCATATAATAGTAAACGAGAGTAGTAGCAAAATTATTTAAATAACAATTTTTATATTAAATTTAATCATTATGGAAAATTCTTAGAGCATTTAAATTAAAAGTTAATAAAGATTATACTTAAGAGGAAACTTTTTTATTAAATGTTTGGAATAATAAAATCTACAAAAGTTTAATTTAAAAGAAGAAAGAATAGAAGAGAAGAGAATAAAATAGAAGAGAATACAACAGGACAGAATAGAAGAGAATATAAGAGAATGGAAGGGAATTGAAGAGAATAGAATAGAATAGAATAGAATAGAATAGAATAGAATAGAATAGAATAGAATAGAATAGAATAGAATGTATAGAATAGAATAGAATAGAATAGAATAGAATAGAATAGAATAGAATAGAATAGAATGTATAGAATAGAATAGAATGTATAGAATAGAATGTATAGAATAGAATGTATAGAATAGAATAGAATAGAATAGAATAGAATAGAATAGAATAGAATAGAATAGAATAGAATAGAATAGAATAGAAGAGAATAGAATAGAATAGAATAGAATAGAATAGAATAGAATAGAATAGAATAGAATATAATAGAATAGAACAGAATAGAAAAGAATAGAATAGAAGAGAAGAGAAGAGAAGAGAAGAGAAGAGAAGAGAAGAGAATAATATAGAAGAGAATAGTATAGAATAGAATAGAATAGAATAGAATAGAATAGAATAGAATAGAATAGAATAGAATAGAATAGAACAGAATAGAATAGAATAGAAAAGAATAGAAGAGAAGAGAAGAGAAGAGAAGAGAATAATATAGAAGAGAATAGTATAGAATAGAATAGAATAGAATAGAATAGAATAGAATAGAATAGAATAGAATAGAATAGAATAGAATAGAATCGAATAGAATAGATTAGAATAGAATTGAATAGAATTGAATAGAATAGAAAAGAATAGAAGAGAAGAGAAGAGAAAAGAAGAGAAGAGAAGAGAAGAGAAGAGAAGAGAAGAGAAGAGAAGAGAAGAGAAGAGAAGAGAAGAGAATAGAATAGAAGAGAATAGTATAGAATAGAATAGAATAGAATAGAATAGAATAGAATAGAATAGAATAGAATAGAATAGAATAGAATAGAATAGAATAGAATAGAATAGAATACAACAGAATATAATTGATTCAACAAGATTAGATAAGATTATATGAGATTAGCTTATACGAGTATTAAAATAGATAAGATAGGAATAATTAGATCAGATTAGATTAGCATATACTAGGTTAGGTTAGATTCGACTAGATCAGATTAGATTAGATTAGACTAGATTTAATTAGATTAGATTAGATTATATTAGGTTACATTAGAGTTCATCAGACTAGTTTCAGTTATATTAGATAAGATAAAATTAGACCAAAATTGGTTTCACTAAAATAGATAAGATTAAATTAGTAAAGATTATATTAAAGAATTATAGATATTAGATCAAATTTGATTAGATTATAATCGACCACAGTAAATTAAATTAGACAAGAATAGATTTATTTATGTTAGATAAGAGTAGATTTAATATTTAACATTTTGCACACAAAGTGAATTAAATACATTATCTGAACCGCTACATCAACAATCTATAAGTCAGACAGTTATTATAGGAGCGCTAAGAAAAAGTTTAAATAGTTTAATGTTCGGTCTAGTTCATACCACGTAGTTAAATCCCAATTAAGTAACCTCAAAGAGGAATAGGTCTTTTCGCATACAATTTGTTATTTTGTTGCTAGACTGCATTAATTATTGAACGGCCCTCATATATATACATAAACCTTAACATGAGTTTATGTCTGTATTTGTATGGCTGGTGTTGTAAATTTTTTAATGTATGAAGGTGGTGTAGCGTACTTTTTGGTCATAAACCAGCTGGTTGTGGTGATACACGAAAAATGTTGATGCAATTTTATTCCTTTTTTTTTTTTTTGCAAGTTTTTTCACCATTTTTGTGTGCATATAAAAGACTTAAGTAACAAACTTGATGGAAGTTAGTTGTGAATTTCTTTTTGTTTTTGTTAGTTTCGTTTCGTTTTTTTTTTATTTAATATTTAATTTAAAGCAAAAGTTCAGAGTTGAGTTTTATTGTTTACTTGAGTGTTAATGAATTCGTTTGAATTTAAGTAAATTGTTAAGCTGGTTTTTGATATTGTTTTTGCACAAAATGAACAAAACAAAGTTTATTTACTTTTGTTGATATTGGAGTTTTAAAAATCAACACAATGCATCTTAAAATAATAATCAATCATTAATTTTTTATATTTTTTCTTAATCATTAGAGTGTTTTTTTCTTTTTTTTTTTATTTAAGTGCTTTTTTTCTTTTTTTTTTTTTTTATTAGTTATTTCTTATTAAACTGAAACTGTTGTCATATATATAAGAAAAAGAAATATCAAAGCGTGGGAAGTAGCAGCTTAAAAATGTTCATAAGTTTGGGGGGTTTTTATATAAACTATTTTCACCGTCTTGCAGTTTTTTCGATCATACAATTTTCGAGTTAAAAAAATATTATCATTTTAATCTTTAGGATTTTTATATTTATTTTCTCTCAGCATTCCCGGATACTTTAATTAGATGGCAACTAAAAGGAAGATAGTCTGGTCAGAAACGGTGCAAGTCTACCGCACTGTTCATTTAGAAAACATAACCCGAGAATGTGATCAAGATCACCATTAAATACCACTGGGTTAATCTCTCCAGACTGAGACAAATCGAATTGTTGGAACATATAAACAAAAACGATTTAAAGTTCTTATATATCTGACTACAGGAGCTTCATTGTTGCAGATTGAGCAGCACCTCAACAGACTGCTGCAGCAGATTTCCTTTCAAAACATATTCTGCAAGACTGTGACGCCTTATGCCATACAAGTTATAACCGGCTCGACAAGGGCATACTAACAGAAGATAATCTGCCAGTACCAGAACCAATATCAATCCTTACAGATGAACAGGTCTAGGTGACGTTCTATTATTTTATTTACTTTTATTTTATTTTTATTATTTTATTATTACAGCTGGAATGAGATACAATATATATTTGCTGGCAGTGTCCTGCTTCTCCTCGAAAAAGAACATTCCTTTATAGTTGTCAAAGAACTTTTAGAAATGAAGGCGAAAACGGATATTAGGATATCGAAGAAAAAAAAAACAAAAACAGTGGGGAAGTTGTTATTTGCTGTATATTAATTTAAATGCCAATAATAGTAAAAATGTTCAACATTGTCTACCATTTATTACAGGCATCCTTTAATAGTTATCGATCGATGATCTGAGACTCCAGATAGATTTATTCATACTATCTTTTGTTTTTTTAATTTTACAGAAGTCTACGCGAGACTCTTATTTCTCTTTGTCTGTGCAACCATCCAGATCGCACTACGCTATGACTCCAGTAGAGAAAAAGTTTCCTGGATTTTTGTTTCTCTTCACTAATTAAGGTTCATTCTTGTTTAAATAAGTGGATGTCTTGTTTAGCTCTGCTTAATACTGTGGTTACAAAATAATTATTTTCCTTTTTTTAATCTACTCCCTCAAGTTCACAGGCACTTTTAATCATCAGCAGTTTACTGTTCTCTAATTACAGCTTCCTTAGCGATTCCGTCTGTTACTATAATATATACGGGCATCTTTAACAGGCTATCGGCACAACTACAAATAATACGTACTTCTACTATAGACCCAAGCAGGTTTGTACTGCTATTTTGCAGTTATTCGCTTTTTTTTAAATAGCTCATCGAACCAAAAATAACTGTTTGGATAAGATAACCTTTTAAAAGCTGTCTTTGTTCATATACTCGTATTTTTATTAAATTATAGATAACTTGCCCGTTAATTTTATTTTTTATATATTTTATAAAAATTTTTTATTTTCATACTATAATGTGATACTGAAAAATAAGACTTTTCGATAGATTAAAGAGAGGGACAATACGTGATACAGATTAACGTCAGTACCCGCCATTGATGGCCTAACTTGACGGTGCTCTTACCACTGACTGAAATACATACATCTACTAGCGCCCTCCATCGGACGTAGCCAACAGAGATGCAATTTCATGAACATGGCTTGCAGGACCATGAACTTCCCCTTGCTTAAAGGTTGGAGACTTTCCAACCCCGTCTGTTGAGAGTGCAACAGCACACTTTCCATCTATTCCGCGCCACCCCCAAAGACTCTCAAACCCTCGATGGGAGTTGAACTTATGATCTTCTGGTTGTAACACACAGTCATAAAAAAATGAAGGATTTATTCCACAAGGCAGCTACTAGCAATAATAACTCACTAAAAAAAGCTTTAAGTCAATAAATAGAAGAACTAAAATTTTTCAAATTTTTTTTTATTAAAAATTCAAGATATTTCTTTCAATCAGTTTACTTAAAGAACTTTAAAATATTCTTAACATTATAAAAAGGAGGTTGCTGATTTATGGTAAATTAAGCTCTTTGGCGGTTTTGCTTTAGTCTTGCACTCATTTCAAGTCGTTTTTTTTTTTCTTTTTGGTTTGTTAGTTTTAACGATGTTAATTATATTTTTAGTATTCTTGTTGCATCTTTAAAGTTTTTTCCAACAATTTTACATCATCTAAGACGTAGAATAATGAAATAAAAACAACAACAACAACTGTAATTATCTACAACAAGCAGGTTAATTAGAAGAACATTTATTTATCGTTACTTTGAAAGAGTTATATGTGTCTTGTTTAATACTGAATTCCGACAACTTTAACCTTAAACAGCTATAAAATAGTTTAAATTATGATGCAATTTTAAAATGCTGTAAATAAAGTCAAGCAAAAAAAAAAAAACAAAGAGCCTGGAAAAATTTTTTTAAAGTTTAACAAAAACAAAGAAGAGAAAGAAAAAGAAAAAAAGTAAATTGAAGAATATTGTTTAGAAAAATTTGCAAGCTTGTGTTGAATTGTTTAGGGCGTAGGAAGATAATAAAATAAAAGACCTTAAATGTAGGGCAGCGATTCTATCCTTATTACTTTAGTAGACCAGAAAGCTTGGCTCAGTGTCATCATAATATTTTCGTACCCCAAATAAATCAGTTGTGATGATAAAAATTGGCAATTTGTTGAATTTAGAATGTAGACAGGGAATAGAGTTTAGGAAAGCGTTTATTACTAATGGCAAAAAGAAACTGAATACAAATTGGAAACAAGAAATATTTAAAAAAAAGACGACTGATTTAAAAGGAAAAAATTAAGCATTTTTATTGTTATTTATTTTCAACTAGAAGACATCATCATGCTTAGAACTCATCGTTGGACTCAAATGGCGTCCATTAAAATTTTTGAATTGTGTCTTATCTAAAAATCAATACAACTAAATAAATTATTACTTCTACCTTCAACAAGGGAGAAGTGTGTACATAGAATTGAAGAAAGGTTTAACGAACACATGTTGAGTGTACGCGGTGGTGCATGAGTTCAAACCCCATCAGCACCTTTAATATGGAGACAATAAAATTAGTTTCGAAGCAGCAATTTATAAGTTTATTGAAAGAAATGGAGAGAAGTAGGAGTTTTAAAATGAAAAAAAGAAAGAAACATTTCTGTGTAGAGGCGGGAGATGAGAGAAAGAAACCTGTGTAACAGAATAGCAGGGAAGGTGAAGCTGCATGTATATTCTAACTATAAAGCAGAAGATTAAGCCGCCTGTTTAGGAAAACAGGTAAATGGAAAACTGATAAACCAATGAAAAAGCTGAAAGCATTACAACAGTATAAAATTGTGGGCCAACCCTTAACGCAGCAAAGGCTAGAGAAGAAAGTAATATTTTCAGTTGACTGAGTTTTTTTTTAGATTAGTGTTGGCAGGACGGAATATCGTGTCTTTAAGTTTCCTTTATAGTCACAACGAAGTATCACCTGGATGGCTGCACCTCGAATAATTCTACCTTCACCGAAGTACGACATTGACATCACAGCGTGTGTAGCTGCTTAACTTTGAATAAAGTAAATGTTTGATACACAAAAAATTTTGAGAGCAAATCCAGCTAGAAGCTGGAAGCACAAGATATACAGCCCAAATATGAATATTCTCACGGAATTTCTTTCCCACGGAAAAAATTTTTCTTGAGAAAGATTCCTTCAATTATGAATTCCGTGGGAATAAAATTATAAAAAGTGGCATCATCGTAATTTGAAGAGAGTTTTTTTGTTTATTTTAATAAAATTTTAATTTTATAATTTATAATACCTACAATTTTTTTCTTCACTTTCCGCAGTCAATCAAAAGAAGAAAAAATTTATAATTGGAGAAAAGAGAAAAGCGAAAGAACTCGCACGGAATTTTTGTTTATAATTAGGTTGAATATTCTCAGAGGATTAAAATCAAATATTGACATAAATTAATATTTTTTTAAATATTTTTTTAAGCAAGAGTTCAAGATCCGACCTATCAACAATGTCTTGATTGAGATTTTTTGAATGAGTTTTTACGCCCATCAGTGTCAACAAACAAATAATAAAGATGGTCGTCAACGGAAGGTATGACATCAATAAGGGAGTCGATTGGAATTTTTCTATATACCAGGCAATATTGTTGTTGTTGTTGTTTCTCTGAAGACTATAAAGTTTTAATGTAAAACTTAAGCTTGACATATTTCAATAGTACTAACTGTCCCCCGTGCGGCAGAGCATGCTGTGCATAAACGAAAGCATATTCGGGGGATTAGATTATATCCATGTACACGCAAAGAAAAAACATTGTTGAAGTAACCATAATCTAAGAGCAACATATTAGGGTTGTATTATATGGTTGTTAACAAAACATAGCATTGTTATATTTAACAATAATATAGTTGGTCTTGCAACCATATCGTTGTCTAGCATAACAATAATATGGTTAAATCTAAAAATAATTATGTTCAAACTAATCATCGATTCAAATTCTATATCATGACCTATTGGCAACCTTAAAAGGGCATCTGCATTCGCATGATGAACTGTTGCTTTATATTTTATAGTATAATTGTAGGCTTGAAGAGTAATAGCCCATCGTTGAAGTCGGTGCAAAGTCATAACAGGAAGATTTTTGAATGGATGAAATAATGTCGTAAGAGCTTGATGATCAGTTACTAATTGAAAATGTCTACCATAGAGGTATTGGTGAAATTTGGTCACTCCAAAAATTATAGCTAGAGCCTCCTTTTCTATTTGGGAATAATTAATTTGACTTGAATTAAGAGTTTTAGACGCAAAACAAATTAGTTTCTCTGAACCATCATTAAATTTGTGGGACAAAACAGCTCCAATTCCATACATAGAAGCATCAGTAGCCAGGATAATAGGGAATTTATCATCATAATAAACTAATTTAGCTACATTTGTAATATCTTGTTTTAGAGTCACCCCAAACATATTTCACATTCGCTCTTCGTAGTTCGTTTAATGGTGATACAGTCTTTGCAAAATTTGGAATAAATTTAATGCAGTAATTTATTTTCCCAATAAACGCTTCTAATTCTCTGACGTTTGAAGGGTTTGGCATTTTCCGAATAGCATCTAATTCAACTGACGCTCTGGCGAAGGAACATTTTTTAATTTTACATTTAAGTCCATGGAAACGTAGTTTCTGAAATACATTTTTTAAATTTTTAATATGTTCGTCATTTGTTTTTCCTGTGACAATAATATCATCATGATAAACAGCACATCCGGTAATTCCTGCTAATATTTCTTCCATTGCAGGTGCGCTTGATACTCCAAAAGGCAATCGTTTATATCGATATAAACAAAAAGGTGTTGTTATTACCACCATCTCTTTTGAATTATCAGTTAACTCTATCTGTAAATATGCTTCACTCAAATCTATTTTTGAAAAATATTGGCCTCCTTGGAGTTTGTGAAAAAGATCTTCAATTCGTGGTATAGGATATCTATCTACATCAATATTACCAAATTCCAATTCCTCACGGGATCCACTTTTTATTTGTAAGCACGTTTCATTTGGCAAATTAAAATATGGACATTCTATTCTAAATTTAAGTTGTTTAAACCAGTCGTATCCATATATATTTGTATTATTTTCCATATCTATCACAATTAGGTTTAATTCTTGCGTTTCGTTACCTATTTCTACTTTAATATTAATTGTTCCCTTTAAGGGTAGCAAAGCACCACCATAAGATCTCAGTATACGATTCGTGGGATGGCACAATGGGCTTTCTAGTTGCCTATAAGTATCTAACCCAATCAGAGAGCATGAAGCCCTCGTGTCTAATTGAAACATAAAACTTTTGTTATTTACCTTGATCGCAATGATGATGTTCTCACTATGTTGATTAACATTAAACGTTCGGATTCTTTTGATTGCAAATACCACTGTGGCTTATTATAAAATCTGTATTCTAACTTTATGGCTTTCTTTGACTATTCTTCTCGATCCTACCGGTCTTGTGAACCCTTGGTCTCGTATTTACTAAACATGCGTTATCACCACAAACGCAGCCATCCACGCTACACTACTGTGTTACTCCGGCGAGACATGAACTATTCGATGCCTTGTTTAGTAACCTTAACCATCCACAGACATCTCCACTACTTCTTTTATCCAAGCCAGACATCTCCTTTAATCCAGTAGCCACAACACACGTCTGCCATACACTGTTGTTATGCTGTTACATTTCCCCGTGCTAACCGCTATTGCTCTTACTTTTTATTATAAAGGGCTTCTTGACAATTATCCGTTGCTGTTATATTAAATTCGACGTGTCCACTAAATTATCTGCCATGGCTTCACACAATAATTGTCTTTTTGCCTCTCGGGAGGTTTGTACTGCTGTTTATAAATTTTAATTGCTTTATAAAAATTATTATTTTTTTCTTTGCACGCATGTGTCCGAATGCGGTATCGAACTCAGGACCCTCTGTTTTATAGTACGCACCTCTACCAACGCAGCCATTGAGGATGCTCAGCTTTTGTTGGCTAACTTGTGGTTTTGTTATTCCGTAAACACACCATTGGTTGTTGAATTAACTTTATTCACCACACTCATACGGAAACAACTACAGGGGTTGTCAGATTTTATTATTCGTAACAATACTTTTGAAATATGTCCTAATTTATTGCATCTTCTTTTATTCTTGAAATGATAGCAGTTAGTTCTTCTTTGATGAAACTTACCACAACCTGGACATGATTGTACAGAATTTCTCCAAACATAAGATTTTTGAGAATTTCTTGACCGATGAATACTATGAATGTCAGATGAAAATTCATTTAAGTTTTCTATTTCATTAGATGCATTGACAGTTGCTTCAAAAATTTAACAAATTTGTATTACTTCTTCTGGTGTTGGATTTGATTTCTGAAGACAAGTTGAACAGATTATCTCATGGGGTGTATATAAAACGACCATATCTCTTATTTTATTATATATTATATAAAATGACAATCTCTGGATGCTCCGCGTAGTTCTGCTATTCACTCAGAATAGCTTTGATTTGCTTTCATTCTCATTTGGTTATAAAAACTTAAATCGAGCAGCTAAGATATGTTGTTTTTTTTAAGAAATGTTCCTCTAAAGCATGATTTAGGTCTTTGTACGACTTTTCTTCAGCTTTACCTTCGAATAATTTTTGCAACAATTCCAATACCTCAGCACCAGCCCAGCTTAGAAAGCAGGAACGCTTTATTTCGTCACATGAAATAGAATTTGCTTTAAAAAAATTTTCCATTTCCAAGTTAAATTTCCCAAATGGTGGTAAAGCCGTCAAGTTTTAGTGTTTAGAAACAACATCTTCCAAAATCGCTTTATTCTGTGTAAGAATCTGCGTAATAAATTGCTGATTTGATTCTTGAAACTATTGAATAATTTGAGACAAAGCATGCATATCCATTTTCCTTTTTTATTCTATGTGGTATATCGTCGTCGCCAAATGTTGAAATTGAAATATGTTGACAAATTATTTTAAATAAACATATTACATTTTTTTTTTTTAAATGATTTTTGGGAATAATTATTTTATATTAGTTCACTTTTCAGTGTGCTAATATCCCAAATATTTTAAATAAAATCAAATATTGATTATTAGTGGTAAAGCTGGTTCCTATGGCCATTTCCCAAACCCACTAATAATCAATATTTGATTTTATTTAAAATATTTGGGATAATAGCACACTGAAAAGTGAACATATTAATCTTTATTTTACAAAATTAGAAACTATAATGACGAATAATAAAAGCTAACAATTGTACAAAAAGTAATTTCAATGCTTTAGTGATTACAAAATATTTTTATAAACAAGTAGGTTTTTTTTAATGAAGTATAAAACAAGTAGATCTATTTTTTGACATATTATTTGACATTATTGTATTTTTTGTCCAGAGTAATTATATAATGGTCAAATGTTAACAGAAATATGTTTATGTTGGTTAAAGTATTGTTGAAAACAACTTAAATTTATTCTCCGCAACTATACAATGTTATAAAGAACATAATATGGTTATTAAGACCATATCACAACCATGTTTTTTCTCTGCGTGTATTAGCAGCCTTAAAGACTGAAGTGCATACGCTTTATTAAGGAGAAATTAGTGTGCTTTTTCCTTCTCTCAATTTCAATTATTAAGTTAATATTTTATTAGAATTTCATTTAATGTATTTCTTCTTTTTTTTACACTTGTTATGCCACAACAGTTATTTCAACATGATTTCCACAATTTTATTATTTTCTCAATATTATTAATAATTTAATTTTCCTTTTCTTATCATTATTTCCTGTCTTTGTGGCCTTTAGACAAATCTAATATTCTATAAATTTATAAACCGCAAGCTATTTCAAATCCAATTTTCTTTACGTTTATTTTGTCTTTAAATTCTTTAGTGACCAGCCCCAAAAAATAAAACGAAAAAAACGGAAAAAAACTTGTAAAAATGATTTGGTGAATTTAAGCAAACATTTGTGCAAAAATGAAAAATAACTAAAAACCAAAAAAAAGAATAACAACAACAAAACCTACAAATATATGATCAATCGATCGATCACATCTTATACACAGCATATCAGGCATAACAGCCCAACAGACTTAAGAACCACCACAATGGTGCAATAAAAAAAATAAATAAAAAAAAATAAGAAGAAGAATCATGGCTAGAGAATTCTTGACTACTTTGCTCTGTATGGTTCCCAAGGCAGCCAGGCAGGCAAGCAGGCAGGCAGCCAGGCAATATGGACATAATTTAAATTTGTATACAAGAGTTACAATGAGTGTGTGTTTTTCGCATGAGAACATACATACCAAACGTCGTGTGGAGGTCACGTGTGGTGTGGTGACCTTTATGACCATATTTTGCATTAGTTCAGTTGGTTGTCGAATTATTATATTTGAATGTTAGACACAAGCATTTCTTTAGAATGTGATGTTAAGATTAAGAATTTTGAACCAAACAATAACAAAAACGAAAAAAAAATGAAAAAGTTTTTTTTTTTAAGAGAAAACTTTAATAAAACGCAGCCATCTTAAGCGACAGGTGAATCGTTTTGTATGATCAGCTTTTATTTTTTCTAAATATTTTTTTCTTTTTAACTAACGCTTCTAACGCATGTCTTTTACATTTGGTAGAGGCAAATACATTGTGGTGGGTTCTAAGAAGATCGATCGCTTAATACCTGTTTGTGAAAAGTTTATTTAGAAATATATTTATATTTTGGTTATTTTTGTTGGCTTATTTGAATAGAAGTTTTTGTGAAAACGTCGATGTGATTATTGATCATATGTGGGTATTGTTTACTGGCTGTAGCTGATGTATATGTTTGTAAATGCAAAGATTTGTGTTGATGACCGTTTAGATAATCTAGTCTGAAAACTGTTGTTTTATACGATTAGAAATATGGCTGGTGGGGTTTAGTGAGGACAGACAGATTTTACCTTTGGGAGGTTTGATGATTAAATACAATTTTTGGTATTTAATAAACCAAAACAGCTTTTATACTTAGAAGTGTGCACACACATGAACTCACACATACACAAATACTCATTCACTGTGTAATAATTTGATTAATGTGACAAAACAAAAGATTTAAGCTGCAAACATTGTTGCTGGTTGAATTT
The DNA here is from genome assembly GCA_916610165.2 of Gymnosoma rotundatum. Classification (NCBI taxonomy): domain Eukaryota; kingdom Metazoa; phylum Arthropoda; class Insecta; order Diptera; family Tachinidae; genus Gymnosoma; species Gymnosoma rotundatum. Next base: position 129,125,116 of record OU744338.1, read on the forward strand.
CTTTACATTAATAAAACAAAAGACTTAAGCTACAAACTTACATAAATGCTGGAATTAAAAAATATTTTTTGTTATTGTTGTTGTAGATTTTGTTTTGTTGTTTTTGTTATTCTTGTTGTTTTTTTTTTGTTTTTTTTTTGTTTTTTTTTTTTTTGTTTATTAAACCCCTTGACCTGTTACAATGCTAATGATGCATTTTTGTTTTAATCAATTTGTTTTTTTGTAACGAGGGCTGCACAGGTCTACATGTAGCTGCAGAACGCGTTCCTTAGAAATAAAAACTTTAATCATTTTATTTAATTTTGATTTATAACAGATAGTTTTTCAAGGGCTCTTTTTTAGTTTAATGATTTAAGAAGCTTTAAGAAGTCTTCTATTACAATGGAGTAAATCGGAAGGATAGGGAGTCTGTTTTTTCCACTTTTCATCGCATGTCCTCTGTGGTATCTCTCATTTAGTATGTTGGTGTGTTCATCTCTTTATCTAGGATATCCCCGGTTTTTTTTTTATTATTTTTAAGAGCACGTCTTTGAGTTCAAGTCTCCAGTCATACTCTGTGTATGACTGCCTACATTTTAAAAGATCTACTGTCCAGTGAGGCCAGCAGACCTAAGCTTGCATTAGACAGTTGAAGCAGAGGGGCTATACTCTACACATAATGTGCCTAGAAATATTTAAAATTTTTCTTTTTTTTTACAAGTCGAATAATTCCAAAAGGCTCCTCGTTCTTTGTACTATTTTTTTTTTATTTAATTTTATTTTATTTCAATTTTTCTATTATTTTAGATTTATGATTGCAAGTGTTTGTCCGTGCGATATTATAGATTGACAGTTGTATTTAAAATTGCTAAACAATTTCAAACACGTGTTTTATGGCCATATTATTCTACGACAAAAAAAAACTTAATTGAAATTATTTGTTGTAGATTTTTCATCTTCTAATAAAATATTGAAAGAGATTTATTACATAATTATTGGTTTTGTAAGCAAATAAATAATAAAACTTAAAAGTAATTAGTGATAAAAACATATTGATAAGGTTGAACAATAAAGACACCTGAAGACAATAAGTCTGTTAAAAAAAATAATAATAATAAACTATTATAAACAAAAAAAAATAATCAAAAAATAATTTTAAGACACTAAAGAATGCAAATATGAATTCAATAAAAAACAAATTCTAAAATTTATATACCGCACAAAAAATGCGATGAAAAAAATTTTTGAGTTATAAAACGATTCAAACAAAATAATAAACAATTGAACTTAAATGATTTAATATTTTAGCGTAAGATATTAACGCATCAATGTTTTATAGAAAAAAGTCGATGTTCATAGTGAATACAATTTGAAATTTTGAAAATTTTCGAAAATTTATTTCTAAAAAAATTTTAATCCTTAACTTTAGTCTTTGACATTTAGAAATGTTCGATTTTTCATTATCTTGTATAAAAGTTTAAAAGTTTGCAATATTCAAACTGAGATATTTTATATGATCGTATTCTTACTATAATTTTTAATGGCTATAACTTTTCTATGTCCGAATTTTTAATACTTTTTCAACTTGTCTTTATACGAAAAATAAATTAATATATAATTTTCTTTAACTAGAGTCAAACGCGTTGCATGTCTCTTAAACTTTAATTTTATTTTATATTCTTAATATGAAATCCTTTTGATAACATGGAAACATATATTTACCATGTTTTCATTTTGCTTGCAACAATTATATCATATGTTGGCAACAAATCATGGCTAAAACACAGGCCAGAATTTTTGTAAAAAAAAAATATATATAACAACAAAAACTAAAGAAGCCAGAATACTTTAAATTATAACAAAACAACATGCAACACTTTGCTTTACATAAAATAGTAGCCAACATAATGCACAAAACAAAGCTGCATGCAACATTGAGTTGTTAAATTAAAAGATATGATCCCAGGAAAAACGTTAAACAACAGCAAATAAGGAGAGTATAAATGATGACATGAAAATCAGGTGTTATAAAAGAGACAACATAAATATCATAAAATACAACAACAATAACAACAAACAAAAGGACACCCGAGGCACGAAAGAAGACCATCAAATAAAATTAAACAATAACAACAAAAAGCAGGTGGGAATGAACGGAATTAAGATACAAATTTTTATATAAAAATTTATAATTAAAGGGTTGTTCATTAGGAAAAGCATGGAAATTATACGATAGTTTTTTTTTTTTTGAAAATGACAAGTGAATTGTAATAAGAAGGCAACGAACATTTCAACTTAAGATTTTTAGGACATATTTCTGAAAACAAAAATACTTCGAAGAAATATTTGTACTAAAGAGAAAGTCCCCGCTGTAAAGCAAAGTTTCGGAGAAGTTGCAAATTTATCGATTAATTGTCCATACAAAGGGACCAACCAATGGACCCAAGTAGGCTGCGGTAACATGGCTGCCTGCCTGATCTATCTATTAATTGTCAGTAGCAGGAATTAGGACTCTCTCCGTTAACTACCTGAAAATTTTAAAAGATCTTGACTCACACTCGTATAAGATCCAGCTGCAGCAAGAATTAAAGTCACGACACCATCAGATACATCAGTACTACGCCGATTAGGATCTAAAGGAGTTGGAAACTAAATTCATGGTTTATTACAAATTGTGTTCAGCGATGAGACTCATTTGGTGGCTTAAATAAAATTGTCGCATATGGAGTGAATCCAATCCACAAGAGACCCTTAAGACTCTACTACATCCAAAAAAATGCACCGTTTGGTTCGGTTTACACGCTGGTGGTATGATTGAAAATCATTACTGTGCACCGTGATCAGTGATTAATTGTTTGATAGTTTTGATAGCATTGATTTGAGAGAAATGTAGTTTCAACAGGAAGACCCTACATGTTATACGGCGAGTGCAACCATCAACTAATTGAAATCAAAATTTGGCGATAAGTTTACTTCAAGAAATCGGCTTCTCAATTGGAATTCAACGTCATGCGATTTGACATCTCTCAGTTATTTTCTGTGGGACCACATGAAGTCACCAAATGACTGAAAAAACAGCAACAATTGAGACCTTAGAGACCAATATTATTCGTAACAAACGGCCAACAATGTGCAACGAAGTGGCCCTTAATTGAAAGTTCAAAACGCGCTTCGTCTAGAACAGTCGTGGTGGTCATATGATCGATATTATTTTCAAATCATGATGCAATGTATTGATAGCGGTAGCGAATTCATTTATTTTCGCCTGTATTCTAACTGTCAAACTCTATATCATGGCGAAATAATACCAGGTGGCCGCTATGGCAAATTCATAATTTTCGCCGCAAACCTTAAATGTAAAACTCCATATAAAAATAATATATACACATTTTTTATATATGGAGTTTGACATTTAGCGTTTATGGCGAAAGTGATAAATTCGCCATCGAGACTACCTGTATTATTTCGCCATGCTCTATATATAAAAAATTTATCTAACTGTTATACAGATTTTTTATATATGGAGTTTGACAGTAATACTAGGGAAAAGAATTGAATTCGCCACCGCTATCACCTTATATTTAATTCGCCTTGTTATATATGAAGTTTGACATTAATCTTTACCGGCAAAAAATTATGAATTCGCCTACGCTGCCACCTGTTAATTGATTCACCTTGATATAGACAGTAAACGCACCAGATAATAAAAATAATAAAAATTTTAGGAAAATTTGTGAAAGTAAAAATTAAAGTTTATTTCAATGAATGAAAATTACCATGCAGATATAATGATATAAGTTTTGTAATTCGCACTGTGCAGTAGCTCAAAGTACCTTATTTCCCATACCCTTTTAAACACCTACCCATCTCTTTTTAGAAAACTCTTTAATATAATTAAAATTCACACTTAATCAAAATAAATATTTTATTTATTAAAAAGTTTTAAAAAAAAATTTTTAAGCAAAAACAAAAAATTGACAAACTTGCTTTAAACTTAAATTTTTTTCTTAAACACAGCATTTAAAAGCATCATAAATTGTTAAGCACGTTAAATTATGAGTTCATAACTCCAAAAATATCTTCCTAATTGGATGGATGGATGGATACATATATACAATAAATACACAAATATTTAAAATAGCTAACTTGCCCATTTTAAATATCATCTCCAACATAAACAATTATTATGAAAAAAAACAAAAACAACAAAGATGAGCTGCTTTATTTTCTACCGTATTGAAATATAAAAAATTATCATATTTAATTAATTCACCACGTTAATCATATTCATAACAATAAAAACTAATCTAATTTGGTTGTCAATGTTTAGTTTAAGAAAAATATTTCAAAAAATGAACTTGTTTAACAATCGTAGTTTATGATAATTGTAGCATCGCCCAAAATATAAACAAAAATATAAAACTAACCAAATTAATATTTCATCAAAAAAAAAACACGCACAAAAACAAAAACAATAACAGAAAAAAAATATCAAGAAAATTTTTAAAAATGTGCTTGACACCCTGTATATTTTACGACTTAAATTCTCTTTGAAAAAAAAATATTTTCGAAAGCGAATGGCGAAAATTTTTTACAAGAGAAAGTCTTTGAATTTTTAAACAAACACATATTTTTGTGTTGATTCACTTTTTATTTACAGAATAGTCAATCTCCTTTACATATGTATGCGTAACTAGAGATTTTTTCTGGAGGCAGCTATTGGCCCCTTATCGGAGAGGAAAATTATGTCATCTATTTAAACTTCTATAAGGAATTAATTTGGGAAGGAATGGCTTACCGCTCCCTAGATAGTCACAGCGAAATCATGTACCAGTTGGTTGCAGTGGCGAATTAATTTTCGCCTTTGCTAGATATATCAAACTTCTTTCATACCAAGGCGAATTGAATACTAGGTAATCGCATGAGTACAAAAACAAAAAAACGCATACATTTTGTTAGTGTAAATTTACGTGTACATGTTTCTTAACAAAGAGGAAAAATATAAAAAAAAACAGAAGAAAAAGAAATTTCATAAAAAATGAATTTACATATAATAATTTGCACACCATAGACTCCAATAAGTGAAAAAATTTTAGGTAGTTGTTTATTGTCGCAAGCCGCACAATAACAAATTTTTCAAATATTTTATTTATAAACTTTAAAAATGTTTCTCAAAGAAACGTTTTCTTTTTTAAAAAAAGTTTTGTTTAGTTTATTTTATATTTTTCTGCACTTCTTGGACACACACACACACTTTTCACATAACGTTTAATTCGCGAATTCTGTACTATCAACAAATTAATTATTTAATAATATTTTCTTGATTATGAAATTGAAAATTTTTTTGTTTTTTAAATGGCGCGTCAACAAAATGTAAACAAATTTTGACGCTGTTTCGTAAAAATGTGTAAAGCGAATTCGATCACCTGCCCTATTAGTTTTACCTAGTATTCAATTTGCCTTGTTTCATACATATAAAAAAATTTTGTTCAGGTTTTTTTATTCGCCACTGCCACCACCTGATACATGATTTCGCCATGTCAGACAGTCCTATCTGCGCCAGTGTTCCCATATCTATATTATCTTCATCAAACGATTCTCTAATATTTTTAGAGACCTCGCAGAGTTTTTGATGAATTTAAACCAGAAAGTAAATTCAAGCAAAAACACTGGCTAAAAAGACATGACGTATGACGTCCATTACTTCTTTTTAATATACAACTTTTATTATTTTTTTTTTTCATTTCTTTTTATGTTGAATGTTTGGTAACATCACATTGTAGGTCTAAAATAGTGAATAACAAAAAAATATTTCAGATTTATTCCAGATTTACACGTGCAACTTGTTCGTGCCGTTTTTGGATTCCTGTTTAAAAGTTTAATCGCATCCCTATACTATGAAATTTTTTATGGCATCAAAACTTGTACATTTTGCCATTTTGTCTACCCCTTTCTTGCTTTTTTGCACCTCTTGACTACAAACAATAATTTCGTGAAACTGATTTCATGCAAAATGCCGTCGTGTAAAATATCTCTAAAAAATAGATTCTATTTCACGGCGTCTTTCTACTACAATTTTAACATGTCAAACTTTATGCCTAAATTCTGTTTTAAGATTTAGATTTCGGAAGGTTCACAAAAAAAAAATTTGTTGCAGAAATGATCTCGAAAATTTTTTTAAAAGGCCAATTCTTTTAACTTGCAAAGAGAGTAAAGTCATTATATGTCAAATCTGGCATTTTAGCAGAACAAGACAGCAACTCAAAACGTATATATTTAATCGTCAACAGTTGTCTAGTATTGCGTTTAACCATGGCGAAATTATGTAGTAGTAGATCTAAATGGCGAAATCGCCACTAATTATTTTTTTATATAAGAATTTTGACATTTTGAGCAACGGCTTAATTGAATAAATTCGCCATTTCTTTCACTGGTAATTAAATTTCAGCTGGTCTATGTGACGTTAACGGTGACGAATTCATTCATTTTCGCCATAGATAGAAATGTCAAATGTAAAAAAAATGTTATCCAGATCTTTTATATATGCAGTTTTATGGCGAAATCATATATCAGGTGGTGGCAGTGACGAATTCATTTGTTTTCGCCGTTGCTAGAAATATCAAACTCCATATATAAAAAATCAACATCAAATTAATGATCTCGCCATGTGGAATTTGACATTTCGAGGCCACTACTTTCTAAATGATTTCGCCTTGGTTTTTTATATACAGAATTTGAAAAAAAAAATGTTATCGGCGAAAATAAATGCGTTTTCCTTCGCTACCAAGGCTAATCAATTACCAGGTGGCAGCGCAGGGAAATTCATTATTTTTCGCCGCAAACACTACTGTCAAATTAGGTTAGGTTGCACAGGCCGTCGGCATAAGACTACTGTCAAGTTCCATATATAAAAAATCTGTGTATATTTTTTATATATGAAGTTTGACAGTACTTTTTACCAGCAAAAAATAATGAATTCGCCTACGCTGCCACCTGGCAATTGATTTGCAGTATTTAATCCAAAATGTTTTTTTTTTAGTGCTTAAACGTAGACAATTTAAATTCGGCCTTTTCTTTTCTAATTTATTAAACAATAGATCAGTTTTTAATATAAGAAATATTGTTTATTATGTTTTCAATAATTCGCCACACCGTTAGGTGGCATCTTTAGGAAATAGAAAACATCGGCTTGGCGAAATGTTCCAAAAATAATATATTATTAATATTTTTATTTTTAAAACTTACCTAGTGCTAAATAAATTAGAAAAAAAAATTAATTATAAAGGTCAAATAAATATTAATTTTCAATTAAATCTTAAAATATTAAGTAAAATTTTTTAAATAAAATTTTTAATAAATTTACACGTTATTTTTGTTCAGTGTAAATAAAAATATAAATAAAATTATTGATTTATAATAAAAATGTAGTAGGTAAAAATTTAGTCTGAAAAGCAGAATATAAGAGATGGATTGGTACAAATTTAAAATTTCGTGTTCCATCCGTGATTGGAGCTGTAGAGACTGTTCACTTGTTTCGTCTTTATTGAAACGCAAAATTCTTTCTTTTTAACCATTTCCTAGTCTATAAAACATTTTCGAATTTCTTGTTTTTATAATCTTATATTCTCGCTTGATCTTTTTAATTTTGCCACGTTTTTAGTATGAAAGCGAAAAGCTATTAAAGTCTATTTGGAGTTGAAAAATTACGAAATTTATTACATTTCTTGTCTGCTTAATTTTTAAAACTCTATCTACAGCTTTAGCCATCTATGGAAAAGAGGCTGCTGCTACTAGCTTTTGGGTTTTAAGAACATTTTGGACGAAAAACAAATTTTTCGTTGTGAATATTTTACGTGTCGTTAAAAATGAAATACATATGAGCCAATTAAAGAAAAACTAAAACTGTAATGCAATTTTATGTTTGAAATAAATTGCCATTGACTTCGAACACATTTTTTTTTTTGGGTTTTTTTTAACATATTTTCGAATTCATACATAAGTTTTTACGTTAATAAAGTTTAATACACATTTTTATACAAACGAAAGAAAATAAGCTTTAAATTATTTAAACATTTTCTGAATAAAAATGAGAACATAATTTCGAAATTTTATTTAAATAATAAAAACATAACCTCAAATTTTAAAATAAAAAATTTTCAATTTCGAGGTTATTTTATTTTATTGCTGCTGTTAAAAAATATACTGTTTTATACTGTTTGCCTTAAATTATTTTGTTTAGCACATTGTTTTTCTTAAATCTTAAATTTTTTTTTTTAATTTTTAAATACTGTAATTTTTTTTTTAATATCTTTCATATTTAGCTTTAGCTAAGCTGACACTACTATTGCCAATATTATTATTGTTTAGAATAGAATTAGATCCACTTAAGCCAGCTGATGCACTATTTGAATTTGTTACATTATTCGATGTATTGCAGATATTATTTGAGGAACTACTGTAAGTGAGATTTTGGTTCGACACTGAGTTGGACTGGGCCACGGTATAAACTTCATAATCGGTGATGGTAAAATTATAATCGCCAAATAACGTTTCATAGGAGGCATTCGGACCATCATATGAATGCGGTAAATTTGAATAGGAATCCATATTGGCATTGCAATTGTTGGCTATAAGTAAATCGGCACCAGCACCAAAAATAGGACCACAACTAAATACGAAGAAAATGATATGTAAGTGTGAAAGATTTTTAAATTAAATTTTTTTAAACAAATTACTCTGGATGATAGCAAATTGCATAAGGTTTCTTGACTATATCAAATTTTAAGGGAGATTCAGCCACACCACCACTTAAAGCGAATAAAAATGCCCGTTCCGAATGTATGTACACAACTTTACGTGAAGTTTTAGCCCACGCTACATCTGTAAAGCCGCCACTTATTTCACCATGGGAACCCTGAATAGAAATTAAATTTATTTTCTAAACTAAATGAGAATTATTAAGCATTTAACTTATTACCAAACATATGACAAAACACGGTGCTATTCCATCACAGAAACGATGAAAGGCGATGGAAGAAAAACCATGAGTTGAGGCACGATACAATAAACGCCAAGACTGTTTGGCACAACCATACCTTAAGAAGAAAAAAAATATTTTAACATTAATTAACAAACAAATAATATGAAATAAGAGATAATTTACCAATTGTTTAAAACACTTTGTAAATGCAACTTATCATTTCTTAAAATCAAAGAGCCTGGAAACATATTGACAGTAAGTCTTGGCTGTAGTCTTTTATCGCCATCCATTTTATTACTAAAACTTCCACCAGCTCCTACTCCTCCCATTCCACTGTTGACACTATTAACATTCATACCTGGAGCTGCATGATGACCTGGTTTATTATTTGAATTTTGCAAGGCGGCATAACGGTAACGTTCTAATGACAGTTCCATGGGTACAGCTCCCGTAGGTTCTACTTCTTCAGCAAAGACTTGACTATCGATTAATAAGAGACGTACATGACACATTACGCCCTGCAATTGCTGGCATACACGCACTCGTTCTTCTTCAGTCCAGTGGGCCGTGGGCTGTGTAACACCGGCATGGTTTTTAGCCCAGGCCAAAACACAACGCCAAACATCTTCCTCTTCCAGGCAGAACTACAATAAAAGGATTATTTACTTGTTTTATGGGATTCAAAATCTTTTTTTGTTTGCACTTACATAATCCGATGATATTAGTTTTATTAAAGCTTCTTTTTTTAGATTCAAAAATGCATTTGTTTTGACACACTCGTTAGCATTTTCTCCAATGTAGATGATACAGCGCTCCATAAATGAAGCAGCACACTTGGCACCTGATTAAGCCATGAAAGAAAGTGAAGAAAAAATATAAAAAAATATATTTTATCAAAAGACATACATAATTCGAAATTTAAAAGATTATTTAAGATCTTTCTAATAGTTTTAGATTTTCGCAACATTTCTTAGCAAAATTATATTGTTGAACTTAAAATGAATTTTGTTCTCAACTAAAAATTCAAAAGAAATGGAAAATTTGAAAATTTTCTATAGAAAAAATTTCGATACTTTAAAAAACAAAGTTCTTACAGAAAAATATTTAAGAATTATTTTTAAATTCGAAACTTAAATTTGTCATAATTAAAAACTTTAAAAACGGTCGAAATTGAATTTTTTTATAAAAAAAAACGTCTAAAATAAAGAGTTTCAAAGTTCAATTTTGCAAATTCTTTTTATTTTCTATACAAATTTTCTAGACGAGTCGCTCGCTTGCTATTCGCTCGCTATACCAAATCTTATATACCCTTCACTATCTATATAAATCTAGTTTAGTGAAGTAACTCCAATCAAAAAAGCAAATATTGGGGTGACAGGGAATTAAAAAATAAAAAAAAAATTTTGGTACTTCATTAATATAATTTTCCATTAAAATGACATCGGCTCTTAATAGGTTAAGCATTAAGAAATTTAAGTATTTAATTAAAGATCTCTCCAAAAGCTTGAAAATGATACTCATATTGATATTTTAAAAATTTCAGAGCCCCGTAACTCGAAAAATATGGACGAGCTCCAATTATTTCACTGGATGTTTATTTTTCTTATTTTTTAATTCTTTATCGGCCTATACATTAATTTTATTGATTAGAGTTACTTAATTGTTCCAAAAGATATGAAAAAGTTATAGGTAGGCGTGGTGTTTTGCCTGCTGCCTCGAAGGACATAGGCCGATCATGCTGATTTCCAATAGTACCTCTTTGACACTATGTCTAATTGATTGGCATATTTTTATTTACGTTCGGAAATGTATATTGTAGAAATTACAAACGGAATGACAAACTTAGATATATCCTTATCCACTTTTTGTGGTGAAGGGTATACAAATTTGGAATCTTATTTAAAAAAATGTGAAATATGCTAATTTTTATATCAGAAAATTTCGAGGAATTGAAAATGTATAAAAAAAACACATTTTTCTATAGTTGAAAAAAATGAAATCGATTTTTTCTCAAATTTTTAAAAAACAATTTTTGAAAATTAAAAAAATATTCAAAAAGGTTTTTAAATGTATCGATTTACATCACACACATGGGGACAAATTATGGTATTCGATATCTGTCGAAATTTCCAATCAAATTCTATTGAAATTTCGACTGATGCCGTAATTTTCCCATTTTTGGGGTCTAATCATCGAATTCGAATAAAATCTTTCGTGATTTTTCATTTTGATACCATGGCACTCGATATCGAATAAAAAGTGTCTAACTAGCAAGAAGTTAAAAACTAAAAAACCAACAACAAAGTAAGTGGCCAAATTAATATATGAAAAGAAGTATCGTAATTTGAGATCATAACTTTCGAAATCGAAAAGTCAAGATTTTAGTTTTTTATTTCAAAATGAATTTTTTGGCGCAAATAAGTATAATTTTCTGCTTTTACTATCATGTATTAACATTTGCTGCCATTAATCTTATGTTACAAATGAATTACATTTTCTTAAAAATTACGATTCGATACATATTGTATGCGATGATTAGCTTACTCGACACGTATTGAAATATTTTTCGATAAGCTAGTACGTACACTCGATATCATATGCGGTAATTAGACCCCTGTATTTTTAAACAAAATATTGAATATATTGCAATTTTTTTTAAAAATTATTAAAAAAAAACTAGTAAAGAAATTTAAAATTTTTCTTGAAACTAAGACTAATATTTTAATAGGTCTGTTACAATCGAAATAAATTTCATCCTCTCGAGTAAATTACAAATGATTTTTGTGTTTGGTAGGTACACAAAATGCAAAATTAAAAATAGGAAGGAATTTTGAAAACGTGGATTAAATGAGAGAGGGTTAAAGTTTCAACACAGTATTTTTATATAAAAATACATCTACAACTTCATTCTACATTAATTTACCGATTAAAAACTAAACTTTTTGTAGTGAACAGACCATACTAAGGACATTCCGCAACTTGCAGATACGTACAGGGTAATTATATATTTGATCCTGTTACTCCTGGAAGAAGCATAGGGCCGCTAACATATGAATTAATCAGGCATGTTCTGAATTCCACACAAATTTTTCACTTCAAATTTTTCAAAGCATTGTTGCTATAAAATTACTTTTTACAAAAACAATGCTTTGAAAAATTTGAAGTGAAAATTTCGTGTGGATTTCAGAACAGACCTGAATCTTTATAAAATTTATTACTAATAAATCTCTTTTATTTTCCATTACATTTCTTTTACATTTAAACTTTTCCTGGGGGGTTTTCACTAACTTCAAAACAGTTATTTTTTCACAAATCATTACAAAAAAAAAACAAAATTTAGCAACATGAGCATTTTGTTGATTCATTATAAGCTTTTCTTATAAAAATTTCGTGTAATACAATTAATATAAAAGAACAAAATTTCATTTAAAGTGGTATTTGTTTAAAGTATAAATTAAAACTTAAACTAAGTCTAGAAAAAGACTTAATAGGCAGCCGTTCGTTTCCAATATTTATGTATTTTACTCCAGTCCGCTTGCCGCCCAAATGTGTGGAATGAATTGGCTGTCAACTCTAACCTCAATCTTTGGATGGGCTTACATTTTGTATGAGAGTAATATTGTCGCCTTTAAGCATAATGCGTCCCAGATTTTTACGCGTTCTCGTCTTAACCCATACTTCTTCGGCATCGTCCAGCACTAGATTCATGTATTCATCGAAGCCTACAATATGTCCTTCAATTCGCAGATTAACATTTTCATACAGCCATACTTGGACGCGGGAACGATTTTGTAGATATCGAAAAATCAGATTAATGGGTTGTACCATCACCTTCTGAACCTTTGTGTTGCCTTTAAACGACATGGTCAAGCTGTATTTATAGCTGAACTCCAAAAACTTTTTTTATTATTAATAAATTTAATGGACTTTTGTCAGAAAACGTTTATAAACCGGCGTCTATGCTTTTTTTTGTACACGAAAATGCTGTTTGTCAAAAGTAAATGTCAACTGTTTTGTTGCTGTGTGTATGTTCAGTGAAAGTACACAGTTGTTATATGAGGTTGTGTTTAGTTTAATCAGGTTGTGTTTGGCTCATGTCTTTACTAAACAATATGATGGGCATAATAAACATTAGTTTTAATAAGTTGAGAAAGTAAATGTGACACGTAGAGGTCGAATAAGGGAATTTAATATTAGAAACTTGGAATGAATTTTAAGCAAATTAAAGTTCATATAAAATTAAAAATAATATCGTTATTTGTTAAACTTTCCCCTTTAATCTTATCGATCCTAACCTAAAAAGTTCAATTTTTTAATAAACTTACCTGCTTTTTCGTGTATTTCCATGACAGCTGTCAGAAATGTGCATGCATTATCTACTGACAGTGTTGCTATAACATGATCTTCACAGGCTGATCTTAACTCTGAACAACCCATGTCCTGAGCCAACGTCATCATTTCAAAAACTCTTGAATCCTGTAATAATATCTTAAGAACAATTTTTTCTTAATTAATTATTTCTGAATTATATTTCTGAAAATATATTCTGCGCTTCATTTGTAGAGTTACCTTGGCTGTGTAGACATAAAGCACAAATTGCCTCAATACTTCGGGATGTACATGTGGCAATCTTACTGGTGTAGGAGTACCAGGAGCAGCTGGTGATACTGAACAACCGGGTATGCGACAGAGCTCGCCACGTTTATTGGTTTTAAAACTTTTACAACTGTCAAAAAAGACGAGATTTTATTTAGATAAAATTAATATTGTTTAATATCAGTAAAGTTTAAAATTAATAATAATTCTGTAAATAAACAGTTTTTTATATTAAACAAAAAACAGAAAAGGCTTGCATACTTTTAGGATGATTTTTTTTTTTTTTTTAAATTACAGTTTGTTAAGATTTTAGATTATTTTGTAGAATTGTAGTTTATATAATAAAACATACTCTAAGGATGTGCCAAAAGTTTCTTGGTCAAAATTTTGATTTCAACAGTATTGTATTCGTTTTTAGCATGTTTATTTTTTAGTATGATTAGAGAGGGTAGGATTGCTCTGAACTGAGTGCGCAAAGTACGATTGTGCACCATGTTTTTAAAGATATCAATATGGGTATTATTTAAAAGCGTCTGAAGAGATCTTTCAGGAAACACTAAATTTTTTTGGAAATGCTTTACCCATTAAGAGACGAATACATTTTTTGTAAAATTATACACAGTACTTATTTTGATTGCCTTGTTTTAATTCTCTGTCACCGCAACATTTCTCTTTTTGATTGGAGTTATTTACTGAACTAGATTTACATGGATGGTGAAGGGTAAATAGGATTTGGCATAGGCTAATATATAGCACTCCTAATTGTTTTTTTATATGGTCCCCCTATTAACATAACGAGTAAATCAAGGCGAATCAATACTAAGTGGTCGCGATGGCGAATTCTTTAATTTTGCCAAAACCCTAAATATCAAACTCCATATACAAAAAATATGTGTAATTTTTTTCCATCGTGTTTCACCATGGTGAAATAATACAGGTGGTCTCAATGGCAAATTCATTGATTTTCGCCGTAAACGCTAAATGTCAAACGCCATATAAAAAATACATATTTTTTATATATGGAGTTTGATATTTAACATTTACCGCAAAATTAAGGAATTCGCTGTCGCGACAATGCAGTATTAATTCGCCTTAAAGCAAAAAAGAAGGCTAAAATAACAAGAAGAAGGAAATTAAAGCAAAATATTTGTAATAATATTTGTGAATAAATTTAAAATATTTTTCACCGCTTATTTTTTTTTTTTTAAGTTTTAAAACCAATAAATTGTGACGTTTTCAAAATAAATTAACAGCTGGAGTAATAGTTTCGTCGTGTTCGGCGAAATGCGTCTTTTGTTTCAATTGTTTTCTTAGCATATATTTGTAATGGCTTCTAATTCGATATTCAAGGTCTAAGCCACGAATACAGCCGATCGCCTTGTTCAATAGGAGTTCATAAATATTTCTCTAATTCTTCTGAAAACTTCCAAGGAATTTTATTTTGCGATATTTAAAGTCCAGACAGTCATAAATATAAAACAAAATGAGTTTTTCAACCAGTTCTCATTAACTACAATATGCTTAATCGCAATTATAAATTGATAATGTCTAGAATTACGATGTCTGGTAAAGCAGCTCAGTCAGATGTAATGCAGATATCTATCTTCCTTTTAGTAATACCATTCAATGTGCCAAACATTGGCTCAGGACCCATGGCAGGCTTCTATACACCCTGGCTATCCAACATAATGGATAATTGGTGAAAGTTTTTTTAATCAAAATAATTAAAGAGATGAAGTTTATTTTTGCCTTCAAGACTCGTTGTCAAAATTGTTGCATTATGGTAAAATTAAATGCATTTACAATGTCTCACGCAACATTCGGTTTCTCACTTAACATTCGCTTAGATGCCATATTTGATTATATTTTCCTGAAAATAGGGTATCCACAATATATTTCTGTTTGCTTAAATTTTATAATATTGATGTGGACCTACTGTAGTTTAAACAGGACTATACAGCAACTTTTATAACTCCTAAAACTATGCAAATACTAGATGAGTAATTCTTGATCGTATACTCTCTCATTTTGCTAACCCAAATTTGCCACTTGGAGCACTTGATTCAATGTCATTAGAATTATTTTGTTGAAGGGTTTTTAATCAGAATTCTTCGTAGGCTAGACCTTATCTTCTTTTGTAATGAAATATAAAGATTCACCGTAATTCGGACAGATTTATTAAGAAGAGGAAAATGAGTGCTTGTGGTCTATTGATTGCTTATGATCATTTTTTAAAGAGAAGTAGCACTTCAGGGATTAGTTACTAGTAACTGTACTACATTCTTAAGGAAAGGGATTGATAAGAGATATACAGATGGTGAAAGGAGATAGGTGGTAGCCATTTTATTAATTATTTTATTTCGCCAGCGAATATGCTATGAAAAAGTACCGACGAAGGAGGCTGCATGTTTTAATGTTAAATCATAGATTTAAATTAAAAATAAAAAGCATTTAAAATTTAATTACGGGTATTTTAAATAAAATTGATTACCTTTAAAAATATTATTAAAATCACCGATTTTGATTATTGAAGGTGAAAGCACGTCTCGATAGCCACTTCGCTACCGCTTACTTAGCTCTTCAGGAAACTTTTCAAAAACATTTTAATTTAAAATTCCCGTTATTTAAATTTAATTATTAATTTGCAAGTGCCCGTGTAAAAAAATATAAATAAATTATGGTGGTGTTTTGTGATATTTTATTTGTTGTTTTAGTTTCATATTTCATCTTTTAAACTGTATAGAAGAGCCGAAAAAAAGTCAGACGTATACAGTAGATAAAGGAAAATAAAATCAGTGTTGATTATAGTTGTTATTGCTTAAACTTTGATTTTTGTCTTTTCTTTATTGTTTGGACAAAAATTTTTAGTTTATTTAAAATGTTTGTAAGAAGTTTCCTGGAGTGCTAAGTAAGCGGTAGCGAAATAGACGACAACGAGATGTGCTTTCACCTTCAATAATCAAAATCGGTGATTTTAATAATTTGTTCCGAATAATTAGCACAATATTTTTAAAGGTAAAAAGCATTTTAATTTATGTAAAATATCACATAAATTGGGAAATATAGTGAATTATTATTTATTATTTATTACTAAAATTAATAATATTTACACAAAAAACACAAATAAAAAATGTATATGTTTTACCCAAATTTTAGCACTCTAAAATATTCGTTGCTAAAAATTTTATGTATTTTTTATTTAAAATCGCTTATTTGAAATAGAGAATACAATATTAGAAAATTTTAGCGATGACAATAGAGGCTAAAATTACGGTGAATAGGATTTTTAGACATCGCCAAATTAAGCAATATACATTACAGAACTACTTTTACATCTAAAAATCGCTAAATGGATTTTACAGATTTTAAGAGATGGAGTTTTAGCTTTAGCGACTTACAGAATAAGGCTGCTGATTATGTATTTATACCATTAAATAGAAAAAAAAAAACATTTTTATTTTTTGACTGCCGCAAGCGTTGAACCCATGGCAACCAGATTTGTACTTAACGTGCTTATCACCTTGACTACAGCAGCCTTTTTTAAACTTAAAGTTAGTAAAAGTTTAAGAACTCTTTTTATACTACTGCATTTGATCAAAAAAAAAATATTTGATAGTCCTAAGTAACGGTTTGGAATTTTCACTTATATCGAGTCACAACTAAAAATTCTTAAAAAAAAAACTTAAAAACCAAAAAAATTTTTGTATCAAAATTTTAATTATGAAAAAAGTCAAATTTGAAAATGATTTTGCCATGCTTTTTTCAAATTTATTTTGCATTTCTGGAAATAAAAAATAATTCATTTATAAAAAAAAGTTAATTTTAGAAAGTTTAGGTAGTGATAAGTTTACAGGCAGCCAGGTAAAAATAATATTATTTCTATACCAGCAGTTGTCCCACGAAAATTAAAAAAAAATCAATACTACCATGCATTAATATCAATTATATGCAATTGATACATGCAAGCCGCTTAAAACAAAATTCCCCTATTAAGTGGAGCTGTGCTCAAACAAATAAACATGTTGGTGTTCGAATAAAAAAATAAAAAATAAAACGACTTGCCATAATAACAAGCAAACTGATTTGTTTTTAAACCCTTTATTTAACTCACTCACAAAAATAAACAAAATATACACAAAATAAAAATATGTATGATGCTACACGTATTTTAAATTTGTGCAGCATTTCTATTTTTACCCTTTAATTTAATGGTTGATTTAAAGGAATGTTGGTTATAAAACAAAACATGAAAAAAAAACAACTTACCGAGCCATCATTATAATGCGATGGGCATAAATACGTTCCTCTTCGCGACCACATATAAACACAACATCAGCACTGTCTTGGTCTTCTGAGAGCCTTTGTAAATCATCAATGAGTTGTGGTAGACCGGCTACAGATTGGCCGTCACATATTAAAGGGGTGGGACAGGGAGGTGGTACACGTGAACCCATTGTTAAAAAAAAATACAAAAGGCAACAAACAGTTACCACAACAGCAGTGAGAAATTTAAAAAAATATCAAGTATGTCTCTTAAGTCTTCTGTTTTACTTTTCTTTAAAAAAACTACACTAGTTTGTTGCTTAAGTCTTTGGTTAATTCACACGTGCTCCTTTTAATTGCAATTAAACACAACTTTAAATAACCACAAACACAACCATGCCCACAGAATTGGCTTTAAACTTTTTTTTAATTATTTCTGTTTACAAACAAATCAAGTAACAAAAGTATTTTGTACTCAAAACATCTGTTCTTTAAAACAAGAGTAAATTTTTTTTTAATACTCTATCTCGCACTCTCTTGTCTTTTGTTATACTCTCTTTAAAAAAATAAGTACTCCGATTATATTGTTTGTTTTTTTTTTTTGTTGTAAACAAAACATACACAAAATAAAATCCCGAAAAAATTAATACACACAGTGTCTCACAAAAGTTTTTGGATTTTCTTTTATTATAAAAAAAAAAAATTATAGAATTAAACTAAACTTTATATGTTTATTTTGTATTATTTTAAAATTATTTTTTAGTAAAAAATTTATAAAACATGAGTTAAATTTTTGGTTCTGCAGGTTGACAGATTTTTAAATTGAATACAAAAATGGTTTCAATTGAAGCAAAATATTCTTAAGTAAAAGTGTGCTGAATTTTACCAAAACTACAACTACAGAGGGATGTTCACTCGTTAATTTAGATAATGCACTTTAAATAACATTATCACAGGAATTTTATTTGTGATAATTCATGATGAAGTACGTAGACAAAGCGAATCTTGATATACTCCATTTGAGAAAAAAGATCCAGAGCGATAAAACAGTTCACATTTGAAGAAGCTAAATGAGTGATATTCTTCTAGAAGAAAAAATGACCATTATCAAACATCCTTAAGTAGGAAAAAGTCTCTAAAAGCGATTAAAACATTCGACTGAAAAAAACATAACAAAAATTATTTTTATTTCTTTAAAAATACTAATTTCAAATTACGCCAGCCAAATACGGCTCATGTTATATTCAAGAAGAGCTTTCAGAATCTCATAAAAAGTAAATCAAGTAAAAATTTTTACGTACCGATTTTAATCAGTATTGCCAGCGAAAGACAGGAAAAAGGTACGCTTTACCTTCGAAAAAGTAAAATTATTTCATCAAAAGTTACATTTTAAAATTATCTTTTAACTTTCAGAATCTCATAAAAAGTAGATCAAGCAACAATTTTTACGTACCGGTTTTAATCAGCATTGCCAGCGAAAGACAAGAAAAAGGTATGCTTTACCTTCGAAAAAGTAAAATTTTTTCATCAAAAGTTACATTTTAAAATGATCTTTTAATATTGTAATTTAATGTAATTTATATTAAATATAGAACAAATTTTTTATTGTAGTAATGATGAGTTCTTTACTTTGAAAATACCTTTGTTGATCCTTTTGTGATATAAAATACGATTTTTTCTATATATAAGGGAAAATAACAATGCAGACAAATTCATTTGCTGAACAAAAACAAAACAAAATTAAAAAAAAAAATTGAAAAAAAATTTCAGGTCGATGATACTTATTAATACGAAATCAGGACTCAGTACTAATATTTCGGAATGGAAAAGCAAATGCCTTCGCCATTCAATAAAGTTAGTTAAAGTAGGATTTTTTTAATAAATCCGTTTGAAGTTTTTCTATGAAAAATTGAGTTTCAGTAGAAATTATTTTACAATTACAATTATTAAAGACAAATTTGAGTGTTATTTGCTTAAAACTTCAACAATTATTTAAGGAAATTAAAATACAACTTTACATCGAGGTATTGGAATGGTACCACTAGCAAGTTATCCAAAATACTTTGTTTTCCGCACGAAATGTAGCTCATATTATTTCACAGTTGGGAAAAATTGTTGACAGAAACATTTTCTTGTTTCTAAACATGAAGCAAGAAACATTTCATGATTTCTCAGAGATAGAACAGAGTAAAACTTCAGCAAATTTATTTTTTTGATTATTTCACATTAATTTTTGATTATACATGTTACGTGGAGCCTTCTTAAAATAAAAAATTTAAAAAATGTAACCAAACGCCAACACTGGTTTTAATAGACTTCAAAAAGCGATTTTTCAAGTCGTTAGTGCTGCTTCAAAGCTATAAAACCAAATTATCGTCATAGATGATAAAAGAGTAGATCTATTTTAATAATATAAAGATTAAGGGCTGATATATAAAATCCAGCCAATCGACAGTTAAGCTTTTTTCTCTGTCGACCAGGTAGTGCTCTTTATTTTAACGGCTTGAACCGGATTAAACGTTTTATTTATGGCGGAATGCGCTAGTTGGATTACACTTGTCGTCACAAAAAGATGTAAAAAAAATAAGCACATAATTATTTTTTGGCTTCAAAAATATAAAGATTAAAATTCCGCCAGACAAAAAAAAAATCGCTGGTTTCGAGGACAATTAGAATTCCCATAAACTAAATAAATTTTTAGTTATTTCATAAAAATTCTATATAAATTTAATAACATTTCAGTTCACACTGATGGGAGACACTGTGCAGCACGCGCTTTTTTTTCCAACAAACTGGTTTTTACTAAAACAACCAAAAAAAAAGGCAGCAATAAATCAAAATTTTATTTAAATACCACAAAAAATTTTATACATCATTTATTCATTCATTTAATATAATTTAACTTCTCAATGGTGAAACATTATTTATCCAAGATTTTACAACCACTAAAGTATTTAATTACAGATTTTTCATTCATTTAAAAGCACTTAAAGGTTAAGTTCTTTTCTTTAGTACACCTTTTAAAGTTTAATTAAAAAGCACCAAAAAAAATACTCAAATACTTTTCTTATACTTGTTTTTACTTTCGCGTTTTCTATAAGACTGATTGTTGCTGTTGGCTGCTGTCTGTTGTTTAACTATTTAGCTTCGCGCATTGCTCACAGTTAAAAACAGCTTAGGAATTTGTCTGCTTTTTATTTTTTTGTTTTGGTGTTCTTTTGGCATTAAATTTTAAAGAAAAACTAAGAAGTTTCATTTTTAAAGTTTAAAGCCTATTTTAGGGCTGAATGTAATTTGAAGGCTTAAACAAAGAACTTTTTTTTTAACAGAATCGCGTAGTTATCGAATTGCTGCTGTTCTATGCCTCTTGCAAATTTAAATTGTTAATGTTAAAAATTTACACACAGCCGTTAAAAAGTATTTGTAAAGTTCATAGAAACAAGCCGTGGCCTATTTATCAACGGCGGCGTTTAAAAAAGTCAATCGGTGTGCCGGCGGCTTGAATAAAGTTTTAATGTGACAAATAAATATACATATTTATAAAGATTTTTATACCTAAAATTGAAAAAAGTTTAAATATTAAAAAAAGTTTCAAAGGAAAAGTTAAAATATTTAAACATTTACTTTAAAACTCATCTTATTGAGTTATACACAATTTTTTAACATTTCTTATTCTGCAAAATTTATACGATATCAATATTTTATTTAATAACAACATTAAGGGCCAGTTGTATTGAACTTGCCGTTGGTTAAGAGCAAAATTTTGTGTGCCCGATAAATAGCTTTGCATTATTTAAACTTTTATTATTTCTAAACTTCTATTATTTAACAAGAAAATTTATTATTTGAAATCTTTTTTATATTAATTTACTTTAATTGTGCTTAATTCCTTCAAATATAAATATTTCATTACTTATTATATTATGCTAATATCCCATAACATTTTCAAAGAAAATTGCAATTTATGTGTTGGTTTGAAATAGCAGGTATCTATACGTATTTCGCCGGTTGCTAAAGCCAGCTCATCAGGAAACCTTTAATCAAATTTTTAGAAAAGCCAAAACAACATGAGAGATATTTTAGAAGCCAATACAGAAATGTTAAGGCTATTTGCTATTTTCATGAAATATTTAGTATTTTAAATTAAAAAATGAAATGTATTTTTGCGGGGAAAGCATATCTATCCATTTCGCTACTGATCATTTATAGCTCATTAGTGGATTCTACCAAAATTTTGTAAAGATAACCTCAGAGTCTTATACCAAAAGCCAAATCGATTAAATGAAAACATCATTGAATCAATAAGGCAAAAAGCCCAGAGCCCCGTAACCCGGAAACTATGAGTGAGCGCAAATTTTTTCACTTGACGTTTTTTTTCTTATTGTTTAATTCTCTATCGCCGCATAAATCTATTTTTTTGATTCGAGTTACTTTATTGTTCCAAATAACATAAAAAATTTATGACGTAGGCGTGGTGTTTTGCCTGCTGCCTCGAAGGACATGGACTGATAATGCTGATTTCCAATAGCACCTCTTTTGACACTATATCTGATCGATTGACATATTTTTTTTTTTTGTGAAATCAAGTTTGCCTCGGCACGGCGTAAGAAGTTAGAATATATATACTTTATGGGTTCGGAAATGGATATTATAGAAATTACACACGGAATTACAAACTTAGATATACCCTTTTTTCACTTTTCGTGGTAAAGGGTGTAATAACATATAAAGTATTTATTCAAGCAAAGGTTGAGGTAATAGTATGAAAATAATACAGAAAAATCATTGATATATTTTTAAATAGCATAAATTTTGTTGTGGCAACACTGTTCTTCATGGAGATTTGTTTAGCAGACTTAAATAATTGTAAATTTGTGTTGTGTTTAGTTTTCTAGCTGTGAAGTGTGTCCTTGCTCAATTGGTTACAATAGATTTAAAAGGTCAATGTCTTAACTAAAATATAAAAAAACAGAATCAAGCAGTCATAGCCAAATATTATTATTACAGCTTTTCAATTTATCACAGTCTTTTGCTTTATTCTTGTTATGTAAATATACAAAGTTTCTTTTGCTTCTTTTTCTTTTCTCTTTAGTAAAGCTTTTGGTCTTGTTTTAAATAAATATTATATTATTTTCCATATTTCTTAATACTGATTAATTATGTGTTATTTATACTATTCTAATGTTGCAAATTGGATGTTGATGTTTACAATATTCACAATCTGAAAAACATAGATGCAGAAAGTGCTGGCGACGGTTGTAGCGATCCAGGAAATGCTATTAATTTCCCGTTTGCTTTAAAAATTAACACAAAAATTAATAAATAATTTTTTTTTAAGTCGAATTGGTGAAGATAAAACAATAAAATAACTTTAGCTTCTGCAAGGTTCCTTCCTTCCACCTAACCTATTTCTTATTTTTCCTAACGACCTTCTACGTCGGATTCCAAGCCTATCTATTATTTCGCAGATGACACTATAACATTCATATTCATTTCACAAAAGGCCAAGCCTTACGGAAATTGGAGCAAAAGCACATGTACGATACCCTGAATCGCGATCTTTTGGCAATCTCCGGCTGAAAATTCTACCTCTGTAATTATGAATTATATAGATATTAAGGAATCAGAATCTCTCGATGTTTTTGGCATAATGGTCCAATGTGATGTTCCTTGAAAAAAAGGATATTATTTAGATCGCAAAGGAAGCATTTACATGCCTAGGTTTTTTGAAACGGTGTAAGAAGTACTTCACTCCATCTGATCTTCTCGATATCTACATATGTCGCCTTATACTCTCATGTATGGGCCGCTGCTTCAAAGGCTATTTTGGAGTTACTCGAACGCATGCAGGAGAATGAGTGCGAATAAGTTCATTAGTGACAGTAGGGTATCCAGCTCTATTGATTCATTGAAGCATCGACGCAATGTGGGGTGTGTTTCACTATTTTATCGTTACTACAACGGAATGTGCTCTTATGAAATCAGGAAACTTGTTCCTAAAAACCGTAATTTCATACGCGCAACGCCCTCTGCATCAAGAGCGCATTCCTTTGTGGTCGATTGGCCAGTAAATCGCACTACGCATTACAAAGAAAATTTGGTTTTTAGCCAAACAATACGTATATGGAATAAAGTCTTTGAGGAGTTTTTTCCTGTCACTTTCGGTGTGCAAAGATTCAAATCAAATATCCACAGGCCCTACTCCCTCTAACCACCTTCCCAAAACCTAATTTCCTCATTCTGGCATACTGCGTTCTATAAGTAGGGGTCAGCTCTTAATATAAGTTTATTAATATAATATTAAAAAACTTGTCTTCTACTTGAATCGCCATATTTTCTTTTGTTTAGTTTTATTTTGTTGACATATTTCATTGTAGATATTTGTAGCTAATTTTGCTCAATAAACACACCTCTAAAAAGTGTTGTATTTTAGGTTTTACTCAATATTCTAATAATTTCGTAGTTATTGAAATATAACACAATAAAAATTTTGTATGGAATATTGAGCGATAATCTCAATAAGGGCGCATGTATGAAAATACTATACACCAGCAGGACTTAAATAATTTTCTTTTTTTTAAAACACATCACGTTTTGTGTATTTTTTAACAGTACTCTCCTGCTTGTTCATAAACGCATCCTCAGTTAATTGTAGATTTTAAAAATGCATCACTAAAATAGATAAATAATAAAAAATTTGTTAAATACGAAGTATAAAAAACCATATTTCAATAATTGAGCACCATCAGATTCGTAACGGTATGGTCAAATCACGTTTACTTCTCTAATGAACTGCAGTGATGCATTTATAAAAAGATCCAGTGTTTCAGGCGCCTCTAGTGTTAGGTAGATGAAGCTGGTACATTTAATTTATTTATTATTATTTTTTACTTTGTCAACTTTTTATCGACAAATCGGTTAAGTCCAGGATTAACTATCATCCACAATCGTACGATTTAACCACACAAAAATCTCATAGAATTCTGTCCTACTTTAAAAATCGTTTCAAAATGGCGTCGTAGGTGCCACACTATTATACATAAAAGATGAAAAAACATATGGTTTTAATATTTTGATGTTTTTATGAATTATTTCCCAAAATTTTAAAATCGTACAGACCTGTCAAAAAGTCTGTCACATACATATACTTTTAGTCCACACTACCATACATTTTTAGCACACATGCAATTTTTGACAGATCGTACGACTGAGTATGATTGTGAATCCTGGCCTTTAGTAATATTTAAAAATTATGTCAAAGAAAACCCTGTAAAACAAAGCTTAAGTATTAATAACTAAGATTGAGTATAAATTAAATTTTACAACTAACTTGAATGAAAAACAACATTCACTTCATTTTTAATGCTATCGACTTGTAAAATTTTCCATTAATTCACTTTTAATGTCATTCTCAGCACAGAAATCCAAACGAATTGGATTGTGTTAAATGCTAAAAAACAACAATAAAAGTTTAATGGTCAGTTTACGAGAGTATTTGATTAACAATTGTTATCAGTCATTATGACACCAGCTTTTCCATTTGTTTTCAACAAATTTTTACTTCAGCAGATTGTAACTGCTTTTTGATTTTTTTCTGTTACAAAAAGATAATTCTTTTTCGCTCAAAGTATCAGTGGTGAAATAATGATAAAATTTAATTACTTTTTCATTGCTTGACAATTTTCGTTCGCTGTTGTTGATTGTCACCAAAAAAAAAGCAGAGAAAAAGAAAATAAATTTAACAGATGATAAAAATGACAACAAAAATTGTAAATTTTTTTTTTTATTGTGTTAAATGTAAATGAGATGAGAAAATAGTTTTTATACTATTTTACAACAACTTGACTGCCGTACGCTCGCTAGACAATGTGGCAATATAAACAATAAAAATAGTATATGGATGGCTAAAATGCAAAAAGCTGACGATATAAAGGCGTAGAAAATTAAAAAAAATTGATTTCAAAGTAAAATTTCAAAGATTTTGTAGCCTTTTTACTTTATTTATCTATTAAAACTCTTATTTAATCAATTTTCTTTCAGTATCAAGTGTCTAAAGTTTGTGTGCGAAATTTGACTAAAATTTACTGCTGAGTTCTGACGATGCGCTTTCAACGCAAATACTTTTAATCACACGTAATCAAATTCTTTTTTACACAGAAAGAAAAATGTTCATCCTCTATATAAAAAATCTTTTTCGTCAACGAATAAATTCTTCATGAATGTTTAAGTCTGTT
This sequence comes from Gymnosoma rotundatum, assembly GCA_916610165.2. Taxonomy (NCBI): domain Eukaryota; kingdom Metazoa; phylum Arthropoda; class Insecta; order Diptera; family Tachinidae; genus Gymnosoma; species Gymnosoma rotundatum. The sequence goes on from OU744338.1 coordinate 129,151,168, forward strand.
TTCAAACGAAAACTTTACTTGTCACACTGTGCCTTGGGGAATTAATACAAAGTTTTAGCAAGCGAATGCTGAATTAGAATTTAATTTTTATATTTATTTAATTGCTTTTTTCAACTATAACACTTTCAAACCTCTAATTTGCATTTTTTACATGGGCATCTACCAAGCATTTTACACATACACACACTCAATTCCACACACTCATGCATACGAAGCTCTCATTGTGATCTCAATGTAATGTACTGATATTCTGTTTCACTTTTGTGCTGTATGTTGACGATTAAGGGATAACTGTTGACACTGTGGGTACTTAAATCAACATTAAATTGCATAACGAAAAATGTTTGGTAAAAACAAACACTAACAAAAATAACAAAATTATAAAATTGCTGACGTTATTACTTGTCATCAGTCTTTATGTTTTAACCTCCACTAAGTGTGGTAATGCTGTCTGGCAGCATCATTCTTAAATAAATTATAAAATAAAAAAACTTTTCTCTGTTATTTGCCGTAATCCTTCCGAGGTAATGTTTGTTCTTAAGACCCTGCCTTCTAAACGCTCTAGTTTCTGGGTTAAAAATCAAGTACAAATTACCTGAAATTGCATTCCTAACACCAGGAACCGGCAGTCCGCAGAGACTGCATTACCCATACCCGTTATTGGTGAAGCCCTTTGCTGTGATTGAAACCAAAGTGGCGAGGGGTGTTCTTATGTCCTATGCGCTGTTGCATTGCAACAGAATGCCGCCAATGGTGCAGTGTGAGTTCAAATAGTCTTTAGCTCTAGTTCGAAAATTAAGAGAATGATCGTGATCCATGTAGTAGAAGTTGTTACTTGCGGTCATACTTGGGTTTTTTCATTACCATTGAAATTTCATTGGCATTGTTTTATATAATGAGAATGATAAAATGAGTTTACTACTACCAATTTTTTTTGATAATGGTAATGAAATTGAAATGAATTCCTTTCATTACTAATTACAATTGAATCAAAAATAACTATGTGGTAGGTGTAAAACTTAACGTCTGAGATCTAAAGTCACCTAACACCAAAACTATCAGCTCTAATAAATTGGACGAAAACAAAAATAGATTCCTATAGCGTTTCATTACTCCTGAGAAAGTTGAGCCTTAAATATTTTACCAAATTAGTCTGATCTAAATGCCAAATGTATATTAAGTGTACAAGGAACACATTCATTAATGATAATTATTTTAAACCATTTAATCATTAGTAAATAGTAATTATTTTGTTAATTAATTTTTAAAAAGAAATCTTTTTTCGTGCTATTTTCTATTATCCCGATTAATTATTTAAATTAACGATATTGATTATTGAGGGTTAAAGCACGTCCCGATGGCCATTTCGCTACCGCTTACTTAGCTCTTCAGGAAACCTTTCATATTTAACATTTTAAATAAACTAAAGCTTTTTGTCCAAACAATAAAGTAAAGACAAAAATCAAAGTTTAAGCAAAAATAACAATAATCAACTATGATTTTATTTTTCTTTTATTCACTGTATACGGCTGACTTTATTTCGGCTCTTTTATACAGTTAAAATATGATGAAAAATAAAATATCACAAAGCACTACGATAATTTATTTATATGCACGAGCACTTTGCAAGTATTTAATTAAATTAAACAACTGTAATTTTTTATTATATTAATTAATTTTCAAAAATAAATTTTTTTCGTGCTATTTTCTATTATACCGATTCATTATTTAAATCACCAATAATGATTATTGAGGGTGAAAGCACGTCTCGATAATTACTTTGTTTTCTAACTAATTATCAATGAAACCTTTTCATTAAAAAGCATTACCATTAGTGAAAATAATGATAATGCTAAAAAAATCGCTTTCATTATTTATCATTCAATGCTAATGAAATTGTCAATTAATTAGTCCATCTAATTAATTACTCCCATGTATGTTTGTAGTACCGCTATGTGCTACGTAGGGGATATTACACGCATTGTATATACCCAGTTGTAAGTTCACTTTCAGCTTAGGGAGATCATGGTCAGGCAGTGGGGTAAATATGCATTAAGGCATATTTGGGACATTAGTTTTATTTTGCTTTGGAAGACTCACGTGTCTGCCAGTTGGCACTCTAGTATTCCTTTGTAGAGTTGGATTTATCAGCTCCTTTCATTAGTTCAGTTCAGTTGTAAGTTCACTTTCAGCTTAGGGAGATCATGGTCAGGCAGTGGGGTAAATATGCATTAAGGCATATTTGGGACATTAGTTTTATTTTGCTTTGGAAGACTCACGTGTCTGCCAGTTGGCACACTAGTATTCCTTTGTAGAGTTGGATTTATCAGCTCCTTTCATTAGTTCAAATTCATTAGTTCATTTAGTTCAAATCTCACTTAGTGAACTAAAACAAATGATTGAATCCAGTTAACATGTTTAGCTCAACTGTTTTTAGTTCAATTGCTTAATCAGTGAACAGAAAACAATTGAGCGAATCCATTTGATCTGTTTAGCTCACAAAATTTTTAGTGTCCTGTGATAAATTTCTCAGAAATTAAAATCATATTCACACACACAAATGAAAAATTTTGCAACTGAAAAACAATTTAAAGATTAACTATATGTAAGTATTTACATTTACCAGACTTTATATATGTAAACCGTTAGAATTATAAAGAATATTGGTTAATAATAGTAATATATTTTCTAAAAACAAAAGGATGTTTTTCCTTAATTTGTACCAAAATAAGTTTTAGAGTTTCTCTCAAGTCTCCATTTTATATTTGTTTTCATAAAAATGGGCTAAAAGAGCTGAGTAAAAAGAGGGTTCCATATAGTTCAATTAAGTGAGTTCTCCAATTGAACTAGTTCATTCACGAACTACAAATTACTAATCCTTAGGTTATCTGCCAAAGTTCATAGCAGTTAGATGGTTGGTTGAAGCCCATAGCAAAGTTGTTACTGTTGCTCCCTGTATGCCTTCTGTATATCTGTCAGCGTGTGCATTAAAGTTATGCGACTAAAAATTAGAACTACCAGTACTGACTTTAGTTAGTTAGTTAGGAGTGGCAGCCTCTCACGACGAAGCTCACTTGAGCACAATCGAATGGCCCGTTGTGATACCACAAGGAAGAAGGCGCGACTCCCCTTACCCAGTTGAGAACCATGAAGATTCCCGAATGAACTTCGCTATGTCCCCTATAGAGTGAGATGATAGCTCCGTAAGAGTTCCGAAGAAAGGAGAGACCAGAATTCTAAATCGAGCCATTTAGAATTAATTAATGCCTTTGCTCATTAATCCATTATCATTGATTGAACTTTTTCTTCTTCTTCTTACGTTGTACTTTCATACCTCGGTCCTCGAATTCACTTCGTGCGTCTTATTTAAAGTTTTTAGTATTGGATATTTCATTTCTTACCAACTTTATTTGACTTCAATGATATTTTGCATCCGCCTCTCAGAAGATTGGAAGTTATTAATAAAATTATTTTTATCTGGAGAGGAGTCCAGAGTCAGCCATGCATGCAATTATTGAGGCGTCTGTTACTTATCGTCACAAGGATGAGATAATTATGCCAAGTTTCTGCTCACAGACGAACTTAAACACAAATTTGATATTTTCTTAAACCTCACAAATTGTTGCTAGATATTAACTGCTTTTTTTAAAATGCAAATAAATCAAAGTTAAGGCGTAAATTTTTGCAGAAAAAAAAACTTTTACTTTAAAGAGAAAAATTTACATTTCTTTTGTAAAAAGTTGTTGGCTTTCATAGTGTCTATAATAAAATATTCCAGCATTATGACAATGAAAAGAAAATATGCAAATAAATAGTGAAAAAATAACAACTGACAAAAGCCATTGATGAAAAACTTTAACCCATCTGTCTCCTGCATACAGAAAACAAAATGCGTTAATAATGACTTTTTCATTACGATTTTTTTTTTGAGGTTATGGATTTTAAATTCTTTTCAACAGACTGGACAAACAAATAGCAAATGAAAATGTGAAAATGATAACAGTTATTAAGTAAAACGGTAGTTAACCGCTGCCATTGGAGTGTTTATGCCACCAACTCATACACCTTTTTAGCATGAAAGTGATGGCGTTCAATAAGAGTTATGATGAGACCACAGACCAAAAAGTAAAGCAGTGCATTTTGAATTGTTGCTTGGCATTAACAACTGATAAAAGTGTGGAGTAAATTATTTCAGATATTATTTTCTTTATTTGGCCGAAAAACAAATTTCATTATAATTTAATCGTGCTTGATGTTTGTTTTCTTACAACAAACAATATTGTGTTATTTTCACATACTTTTTGAAACCCTATTTCCTTAAGTGAAGGTTCCATATTACCATTCATATGCCAAGTGCTACAAGGCGTATGGTTCTCATTCTGATGGCAGCCAGTTCTGTAGGCCTAAGGTCTCCATAAGCTTTCTTCAGCCTGCCAGAGAGTATATGTCCCCCTTGATTTTTCAGATTAATGGCATCGAACCACATCATGCGACTATCAGAACAAATTGTCTGCCAGTTTGCTGAGTAGTTGCTTTTATTTACTAGTTCACTCCATGTTCTGTCTACTGGACTTAAGTGCAGTTGTATGACTACACTATCTCTTGTGTGAAACGAATTTGAATTTCATGGGTTTGTAACATTAAACTTCTTTGGTGGTTTAACTGTCATTCTTTCTTTTGTCTCTGATCCTTGTGCGTTACGCTTGCTTATTTTTATTAAAATTTCAGATCACACGAATTTTATTTAAATAAAGATGCAAGACCTAATATCTTAATAAGAAGAAGATTGAAAATTCACCAACAAAAAAAAAAAAATTTTTTTTTCAGTTAGGCTTAAGTTCGTTATTAATTGTGATTAATTGTAAGGTAGTTACCAATGTTAAACAAATAATATTAAAGAAATTAAATTTGGTAAAAAAAAAATCAAAACTGCTGTTGATGACATTGCTCAGACTGACTTGTCAAACTTGTCATAATTTTTCTCTTATAAATGAATTTTAATATGAAATAAAACTGCATTTACACACACATACATATTATACACAATACACACATTTGATGTCATTCATGTTATTTATCCAACATTAAGTGCCATATTTAACACATCAAATATTAAATTAATTATTTTAATAAATCATAGAGTAGCCCTCTACATACAGCTCATTTGTCCAATCATTATTTGTCATTTCGTTCGTTATCTGCCTGAAGTGCAATTATTTTCAGTTAAAAAATAAATAAATATTAAAAAAATATTAAAAGACTGGTTGGTTGGTTAATTAAAACCTGTAAAATAAAAATATTCAAAGGGCATTGTGATCTGCTAATGAAGACACTCATCGCATTGAGGTAAAAGGTAAACACACAGTAAATATATTGAAATTATTATATCATGTCATCCGCCTTGATATAGCAACATAAAATCAAATGTAAAAGCATATTTGCAATGTTTGCTGGGTTATGAAAGGTTAAAAATATGCCCTTCAGTATAATAAGATAATTAATTTTAATTTTTAAATGGACAACATAATACTCCTATCAGACATACGCTTTAATTGCGCAATTAAGGAATTTACTCAATTAAGGCCTTAATTGAGCTCAATTTACCACATAAGAAGTCAATTAATAAATTGAGTAATTAGTACTAAATTGCATCACTAATTGAATAAGATGCGAATTGCAACTCTTGCCAACAAGTTTGTTTACTCTAGGAACTATGTTCAGTGAGAAGAAAAAACTCATAAAATTGACAAGCCGGAAGTAAAAAATATAAACAAACAAATAAAAAGAAAATGGTGGGTCATAGGAAAATAGCTTTTGACACTTCCAGCTTCAAAGTAACAACAAAAGCCATGTTGTTTTTGTAATAAAAATAGAAATCAGTTGGGCGGACGACACTACCTAATAAAATAAATATGCCTTATGCTAATTGAATAAGCTTAATTGAGTATGGGTGAACACCAAATTAAATTGCGTAATTAAAATTAAATTAATTCAATTAAGAAATCATGTCTGAACAGGGTATAAAACTGATTTACCTCGCTAACTACTGGTCGCACAAGCAAAAGAAACTTTGAAAACAGCTTTGAATTTTAACCTGCTTCAAAAAATGAGGAGGTTACCAATTCGTTTGAATGTTGTTTTATTGGTATGTTTCTGCCTGCAGAATTTTTCATTATTTGAAAGTTTTAAATTAAAGGGTGTCTCCATACAACATACATATTATTTACGTGTATTATTAGCCGTAAAGGACGCCACTTAAAAATTTAATAAAAACTGGTTATCCCAATAGCAAAAAGTAATACAAAAATTAATCTAAAAATTAAAGGGTGTCATCATAGGTGATGTAAATTGATCTATATGGGCTTATCTTTTGAACTGTTATAGACAAATGCTTGGAAAATGGTCAAAATTTCAATTACTATGACAACAAGTATAAAAATTAAAAATTTTTAATTAAAGGGTGCCCCAATAGATTATTTAATTTGATGTATATGCCCATAAACTCGCTTGAAATTTACAAAGAACCTGTATTGCAAAGTCCGCTATAACAGCAACGATGAAATTTGGAATTAGAAGTTAAAGGGTGTCCAAATAGTTGATGTAATTTGATGTATGTGACCAAACTTTTAAACCGTTATAGACTAATAGATGAAATTAATAAGGAATCTGTACTGTTATAACAACGAGTAAAAAAATTTGGTTTTGGAAATCAAAGGGTGTCCCAATAGTTGATATAATTTGATAAATATGGGCAAACTGTATGGCAGACGTAGACAAACGGTTGAAATTGAGTTAAGATGTGTATTAATAACTCCGTTACAACGGCAAGTATACCATTAGGATTTGTATTAAAGGGTGTCCCAATAATATACTAATGATATAATTTGATTTTTATGACTAAGTTCTTGAAACGTTATAGATAGACAGCTAAAATCTGTTTGAAGTCCTTTTTTTTAATTATTTACCGAAAAATTGCCGTAATTTTATTTTTACCCTGCTGGTTAAACTTGCGTCAACATGCAAGTTATATTTTTACTGCATATCATGAACAGAACGATGATCAGTAACTTTCTATCAGCCAACCAGTTTGTTTGTGACTTACTGCTGAATGGAGATTTTCGAAACATTTGCAAAGCATTAATACGCCGTGTGTTAGCGTGAGAAATTAAAAAAGCCCCGTCAAGCCGATTTAATAATATGGCTTTGAAGGATTTGTAGCCGTGGGAGCCCGAAAAGAGAGAGCGAAAAAGTCATACAAATCATACAAAATATTTCAAAGACCAACTGAGAGAACCTCTTTAACGGACCCCTAATACACATTTCAGTCAAGGAGTTGTTTAAACGAAGTAAAAATTCAAACTGAAAACAAAATGTTTACTTTTAATCAAAATTGAATTTCAAACAAATATCAAATACCCAAATAAATGTTATTCCATGCAATTTCGTGAAGTGTGTTAAGGACTCTTAATGCTTTGATTACAGACGCATGCAATCGTATACGATATTGCGGAGGGTAGCTGCATTTAACACAAATACGACAATATAAACTCTTCAAGTGTCTGAGTTGTTTAAATACAAGCAGTAATACATGCACCTACACACATAAGTACTAGAAAAAATAAATTTCTACATTTTCCAATTTGGGGTACCCGCCACAATACAAGGAGTATTAGTTTGTCATGCTGTTTGGAAATTCGTGTATTATTGATTCTGTTTTTACATAATTTTTTCAAACTGCAGACACTAAAATTCTGAATTCTAGAGGGAGCTGTACCCTTAGGCGAAGATAGGAGCTCTGTAATGTATTGGAAATTCTAAGCGGGTAGGTGAATTTATTCTAGTTTTGGCTTACACCTTCCCAGAGAGACCGATCTACGCTAATGGGTATCGCTCTTTGTGAATCTGTGGGACTTGAGATAACTTTATCATATAACCCTGATTGGCATAAATTTTACAATAACTTACAACAACTTATGTTATTATGGACATGGGCTTATCTATGAATAAGTTACTTTTAACTTCTCATTTATATCTTAGAAGTTGTTTTAAGTGTCTTCTCTTCATCATTTTTATTGGTTCTTAGTAAAAAAAAATTAAAAAGCTGATAAAAATAATTCTGCCCTCCTTGTCGGAATACTCCTAATGGCATAATAAGGGCTTAAATAACCCATGAATCTTTCACAATTCAAACAGTTATTGATCTTACTGCATATTTTACGACCTTTCCACCCTGCTGTTGGTATAATATTTGGTCAGGGCCAAGCTCTCAGAATTTATCTTCGTTGGTTTCGTTTACTCTTATTTGGATTAATTTAACTATCCCGCCAAGTCATTTGAAAATTCCCACTTTTGCGGGTCGATAAAGCAGTCACACATCTTCTTTCCTGATAGTTGTTCTACAAACGAATTTTAGAAACTTTTGTATTTTCTAAAATAATATTATTTACCTGTACACGTCTTTTATTCTTCCGTCTGTGAACTAAAGTTCTTTGGATATGACGATTTGAGGTGCTATCAAGCCAGTGTACCCTTTTGCCTATAGCCTTTCGTGTTATATCCCCAAGCAGAATCCGTAAAATGAAACAGGATTTTATATTCGGTACAAGAAAGCTTTTTAAAAGTTATTCCTATTAACCAGAAAGCTTCTATGCGTGCTGTGGAGAACTTTTTTCCTCTTCACTGTTGAAGCAGAGATATCTGAGTTGACCTTACTAGAAAATGGGAAACATGGCCTCAGGGGCAAATATTAAAACCTTACAAAACTAAAAAATATGTTATGAAAGAATCAGTTTCTACAACGTAAAACCAATTGTTAGATAAAGGAAAAGATTTCTGCAAAACAAAGTAAGTCCTAACTCAAGTTTAGAAGAAATCTGAAGTCACTAATCCAGTCCAATTAAGAAAACGAAAAATTCTTAAAAAGATTATCAAGACAGCTGAAGATCCCTCTTAGTCTGGGACAATCGGAGTAGAAATTTATAATCTGGGGAAAAGATATTTTATAGATCATCTAACCGAAGAGGTGCACATAGACTTTATCTGAAAAAGAGTGAGACGAACACAGATTGGCAACAGATTTGTGATGGCAAAAAAATAAATACATATAATGTAGGCACACATAGAAATTTCAGCCTAAAGATTTGGAAGACAAAGCCTTTTTCAACAAGAACTTTGTTTTTTAATTATGGCAACGCCAACAACTTGCTAGTTTTGAATTTATTTTTTTAACTTATTCGTAGTAGATCCATTATCAATCATTGCAGTTATTCCAATTTCGCTCAAATATCTTATTATACACTATGAAAATGGTGGTTCTCTAATAGTTACATTTTATAAAATTTGTGATATTTTCGGACAACATATCATCCTTCTGAGATCGTTATTAAGAATATGGTTGGTAAATTTGAGTCGACATACAAAATGTAACAACACCAGCGCGTTTTCTACTGGGTCGTTTAAGTGAAAACATCGCAGTCATTAGCCAGAGTGTTGAAGCAGATCCAAATTAGTAAATTTCTCGATGTTTTAAGTAGTTGGCGAATTTCGCTTAGGAATTTGGCTTTGAAACCATACAAGGTTTAATTGGTGCAGAAATTAAGGCCGACAAAGTACTTACATCACCGTAAATTCGGTCAACTTATACAGGATCAATCCGCTGGTTTTTTTTTCAAATCATTTTTTCAGACGAAGCCAATTTTTACTTGTCAAGGTTTGCCAAAAAGGAAAATTGCCGTATTTCGGCTACTAAATCTTAGAGCGATGATTAAGAAGCCTTTGCATGTTCAACGTTTCACTGTATAGTGCGCTATGTGGTGTAGAGGCATTATTGGGCTTTTTTTCGAAGACGAGGCTGGCCTATTATTAATGATAATTAATGGATAGCACTTACAGTAAATAAAATGATCAAATTATTTATATATAATTTATTTACTGCCAAAAATCAGCTGATAAGTGGCCAGCCAAATCGTGTAATTTAACACGTCTGGATTACTTTTTGGGGGCTATATTAAGGACAGAACCTCTCCGGAACCAATCGAATTGATTGCAGCCTTAAAACTTAAAATGCTGTGATTAAAGAAATAGACCCACCACCTTGCCAAGAAGTGATTAAAAACTTTGATGGAAGAATCGACATTTGTTAGCGTGGTCGTAGTGACCGTTTTCCAGATGTCATTTTTCATTCATAATTGCTAAAATTTTCTGTTCGGTATACAACAAAAAATTTGAATCATCGCCATTGAAATTTCTTTATTTTACTTTATTTTAGAAAACAAAGTTCTTGTTGAAAAACCCGATAAAGTGGTGCTAAAACATTAGTCGGCTGGCAGAAATCTCTAAAGTTGAACCATATCCTAAGGATTTATTTTATGGATTCATTGAAGTGTAAAGAAGTTGGTTGCTACTAGAGGATAACTAAAGGAAATAGGGAAAGAAGTGGGAGCAAAAAGGACCTCAAACTGGACTGATCTATTTTGGTATGAAAATTATTATCGTTACATTGTATGTTTCTATCTCAGTTGTATACGTCTACAAATATGTATGTATGTATGTATGTATGTATGTATGTATGTATGTATGTATGTATGTATGTATGTATGTATGTATGTATTAATGTATGGATGTATGTATGTATTAATGTATGTATGTATGTATGTATGTATGTATGTATATATGTATCTATGTATGCATGCGTGTATGTATGTATGTATTTATTTCCATCGATTTATTCTTATGTGCAGAAGTTTTATTTACAAAAAAAACTTTAAACTTATTACTTGGGTGAAGGGTATATCAAATTCGGTATAGTCCTATTTAGTCCTCTTACTTATCTTTATTTACATAAATTTACCAATAGTAAATTAATCTTTTCAGAAATATTTGTATAAACGTAAGTAAATTTGTTTTTACTTTGGATATTTGTTAAGAACAAACTCTTAACACTTTAACAACCCCCGCTTCAAAGCAACATTCAACCGCCAACGGTGAAAGTAAATAAGTGTTTGGGAAATAGTGGCTGATCGACTAAGTGCGTGTGCGTGTGTGTGTGTGTTGTACAAAAATTTTAAGGAATAATCATTACCAAGAAATATTCGATTATAATCTCTAGATGGATTTTCAATATCAGCAGGCAAATGGTTGAATAAATTCATGTAGTTGTGGAGCGAACGTGTTACGTTTTTAATTGAAACGATTTTTGCATTTTCTTGTTTACTCATTCTACTTTTTAAGTTATGATGGCATCATTTGGTAGTTTTGTGGCCGACAGTTGTCAAAATGACAGCCGGAAATTGACATTGGTAGCATGTTGAAGGAGTAAATTTTACAACAAAAAGCACACGTATGAGAGATTAAAAAGTTAAAAAATATATACGACATCGGTAGTTTAAGTTATTTTACATAAATAAGTTTTCCTACCTAATCAAACAATGTTTTGAAGATTTGGTTTTAATATTTTTTTAGTTTTTCGGTTTGCAACATATTTGATTTTTAGCTGTTTATATTATTTTATAGATGGAATTATAATTTTGTTTAAAGCATATTAAAACTTCTCTGTTCGACTTTCTGCTTTTACTCGCAACCGCCAAGCGAATTCTATTTATAGGCGATTTTAAACGTCTAGATTATTGAAAAAAGAAAAGATCTGGCAGTGTTAAAATAATACATATAGATAATTTTAGTAGAATATTTGTTTTTTTAGGTATATTCAGGTATGAAATCTACTTCCTATTTTCATTTTTAAAAAGTAAAAAAAAACAAATTGATTTAAGTAAATGGTGAATTGATTTTTGCAATGCCGATGTGCTTATGAAAAAAAGAGAAAAATTCGCACATAGAAGTGTCATAATTTTGAGATTAACAGGAAACAAAAAAAACAAGCGTTAAAGTTAACTAAGCGACAGCCAAGCCATGAATATATTCAAGCAGTTCATTTATAAATTTCTGATTTTCTATACAAAACGCGCCATTAGATAGTCACAGAAACAACACTTTCAGAAGATAAGACCAAAATGGCTATTTTGCTGTAGTTAGTTTTCAAATTCGACTGCTTAAAGTTTTTGGATGATTACTTCAGTAAACCAGCGCCTAATATAATGCAATGGCACTAACCAAACTAACCAAAACGCCACAATTGCTATTGTTGTACAAGGAAAAAAATGTTTTTGTAAATAAACGTAACTTTAACGATCGTCGTAGCTTCGCACGATAAATTTTGTGACTTTCTTTGAAGCAGTCTTAGATATAGTTTCGCCTACTAAAGCAAGAATAAAAAAATTTCTTCCATCGATAGTAAATTCCTTCTCATATTCTTCCTCGTACAGCCACCAAAGATAATTATGAGGTTATAGTGTGTATATGGCCTGAAGGAAAGAATATAAAGAAATAGTAGTAGAAAAATAAATTTATGCGTAAAATTCAAATGGGTAATCTGGCTGGCAAACAAAAATTTTTTTTTCCAATTTTAAATCTTAAGAGCAACAAGGGATGATTTATTACAGGGTTATAAAGTATAAAATGTAAATAAAGAATAGTGTACACTTGGAAAATAATGAATACTTTATAATTTAAAAAACCTTTGAAAATAATTGTAAAGTAAAAAAGTCTTTATCGTAAACAGTACGAATATTAAAAAGCAGCCAAATAAATCAAAAACTTACTTCGACTTGAGAAAAGAAAAATTAGTTAAAGTCGCAAAAAATGTGGTATCTCCAAAATCTGTGAACAGTAGTTGAAGCGGGTTAGAAGTAATTGTAAAAAAATGCAAAACAAAGACGTCAAATCCACGATTAAGTTCAAGATTTAAAAATGGAAAGCAGATTTATTTAAATAAAGTAAATTGTAGAAGATCAAGAAAATCGCTTTAATCTGCAATTTTTATATAAATTTAAAACAAAACTCTTGTTTGATATAAAAACTTCTAACACGACAAAATGACCTAAAAGGTTTTAAAATTTCAGTGTTATAAATAAACTTTAAAAAATCCCAACATAAAAACCTCCAAGAGAAATTTGTAAAAAATCAGTTTAAAATCGCTCAAGCAGGAAAAAAGTGTATATCAGCCAAACTAAGAAAAAACAAACTTCAAATTCACTTAAAACGTGGTCCAGATTCCTGTAAATCGTATTCGTAAAATCAAGTTACAAAAAATCTATAACATATCTTCAATAGGATAAAAAATCGCAAAAAATTTTAAAAACCGCTTAAACCACTACAAATGTTTTAATCTGGAATAAGCCAATAAATTAAGAGAATAATTATAAATTATTAAAATTAGAAAATAATGGAAGACTGGCCAATTAAAAAAACAATTTAATGCATTAAAATAATAAATTTAAAGAAAAACCCTTAAACTTTTCAAATCAAAGAAAGGGATACAGAGTCTCTCTCTGTATGAGAATAAGAAAAACGTGTTAACATTAAGAAAATAAAATAATTTTAATTTTTTTTAATATTAAGGAACATAATAAAAATAGATACTAAAATAGTAGAAAATATTAATTAGACAGTAAAAGAAATTAAAAATTGAAAAAAGTCAAAAATTAAAACAGTTTGAGTAAGAAACGTGAAAATCGAAAAATTTGGAAAACGGATTTAAATAACAGAAACAAAAACAATAAAAATGATCGCTTAAATAGAACTTAATGTAGAAAGAATTACAATAGTAAGCATACCTAAATACTTCTGAATATAGAAAATCGCTAAAACACCAAAAATCGCCGAAACGATAAAAACGAAAAAAAAATAAAATAAAAAAAAATCTCTTCAAGCTCAAAAAGCTACGAAAAAATAGAAGTAAAGAAAAATGCTAAAAATTAAATAAAACAAGTAAGAGTGCTATATTCGGCTATGCTGAATCTTATATACCCTTCACCATATATGTAAATCTAGTTTAGGGAAGTAACTTCACTTAAAAAAGCAAATATTGGGGTGACGGAGAATTAAAAAATAAAAAACAAAATTGGTACTGCATACTGGTATATATAAATTTAGATAAAAATGACATCGGCCCTTAATGGGTTTATAATTTTTAAAAAAAATTTAAGTATTTCCTTAAAGATATCTTCAAAAGCTTTAAAATGATACCCATATTGATTTTTTAAAAAATTTTAAAATTTCAGAGCCCCGTAACTTGGAAAATATGGGCAAGCGACAATTTTTTCACTTGATGCTTTTTTCTTTTTTTTCAATTCTCTATCGCCCCATATACTTATTTTTTGATTGGATTTACTTTATTGTTCCAAATTATATGAAACAATTAAAAGTAGACGTGGTGTTTTGCCTGCTGCCTCGAAGGGCATGGACCGATCTTGCTGATTTCCAATAACACCTCTTTCCACACTATATCTGATCGATTGACATATTTTTTTTAATGCCTCGGCAAACTTGATTTCAACACTTACACGGACGGACATCACTCAATCGACTTCGCTATGCATAAGAAGTCAGAATATATATTCTTTATGGCGTCGGAAATAGATATTGTAGAAATTACACACGGAATGACAAACCCTTTTTCCACTTTTTGTGGTGAAGGGTACAAAAATTAAGTAACAGGGATATTTGGAGTCTGTTAATAAAACCGATCTTCTAGCTCCTCACCTACCATTAATTTATAATGATCAATACACTTACATGACTATAAATCTCTGAAACATTATTTAAAAACTATACCAACTATTTCTCTTAGTGTATAAATACCTCCAAGTCTGGTTCGGTATCTTTTTTTTTTTGCGCACATTTAGTTTTCCTTTCATTTTTCTTATTTCCTATATTCATCTAAATACACAGATATTTCACACCCCATCCATCAACATGTCAAATTTTTCTGACATATCAAACTTAAACAATCTATGACCATGATGCTGTTGATATTTTACCATGAGTATGAAGGCGACAATGGCGCTGATTTTTGCATGCTCATCAGTAACGTTTCATTAACCCTCCTGTAATACAACAGCTTGTTGCCATAACCTCATTCCAATTCACTTAACGTGTCAAATTTTAAGCAAAATATTTTTACATTTCCGCTTAAATTGGTCAGCAAAAACATTGAACGTTGAGTCCTTTAAATTTAAATTTTTTTCCAGCCTTATTTTTGTCAATTGACAATTTTTGTTAAAAATATATTTTTTTTAAATTTTAAGGTTTTGTGGGGCAAGCAAGAGCATGAGTAAGTTGATTAGATAAAAGAAGTGTGAAAAATTTAGCTTAAGGCCAAACGACTTTACATCTCAAATTTCTTGATTTCATTATATTTTCCTGACTGACATTAAAGTTAACTGTAGATGTTATTTAAGGGTAGCATTTCTCTAAAACAAGTTGATGGATTGTAATTTAGTATGAAGTGCAAATATAGTGGGCAAAATGTAACGAAAAAGGATCACTAGAATTATAAAAAGGAGCATAAATTTAAAAGTGAATTTTTAAAGGTTTACGTTAAAGCTTTGCAAAAAAGTGGGAGCCTTTAAAGCACTAAAATGGACTTAAAGTAAAATTATATCCAGGTAAGTTAAGAATTAATGGTTCGCTCTCCGTTAGGAAAAATGAAAAGAGACCACTTATACGAGGGCTGCTATATATATTTCTGGCCTGGCAACACTGAGTGCTGCCAAGTGCAATCTGACATTTCCATTGGAAAGCTTGACATTTTTAAGCATAATCGTACTCAAAACGTTTTGACGTACGACCATTATTTGTGTTGTTTGCAGTGACTTGAAAAAATTGATATAGAAAAAAATGGAATTACTCGTAAACATTTTCGTGCCATCATTTTTCACGAATTTAATCGTGGCCGAAGCTCGCTCAAAGACGAATTCCGTGAAGGTCGTCCAAAAACGGCTGTTGTGCCAGAGAACATTGATGCCGTGCGTGAACTCATAATGCAAGATCGACATGCGACATACCGAGAGATAGAGACATCCTTGGACATTTCTTCCACCAGCATACATTCGATACTGCATGAACACCTGGCCGTAAAAAAGGTTTGTTCTCGTTGGATCCCGCACAATTTGAAAGTCGCTCAAAAAAAGGCTCGAGTCGATTGGTGCAAAGAAATGCTGCAAATATACGATTGCGGTGCTTCAAAAGACGTTTATAAGATCGTCACAGGTGACGAATCATGGATCTATGCGTATGAGCCTGAAACGAAACAACAATCGACCGTGTGGGTCTTCAAAGACGAGCAAAATCCAACGAAAATTGTTCGTGGAAGAAGCACTTCGAAGCAAATGGTCGCCCGTTTCTTCAGCAAAACTGGTCATGTGGCGACTGTTCCGCTTGAGCAACGTAGGACGGTCACTTCTGAGTAGTACACTACAATTTGTTTGCCTGAAGTCATCGGAGAAATTCGAAAAACCAACAAGAGAAGACAAATCATTGTTCACCATGACAATGCGAGCTCTCACACATCGGCTCAAACCAGAGCGAAGAAAAAAATGCGTGGTCAACGATTTTCGTCGCCAGAAGAAGCTGTTGAAGTGTTCAGAAACCATGTTTTAGAGGTGTCTCAATCGGAGTGGAAAAAGTGCTTCGACAACTGGTTTGAGCGCATGCAAAAGTGTATAAATCATGCTGGAGAATACTTTGAAAAACAATAAAACCATTTTTGATTATAAATATTCGCATTTTCACTATTAGGCCAGAAATATATAGAGAAGCCCTCGTAGTAAGCAATTCGCAGATAACTCTGAAAATTTTGCCCCATCGCCCCTCCATCATAATTGATAATAATAAGACAATCTAGCGATTGGGTGCATCGTTACAGAATGTGTCAATTGTTAGGAACAGCAAGAGTTCCTTACGGGTAACCCTTTAATTTTTAATTCTTTGGATAAATTTAAAATAAGGCCTTGTATCGGGTGGTTAAATTTTAAGTTCCGTTGTTGAATGTGAACGACACCTAAGAGTCATGTTTTTTTTCGGCACTTAATTTGACATTTCTCAATTTCAGACTAACTCAATTTGAACCATGGAAAGATACACAATCGAGCAACGCGTTAAAGTTATTTAGGCTTATTATAAAAATGGGCGTTGAAATCAAAATGAGTATCGTGCACTTCGTGATTTTTTTTAGGCAATTTAATCGTCCAAATCTGCGTACAATAGAAAAAATCGTACAAAAATTTTAGCTTACCGGCTCTGTAGGAGATGTGAAAACACCAGTGCATTCCCGTACAGCTCGTACTGCAGGAAATATTACTGCTGTTTGCGATAGTGTGGCTAAAGAGCCGTCCACCTCAACTCGGCGTCGTGCCCAACAATTGCACCTCTTACGCTCATTGTTGATAAACATTATGCATAAAGACTTGCATTTACACGCTTACAAAGTACAATTGACTCAAGAGCTAAAGCCTCTTGATCATTCTGAACGGCCTCAATGGTCAGAATGGTGGCAAGAAATGGCAACAGTGGATGATCAATTTTCGAAAAAAAATCATCTTCAGTGATGAGACACATTTTCAACTCAGTGGATTCGTCAATAAGTGGAATTTCCGCATTTGGGCGAATGATAATCCAAGAGTGATTGTCGAAAAATTAATGCAACCACAAAGAGTGACTCTTTGGTGCAGTTTATGGGCTGGCGTCATCATCGGACCGTATTTTTTCCAAAACGAGGCTGGTCAGGCAGTAAATGGTGTTCGCTATCATGAGATGATAACGAACTTTTAGTGGCCCGAATTGGAAGATATGGATGTGGACGGCATATGGTTTCAACACGACGGTGCCATTCGCCACACAGCTCACGAAACAATTGCTGTTTTGCGCGACAATTTTAATGAGTGTATTATCTCACGTAGTGGCGATGTCAATTGGCCGCCAAGATCATGTGACTTGACACCGTTGAACTTCTTTCTTTGGTGTTATTTAAAAGAAAAGGTGTACGTTAATAAGTCAGCAACAATCTAAGAGCTAAAGGATGAAAAAACGGCACATTAATCGGCCCTTAAAATTTAACCTCACTTTATAAATAATGTTACTATTGGGACATCTTTAAATTTTATTTTTTTATTTGCTTTTGTAGCAAACCAGCAATTCATACTCTGAATAAATTTATACTCTCAGCGCCAGATGTGTAAAAATCCCGTTACTATTGGGACACCCTTTATTTTATAGCAATTTCTATTACTTGTCCTTGTAGCAGTACATGCCCCTTGCAATTTCAAGCGTCTGACAATAATGGTTTAAAAGGCAAATCAATATTCGTCAAAACCCCGGCCTCTATGGAAACACCTATTAATTTCAAGAGCCTATCTGTTATTGTTTTAAAGCTAGAAGACTGTGACAGACGGATATGCATTGTAGAGAAAGCAATAGCGTTACGTTTGTGTACGGAATCATAAGAATGAGTACTATTCGACTACTAAACATGAGTACTATCGAGTACTGCTATGATTGCCATCCCTGGCTTAAATAACTGCTTTTTTACAAAGTTTTTGTAATTTTCTGAAACGTTGTTCAACTCCCTTCGTCTGTCTTACTGCCATCCCTTGTCAAGCGCGTAAAGCGCAAGATTTCTCATGTACATACAAAATGTAGCAATTGGAAAATCCAAAAACAAAATCTCTGATTTCAGAAAAGAAAGTGATAAAAAGCAAAAACAAAAATCCCAATAAAAGATTAAAAGTGAAATTTTGTGTATGAAATTTTACCCAGAATATCTTCGAACATATAAAAGTTAATAAATCTTTATATGTTCAATAAATTCAATAAATTAAAATATTCACCCTTATTCTGTATGGCGTCGGCAATACAAGGCGATGCCAATTGTTATCGTTTTTTAAAAATCAGTGTTCTGGTTGTCAATATTGCTATTTATCGATGACTGGCAATATGAATTTGATATTTTGTAAGAAAATGTGACGTTGATATTGTCTCGTTTTGCCGTTAATATTGCCGTCTGTGATTTTGGTGTCGTTTACACACAAAAAAATTAATAAACTATGAAAATAGTAGAATTAAAATAGAAAATTATTCAGATTAATTGAAGATTACCAACCCACCCCAACCAATATGAAAAATCCGTTGCAAAGAGCTGCAAAAAAATCCATCCCTATCCAGAGGTTTGCGAAGAGCCACTGTTCCTTCTAATTTTAAGGAACAGTGGGAAATTATTGCGACCGCTCTAAACGCCTTGTGCCAAATAGACAAATAGAACGAGTGATGGATGACAAAAGTTATGGTTTATAGTGCTTTACAAATTCATGTTTGATAAAATTCTTTTTAAAGGTAGTGACAAACAAAATAGAATATAAAGCTACTGGAGGCGTTATATTTAAGCAGCTGGTATTAAGTGCCTTTGAAGAAACTACGACAAATGAGATCCAGTTCCAAAAGCAAGTCAACTCTACGGGTATGGTTTCGGGAGTCACAAGTGAATGGAAACTTCTTGAAGTCGTAGACAACAGCTATTTGAACGTGCTTAAGTATTTTCAAATGGTAAGTCATGACCCCCAAGAAGTCCACTTACATTTGTTTATTGTTGTTTTATTTAGCCGGATATAACTTTTGAAGGTTAAGTGAAAAAAACAAAGCACTATTTTGAAACGGATAACTTTGGATTAATTACTTGCTTCTTGTTTTCTGTCTAAGAAGTCTTCTTTGCACCGTTTTTTCTCATTTTCATTACTCCGTGTCGGAAGGATAGTACAGTTTTCAAATTTTTACAAAATTGTAATTTTTAATACAATTAAAAATAATAAACAAATATATCAACTGACTCAAAGATTAGATATGTGTGTTATTTCTTATTTACATTATCGATAAACAGGCAACGTCGACATTAAACTGTTAGGGAATACCAAATAAGTATTGATGTTGTGTTAAAGTGATGTTGCCTCATAATTGATTACGATTTTGTTGCCAAAAATTTTATTTTATTTTATTTCTTTAATAGCCTCCCCAGACCCCATTTATGCGCAGGATGTTTACAAAATGTGACCAATTACTGAAAACAATCGTTCTAGAATCGTTGGTAATAAAAATAATCAAAATTCGCGTGCAATTTTTTTTTTGTTAAAAAAAAATCACATTCAAACAAAAAAAAGTACCATGCAAATTCTAAGCACGTTTTTCCTTTATATGTCTCTGAAACATTTTTTATATTCGAGGTTGCCTACTGCTCTGTGGTCCTTTGTCCTCCTCTATAAATCGCAGTTTCATGAAAATTGGGTAAATAGTTTAGAAGTTCAAGACTTTCATACAATTTTTTTTTTGTATTTCACGCCACTGTATAACGGTTTATTGCAAGTCTGTGTGAATAATAGGACACCTTTTGTTTTGTTTATTAAAATAGCATTTGTCAAAACTTCAGTGAACATTTCTTTTTTGAAGTAGCTGTACAAGAACCTGAATACTTGTAACAAAATATAAAATTTTTATTGATATCAAAAGTAAGAAAACCAGACATTTCCTTAAGTTACAGACAGCTATTTTCTGTGAAGAGAAAATCAAAAAAGATTTTCTTTATACCTTTACAAACTTTCTTATGCACTTCTTGTATTGTTTTTATTTTTTCTTTTCCAGTTTTTAACGGAAAACTAAAGTTTTTCAATTTGTTGATGTGTCTTCTCATTCTAAACTTTCAATTGCAAAATCATCGCTGTGTAATATTTACCAACATTTTCACTTCCGATATATAACTGCAGGCCTATAGTGGCAAATAGTAACCTAGATTTAAAGCTGCCACTGTCTGCAGCTAATGCAGTCACCATATATTTTCAACTAACAATTTGTGGTGGTGGTGTGGCAGCAGCCATTAATGTTGCTTGATATTCGTTCAACATAATCAACAGCACCATAATTTTAAAACTCAACTCTGTGACATGTCAACTTTCATTAAATACTAAAGAGTTTACGAAAGAAAAAGAAAATTATTATTACTATTTTTAAAAAGCCTTTATTTTTAATGAAAACAAAATGAGAGTGTAGATGAAAGGATTTCTTTATCAGCAGATGTAAGACACTGTTATTTATTTAAACCAAACAGCGATTTATTATAAAGTACCAGTGCACGTATGCATTTGTTTTATATTTATGAATTTAAAAAAAAAAACTGAATGGAAGGAGAAAATAATACAAAACAGAAATCAAGCCAAGCTAGAGAAATTATAAGGATGATATACAAATACAAATAATGGCAAAGGACATATAGAAATAAATAGAGATGAAAACTATTATAAAAATTTGCCAAAGCAAAAAAAAAAAGAAAAAATATTTGTAATGTGGAGGAGTATGAGTCTAAGTATTTGTTAAGTGCTTTGATTTAAAGGTATTTAAGGCAAAATAAATTTGTGTCATTTTAAATTAATGTCTACACAAGAAATTAAAAAGCAAAAAAAAAAAAAAAAAAGAATAAATAAAAATTAAAAACACACATACGATGCAAACAAACACAACTACATAAAATTGTTGCTGCATAGTTATTTAGTAAAAGTGAAAATGTTTAAGGTTGATGTTATATTTTAAATATTCGTCCGCATAAATCCGATTTTTTTTACTGAAACAAGGCAAAAATTAATTGATAATTTTGACTGCACCGAAAATCAGTATTTTTTTGTCGTTTGTTTTTTTAACAACAGACGAAAAAAATTCAATAAAAATTTTCTTCCTAAAACAACCACATTTTCATTTATTTTTAACTTTACTGAAAACTTCCTAAATAAACGTCAAACAGTTAATGTTAAAATTTTTTGAGTGTAAAAGTGAAAATGTTTAAGGTTGATGTTATATTTTAAATATTCGTCCGCATAAATCCGATTTTTAAAATAAGCGAAAAATACATAAATTATATTAAGATTATTTCGCTACCTTTGTGTATTTTAAAAAATATACACGCTCTAAAATTAAGCTTTCACTAACTCTGTCCATTGAAAAATTTTTTTAATTTACAACGCCACTTGCAAATCGTTCATTCGTAGATCCAGCCTGCCACAGAGTTGAGCCATAGCGAAAAATACGCGTAATGGTTTTAGTAGAGACAGTGCCACATGCTTCGCCATGCGTATGAGGTTTTTAAATTTTTGTTACTTGATTGCCGACCCGATGCCAAACCATTCACAACTTTAAGGGAGTTGAAGTATAAATGCCTTAAAGAAAAATATAAGAAGTAATTTCGAATTATGCTCTTTATTACGTGATCACTCCTAGGAGTGGATTTTACCTTTGTTCTCGACCTTTTAGTTTCAAAAGCTGTTTGTAGTTTAACTCTACACCTATTTGAAGCGTTTTCGATAAAGTGGATTAAAGCACAAAGCCAACATAAAGCTGCCTTAAGAGCCCCATTACAACCATAGTTACATAGGGGCTCCTAACACCAGCGACTCGAAAAATAAATTTCCAATTAGACTTTAAAGTAAAAATTCTGATACCAACCATACAGGAATTTGGTCTCCGGGTAAATCTCAAAGTCGAAGCAACCGCCAGTTGAACTGAAATATTTCGGGACTAATGGCGATTAGCTGTCACGAGTTAATGATAAAACAACATAAAGGATAACGACAAACGAATAAACAAGAGTTGCCTTAATGAGCCACAGTTTATCCACATGTTTAACCCCCAGCAATACTGCTACGAATGAGTAATTTGCAAATTAACATCAGTGTACAGCATAAATATAATTCAACTAAATTTTATTTTTTACTAACAGAGGCAATCATTAGGGAACCGGCAGCTCAATGATGTTTCTAGTTTTTTAACTGCCTTGTGTTTTCTTTTAAGGCATGTATTCGAATTAAGAATGTATTTTAACTTTTTATTTTTAGGCCTTAGCACGAGGCTTATAGTGAATATAAAATATAAGGACCCTTAGGATCTGACCGATAACCGTAATCGGTAGTTTATTATAATGCAAAAACAATATTTATTATTAGTGGGAGCCTTCGGATAATCGCGTGTTGGCTGTGGTTTAAAGCTAATTCGAGGCGAATAGATTTTATTGCAGCCTTATTCTGTAAGTCGTTAAAGCTAAATCGCCATCTCTAAAATAATTTAATTTTAACAAAGCAGTTTTTGTTACAAATACGACATTGGAACATATAACTCTATACTTAACACTGTCTTATATATTGAGTTAGACTTACAGATACCGATTAATTAAGAAAAAATTACGTGAATTTGTTTAACATTTAAGCAATTTAGCTTAAGTTTTAGCTAAGAGAATTACAGAATACGGCCTCTGGTCTGCTGTTCGTTTGCCTGGACTATGACAATACCTGTGGCCTCGTCAACTAAGACTACAACTAATGTTTTGGTGGGCAGATTAGGGGCGGCGGTGAAAATATTATAAATCATGTCGATCTAGTTTAAGCCGCAACCAGAAATAAAACGGCAAGAAGATTAATCACTTAAAGAAAACTCACAACAATAGTATAGTAAGAGAAGCGAAATCATATTAAATTCAGTTCGCGTAAAAATGGGTGTCTACTGCTGATAATGTTCGTCTCGGCTTCTGAAATTGTATTAGTACATAATTCTTTAAAAAAAAACAACCGACTTAAAAACAGATTTCAGCTATCTGGTTACGGTTCAAAAGATTCGCCTCATAATTTAAATTACATTAACTATTGGGACTCCCTTTAAATTCCAAATACACATTTTATACTCGTTCCTATATCGGATTTAGAAATACAGTTTCTTTGACAATTTCCGCCGTCTGTCTAACACTATTCAACTGGTTGCCCATATATATCAAATTACATCAACTATGGGGGCACTCTTTAATTTCAAAATTTAAATTATAGAGCAACAAAGGTTTCTTGTAAATTTTTACCGTCTGTCTATAACGGTATGATCAGTTACATCAAATTACATCAACTTTTGTGACACCCTTTAATTTATAATTTAAAATATTTATACTTCTTTATATACCAGACAAAGTATTTTACATTCTGTCTAATTTTTGTGTGTCTATAAAACGGTTTAAAAGATAGGGCCATATAGCTCAAATAACATCAATTATAGGAAGACCCTTTAATTTCTAAATTTAAATTTTACTTGTTGTTATAGCGGACATATCAAAACAGGTTTCTTGTCAATTTTAGCTGTCAATCCGTAATGGTTTAAAAGTTCTGCTACATTAATCAAATTACATTAACTATTGGGAAACCCTATGATTTAAAAATTTAAACTGTATACTTGTTGTTATACGAGGGCTGCTCTATATATTTCTGGCCTAATAGTGAAAATGCGAATATTTATAATCAAAAATGGTTTTATTGTTTTTCAAAGTATTCTCCAGCATGATTTATACACTTTTGCATGCGCTCATACCAGTTGTCGAAGCACTTTTTCCACTCCGATTGAGACACCTCTAAAACATGGTTTTTGAACACTTCAACAGCTTCTTCTGGCGGCGAAAATCGTTGAACACGCATTTTTTTCTTAATGTGCGGAAACAAGAAGAAGTTATTAGGTGCCAAGTCAGGGATGTACGGCGGATGACCCATTAATTCGACGTTTTGGCCGGTCAAAAACGCTCTAGTTTGAGCCGATGTGTGAGAGCTCGCATTGTCATGGTGAACAATGATTCGCTTTCTCTTGTTGGTTTTTCGAATTTCTCCGATGACTTCAGGCAAACAAATTGTAGTGTACCACTCAGAAGTGACCGTCCTACGTTGCTCAAACGGAACAGTCGCCACATGACCAGTTTTGCCGAAGAAACAGGCGACCATTTGCTTCGAAGTGCTTCTTCCGCGAACAACTTTCGTTGGATTTTGGTCGTCTTTGAAGAGCCACACGGTCGATTGTTGTTTCGTTTCGGGCTCATACGCATAGATCCATGGTTTGTCACCTGTGACGATCTCATAAACGTCTTTTGAAGCACCGCAATCGTATTTTTGCAACATTTCTTTGCACCAATCGACAAGAGCCTTTTTTTGAGCGACTTTCAAATTGTGTGGGATCCAACGAGAACAAACCTTTTTTACGGCCAGGTGTTCATGCAGTAGCGAATATATGCTGGTGGAAGAAATGTCCAAGGATGTCTCTATCTCTCGGTATGTCGCATGTCGATCTTGCATTATGAGTTCACGCACGGCATCAATGTTCTCTGGCACAACAGCCGTTTTTGGACGACCTTCACGGAATTCGTCTTTAAGCGAGCTTCCGCCACGATTAAATTCATTATACCAATTTTTCACAGTGCTATAGGATGATGTTTCATCGCCATACAAAGATTTAAGTTCATCAATGCACTCTTGTCGTGATAATCCAAGTCGAAAGTTGTGAAAAATGATGGCACGAAAATGTTTACGAGTTAATTCTATTTTTTTCTGTATTAATTTTTTCAAGTCACTGTAAACAACACAAATAATGGTCGTACGTCAAAGCGTTTTGAGTACGATTATGCTTAAGAATGACAAACTTTCCAATGGAAATGTCAGATTGCACTTGGCAGCACTCAGTGTTGCCAGGCCAGAAATATATATAGCAGTCCTCGTAGCCGACATAATAATACAGGTTCCTAGTAAATGTGTGTCTATAACGATTCAAAAGTTTGGCTACATATATCAAACTACATCACCTGTTGGAACACCCTATGATTTAAAAATCTAAGCTTTATACTTGTTGTAGTAGCGGTCTAAGCTAATACAGGTTCTTTGTAAATTTCAATCGCTTGTCTACAACAGTTCTAAAGTATTGCCATATACATTAAAATTAATGAACTATTGGTGCACTCTTTAATTTATAATTATGAATATTTATTTGTCTATAACAGTTCAAAAGCCCAATTTATGTCACCTATGGGGACAATCTTTAATGTTTATATTTATTTTTATAATACTTTGTACTATAGGGATCTATAGTGATACGCAGTTTTTTTTTTCAATTTTAAAGAGGTGCCCTTGGCGGTTCATAATACAAAGGGGGACACCCTTTAATTTTTAAAGTAATAAACTGTTTTTAAAACGAAACTAGTCTGTAAGCATAACCTTTTAAATAAAAAAATGTTCAAAATCGATCCAGAAATGACTGAGTTATGGAGGCACAAATATAAAAAAAGCAAAATTCAGTCGAATTGATAACCTTAAAAAAAACCATAAAAACTTAATGACATTTTTTTAAAACAATTTAAGATGTTTTCCACTATCAAAGACATGCTTATAGTTTTAAAGTCACTGTATGCGCTTCAATCTTAGCCATAGATATCATAGGTCCTTACTTCTATTGGCAAGACTTATTAAGAGGCTTTGATCCCAATTCTGTCCAATTATCAGGTCTCTATTTTAGGAATAGTGACCCACTAAAACAACCACAAACATTGTGCTACTTTACTAAAGCAGTTTAGAATTTTCTAGAGATACAATGGAACAAATACTTAATAGACAACGGTTAGGTTTCCTCGAATGGCTTTAAACGGAATAAGATTGTCGCAAGAAAACGTGCCAAGAGAATTTTGTGTAAAACTTTTGTCATCTGCCAAGAAATGTGGTCAGAATTTCTGTGTAATAACTTTGTAGTTTGTATATCTAATAGCAACAAATAAAAGCGAACTACTTTTTTCTATGCAATCCTTTGTAATCTAAAAGCTAATCTTTAAAAAAAATTTACGTTAGTGGACGAAAATTTAAAAACTGTAAACATACATGTCGGTCTATAAATAAATTTGACATAAATTATATGTTCCATGGACTGATTTATTTAATCAAACACACTTTCAAAATAATTATGTCATTGATTTTTTTTTTTTTTTACTTCAATAAAAGAAATTAAAAAACTTTTTTAGAATTTTTTTATTAACACCATAATCAGCAACAATAAATTACCTTAGCACCGTTGTCGCCACTATTATCAACAATATACAACTTCTGAAGTTTATACAAATCGATTTCATGCTGATAACTAAGCACAAATTTAATCTTAATTATTTATTAATGTTAACATTCAAGTAGTTAATTTTACTGCCAGTAAATATAAATTTTGGACAGCGAATAAAATACTTTTCATCAGTTTGTAATTGTTTTTTTTTTTAACAACAATTATAAAACTAATATATTTAAAGTGGCCAAAAAACTAAAAAATCGAAATGGAAATAGTCAAATTTGATTATTGGACATATGTTTTTTTAAAGAAGTTTCGGATGCTTTTTTGTTATGGAGTTAATACACATTTTTGAGACCCAAAACTTAGCCTGGGTTAAGTATTTTAAGCAATCCATTTGAGATTGACAGCCTTTGCACTGTCGCCCTGAATTTTAAGGGTCACAGGAAAATATGCCTTTCGCTAATAAATCTATTTTGTTTGCATACAAACTAGAAACGGTAAAGTGAAAAGTCACTAATGATCATGCACACTCGCAAGAAAAAAAATTACTCACGCACACTCACGACTTTATATTTTATCTCACGTTCATCCGAAATTTATTCACGTGAGCGTGAATAAATATTAATCACGTTGATACTTACGCAAATGATCTACTTATGCTTATGACGGAATTTCCATGTTCATGCGTGCCCACTTGAGTTTAGTGAAAAAGTAATCACCATCACGCGTGTTTCACGATAATCAATCTATCGATGCCCATATTTAGCACTAACACATCACCAAAACCAAGCAAATACTCAAAAAATACGATTTAATAATTTGCTTGAAATTAATTTACAAGTCACTGTTATCATGTTATAGGGCTTATCCTTGATTCATTTTATAATACGAGGGCTGCTATATATATTTCTGGCCTGGCAACACTGAGTGCTGCCAAGTGCAATCTGACATTTCCATTGGAAAGTTTGTCATTTCTAAGCATAATCGTACTCAAAACGTTTTGACGTACGACCATTATTTGTGTCGTTTACAGTGACTTGAAAAAATTAAAATAGAAAAAAATGGAATTAACTCGTGAACATTTTCGTGCCATCATTTTTCACAACTTTCGACGTGGATTATCACGACAAGAGTGCATTGATGAACTTAAATCTTTGTATGGCGATGAAGCACCATCCTATAGCACTGTGAAAAATTGGTATAATGAATTTAATCGTGGCCGAAGCTCGCTCAAAGACGAATTCCGTGAAGGTCGTCCAAAAACGGCTGTTGTGCCAGAGAACATTGATGCCGTGCGTGAACTCATAATGCAAGATCGACATGCGACGTACCGAGAGATAGAGACATCCTTGGACATTTCTTACACCAGCATACATTCGATACTGCATGAACACCTGGCCGTAAAAAAGGTTTGTTCTCGTTGGATCCCGCACAATTTGAAAGTCGCTCAAAAAAAGGCTCTTGTCGATTGGTGCAAAGAAATGTTGCAAAAATACGATTGCGGTGCTTTAAAAGACGTTTATAAGATCATCACAGGTGACGAATCATGGATCTATGCGTATGAGCCCGAAACGAAACAACAATCGACCGTGTGGGTCTTCAAAGACGAGCAAAATCCAACGAAAATTGTTCGTGGAAGAAGTACTTCGAAGCAAATGGTCGCCTGTTTCTTCGGCAAAACTGGTCATGTTGCGACTGTTCCGCTTGAGCAACGTAGGACGGTCACTTCTGAGTAGTACACTACAATTTGTTTGCCTTAAGTCATCGGAGAAATTCGAAAAACCAAAAAGAGAAGACGGATCATTGTTCACCATTACAATGCGAGCTCTCACACATCGGCTCAAACCAGAGCGTTTTTGACCGGCCAAAACGTCGAATTAATGGGTCATCCGCCGTACAGCCCTGACTTGCCACCTAATGACTTCTTTTTGTTTTCGCACATCAAGAAAAACGATTTTCGTCGCCAGAAGAAGCTGTTGAAGTGTTCAAAAACCATGTTTTAGAGTTGTCTCAATCGGATTGGAAAAAGTGCTTCGACAACTGGTTTGAGCGCATGCAAAAGTGTATAAATCATGCTGGAGAATACTTTGAAAAACAATAAAACCATTTTTGATTATAAATATTTGCATTTTCACTATTAGGCCAGCCCTCATAGTCTATATAATTGTAGTGGATTAGACGACATTTTAAAATGAATACAATTTCATTTTACATATTTTGAAAATATTTTATCGCAACTTAAACTTACTCATTTATCTAACTAATTTACCAATAACGAATGAAACATCAACTCTTTCTCCGTATTCAGGCGTATCAAGAACACAATTATAATCGAAAGTGATTTCAATTTCGCAAATGCTTTCTTAAGAAAACGAAAAACGAAAAATTTATTGGGAATGAAACTACTTTTAAATTCCAAAGTTGAATTAATTTTCAAATTTTATTTTTTGAGATTTTTATTTTTTGCATCCTTATCAAAGTTGGCATACTAAAATTAAAAAGCAAATTTATACGCGCCTTCAAAATTTATCCGAATCTAAAGAGGATAAAATGAGTTCGACCGGGATGACTAATTCGTAATTAAAACCATTCTGATCGGAATGTGTGACATGCCTGATTGAATACGAAAATATGCAGCAGCCGAAAATGCATGTTGGTTTGCATCAGTTATTCGACATGTGACTAAAATAAGTTTAGGGTCATGCAGCGAGGTAATTTAAACAGTCCAAGCCTTTAAAATTCATTCCACCATAATCTCCACCTGTTATGCAAAATTGTCTTAAGATCCTAGACACTCTGAAAGAAAAAAACCCCCTGGGAGAACACAAAAATGTTATGGATAAATCAACTTGTTTTAAATTTTATTACTTTAGTAGTAAATTGTAGCTTCTGTTATTTTGTCATTTTAGTTTGTATTTTTGTTAAATAAAGATTGCTATCGATATCGCTTTCACCCTCAATAATCAATGTCGGTAAATTAATAATTTAATTTAGATAAAAAATAGACCAATTTTTTTTTTAATTAAAGATCGACATGTTTTATGTAAAATATTATTAACATGTTTTAATTACAAAAGGTGGCAACGTCATACTCTCCGAATAGTTTTCTTAGTCACGAATTATTTTCGTGATTTTTTTTTTTTTTTTTTTGTTTGAAAATTATTAATAATATTTTTATTAACAAGTAATAGGTATGAATGTGTAAACGTAGTAAGAGTTACATTGTTTTACAGTATTTGAAGTATAATAGACTTAAATTATGGTTTAATTTTTTTATATAAAGAATAGTTAATGGAATGAAATAAACATGAGAAATAGTTTTTTTTGTGTCAACAATCGTATGAAAAAGAAATTACGTGATAATTTGATCGTAAGAACTAAATGGCATCATGGCATACGATTGCAAACGGATCGTAATCTTTTGTTCGATTAAAATTTATATTTTAATGAAAATATTCTAGAGCTGTAGTATCCAGGCTGTTCAATATTTCAAATTTATTCGTTTCCAATTGCCTGTAATGCTTGATTCAAGGACGGCTGCTTTAATTAACAATATTTTACTGGACATCAGCAGTTTTTCTTTACAAGGGCCTTCTCCAGTCTGCTTTTTCGAATATTTATAAAAAAAATTTCTTCAATTTTTTTGATCGCCTTTTGCTATCGCCTACTTAGCTTTCCAGGAAATATCACACAAATATTTTAAATAAACTAAAGATCTTTGTCCAAACAAAAAAGTAAAGACAAAAATTAAGGTTAAGCAAAAAACAACAATAATCAACTATAACTAATTGACTAAATAATCCAAATAATTCTTGCAAAATAAACCGACCTAAAAACAGATTTCATTGGTCGGTCTATTACTGTTCAAGAGTATGGCCACATTCACCAAATTACACTAGCTATTGGGCGCCCTTATATGCCATCTCCAAATTTTATGATTGTTCAACTGTTCAACAGTTTGCCAATATACATCAAATAAGAGCAATTATAGGGTCACCCTGTATCAATATAAGTTCCTTGTCTATAACGGTTCAAAAGATTTCATAGATTATTTTACGTCACCTATGGGGACACCCTTTATTTCTAGATTTATTCTTCTATTATTTTTTGTTATACGAGTACGCAGTCATTCTAAATTTTAATTTAATATAAATTTAATTTTTTTAGTTTTTCTCTTTTAAATAATTGTTCTCCCAAATTTTCTTTAAAATAATTATACCCACCACTGCTTTTAGCTAAACTCTTAAACTTTGAAATTATTAGCGATATGTTCTAAAAATATTTATCTTGCTGATAAGTTAAGAAATAAGTAGAAAACCTAAGTAATATGTGTGTGTGTATTTAGGACTTCAAGCAGAGTATAAACTAAATAAATAATTTTTTTCTCAGTTGTGCTTCAAACCTGCTACATTACACTTTAAAGAAATATGAAGTGTTATATTGTCTTTTTGTTAATATGGGTGGGTTCTACCTTGGCCCGTAATAATGTACAAAATGACAACAATCCACACTCCAGCAGCTATCAAACATTAAAAGAAGAACAAACTACTGCGTTTTGGATGACAAAGGCGCAAAATATTCTAGCACAAAAATTGCAGAAATTAAATAATTTAAATACAAATAGAGCGAAAAATATTATAGTGTTCTTAGGTGATGGTATGTCTGTACATACAATAACAGCCACTAGGAATTTTATGGGTGACAGCAGTAAGCAGTTGGCATTTGAAAAGTTTCCCTATTCGGGATTGTCGCGCACTTATGCTGTTAATAAAAGAACACCTGATTCGGCTAGTTCAGGTACGGCGTATTTAAGCGGTGTTAAGGCAAACTATGGCACCATCGGTGTGAATGCTCAGGTAAATAAAGGAGACTGTTGGAAAGCCAATGATACTGCAACCCATACAGAAAGTTTAGCGAAATGGGCCCAGGATGCAGGTAAATGGGCAGGTTTTGTTACAACGGCTCGTGTAACACATGCTTCACCAGCTGGTGTTTATGCTCATGCGGCCGATCGTGATTGGGAAAACAATGCCGAGATCATTAAGAACGGCTGTAGCCCTTCTATCAATGTCGACATAGCCCGTCAATTAATTGAATGGCCAGTGGGCAAGGAATTGCATGTTATAATGGGCGGTGGTCGTCGTAATTTTCGTGATGTAACCGTGATTGATGAACAAGGCGATAGGGGCTGTAGAACTGACAAAAGGGATTTAATTCAAGAATGGCTAAAAGACAAAAAGCAAAATAATAAAAACGCTGAATATGTATGGTCAAAATATGGCTTGGATAAGGTGGATATAAATAAGACAGACTATTTATTGGGTTTATTTAGTGCCTCTCACTGTCCCTATCACGGTGACCTAAAGAGACACCATTTAGAAAATATCGTTCCATCACTATCACACATGACCAAAGCGGCTATTAAAATGTTAAATAAAAATAACCAGGGCTATTTTCTGTTGGTGGAAGGAGCTAAAATCGATATAGCTCATCATGGCAATAGAGCTCGCATAGCTTTAGAGGAAACTGAAGAGTTTTCCAAAGCCATAGAATTGGCACGTCGAATGACCAGTGAAGAGGATACATTAATTGTGGTAACCGCAGATCATTCACACACCACAACCATCAATGGTTATCCAGTAAGTTTCAAGAACTGAAATATTTTTATACAATATTGTATTTTAAATATTTATATTTTAAAGGATCGCCATCAAAGTATTTTGGGTTTAGCACCTGATTTGGCTGCTGATGATTTACCCTATACTGTTTTATCCTACGGTACTGGTCCTGGCTATTCGAATACCTATTCCTCCAAAAAAGGTCGCCGTAATTTGCATAAAGCTGATTTAAATGATCCTCATTTTCGTTATATGGCCACTGTACCTTTAAAATCTGGGGCTCATGGTGCAGAAGATGTGGGTGTGTTTGCTTCTGGACCCTGTGAACATTACTTTACTGGAAACTATGAAGAAAGTCATATACCTGCCCTTATTGCTAACATTGCCAATATTGGTCCTTTTGCTGATGATAAATTATAATGACGGCCATCAATAAATTCTTCAAGTGTATTTAAATTTCATGTAAATATTACAAATGCTGTGCAAATATATTAAGATCAAACGTAACACGATTTTTAATTTAAGGAATGGCAAAATAAATTTGTCTGATTTCATTTTAAAAGTCAAATTATTTTCTACACAAGAAGATTAAAGTTGCATGTTGCATGTGTAACATTCATCTGAAAAATATCAATCTTTAGGTTTTAAAATTGTTTCAATGATTTTGATGGAAAATCATGACCAACATGAAGCAGCCCTAAGAGCCTCATTATAAACAAGTTGAAACCAAAGTTAGAAGGCTCGAAATACCTGCGGCTAGAAAAATTAATATCCGATCAGGCTTTGAAGTAAATATTTAAGGATCCTGATACCCACGATACTAGATGTAGATCTTGAACTCGAAGCTACTGTCAGTTGAACTGTTAATAGTTCCGGACTGATGGTCAATAGCTGTCGTGTGTTAATATTAAAACGACAAAATGTTTTAACACCAGCAGGGAAGCTACGAATGAGTAGTCAACAATATTAGAATACAGAAAACAAACATCACTGTTAAGCATAAATAAGAGTCAATCGAAAAAAGCAACTAACTGGGTCTTAGTTTATTTTTACTAACAGTAACAATCCGTGGGGAACCGGCAGCTGGATGATGCTTCTGGCATTAAAGTGCCTTATTTTTTCTTTTAACGCATGTTTTCGAATCAAAACTGAATTGAGCTCTTAAATTATGATCAGCATTTCACCGCTACTAGATCCTACGTATGTTAAGGCCAAATTAAAAAAGTTTATAATTCATCTCAATTTAATTTTTCTAAGTTTAGTGTAAATATGATTCAGTATTGTCATAAGTCGTTCTCTTTTTTAATCTAGATACACGCGGCTTGAAACTATGAAAAAAACACTTTAAAAGTAATTATATTATTATGTATGTATGAACATCAATAAAAAAAAAATTAAACAACGTGTTAAAAAAACGTTAAATGCTCCCATTCATCTGGCATCACCACTTTTATCAACACCATAACCTACAACATTGAAATACTTAGTGCCGTTATCGCCACGAGAGTTAACACCTTATCAGCAGTCTGAAGTTCATATAAATCGATTTTATGCTGCTAATTAAGCACAAATTTAATCTTAATTATTTATTAATGTTAACATTCAAGTAGTTAATTTCACTACCAGTAGATAATTGCTTTTTCAATAATAGCAATGAAAAAATATATATTGAATTTAGTAAAAAAAAAATCCAATATCGTGAACAAGATCAGCAAAAATTTGTTGAGAGTTTTTATACCCTTCACCACAAAAAGTGGAAAAAGGGTATAACTAAGATTGCCATTCCATTTGTAATTTCTACAATATCCATTTCCGACCTCATTTAGTATATATAAGCCCATAATTATGAAAGTGGTCTAAGTCATATATTTCTTGTTTTGAGATATTTAATGAATTGCATTTGAATAAATTAAAAAATATTTTTACATTATGCGATAACCACTATCTAATGTTTCATTTTTGATAATTTCGTAAAAATTACATTGAATAAATTTAGTTTAAAATAATGTGGTAAGAAAATAACTGGTAAATTAATTTTTTTTTAATTTTGACTTAGACCACTTTCATAATTATGGGCAGATATGTTCTAAGTTCTTATAGATAGCGAAGTCGATTGAGCATTTGACATTGTATCAAAAGAGGTGCTATTGAAAATCAGCAAGATCGGTTTATGTCCTTCGAGGCAGCGAGCAAAACACCACGCCCGTCTTAAATTTTTCCACATCACTTGGAATAATGGAGTAACTCCAATAAAAAAAAAAAACATATATGGGGCGACAGAGATTTAAAAAATAAGAAAAAAAAACATCCGGTAAAAAAATTTGCGCTCGCCCATATTTTCCGAGCTAAGAGCCTCTGAAAAATTTTTAAAAATATCATTATGGATATCAATTTAAAGCTTTTGAAGAGGTGATTAAGAAAACACTAAAAATTTAAAAACTCGGTTTATATCCTTCGAGGCAGCGAGCAAAACACCACGCCAGTCTTAAATTTTTCCACATCACTTGTAATAATGGAGTAACTCCAATCAAAAAAAAAAAAAAAACACACATATATGGGGTGACAGAGATTTAAAAAATAAGAAAAAAAACATCCGGTAAAAAAATTTGCGCTCGCCCATATTTTCCGAACTAAGAGCCTCTGAAATTTAAAAATTTTTTAAAATATCACTATGGGTATCAATTTAAAGCTTTTGAAGAGGTGATTAAAAAATACTTAACCCATTAAGAGCCGATGATATTTTTATGTAAAATTATGTATATGTAGTTCTAAATTTTTTCTTTCTTATTTTTTAATTATCTGTCATCCCAATATTTACTTTTTTTAATGGAGCTACTTCAAACTAGATTTACATGGACGGTGAGGGGTATATAAGATTCGCCAAAGCCGAATATAGCACTCCTACTGGTTATTAAAAAGTTAATACATGTTTTAGAGACCCAAACTTTGCCTGAGTTAAATATTACTTAAATATTTTACTCAATCAATTTGATATTGACAGCCTTTGAATTGTCTTCGTGAATTTTGAGGTGAACAGGAAAAAATTTCTTTCGCTAATAAATTTATCTTGTTTGCATACCAACGAGAGATGAGTTACTCGCTACCTTATATTTTAGGCACACGTTCATGTACGTTCACTCGTGTGTGAATAATTATAAGACACGTTTACGATACTCAAATTTGACTCTGGTTTTATTAGTAGTATGCGCAGTAACTGCCAAAATCGCATGCCTCAAGCGAGTAAATTTCTTCATACATTAAATCACGTCGCAAGTCATTAAGCAAATTTTTAAAAACATGTTTATAAATACAATATTAATTAATTAAACTTTTGAATCAATATCAATTTAACTCACAATATTTTTTTCTTTACATACTTTTATACGTTGTTTCTATATAACAAGGAATTAACTCGCCAATTTTTTTTATAATAATTTCTGAACTGAAATATTTAAAAAACTTTATCTAATTTCCAGACGTGACTTTAAATAATAAAAACTTTTCCATTTTTTTCCTTTTTTATTTATCAACAAATTCATTACATTTCTCATTTTGACAAATTTATAATTGTTTCTTTATCTTCATTATCTTCGGCTACTTGTTCATTTGTTTCTATATGATCAAGATTATCATTCTCGAAATCTGATGTATAGTCTTCAGCTAAGAAAATGCTTCTTAACCATTCGCTATAACTACTGGTTGAATTGTGTTTATTGCGATATTCGCCAAAATATTTGTCTCTGTTAGAGTGGCTGTATAAATTGTCACGATTACTGTGATATCTTCTATTAGGAGTATAATGCTGATAATCTTGCATTATTGGATCTTTATAGCCCAGGACATCGATAGGTATCAAAGTTCCCTTAGGACCCAAAACATAAATATTATTGTTAGGCGTATAAAAAGGTGGCTTCGTAGTGGTGGTGGTGCTGGTAGTGGTAGTAGTAGTAGTTGTAGTAGTGGTAGAGGTTGTAGTAGTGGTTTGTTGAATATTTGCAGCGGCGAATAACTCATAAGGGTTGACATTAGTTACTGGTGTTAAAACACCGTTTGGATCCATCATATAAAGCCCACTGTACGGTTGTTTCTTGTTAGGTTGAAATATTAGAGGCGGCGGTGTTGTCATTTTATCTTCAAACATATTATAAATATCTTCGTCCCTAAGATTGCTTCCCATATAAGTAGGATCGCCATATTCATCAGTTAAAAATAAACCACCTGCAACAACAGGTGCTAAGACAGGACAAAGACATCTGCCAGGCCGACCAGGGGCTCCAGGTGGACCAAAGGTTGCAGGTATACCGGGAAAAGGAGCATTTCGACCAGGAGCACCAACAGCACCAGCATTTCCTCTAGGTCCTTGTGGACCACGATCACCCGGTACACCTGTAAGACCTGGGTCACCAATATCACCCCTTTCGCCTTTACTACCCCTATATCCACGAGGCCCAACTTCGCCGTGATGTCCTGGTAAACAACCACAATTTATATTGCCCGCACAATAATGATGAATTAAAATACCTTTAAATTAATGAAAACAAAATTGTGATTTACAAAAACAATAATTTTGAACATTTTATTTTTTAATAATAAAACTTACTAAACAAAGATGTGGCTAGAAGAAGAAACTTCATTTCTGTCAATCTACACAATCATAACTTAACTAAATATTCTCTAACGAAAAACAGATTATTTATATAAAATTTAGTTTAGTGTTACAAAATACTCAATACGTTTCGATTTTAAAAATTTTCTCATTTAGAAAATCTAAAAGTCCAGTAAGTTGAAGCAGATATAAAAAAGAAAGAAAGTTTCTTTTTTCATTTCTTTGATCATTTTCGACTATTTTCGTTAATAAAAGTATTAAAAATCTTGGTCATTAAACGTTTAAAAAACTTTATAGGGAATAGTTCACTTAAAATCTGGACATACAAATTAACTTTTTAAAAATTATTTGAAAAACAAACGACCTTAAAACACATTTTATATATCTGTCTATAATAATTTAAAAGTTTGACCACATATATCAAATTACATTAACTTTTGGGACACCCTTTAATTTTTAAATTTAAATTGTATACTTGTTGTTATAGCGAACTCAGCAATACAGTTTATTTGTAATTTTTATCCGTCTGTTTAAAATTGTTTAACAGTTTGGCAATATACATTGAAATACATCAACTATTGTAACACCCTTTAACTTTAAAATTTAAATATTTGCACTTCTCATTATGCCAGACAAAGTAGTGGACTTTATATCTAATTTTTGTTTGTTTGTTTATAAAGTTGTAAAAAATAGGGTCATATAGGCTAAATTACATCAATTATGGGAACACCCTTTAATTTCCAAATTCAAATTGTATACTTGTTATATTTGATAGAACAATACAGGTTCCTTGTAAATTTCAGCTGTCTCTTTTTAACGGTTCAAAAGTTTGGCCACTTACATCAAATAACAATAACTATTGGAAAACCCTTTAATTTTCAAATTCAAATTTTTTACTAGAAAAATAGATTCTTTATGAATTTCAATCATCTGTCTACAACTTTTCAAAAGTATGTTCATACACATCAAATTCAATAAACTATTGGGGCACCCTTTAATTTATAATATTGATTATTTATACTTGTTATGGTAACGACCAAAGTAATCGACCTTCTGTTCAATTTTCAAGCGTTTGTCATTAATAAAATAGTTCAAAAGATAGGCCCATATAGGTCAATTTAGGTCACCTACGGGGACACCCTTTAATTTTAAGATTTATATTTCTATTACTTTCTGCTATTTGGAGCTATAGTGATACGCTGTTTTAAAAAAACGTGTATGGAGACACAAAAACGTTATGGGGACACCCTTACAATTTTTAAAATTATTATGTTTTTAAAACGGAACGGAAAAAAACACCAACCAGACGAATTAATAACCTCCTTCTTTTATTGAAGTCAGTTAATAAAAAAGAATACTGTCGACTCTTGATAATTTGAAACTCAAGGGACCAGAGAAAAAGTTTAAATATTCGAGAGTTCATATTAACGAGACTGCAAAATATTAGAAGAAAGATAAAAAAATTCAAATAAACAAGAGCTTATAGAGCTGGCATAGAAAACAGCTCAAATATCTTTTAAAAACAGAAACAAAATCACATTAGGAGTTCAAATTATAAAGTAAAAAAAAATCGAACTTTAAATTATAAAATGGTGGCAGGCAGATGTCCTTTTATAGCACATTACAAAAAGCAAACAATAATGATTGTTTTCTTTCTTAAAAATTAAAACCATTCAAATTATAGAGCGTAGAGCTAAAAAATCAAATTGTAGACAGTCGGCGATCCAAACTGCATTGAAATAATTTCAAATTACATAGATTTTTTTAAATATATTGAGTGTTTTTCAAGGAACCTGGAAAACAGTTCAAACTATCGCGAGATTTAAATTAACAAGTGTCAAATTATTAAAAGTCGACTGTATTTCAAAATGTTTCGCCTTTTTATATTTAAACAAAATATACTCTATTCTATTCTGTTCTATTCTATTCAATTCTATTCTGTTCTATTCAATTCTATTCTGTTCTATTGTATTATATTCTGTTCTGTTCTATTCTATTCTATTCTGTTCTATTGTATTCTATTCTATTCTATTCTATTCTATTCTATTCTATTCTATTCTATTCTATTCTATTCTATTCTATTCTAGTCTATTCTATTGTATTATATTCTGTTCTATTCTGTTCTGTTCTGTTCTATTCTATTTTATTCTGTTCTATTCTATTCTATTTTATTCTATTCTATTTTATTCTATTTTATTCTATTCTATTCTAATTTATTCTATTTTATTCCATTCTATTTCTGTTTTATTCTAATTCATTCGATTCCATTCTAGGCTATTACATTCTACACTATTCTATTCTATTCTATTCTATTCTACACTATTCTATTTTATTCAATTCTATTCTGTTCTATTCTGTTCTATTGTATTCTATTCTATTCTATTCTGTTCTGTTCTATTCCGTACTGTTCTATTCTATTCTATTATGTTCTATTCTATTCTGTTCTATTCTATTCTATTCCATTTCATTCCATTCTGTTCTTTTCTATTCTATTCTGTTCTATTCTCCTCTATTATTATTATTCTATTCTGCTCAATTCAATTCGATTCGAATCTATTCTATAGTGTTCTATACTATTGTATTCTATTCTAGAAAACACATCTTATTTTGTAGGCATGCAGGCGCATATTTTATTCACAAACTCTACGTTATATCGCTTTAATAATAACTGTGGCGCGATAAAATCATAAGATATTACTAAAGTCGGCAACGGTGAGTTTAAATTAAGAAACACGCTGAGTGATAAAAAGCTTCACTTTTCTAATATATGATCATGCTGGTATTGTTTAATTTAGCAACATCCTTGTTAGTGATGACCTCAGCAATGTCCAACCAAAGATATGACAATTTTACTTAAGCTCTCAGCAACAAAACACTTATTTGGCCGCGTAAGTTGTTTTATGCTGAATAGTTTCTTAAAAAGTAAACCTCTAAACTAACTGTTGTTGCACAGCTGTGGAAAGTTTCGCGAGTAGGAGGCGACGAGTTTTGGTACTAAATAATTTTCTATGTAAATAAGTGTCTGTGCCGTTCAAAAAAGTAAGATCATATATATTAATATCTTTCGAGAGCCTATCAATTTACACAGGCTATCCACATTATAGAATTATTAATAGTGCATCCGAATTTTATAAGAACACTTCTAAAGAAATTCAAATCGTTATAAAACGTTGTTAGAACAATCTCATCTATTTTATTAAGTCACTCATTCAACGTTTTTTGAAACTTACTTAATACCTTTAATAAAAATATACTCTTTCACACAAGTCATCAGTATAAAATTATTATTTAAGTTTTGAGCAGTCGTAAAAATAAAATAAAAATTCTTTGAAATGCATTCATTCCATTTGCTTCAGTTTTTGTTGTTTTTTTTTTTTTTGAAGCATAAAAAAACATTTGCATTTAAATTGATCATAAATTATTACAAAATTAAGATTCTTTCTGCTTAAGCGCAGTGTTAAGACGTTTTATAAGAATTAAAATTTTTATTAAACAAATTGACATTTTAAACTTTGAGAGCATTGAAAATGAAAAGGTATAATTTTCTTGAGAAATGTTACATAACAACGTGTATTTGGTAGTGAGTTTTAATTTGTTATAAAAGTTTAATAGAAATAGAAATTTCATTTCAATCGTGTGGCATAGATTGACCTGAAAGCATCAATATTTTCTTAAGGTTTGAAGAAATGATAATTTTTTATGGGTTTTTAGTAAGTTTTGGTAAGTTATTTAATACTTTTCAACAATATTTCCTTTCATAATTCGTCTTTTAATAGTTTTTCTAGGTTTAAATTATTGTGCTCATGGTTATGGTCATGGTCATGGTCATGTTTATGATGGAATGAAGCATTGTATTTGTGAACCTGGTCCTCCTGGTCCGGTGGGTCGTGATGGCATTAAGGGCTACAAGGGCTATAAAGGTGCTCAAGGTTTAATCGGTGATAAGGGAAGTATTGGTCCTGTTGGTCCTCAAGGTTTTACAGGCCAGCCAGGTATTCGGGGCGATGATGGTTCTAATATAGGTCCACCTGGCTTTCCTGGACCGCCTGGCTTTGATACAGAGTGTCCACCAGAGTGTAGGAGACCTCTGCGAAATTTTTACAAACGTAGTCTTACTAATTTCGAACCGTATACAATATACAAAGTATCGGCAGAAGGTGAAATGGTAGCTGTTAAAAAACTTAAGCCAACACCTGCCCTACGCTCAATGTTGGAATATTTGAAAAATGAAAACTTTAAACAACAAAACAATGAAGAAGATGAATGCTAATTTAAGATTTTCAATTACAATAATATTAATGAATTGTAACATTATTTTTGCATTAGAACAATAAAATAATAATAATAATAAAAAATAATGGTAAATATTAACATGCCTGAAATTTGTTTGAATTTTTCTTCAAGCTGATACCAAATTCCGCTATTTTGATTTTTTTTCGTCTAATTTTTGGTGGTTACAATAAACAGAATTTGTAATTAAAATGATTAATTAGTTTAAAAGTTAGTTATAAACATCTTTTGTTTAGCTAGTGGTGCTAATAACACGACTAATAATTCTTGCGATAAAAAACCGACTTCTAAACAGATTTCATCTGTCTACCTATAACAGCTAAAGTGTATGGCCTTATAAATTAGGTTACATTAACTATTGGGACACACTTATATCTCCAAACTTTATACTTTTTCAACTGGCCATATGCATCAAATTGCAGCAACTATAGGGTCACTCTTTAATTTCCAAACTTAAATTATATACTTGTTGTTGTAGTAGATTTAGCAATCAGGTTCTGTGTAAATTTCAACCGTCTGTCTGTAACGATTCAACAGTTTGCCCATATACATCAGATTAAATCAACTATTTAATTTATAATATAACATTTTTATACTTCTTATTATACTAAATAAAGTAGTGGATATTCTGTCTAAAATTAAGATGTTTGTATATAACGGTTCAAAAAATACGGCCGTATAGAACAATTTACATTAATTTTGGGAACACCCTTTACTTTTTAAATTCAAATTATAAGCTTCTTCTTATAGCGGACTTAGCTAAACATGTCCCTTGTAAATTTCAGCTGTCTGTCTATAATGGTTTAAAAGTCCGGCCAGATACACCATATTATATCAACTATTGGGACACCCGTTTATTTCCAAATCCAAATTTTATACTTGTTGTTAAAGAGGTTCTTTGTAAATTTCAATCATCTGTCAACAACTGTTTAAAAGTATAGCCATATACCAAATTAAATGAACTATTGGTGCACCCTTTAATTTCTAATTTTAAATATTATCAGCTGTTACTATAACGGCCATAGCAATCGACTTGCGTCAAATTTATAAGCGCTTGTCTATAACGGTTTAAAAGATAGGCCTATATAACTAAATCTATAGTAATTATGGGACACCCTTTAATTTATAAATTCAAATTATAAACTCGTTAATATAGCGGACTTAAGTTTCAGCGTTCTGTCTATAACGGTTCAAAAGTACGGCCATACACTTGAAATTACATCAACTATTGGAACACCCTTTAACTTCTAAATCCATATTTTATTCTTGTTGTTATAGCGGACTTAACAATACAGATTCGTTGTAAATTCCAAGCTTCTGTCTATGGCAATGTACATCAAATTAAATAAACTATTGGCGCACCCTTTAATTTATAATTCTTAATATTAATACTTGTTACTATAACGGACACAGCAATCGACATTCTGTCCAATTTGCAAGCGTTTGTCTATAACGGTTCAAAAGATAGACCCGTTTAAAGTAAATTTATATTAATTATGGGGGCACCCTTTAATTTTTAGACTTATTTTTGTATAATTTTTTGTTTTTGGGAGCTATAGTAATACGCAATCATTTAAAATTTTACAGAATCGCCCTTTACAGTTCATAATACACGTAAAAAATATGTATGTTGTATGGGGACACCCTTTAATTTTTAAGATTATCTGTAAGCATAATCTATCATATTACCAAAAATTTTCAAATTCGGACCAGAAACGACTAAGTTTTGGAGGCACAAATATAAAAAAAGCAACATTCAGCCGCATTGTATAACCTCCTTCTTTTTTTGAAGTCGGTTAAAAAGAAAATTGTCCTTTCAATTGTCCATAAATATGCAACATTGTTCGCATGTTATTTTGCAGTCGGACAAAATTAATGCCAGCAACATTTTACTGTTTATAAACATGCAACCAGAAACATTTTAAAAGTTTTTACTACAACCGGCAGTTAGTTCGAATTAATAAAGAAATAAAGTGTAAATGTATCAAAGTAGGTTCTATGCAAATGTTTTCAGTTTGGGAAAATTAGTCCAAGATTAATGGCATTTCATTCCATTTAAAGAAGAATCCAGCGGTTCAAAAGTAACTAAGGAAATCGAAACCCATAAAAAAAAACTTTTGGTTTTAGCTTCTTTTATAAAATAAATTGTGGATCCCAGCGAGCTTCTCTAAGCATTCAGCACACAGTATACTCAGCACACAGTATACATACTGCATACGCTTATAGGCGGCTAAATCACATGCTGTCATGCAAAATTATATTACTCACGAGTCGACCTATTTCGTGCAAGCTCTACATAAACCATCTATAGGACAATACGAACAAATCTTAAAAATTTAATCAAATTCGGTTTGATCGAGCGTGAGTTACAAAGTCACAACTCACTTGCAACAAATATATATATCGATATTTATCATGCAACCAAATTTTTTACGCTTAAAAGTCTAGAAGAGTTGCCAGCTTTGCATTTGTTGGATACAAAAATTTTTGGTATTCGTGTTGCAGTTAATGAAAATGTCAATTAGGGATATTTGTCGATTGGATGCTAATATTTTTACAGCTGAAAATGTTTTACAATTTCTTCACCAAAATTAGATTTTATAGACACAGACAGCTATTCTCCATTATTATTGGAAAAGTATATCTGAAATCATGATATAAAATAAACTTCTAAAAAGGTTTATGTACAAACAGTGAATGTCAATATAATACTCCGAAAGAGAATAGAAAATATTAGATGAAAAATTGGAATCTGATATCAAAAAAAAAAAAAAAAAAAACACACATAGAAAAGAACGTTACCGCTACTGTAATTGTTAGCTTTTATACAATTTTAAGACCCTATTTAAATTATTTTTTATTACTTAAATATTTGAATAAAATCTTTTTTGGAAACATTTTGTACGCAAAAAATACGCAAAAAAATTGATTTCACGCTCTGTTTAAGTTTTCTCCTTAAATTAATTTGAAACATTTGTATCAATATTGATTATTACCTTTAGAGTTTATTTACACTACAATGTCTGTCTGTCATCTTCTAAAACTTAAAATTTTCTCAATATCTACTTTAAT
The DNA here is from genome assembly GCA_916610165.2 of Gymnosoma rotundatum. Classification (NCBI taxonomy): domain Eukaryota; kingdom Metazoa; phylum Arthropoda; class Insecta; order Diptera; family Tachinidae; genus Gymnosoma; species Gymnosoma rotundatum. Next base: position 129,195,511 of record OU744338.1, read on the forward strand.
TTTACACATAAAATTTAAGGTGCCTCCAATCCAAATTTTTAAAGACGTCATTTATATTAAATCTCTCTTATCACAATCTTTTGACAACAAGACATTAGAGAGAGATTGTTTTAAGCAGTGGTCGCCATTCAGAGTGATGAGAATGTGTATTAGTTATTTTGCATCAAAAAATTACTTCTTTATAATGATTATAACTTAATTTTTTTTTGTGAAATTATATGTTGACTTGTTTTGTTTGATATTATAACAAATTAATAAAATTATTTTTGGCTTAAGTTCATTTTTATTGTCATTTCAAGAAAATTTTAAGAAAAAATTTACAAATTAATGCGGACGTTTTCTAAAGAAAACAGGAAAAATTAAACACCAGAGGAATGTGTTGACTCATTGCCTGGAAGGCTACATCTGTCATTAGCATTTGTATTTGCCCATCTTGTGTTGTATACATTGTAAACATCATCTATTTAATTTGGTAAGACAAAGTTCACACACAACCCAGCGTATTTTTTGCTGATGAGTTTAAAAAGCATGATTAAATACTAGAAAACATAAAATTTTTTTGTTGTTTTATTTTTTGTATATTTATTTGTTTAAAAAATTCACATTTTTTAAGAGCGAATGGTGTGTTCTTGGTCTCCTTGTTGAGAGTTTCTTTTTGTGTCTCTAATTTGTTTACATGAAAACGCACATACTTGTTTGGCGATCATTGTTTTTAACTCAAAACTAAGATTTAAATTTAGAGTTTCTAATAGGCCACAATGAAAAACAAAAATATTAAAAACTAATTTACATATTTATTTTAAAACATTATTAAAAAAACAACTTTTCTTTTATTCTCTTTAAGAACCTTTTTTTAATGACTTTCATTATGTTGCACCTGTGGATTGAACGTTAAGCATGCATCGTATAAAACCATGCTAAAGTGAAGTTTATAAATTAGTTTTTTTAAAAACATTGATGTACAAGCAACCAGCTAAGCAGCCTAAGATTTTTAATTAAAAAGAATGAAACTTGTTTTTGTCTTTTTTCTTATATTTAGTAAGTTGTTAAAGTATTAAACAAAAAAATAATCAAAACAAAAACAAGTTGTTGTATATTAATTTCCAGGTTATGCTTATAACGTTAATGCTGTATTAAAAAAATGCTACTGTGAACCTGGTGCTATAGGTCCTGTTGGTCCTCCAGGATATCGTGGACGTAGAGGTGAACCCGGTTATATTGGCATTAAGGGTGCCAAAGGCGTTCAAGGTCCCACTGGTCTACAAGGCTTAGAAGGCGAGGTCGGTATTAAGGGTATACAGGGTTTAAGTGTTAATTTACGTGGCCCACCTGGACCACGTGGTGCCCCCGGAAATTGTTTTCCATGTCCAAATTTAGTAGTTCCTCGCTCAAAACACTCACATCACACCAATGAAATGTACATGTTAACAAAGAAACGTGAATTAATACCAGTCTACAGAATACAGCCGACATCTGAGCTGCAACAGTTTGTGGAGAGTTTAAAAAATTCAAATATATTAAACAATTTCTAAGCTAAACATAATTAAGAAATTTTAAATAAATTCTTAGTATTAAATAAATAAAAAAATAAGTTAAAAAAAAACAAAAAGTGTTAAATTCTAAATTTTTATCTCCTCCTTATCATTATGTTTTAGCTGATAACATGGCAGAAAAAAAAACACAGTTATTATTCTGCCTACAAAAATTGAAACCAGGCCAGAACTCTGAAAAAATGTAGGTTAACTTTTTCAGAGTTCTGGCCTGGTTTCAATTTTTGTAGGCAGAATAATAACTGTGTTTTTTTTTCTTAATTTACGATTTTCCTGGCGAATTAAAGATTTTAATGCTGACCTTCGGTTCTTCGGTGAATCTTTGTTAGATTTTGGATTCTTGGTAAATTTTGGTTGAAATGAAGAAAGTAAAAAGTGGAATAAAGGCAGCTTTTAATGAGGAACTAGATATTTATTTCTTAAGTAGCTTAATTTTTTTGAATTTATTTTTTTATATTTTGTTAAATGTTTGTTAATTAAGCGAAATTTTCATTTTTTTTTGTAAAATTTTAACAAAAACAAAAAAATCATTTTATGTGTGTATTTTGATGAAAACTTAATTTTTGGCAAAAACTCATGCTTTATTGTTTATTAATTTATTTTTTAAACTTTTTTTTTTTGGTAAAAAAATTTTACGATACCACTTTAATTATTTTTTAATCTCAATATTTTTTTGTTAGAAACTTATGTACTGTTTATGTAATACAAGCGAGCCTCTCATCAAGAAAATTGGTATGAAAAGCACTAAATTTTTTGAGTGATTCATACACAAATTTTCTAGACGTGTCGCTCGCTTGCAATACAGAAACCGCGTATTAAATTAATTTTTGGGGGTTTGAATAACTAGCAGTGCCCACGACTTTGTCTGCATGTCCTTTATAATTTTCTTAAAATTAAAATTTAAATATTTATTCCAGAGTTCTGTAGACAGTGTTGAACATTTTCCTGCTACAAAAATAAAAAGTGCTGACAACTTTTTTAGTACCATTATGCCGGTAAAATTGGGTGTTTTCACAACTGTACCATTATTTTGTCTACAAAATGACCTATTGTTAGGAAAAAAAAAAGTATTTTATATTGGAACCAAGGTTCTAAGGGATCTCCTCACAAAATGTTGTTCAAGTCCAATCAGTAGCATTCAGACAAAAATTCCAAAAATAGTTGTTTTGTATTCCATATCGATTCTTATCTATACCAGCACCAAATTTCCAAAAATATTTCATGTTCATGTTCCCCGTTACAGTTTGATTACTTGTATAGATAATTGAATTTTTGGTTTTAAAATTTGAAAATTTTTTTTCTCAAGTGCTTTTGAATCTTGATATTCATCGTTATTTTCCAAATAAAATGTCATCAAGAAATCTTTTATATAAAAAATTATTTTTTATTTAATTTTATAATAAATAAATATTTGAATTGTGGATTTTATAAATGATTGAAAACGAGGAGTATTCATATTAATATTAATTTGGTTAGATGGAGTATACATTCATTCTTAACTTATAACAGTCAATATGATACTAAGACAGCATCTATAATGTTGTGAGGAAACAAGTAAGAATGATAAAAAAAATGCATTCATGACCAATCGACGGTTGGTATAAAGCAAAAACAAATGTACAACACGAGTAACAGAGAACCGTAAAGAAATACTTTGGTTTGTGAATTGATATGAATGCTCCTCGTATTCTTATTTACAAAATTAGTTGGTTAAATAGATGATGTTTACAATGTATACAACCTAAGGTAGATAGATGCGAAAAATGCTGAACAAGGATGTAGCGATCCAGAAAATTCAGTATTTCATTCTGATGATGTCTAATTTCTTTTGTTTTCTTTGGAACACCTTTTAAAGGATTTTAGAAATTGAAAAAATGAACTTAAGCCAAAATAAATTTCCAATAAAAAAATATTTTTATTTTAATTTTTTACAAATTTTTTTTAAATTAAAATTTTATATAATTAAAGCCTTAACGCTTATAAATAATAATAAATAATAATTGTTCGAATTTTTTCTTGGTCCTTTATTTGGTTATTTAATAATTTTATACTTTTATTCTTTAATTTATTTGTTCTTTATTCGATAAGACGTCACACGCCTTAAGACCGTCACCAATGCAGGCAGCATATGCCATCATATGTGGTATAGCGTTTTGTTCATATACTCCGGTAAACAAATGAGACCAAGGACCTAAAGCAAAAACGGCCACATCTTCACCGCCATTAGTTGTAAGAAATGAAGGCACCGTGGCAGGGAATAAATCATTAGCATCTCCTTGTAAAACTTGCTGAGGATTAACACGTTTGTTAGCTTCTACATTATAATGTTGATAGAAACCTGGTCCATGGGCATAACCTAGAGGTTCATAGGGTGTTTTATCTTTAGCTTCTTTAACCAAACTGAAAATACTCGAACCTCTATCCTGATAGCCGGCCACACTAAATGATGTTGAATGATCGGCCGTTACAACAATAAGAGTATCATCTTCACTGGTTATTTGTCGAGCCGCCTTAACCGCTTTGGAAAATTCGTTGGTTTCGTCTAAAGCTAAATGTGCCTTGTTTTCATCATGGGCCGTTTGAATGCGACCACCCTCAACAAGCAGAAAAAAACCTTTATCTCCTGATTGTTGTTGTAAAAATTCAATGGCCTTTTTAGTCATTTCCTCTAAACTGGGTTGAGCGTTTTGTGGCTTAGCTTTAGCTTCCAAGTGATAGTCCATAGAGCTATCACTAAAAATACCCAACAGACGTTCGGTTTTTGTAAAATTTACTTTTTTCAATTGTTCTTTTGTTTCTACGAACACATTTAAATTGGATTGTTTTAGATATTCCTGTATTAAATTACGACGATCTGTGCGCCAGCCATTACTATACAAATCAGTATCTATAAAAACACTTTTTCCACCACCCAGCATTACCTTGAGCTTAGAGCCAACTGCACCATGGATTAATTGCAAGGCTGTGTCGTTTAAACCAGAACTAGCACCACAAATAAACTCTACATCGGCATTAGTTTCCCAGATATTATTACTTTTATGGGCGTAAAGACCAGCAGCTGTGGCATGTGTTAAACGTGTGTTGGTAACAAAACCAGCTGATTTACCCTTGTCCATGGCCCACTTGGCTATAGAGTCAACATAATTGTCGGTGTTTTTCATTCCTTCACAATCCCCACGTGAAATGGCACCATTAACACCCGCTGTAAAAAAATTAGCTTTAACACCACACAACAAGGCGGTAGATGTCGCTGCTGACTCAGACACCATTTTATCTACCGCGTATGTCTTCGATAGGCCGACATAGGGAAATTCTTCAAATGATAATTTTGTATTTTCACCTCCAATATAATTTCTAGCTGCCACTAATGTTGTCAAGCCCATGCCATCGCCCACAAATAATATAATATTTTTAGCTATATTAGTATTTTGTTTTTGTTGTTTTTGTTGTCTTACAAATTCTTTGCCCAAATTCCACCAATAATCATTAGTGTGTTCTCTTTTACTATACGGCAGATGGTCTGCACTGAATGTTTTTTCTTTAAAACTGGGATGCATATGGTCCTCTTGTAAGTCATCATCCAAGTCGCAAAACACAAACACTGTATTTAGCAGCAGGGAAATTAATAGTGTTAGTTTTAAAAAACTGGTTTTGGTAGACATTGTGTGTGATGGCTACAGAAGCAAGCAACCGCTCGGTTGAAAAAATTTTAAAGACTAAAGTTTTTTTTTAATTCAATTGGCTTTAATTTAAACAAAAGGTTTCGAAGTTCAGTTAGTGGTTATCGCTAAAAATGTGATAACGAATCTATATTTTGTATTTATCACGTAAGTGATTTTTTTAACTTTTGGAAACATTAGCGTAACAACAGAAATTTTTTGAAGGGGTTTTTTTTACAACAAAACGAAAATTGTAATATGTAGAAGATATACAAAAAGAAGTAAAAAGTTTCAGGACGAGGGGAAGTTGTCAAATATGATCTGAAATTTGTACTAATCCTCCCCTATAGAGCTGCAAAACAATCGATAGTAGTATCGATAATATCGATAGTTTTATGTTTGGCTGACTTTCGATAGTTTTTCTTCCGATAGCTATACGATCTGCAAGGTCAATTCTGGTATTATTGCTTATTATTAGTAATTCGAGAGTATCGATAGTTTCAAAGCTAACTATCAAAACTATAGTATCGATGGTTTTTAAGCAAACTATCGAAACTATCGAATGTGCCGGCTATCGATAATTTGCAGTTCTACTCCTCAGGCAGTCTTTCCCACGTTAATGTATGGATTTTCTTAGATAAAGAAATGTATTTATTAGTGTTTGTCAGCCCATCGTTCCATCTGTTTTGGGCTTTCTAAAGGCCAAACGCAGAAAACTAATGCCCCCCAAATCTGTCAGATATAATTTCATTAATCTCACTATTGAGAAATCGGCAAAGTTGGTTGAGAAACCACGTCTTCCTCTACTTTTTTACATATTTCTTTATTTGCCATTTATCGGGCTGTTTTATGTTGGTTAATGCTTTGATTTCTTAGTCATTGGAACACTTAAGACGGTTAATGGTAGAGTACGGCAAATGAAACCTACGAGGCTTAATGGTCCGCAGATGACAAGCGGGTAACATGAGAAAGGCTAATGCAACTTATAAGTCGGCCCTAAAATGCCCAATGAACCTAAGGGAATTTAGAGAACTGCAGCGAAGCAATGTGGAAGTCATAGGCCTAGGGATTAAGGGAAGGGCAAAAACCCTCGAATAGAGAAATTTTCAGGTATTAAGCGCTTGATTATGACAAGGGTTTTCGAAGCAAGCATAGAACTACCTGGGCGGTCAATACACTCCAAGGCGAAAAAATAAGCTCAGCTACAACTGTCGAAGGAATATTCTGCGAAAATTCGGTATTTTTCGGTATGTTAAATAATTTTTACCAGAACCAATTGATTCATTTTCTTTATTCAGTTCTTTGGTTAAGAAAATATAGTTTTAGCAAACTTGAATTGTAAATTGAGAGTAGTTATGTCAATTAGGTGAATTACTACATTTGGATAAACCATGAAGTCCGTGAAACTATTGTAGTTTTTAACGTTTTCAGTGCCTTAAGCAAGTTTCAGCAAGCAGACCGCTATATAAATATTTTACTAAAAGACATATTTAACCGAAAAATACAATAATTTTTGATATAGCTATCGAAAGAATGAATTGATTTCCGCAGATAAATTAGAGATAACTAAAGAGTTTTCAAAAATTGTAAAATTTACACGTCGCACGTTGGGTTGAAATTCCCAATAATGGCTCTTAATTGAAAATTGAAAATTTATATTATTAAAAGGTAATCTATTACAGGTTATAATAAACAAAATTGTGCATTGCTAACTATCTTTTTCATTTTTCTATGTTATTTACTTTTCAAATTGTGCGTTGTCAAAGTTTAAGTTTTTTTTTAAGTTTTTGAAAACAATGGTAAAAACTGAAAAAAATATTTCTTAAATAAATTTTTGTATTTTCGTAGCATAAAAGCAATATTTTTTTTTAATGGAATTTTCAACTTCAGGTATTTGGAAACTCAAATGTGTATCTCAGTCAAATATTTTTGTTGTAGAAATATTTTTAATATTTTTTTGAAAATTAATGTAAGAAACAATAATTTTTCAACTTCAAGTAGAAATTCAAATCCGGTTTGGGCATGCTTGGGTAAAAAAAAATTCCGAATTTTCTCTAATATGTCTACTAACAAATCATATAAAAACAACCAACCAAAACCAGGATTTGGAAACTCAAATGACGGGAATATAGACAGACGTTTTTTTTCAAAATCTCGAACCTTCTGGGGAAATTACAAAAATCGACGCTGAACTAATCAAAAACTTACATAGTATTTTAGTTGCTGTATCGTGCGGTCATCAGATTAATGTTGAAAAATGTAGAAAATTTACTTTATCGACTGCAAAATATTTTGTTAAAAATCCATATGGTATAACATGTATCCCACTTTACATAAATTTTTAATGCATAGTTCGCAGATTGTTTTACATAGTAGCCAGTTATCGGAGAAAGAAAAGAGAGCTTTGAATCATACAGAGAACATTTTTCCCAGAAATGCAGTCGTGAAAAGTCCAATCAAAATAATTTCAATAGATTTTTAATAAGCTCTGATCCTATTATTAGTAATATGAGCAAAGATTACAAAAAGAAAATTAGGGTGTTACCACAGCAGGTATTGGACCTTTTATTATTATTTGAAATTTCCAGAGAAAATAATTCTGATGATATTTATTTTAGTGACAGCGAATATAAAGACTAACAGTATTAAACATAAAATATAAATTTATATTCATAAAAACCTAATAATAAATAAAGATTAGTATGGCCTATTTCCGGGAAAATTTTGTATGGGGGTTACACGAAATCATTTACAGATTTCGATGAATTTTTTTATATTGAGTTACTAACCCAGAAAAAATCATTAAAAAATTGACTTTCCAAGGCAATTTAAATATTCAAATTATATTTTTTCAAGTAGTAATGACCCACTTAATACTACGAAATGAAAAAATAAGTGCTATCTCTCTCTCTCTCTCTAACGCCTGAATTAAGAGCCGGTTTTAGCAATTTCAACCCAATGTGCGTTGAACGACCAGTGAAAATTAAATTTTTTATACAATATTGTATTTTAAATATTTTTATTTTAAAGGTTCGCCATCAAAATATTTTGGACTTAGCACCTGATTTTGCTGTTGACGATTTACGCTATAGTATTTTATCCTACGGCATTGGTCGTGGCAATTCGAATGCCTGTTCCACCAAAAAAAAAAAAAAGGCCACTGTACCCTTAGATTCTGAGTCTCATGGCGCAGAAATTGTGGTTGTCTTTGCTTCTGGACTCTAGGAACATTACTTTACAGGAAACTATGAAGAAAGTCATAAACTTGCTCTAATTGCTAACATTGTGTACTATTGTTACTCAATGCCTGCCAGCAACAAACTCTTTAAGTGTATTAAAATTTCATGTAAATATTACAAATGATACACAATTGTATTAAGATCTACCGAACTCCTAGTATGTGTGTCCGTTTTCAATTTTAATAATACTGTACAAGTGTTTGTTTACAACTTGAAGTTTATTTGATTTTTACCTGTGTGTGGTTATTTTGTTAGACAATTGTTATTTGCTGTACGAACCAAAAATAATTTTGGAGCAACAAAGTTGAAAGGCAAAAAAAAAAAAAGAAGAAAAAGTCCTAATCATGTGTATTGTTTGTTTAGTATCTGGTCAAATGTCAATGGTGTCAAGCATTTTAAATTTGTTTTGGTTTATTTCTTTGAAGTGTTAAAATAAATAACAACAACAAAAACAAAAGTAGAATCAATACTGGTTAAATTGGGATCGCCGTAGGGCAGCATCACAAAATACAAATCACAAATACTCAGTTCAGAACAAGGGATGTTTTCGCAGGATTGATATTTTCAAATTGAGTCAAATTGCCAGATATTAGCAAATGCGAATTTTTGGAGGGAATGGTTGGTATTTCAGTAGAGAATTTGTTACTTGCGAAAAGTAGCAAATGCAGTTCATATATTTTAAGAGGATAAAGAGAAATATCCAAGGAATAAGAGTTGTATGACGATGAGATCGACGACACACTCTAAAAAGTCAGCGAGAAAAAAGGCAGCAAGTATAATATTGAACAAGTAAAAGACGAAGATGATTTGACGGAAAACAATGGACTAAGCTTCGAAGGTTCAAAAGGAATTGATATCAAAACAAGGGATTTAAACGTAACGAAATTTAGAACGAAGGTCGTTTTGAAAAATTATATGCGAAAATGAAATTTGAACAATAAATTCTAAAGCTTGATTGCCAAAAATGAATTCGTTCGGTATTTTAAAATGACTACTTTGCAAAACTGATAACTGCATGAATGCTCGCGAAAACCATTCACGATAAAATGTTCCTAAACTAAAGACAGCTGCCCCCATTCTTCTTTTAGGTAGTGTTATAGTAAAGGAGTTCGATGATGAACAAGAAATCTTTATTAGTTTTGCAACGTCTTTTGATGTTAAGTGGGCGTGTTATAATTCTGAAACTGCTACTCTTGTTTTTAATAACTTCGCCAAAGGTTTTTTGCTGAAAAGTTATAACACAGAAACACTATCAAACTTAGGTAAAATATGGTATCATGTTGTCAATTAGTCTTTGATGACTTGTGGTTGTTAATTTTTAATTATTACTCAGTTTGTAATTGATTTCGCTCTGTCGCCAGCTAAAGTCGCCCATGATATTCTAACTCATCATATATCTGTCTCTTGTGCCTAGCTGAATGAGAGTTAGTGAAGAAAATTGCCCAGAATCATCTTTTCTGGCTTTCATAATGAAGGGTTTTGTTGGACATCAGCGTACGCAGCCAACAGAGCAATTATCCAGCTAAGGACATTCCTAATCCAATTAGATTGTAGAACCTTTTATATTTGCCCATAGAAGTGCATATTGATTAAAACTGAAGCTTCCCAGGGGGTACTAATTGTCAAGGCCGATCATGCTAAGGCTAGTGCTTCCAGGGTATGAAGGGGAACCAGGTGGTTTTCAGAACCGAGATTTGGATAGACAGGTTTGTTTTCGGCCTGTCAAGGGCCTGAAGAGTGTCCTTATGGTCTGGTACAAAGGGGGCTGGTAGCTCCACTGAGAGCTCCTCATCTCTGTTGCAGTTCTTGGTGAGATTCATATAGGGCACATATGGTGGCTGTGGTTTAGTTCTTTATTCACGGGGATGTGCTTTTGCATTTTTAACCAGGAAGCTGGATTGTCTCCAAACCCTCAAGCAAGGGGTAGTACATGGTCCAGCAAGTCATGTTTTTAGATTTGCTAGTTCTTTGTACTGCGTTAGTGGAGGGCTCCAGTCGACGTAATGTATTTCACTCAGTGGTAAGAGAACCGTTAGATAAGGCCATATTAACATTCAAGCTTGTCAACTAGAAGCTTTATAATTTTCTGATTTTTAAATTTCAATAATTAAAAGAAAATTTATGTCTAGCCTTTGGCTGTTCACGTGTTAACACGATCTCGTGATTAAACGAGTTATGAGTCCTTACCGCCTTTTCAATTAGTCTACTATCTACCTTATTATAAGATAACAATTTTTATCGTGCCCTCATCGAATTTATGTCTATCTTTTCTCAATTCGCATTTGATCATGATTTTGTGATTTAAATAAGTTGGAGTTACGAGTCCTAAACGCCTTTTTTGCTTGTCCTACCAGCGACTTTTTTACTTCTTTGGAATAACTTACATGAATATACTTGTTTTGCTTCCTATACTGGCCTTTTAAAAGGCTTAAGTTCTTCTCGTTTTGTTCATAGCAATCTAGCTAACTGACTTAGAACAATATTTAATGAACTTGCAATAATATGAAACATAACGCATAACAACTGTTAATTTTCAAAAACTTATTTCCCTAATTTCGTTAGAACAACTCTTCTTACCATTAATGAAGGACTACTTAAGTGTAAATGTATGTGTGTATGTTCCTATTGGCAATAACATTCAATAAAAGAAATGAATCAAACCATTGATTGCCCATTTACCGAGAGAATCAAACCACAAAATTTAATTTATATTCCATCACGAAATTTTTAGAAAGTTCAGTATATTCAGACATGATTACATTTATATGAGTGTATTGGGAATGTATTACATAAATATGTGTGTACGTCTGTTTATCTCAGTGAAAATATAAGCTTGAGTTTTGTTGAAAATAATAATAACAACTTGTATAGGAATATGAACTACCCTTTTATGCTCTTTAACCAACAAAATACAAATTTTGGGAACTATATTTCCAATTCATTTCAATTCGTTTGAGTTTTTTTTTTTTTGCTTTGCTACAGAAAACCCTTGTCACAAATTATGCACGTAACAGTGATAAAAAATATTTATCTCATGTTTAGATGTGAGGTTTCCTTCTCGCCTAAAAAAATGAGATGAAAAATGAGACCAACAAAAATTTAACGAAGCAATAGTGCGCAAAACAGAAAACTTGTTTCATGCTAAAATTCTGGTCATTCAATAAATATCAGCTAGTGAAGCTAATTTGGCATTCCCCTTTTCATGTTGTTAAAGCCTACTTTGACTTCTTTTGTGAAAGGATCATAATTGAGAGCAGTTAACGAAAGACATTGCAGGGTAAGTTCGCTTATTCAAGAAGTCATTTTTTAAAATTTTTTTCTTTAAGGAAATTATAACTCGTGAAGTAGCTCGCGAAACAGAAAACTTGTTTCAGGCTAAAACTCTGACTTGCGAGTTAGTTCGCTGCCATCACATATCAGATAATGAAAAGAAATTTGCTTCTTTATGGTTTTCTTTTATTTATCGATCATGATAGAAAACAATTAACCAAATGACACAGAAGACTTAGTCAATTAAATCTTCCAACTAGTAATTTTTTAAAGAAAATTATGACTCTCGAAGTATTTTGTGAAACAGTCTAACAGTTTTTCATTCTAAAATGCAAAATAATTTGCAAAATACGAGGGCTGCTATATATATTTCTGGCCTGGCAACACTAAGTGCTGCCAAGTGCAATCTGACATTTCCATTGGAAAGTTTGTCATTTCTAAGCATAATCGTACTGCAAACGTTTTGACGTACGACCATTATTTGTGTTGTTTACAGTGACTTGAAAAAATTAATATAGAAAAAAATGGAATTAACTCGTGAACATTTTCGTGCCATCATTTTTCACAACTTTCGACGTGGATTATTACGACAAGAGTGCATTGATGAACTTAAATCTTTGGATGAAGCACCATCCTATAGCACTGTGAAAAATTGGTATAATGAATTTAATCGTGGCGGAAGATCGCTTAAAGACGAATTCCGTGAAGGTCGTCCAAAAACGGCTGTTGTGCCAGAGAACATTGATGCCGTGCGTGAACTCATAATGCAAGATCGACATGCGACATACCGACAGATAGAAACATCCTTGGACATTTCTTCCACCAGCATACATTCGATACTGCATGAACACCTGGCCGTAAAAAAGGTTTGTTCTCGTTGGATCCCGCACAATTTGAAAGTCGTTCAAAAAAAGGCTCGTGTCGATTGGTGCAAAGAAATGTTGCAAATATACGATTGCGGTGCTTCAAAAGACGTTTATAAGATCGTCACAGGTGACGAATCATGGATCTATGCGTATGAGCCTGAAACGATACAACAATCGACCGTGTGGGTCTTCAAAGACGAGCAAAATCCAACGAAAGTTGTTCGTGGAAGAAGCACTTCGAACCAAATGGTCGCCTGTTTCTTCGGCAAAACTGTTCATGTGGCGTCTGTTCCGCTTGAGCAACGTAGGACGGTCACTTCTGAGTTGTACACTACAATTTGTTTGCCTGAAGTCATCGGAGAAATTCGAAAAACCAACAAGAGAAGACGAATCATTGTTCACCATGACAATGCGAGCTCTCACACATCGGCTCAAACCAGACCGTTTTTGACCGGCCAAAACATCGAATTAATGAGTCGTACAGCCCTGACTTGGCACCTAATGACTTCTTCTTGTTTTCGCACATCAAGAAAAAAATGCGTGGTCAAAAACCGTGTTTTAGACGTGTCTCAATCGGAGTGGAAAAAGTGCTTCGACAACTGGTTTGAGCGCATGCAAAAGTGTATAAATCATGCTGGAGAATACTTTAAAAAAACAATAAAAGCATTTTTGATTATAAATATTCGCATTTTCATTATTAGGCCAGAAATATATAGAGCAGCCCTCGTAGAAGCCCTGTTTCAGGCTAAAACTCTACCCATCGATCATGCATCAGCTTACGAAACAAATTCTCAAAGTAATTAACAGAATGCATAAAAGTATTTCAAGCAGAAGCCGGAAACTCGCGAGTTAGTTTGCTTTTATCATACGTCAGCTAATGAAAATAGTTTTTTTCGTGGCGTTCTTTTATGATTTAATTATTAGAAAGAACAATTAACAAAATAAATCAGAAGTTAAGTCAGATTAAACTTCCAGGAAATTATTTTCTTAAGAATTTTCTTTTAACAAAATTTTGACTCACGAAAAAGCTCGCGAAACAGAAAATTTGTTTTAAGGTGATTAATGAATCTGTCCTAGGCCGAGTTGCAATAAATAATTGTTAAAGAATTATTTTTTTTAAAGTATTTTCTTTAAAAATAAAGGCTCCCAGTTAGATACATGGATCGTTGGCGATGTTAAGGAAATATATTTTTTTTGGTACCTGAAACGAATATTATTTTATTATAATCCAAAGACATGGGTTCAGTACAATGAACCTCCGACACTTAACTTTTCTGTGACGAGTTCCTGAAATTTTCCTTTTAGTTGGTTACATGAAGAGATTAAAATAAATAAAATTATAGATATGCATTTTTATATATTTGTACTCGTATATAAGAATAAAAATGTATGATTAAGTGTAAAGGTATCATCTGTAAGTGACACTTATATCCCCATCTTCATTCATTAAAAAAAAAACTTAACTCTACGAAGTTTTAACAACATGTGTATTTGACTCATTTATAAGCAAACACACACACACATATACACACTCCCTTACTTACAACAGCTCCTGGCAATATTATCCTTTTTTTCAGCCAACCAAATAACCAGTCAACCAAACAACCAACCAACCAAACGATAACAATACCAACAAATGTTGAACATTGTCACTTTGGCTATATCCGCTTATTTAAAAGAAAACAAAAAAATGGGTTCCATTCCGACACCTAACACGCTTTCCCACAACTTATTTGTCTGCTGTTGTTGTTGTTGTTGTTGTTGTTTTCTTTATTTGTTGTAATCTATTCACTTCATATTTACACTTGATACTTACTCTTCTATTCCAAAATTTCATTTATTGTTTGTTTGGATTAACACCCAACATTTTAACAAACGGAACAGGCTAAAGGATCAACAAAACCAAAAAAAAAAAAGGAAACAACCAACAAACTGAAATCATAGTATTAGTAGCACAATGACTAGGACTAGTGACTGAATTAAATATTGTTGTTGCTACCACTATTCCTGTTGTTGTTGTTGTAGTCGAGTTTACCTTTTACAACAATAAAAGAAGACACACTGATAAGCTGTATCAGAGATTGTTATTTAGGTTTGTGTGCGGGGGTGAGAGAGAATTATAATTCTCGTATATAAGATACATATGTATGTATATATGTATGTATGCACACATGGAAAATGTGTACGAAATCATAGGTATCGTGCACTAAAATTTGTGGCGAGTTTTACATTGAAAGTAGATTTAGGAAAATAAAAAGATCAGATTAAAAAAATCCTCATTTAACAGGGCCAATGATGCAGCCATGGTATCTGGTTTATTTTTCTGATTCATCTGACTTAATAAGGTAAAAAGTAAGGAGGGAGTAATCTTGTTGCCTTCAAGGTTCATAGCGAATGTAAACGATTAACTGTAACGAAGGAACAAAGCCATTTAATGGCTAAGTTTGTTATTAATGCTCCTTAATCATGACAGTTAAGTCCGATGAATGTCAGGGAAGTAAAATAATAGAAAAATTTTTAGTTGTCGAGTGATATCGGTTAGGATTCGAACCTAAAATATTACATGCTCTGTAGTTGACGTACAAATGTTTGAAGCTACAATACTCACAATTAATCCATTTAAGCTGTTTAAGGTCATGATATGACCGAATGAAATCGTTTTCTGTGTGTCTCAACCAACTGGAAGCTAGAAAACGGGTCGTAGATTAGTAGCTTGTGTTGAGCAGCACTTCTTAATGTAGGTCTTGTTTTAATTTCCTACCGATTTTGTTAAGTCAAAAAAAAAAAAAAATTATTTCCTACGGACAAAGAAATTTAAAATTTTAAAAATTCTATGTATTAAGCTCTACATCATAAAATATAATATAAAGGGTGTTCCTATAGTGACGTGGTTTTAACGTACATGGCTCTAGTTTTTCAAACTTAGTAGGCAGACATTTAGAATTTTTATAGATTATATACAAATATTTCCGTTATAAAAATAAATATGAAAAATAAATTCAGAAATTAAAGGGTGCTTCCAAAGAGGTCCTGATTTTGAATATGGCCTTATATCTCAAAACATTTTAGGCAGATGATTAAAATTTTCACAGAGCATATGTTGTTACATCTGTCGTTAGTTTAAGCAGAAAAACTAAAATTAAAGGGTGCCCCGATAGTAATGTAATTTTCATATAAATATAGCCTAATATTTTAAACCTAAGGCTTTAAATATAAGTTTACTTCTAGTTCGCTATAAAAGCAGGTATAAAAAAATGAAAATCAAAAGGTGTCCTTATAGTAATGTTATTTTCACAGGTCTTATTTAAAATATATTTAAAGTATGTTTTACTATTACCGCTATTTGAAGTTTAAAAAAATAAAAAACTAAAGGGTGACCCATACATGGTATGAATCCCCTTTTGTTTATGAAACCCACTCGCAACTGGTTGATTTTTTTATACCCTTCACCACAAAGTGTGTCAAAGTCGATTGAGCGAAGTCCGTCTGTCCGTCCATGTCGGTGTTGAAATTAAATTGAAATTAGAATAGCTAGAGAAAATCTTTATTCGCCAATCGATCAGACATAGTTTCGCAATTGAAAATCAGCCATTGAAAATCATCAAGATCCATTCATGTCCTTCGAAGCAGCGAGCTAAACATCAACAAACATCATCTAACTTTTCCATATCGTTTGGAACAATGAAGTAACTCCAATCAAAAAACAAATATATGTGGGGTGATAGTGAATTTAAAAATCAGAAAAAAAACATCAGGTGAAAAATTTCTGTTTTTTATAACGACAGACGACAAATATTTTTGTGTAGAGTGACCATTTTATATATTTTTTTTTTGTTGAAGTTTTTTACATTTTTTTGTGCTCAGAAATATATTTTTTTTTAAAGCACATATGTATATGAAAATATAGTATAGTATTTTAATATAATATATTTTATTTTATTTCAAATCCGTCGGGTTTTAATTATAATTATTGTTTTTTAAATTAATTATCATTTTTTTTTAATTTTAGCTTAAGTTCGGTATTAATTGTAATTTATTGTAAAGGGAGCAGTAACGTTTACATACCAGCAGAATGAAATACACTCTCTGGTTCGCTACAACCTTGGTCGGCTTTCATTGTGTTTATCTACAATGTAAAATTATTTCATTTATTTATACAACTATTTAAAAGAAGTAGCATTATGAGAAATTTTTATTCTTTTGTAGTGTATTTTTTAAATATTTTATTACATCAAAAACAATTCTCTACTATCAGAATTGCTTTTGTATATTTTTCCATTAGCTATGCCAAAGTAGAGAAAAAAAAATTACTCATTTACAAAAAATATGTAACTCTAGCAAGTGACACATATAAATTTAAAATTTTCAAATTAATTTATAAATAAATTTTCATCCTAATTGAGCTTCTGTTGACGAATTTACACAAAGATTTTTCAACGACGAGTTTGAGTGCTGGGCAAAATTCGTCGCTCGTCCCAGTTATGTTCATTCCATTAGTGTAAAAGAATTTAATAAAAAAAAATATAAATAATTTTAATATAACATTATTGTGATAACTATAGCGTAGAGAAAAAAAAACATAATATGTCTTTTGTGTATGGAACTCCCCCAAGTGTAATAACGGTTTCCATCAGATATGTTAGAAGTTGGTATGGTCTCATTCATACTAAAATGTTGATTGTGTACGTATGTGTAAATTTGGTATATTGGTTATAAAGTCTTGAATAAATATAGTTTTTGGTGGCTTTATAATCAACTTGGTGTGTCTGAGTGGTTATTGCTACCACAATTTCATCAAACACAATCAAACATTATTTCACACATACAACAGGAGATAAACAACAAATAAATTGACCATTTTTATTGATCAACCGGTATATTTATTTATAAGAGAGTTGTTGTCCAATGAGTGTTAGTATTAGTAGTCACTTGTTAGATACAAGTTGTATATACAATAGTATTAGTAATTCAATAGCCATCAATTGAAATTCAATTTGTTTGAATGTCTCCCAATAAACATAAAGTCAACAGAAGGTAAGATAAAGAAGTGTTAACCCGCAAACAAAAAAATACACAGTGATGTAAGTTAGAATGTTAGCTGCCTTAAGAATAAGAAAAAATATTAATGTTAAATGACTGTTAGAAATTTTACATAAAAAATTTATTTTGTTCTAGTAGTTTGGCTGCTTTAATTATTAATGAGTATTTTATTCACGTAGAAAACGTTTTAAAAATTATTTAAAAGATGATTCTTTTGAAAACCGGAGTTATACTAGAGTACCGAAAAGCTCTTTCACTTCTCACACATGAAAGAGCAGTGAGACATTTTAGTTTTTGTTGCTTCTTTTCATAAATGTGTGAGAGGCTAGAAATTATTTTGGTTTTTTTCATTTATGAATGTGATGATATAATTTTTTTCTTTCTATTTAAAAGTAAAAAATTGAGAAAATATTTTTCTTTTCACGCAAGTGCTCATTTAAATTATATTCATTAAGCGTTCGCTTTTGTGTATTTACGCATATTTTTCATGTTCTTCTTATGTTAAATTACAATATTGTCTTTCATAAGACAATACATGTATCAGTGCAAAACCATATTCCTGTGGGGTCGTAAGCAGACTAAAAGATATAAATTTTTTTCTCATTTTTGAGAAATCTCATCTTTAAATTCTCATAAATGAAAATTTTGAACGCTGAAAAAAATCCCATTCGTTTATAAAAAGCAGCATTAATGGAATGATCTTATTCATTCCTTATTATATCGTATATGAAAAATACGGATATTTTTTTGTTGTTCACTCTTACAGATATGAATGCCTAAAAACCAAAGAGACGCAAGCACTCTTATGTGATAGCAGGCAAAAAATTTTTTGATGCTCGTTTATGAACGTGAAAAATAGAAAAAAAAAATTATAGAAATCTCATTTATTAAAAATATCATAAATGATTATAATTAAATGCTCATAAATGAACATTTTTTTTTGGCTTTTATCGTGTACCAAGAGAATAACAATAGGTAGAGTCTTGAAATTCAGCACAAGTAACTCTACTGTTAATATGCTTAGCTAGAGAAAAAATTGACAGAATTAAAACAGTAGTCGTGGTACCTTCTATACAAAGTAAAAAATTACTATCGTGTTTCTAGAGAATCGCAAACTATAGAGCCATGAATTTTTGTACTGAAATCTTCCTTATTAACCTGAATAGTCTAATGAAATACATTAATGATAATACATATGTACAAACTTTCATGTATGATCGCAGGCCGACCATTTTTTTTTGTGTTCGTTAATAACCGTGAAAAAGAAAAAAAATGTTTTCTCATTTATGAGAATCTTCATTAATCTCATCTTTGAATGCTCATAAATGAGAAGTTTTCAACGCTGAAAAATTCTTCGCATTTGTTTATTCATGTGTGTTCGTAGTAAGAAAATCTTTTGATGGTTGTTTATGAACGTGAAAAATAAAAACTAAAATCGTAGAAATTTCGTTTATGAAAAATATCATAAATGTTTATAATTAAATGCTCATAAATGATAAATTTTGAACTCTGTATTTTAGCCAGTTATTTCCAATAATATTTATAAAAATATTATATAAAAAAGTAAATAATTTTTTTCTTTTTTATGTCTCTTTAAATTTTCAAAGGAATTTTCAATTTTTGTTGTTGTTTTCAAATATTAATTTTTTGTGCAAAATTTTGACATCTTTTTAATTTCTTGCGAAATTTCAATTTTTGCCGAAAATTCGTTGGTTGTTCTAAGAATCTAAGAATTTTGGGTTGCATTTTAGATTTTTTATTTTTCAATGAAATTCCACTTTTTTGTTTTTTTTTATTTTTTTTTTTAGTTTTAGTGAAATTATGAATTATCCGTTTCTAAGAGTTTTCTGTTAAACTTTTTTTTTTTTGAAATTTTCAAGTAGCCCATATCTTTTGCAAAATAAATAAATTTTTTTTAAATAAATAGCTCTAATTATAAATATTTTATTGTATTGTATTTATTATTTATTGCAATATTTATGGTACAAAATTGTATTTTAAATTAATTTCTATTATCGATTTATAGTCCCAACTGCTATAATTTAAGCTTATCTATTAAACTTAATCTAAATGAGCTAGAACTATAAAAACTAGAACATGTGTTGTTTATGACCCGAAATTTACAAAAAAAAAGAAGATATCGGTATCGTTCACTATACTAAACAGCTAAATATCATAAATAAAATATTCGTTTTTCAGGGACTAGTGCCCCAACATTTTCTTTAAGAGGACAAGAGTTCCGTATTTTACAAAACATTTGACATTGGAAGCTACCGAATGCAGTCTTTTGTTTAAACTGT
Organism: Gymnosoma rotundatum; assembly: GCA_916610165.2. NCBI lineage: Eukaryota > Metazoa > Arthropoda > Insecta > Diptera > Tachinidae > Gymnosoma > Gymnosoma rotundatum. The sequence continues at coordinate 129,215,435 of OU744338.1, forward strand.
TAACTGAATAGCGAATTAAAGTGATGGAACAGAATGTTATCATAATTTTAATCTAATAGTAAAACACATGTTCGCTACCCCGAATAATGCGAGATAGAAAAATTTTTCGGGAATGCAGAAGTTATTATTTTAGTTTTTTTTTTCTTTATGTTTAAGAGTAATGCCACGTGAACTATTTCACTCCAGTCAAGCTTTGATTCACCCAATTTATAAAATATAAGACTCTCTCTATTATGGTTCTCAAGCTACACGTAAATGAATATTTTCTTTGTATGAGAAAAAAGCCACGCCCACTACTCCAATCCTATAGATTTTAATGTCAACGAAGCTCCTTTATAATGAAGAGATTAAAATTTTTCAATTTATATGCTTCTAGAGAAATTCAATAACTATTGTTTGCTTTACATGGATGGTGCCACGCCCACTGTTTCATTCTAATGAAGTTTTGTTCTTACTACTTACATTTTTAAAGAATAACTTGAACAAAAAATTGAAGTATTATTTATTAAAGTTCTTTAGCTCTACAAAAATATTTACTCTTTGTAAAAGTGTCACGCCTATTTTAAATATGAAAGAAGAATATATATGCAATGTTTCGTTTTAGGCAGCTGGTAACAATATTTCAGATAAAGGGATTTAATGATGTCGGCTGCTAAGACTTTTGAAATTTAACTTACGATTATTATTCGGATATTTTTTCGAATAAGAGAACTAGAACTAAAAAAATAGAATTTTAAATTGTAAAAAATATCACAAAGAATTAAATTGTATTAAAAAAATTTTTTTATACCAAATATCAGAACAAGGCTTTAATATTTAAAAATGATTTCGGCCATATGGCCACCGTGGCTGCTTATTACGAAGCGCATTTTGGACGCCCAATTTTGGCTCACTTTTTCAAGTACTGCTGGCCGTATGTCACGATTAACACGAACAATGTTGGCCTCCAAAGCATCAATTTTTGCTGGTTTATCAGCATAAGCCAGTGACTTCACGTGGCCATACAGGAAATAACGGAGAGGTGTCATATTGCACGACCTGGGAGGACAATTGATAGGTCCATTTATCGAAATCAACTTATCGCTAAATTTTGATTTCAACAACTCGATGATTGCGATCGCCGTATGGCACGTAGCGCCATCTTTTTGAAACCACATTTCGTTCGAATCAATGTCATCCATATTTTCAAACAAAACATCATTGATCATGGTGCGGTTACGATCTCTATCGACCGTAACGTGAGATCCGGCCTCATTTTTGAAGAAATAAGGTTCGATGATGCCACCAGCGTGTAAACCACATCAAACGGTGCATTTTTCTGGATGCATTGGAATCTGTAGGGTATCTTGTGGATTGGTCTTACTCCATATGTGGCAATTTTTGCTTACTAACAAACCCCTTAAGCCAAAAATTAGCTTCATCGCTGAACACAATTTGGCGATAAAACAACAAGTCAGTTACTAAGTGGTCAAGAGCCCAATAGGCGAAAGAAGAATGCGTATAATGGTTTCCTGACTTTAATTCCTGCACTAGCTGGATCTTATACGAGTGTAGGCCAGGATCGTTGTGTAAAGTTTTCCACGTAGTGGACAGACAGAGCTTTAATTCCTGCGACCGAAGACGAATCGATAAATTTGAATCTTTTTCACACTTTCGTTTACAGCAGCGATATTCTCTTCAGTACGAACATTCCTTCGACGTGTTGCTGTTATTGCATTCTCTGGAGAGTATGTGATACGAAATCTATTCGACGGATGGCTTGTTCAGACGGACGATTATGGGCACCATAAAAATCACGGAGTCGTCTTTAAGTTGCTCGAATTGATGACTGATTGGATGATTTGAAAGCGTTGTTTAAGCGTGAGTCTATTCATAATGATTTGTTCTATCGGGCTTAAAAAAGCGATATACAAGGCGCGTGTGGAGGAGCATTATGTAAGTGGGAGTAAAGTATTGGCTTTCGAGGGTAAATTTATAATTAGATAAAATTATAAATATAAATTTTATTTTGTTTAAAAAACATGGCAGGTTTTAGGCCTGATCGGGTAGTTGTGAAAGTGATTTAAAATATTTCTTTGTGTGCTTGTTCTTCTCCCCTTTTGGTTTAAACATCCTTGAAATCTGTTTCTGATTAAATCCTAACAAACACTGATAAAGTTGTTTTCCCACAACTGTAAGAAAGAAAAACAAATTCTAATAACAACATCTACAAAAAAAAATTCAAACATCAAAGAATTTTATTCTCTTGCGATCTAAACACGCTCGCAATCATAACAAAACTTCAAATATTCAGTTTTATTTTTTGTTGTTTTTTTGTTTCATTTTAATTTTGCACTAACAAAATTTTTTTCAAAAAAAGAAAGTCCTTTAGCAATACAATTAAATACAAGAAATTTGTTGCACATACACACACACACACAAAATAATATATTGGAGTCATTTTGCATGGGAATGTCCTTAAGAACAACAACTCATGCATTTTGATGCAGTTGCAGTTTCATTTATACACTCAAGTGTTTATCTGCTGCATATTGTGATATTATTTTCTTTTAACATTTATTTTATTTCTTCATTTATTTTGTTGTATTTTTTTATCAGCTTAAAAAAAGAAGATGCATTCATCATCATCATCATCATCATTGTCGCTAAAGTTACACAAAACACACAAAAACACTTTTAACATCAAAGTAAAAGTGCCGTCAAAAGTTGTCATACTTGTGGCTATGTCTATGTGGCTTGCAACACAAAAAAGTGAATGTTTAATGAGTTTATACAACTTTCCCTTAACAAGTTGCATGTACAGAAATAAATACAAAAAAAAAACAAACAAAAAATCTCAGTTAAAATCATGCACATTATCCTTAAGCGGAGTGTAATCAAAAACAAAACAAAAACATATTCACAGTTTGTTGCGTACAGTTTTTTATTTCTTTCTCTACTCTTTTGCCATATTTTGTTTTTGTTTTTTTTAGAATTTTTTGTCGTTTTTGCTCCCATCCCTCTCATTTAGCGTTTTGTATTAAAAGCCAATTAAAATAAAATCTAACCAAATCTCTTCCGTTGACGCTTTCAGAGCTTACCAGAGAAAAGGATGTAAAAAGGATTAAGAAACACTCTAGGATACTAAAAAATTAAGTGTTGCCATTTAAAATATTTAAAACAAGAAGTTATATTTTATGATCTTGTAGTTTAATAAACAAAATCAAGTAGTAGTTGCCAACCTTCTTATTCGTCATAGTGTTCCACGTTTAGTGTTTAAAGCTTTACAACTTCTAGCCAGCATCTCCAAATTATTAACGCACCCATCTTAATTAATAACTTCTAACTGATGGTGCGTTAATAATCTGGGAACATCGGCTAGAAGTTTTAACTCTCCTTTTATCTCACAGAGTTCGCTAAAACGTTAGCACCGTGACTCAGAATATGCCTGTGACTAACGCCACTGTCTCCGTCAAAGTCACTTATTCATGAATTGCGTTTCACTGGAAATAGGCCTTGGAAGCCTTAGCTTAATTATAGAGCCGTTGGTAAACCATACTCCTCTAAAGTTGTTAAAGAAGATAAAAGAGTTACAGAGAACCTAAGGCAATGATTCAGCTTGTTTTGCACCCCTCCATGTTTTGAAATCAGTTTAATTCAAGAAAAAGTTAATGCGTTCGCGAAGGCCGTGATGGTTTAACATTATGCCGTGTGAAATAAATGCTACTGGCAGCGATCCGGCTCTTATAGCAGTAGCAACACTGGTAAATTGCTGCATTTTGAAGAATAATTTTACTCTTTGTTGGAGAGTACCTAAGAACACAGAGCATCGTTTGCGGCTTAGTACAACAGCACAAAGTGCACAAGTGCCTTCCTATACAATTTGTTTTCAAGCCCTAGGTGCTTTGTTAACCCACAAAACATCTCCAAATAAAAACAGAACAAAACTCATAGTCCCTGCGAGCTAAAGGTTCTCGTGATACCACTAGTTGGCCAATGATAAGACTTGTCCAGTTTGGGTTATTAGTGCCGCCTCTACCCCTGAAGTAACAGTGTCAAGAAGTTGATATATTTTCGACGAAAAAGCCACCGGGAGAAATAGAGAGGCTTAAGATAAAGTTGTGCAAAACCTGGACAATGAAATGGGGAAAAAAGTACAGCGTTTAGCTTCTTCCTTTCTCGATACCCTTCCTATTCGCTTTTATTTGCAAGTTCTATTCCAAGATGAGCTTGTAAATTAAAGTGATCTTCTACAACACATATTTTTTTATCATCCTCCAGCAGGCTTTAATTTGGTGGATTTAAATGGTTCCCCATATTTTGTTATGTCGGATCACAACTTTCTGGTTTATCATATCCTATATTTTTAAATCAATGTTCTTGTTCTGTACGCATCTCGTTAACTGAGAATATGGCTTGCAGTATTTTTAGTTGAAATCGTGAGATTGTTGATTATTTTTCCCACCAATTCTCCCAAGGGTTCGCGCAATTTTCCACTTTTTTGGATGAATATATGTAAATCTTCTTCCAACATTAATTAATACGATTTGAAGTCCAAGAAGTATTTCAATGCAGCAGAGTCATGGAAACTTATAGACCCTGGAAACTTAAGTTATCCCCATTAAAAAAATGGGATTAGGTCCCCTAAGGACGGTAACGAATTTGATGTAATTTAAGCCCAAATCCTGAAGGATAAATGTATTGTTTTATAGAGAAATCAGTGGCCACTACTGAAGCGATAGAGTAAAATGTCCCCTGTTAGATTACAATTAAAGAATGATTCTTGCAGGTAATGACAATAAGGATTGTTCCCGACTTTAAGTTGATCTTCTTAACACTTTACTACTTGCTTCAGCTCTTCTTCTAAATTTTCCTAAAGTTTCTTTCTTCTTTGTTGTTATCCAAGCATTTGAGTCTTTAAGTTGGGGTTTGTAGCTTTTCTTAATGCATTTCCATAGCTTTTATTGATGCATTTACTGTGCGTTTGATATGTTGTAGTTTCTGTGTAAATTCTTTTCTCTTCTTTGGCTTTGTAATAGCAAAAAGAATAAAACGATTGTAAAGGATTTTTCCTATTACTGGTTGATGCTTTCACTAGTTGTGTTTGGTTGCCTTAACTTTCTAATGTTATCGCAACAGTTTTTTCAATCTTAACTTTATTTTTTTTTTTTTTGTGCGACACAAACAACTACGTCATGGTGTTTACTTTGATTTTGTTAAGGTGTGCACGAATAAGTGTTTAGATTTTTTTCTTTACGTTGACTTTGAAGTTTTGTATACTCTGGCAAATGCTTTCAAGTACACACTTTTCGTTTATCCGTTTGTTCGGCTATTCTGCTGTTTTATTTTTGTGCAGCTTGCAACACAATAATATTTGATTTCGTTTTTTGTCAAGACCAAGAAGTGCCACTTTGTATGGAAAACATTTTTAGGAAATTTTTATGACTGATATTTTATACACAGGCTCCTTCAGCAGGAAAATACACAATTACCTTTCAATTGGCCCAACTAAGTTCTCTTGACTTTTTTGTGACTTCTTTTTTTTTGTGCTGTCAGCAACATTACAAAATTTAATGTTCGTGCTTCAATCTATTGTCACAATACATGTGAACCCCTCTATGACATTTTCCTTTCATCTCAAGCATCCTAAACCTGCCTTAACATTGTTTTGCTTTTTTTTTTGTTTTTGTATACCTGTTTAAACTTCTGGAAGATTTTTACAAACCTCCCTCTCAATTTTCTCATATTTTTTACAGTTGTTTTTTTTTGCAAACCCTAAATGTATGCTAAGAATTTGTTGCCTTGAAATTTTATTGGTTTCTTACGTTTGTTTACTAATTGCAGCTAATTTAGTTCTTTCTTATCCTTTGTCACAACAATTAAATCTGATAGAACACAAAAGAATGCATGAAAGGATATAAAGAATCATAGAAAATATTTTTTTAACGAATATCAAAGAAAGTGTACAATGACTTGAGGAATATGTTCGCAGTTAAAATAAAATCTTTTAGCGAATGAAAAAACAACAAAGAGAAAAAATTTAATTCAAAGAAATAAAGAATTTCTAAAGGAATTTTTCGATAGTAATTGATTTATAACAGCAAATAAAACTATTAAAAATATTAAGGGATAATTAAAGTTTTAGTTTTTTGTTCGTAGCTGGAGTTAACTTTAAAAAAAACTTTCGGTAATGTTAATTTTTTAATGAATTTTAATTTATTAAGAAATTTTTTTCGCCGTTTTTTTTTAATTTTACATTACAGCGCAATTTTTCTAAAACTTCCATAAGAAAATTTTAAAATTTCTATTATTTTTTCTTTTTATATTAAACATGTTGCCAACTACTTTTCATTGGAAATAGTTTTACTTATTTTTTTCTTCTTAAAACGCTTTTATTATTCTTTATATTTACTTTTATATATTTTTTAAATGCCTTGCTATCGAAAATCTCAGTTTAGAAAAATTTTATTGTCAAAAAGAAACGATTTGTTTTATAATTTTAAAAAGTTTTATGATCGACACTTGTTTTTACAGAAAATTATTGCTATGCATCATTAGGCTTAACAAAATTTATATTAAAAAAAATAGTTTTAATTTTTTCCGTAAGAATTTTAATCGATAAATTTATTCAAAAATTAAGTTATCGATATGGCAAATTTTTTAATTAAAATTTTTTACAGCTATATGTAACTTTGTCTTAGATATAAAAATATATCAGGTAAAATTTGTTATCGATAACTAAAATTTTTATCGATAATTTTTTTTATTTATATATACAACAATTTTCAATTTATAAGTTTTTTACAGATTTGCTGTTATCGATATCGATAACTTTAGAAATTTTTTATCGATAACAACTATAATGATATTTTTGATGTTTTTATTCTATACGCTGCTATTGATATCCATAACTTTAATTACAATATTAATTATCAACAAAGTTCTTTTTTAGAAATTTAACAGTCGTATAAACGAGTTTTATCTGCACAAAAACTTTGCATTCGATATTTCAAAAAAATTTTATTGATAATTTTGAATTTTTTTTTTAATAATAGAACTTTCAGTTCCTTAAGAATGATTTGTTATTTTTTTTATCGAATAATAAATTCTACAAAAAATTTTAGTATCGATTACTTTTATTTTACATTATATTATTATTAATTATTAATTATTATTATTATTAATTTTTCCTCAGAATAATGTCGGTGTCAATATTTTTCTTTAGGAACTATTTCTTATCGATGTTGTTTTTATAGAAAACTTTGGATTTTATATTTTCTTAAAAACAATCATTTATTTTTAATCTTTGTATCAAGGATTTTTTTAAAACATTATATTATCGATGTTTTGTGTTAAAATATATTTTTATCGATAATTATTTTGGTTAAATACTTTCTGTTGTTATCAGAAATATTTTCTTTTTTGTTACAATTTGTTATTTGGCATCATAATTTTGGTATTAAATATTGTTCCATCGCTGTCGATAGATATTTTAATAAGACAGTTTTTATATTATATTTTTTTAGTTTAATATATCGATTTTCTTGGTCATTTATTTTTGGGTTTAAACCCACATAAAATCTATGCCTTTTTAGTCTTTCAAGTTCTATGGAAAACGTTTTCGATACAAGTCTTTTAGTTTAATAAAATTAAAAAATGAATGTCCATTTTACCGCATATGTGATAATTCTCCCTCTCTAACTTAAAATTTTTCAGTTTTTTAATTCTTTAAAAATGAATGAACAACTTCCTAATTAAGTATGAGTGGAAACTCTAATTGCAATGACATCAACAACACACATCTGTGAAAGTACGCACATTATCATTGAAGTGAGTTTGAATGTGTCACAAAATAGTGTTGAAGAAGTTTTAAAATGTAAATGATGACGATGTTGCTGTTATTGAAAATCATGTTATTAATTTATTTAGATAAATGATTATTAAGTGCGTTAGCAAATGTAAGCATGAGAAGTGACATTCATTAATAAAGTGTTGAATTAAGCGTCGTTTTATTTTATAAATGTCATTATTTGTTTAATGACTCTGACATATTCAAGTGTTAAAATCAACAGCAAGAAAAATAAAACAAATTATACAACAACAATAATAACAATAACAGCAATATAATCATCAATGGCGGCCAACAGCGGCAAAAGCAAAATCATTATTGTCATCATCATCAAGTGGAACATCACTTAAAATTATTGTGGCCACCATCATGATTATTAATAACAGCGCCAGGCACTACCCCTACTCTAAAAAGCAATAGTTGTTTGTAGCTGTTGTTTTTGTTGTTGTTTTGTATAAGTATTTGCATAACTGAGTTTTATTTGAGTGTTTAACATCCTCATCATCCCCAGCATCAACCTATCATCACATTTGTTGAACACTTAAGCATTTGTCATATTTATATCAACAACACTTTTTTTAGTAGTGATGTGTTGTTTGTTCCTAGGGATGTTGTTAATATGGTCCAATTGGAAATATAACCATGAATATTATTTCGGGAAGAAAAAGTGACTTTTTCACTGCTCCAAATAATAACTTGTTTTTTATACAAATTATTTAACGAACACGTAGTTTCTTAAAAAAGGTATCGAAAGCTTAAATTTATAAAAAATTAAATTAATGTAATTGATTTGTAACAAAATAATTAACGATAACTTTAAAAAAAAGTGATACAATTTTTTAGTTTATCTTTTTGTAATTTGTCAACGTCCCAATTTTATATAATTCATCGATTATTTTATATTGTGTAATAATTTTACTGTTAAAAATTTGACAATAATTTTGGTTTTCTATAACAAAATCGATGATTAGTTAATTTTTCTAAAGAAAATTTGCACAATTTGATTTCTTTATATTAATGTGGTGATAATGTTATTAGTCTCTAGAAAAATTATCGATATTGAAAAATTTATATAAAAGTTACCAAACATTACCAAAAAATTATAGAAGATTTTTCTGCAGAAAAATAAAAGAAAATTATTGATAGCTTAATTTTCTAATCGAAAAATAATCGGCGGCTTAATTTTCATATCGAAATTTTGCTACAAAAACTTATTGATAACCTAATTTTGCTAAACAAAAATGATCGATTGCTTAATTTTTTATAAAAAACTATCGATGTTATAATTTTTTGTAGAAAATTTATCGATTTTATATATTTTAAATTTTTTTGAATAGAAAATTATCGATTGCTTAATTTTTTTTATAGAAAAATTATCGATTGCTTAATTTTTTTTATAGAAAAGTTATCGATTGCTTAATTTTTTTTATAGAAAAATTATCGATTGCTTAATTTTTTTTATAGAAAAATTATCGATTGATTAATTTTTTTTTATAGAAAAATTATCGATTGCTTAATTTTTTTTTATAGAAAAATTATCGATTGCTTAATTTTTTTTTATAGAAAAATTATCGATTGCTTAATTTTTTTTTATAGAAAAATTATCGATTGCTTAATTTTTTTTTTATAGAAAAATTATCGATTGCTTAATTTTTTTTTTATAGAAAAATTATCGATTGCTTAATTTTTTTTTTATAGAAAAATTATCGATTGCTTAATTTTTTTTTATAGAAAAATTATCGATTGCTTAATTTTTTTTTATAGAAAAATTATCGATTGCTTAATTTTTTTTTATAGAAAAATTATCGATTGCTTAATTTTTTTTTATAGAAAAGTTATCGATTGCTTAATTTTTTTTATAGAAAAATTATCGATTGCTTAATTTTTTTTATAGAAAAATTATCGATTGCTTAATTTGTTTTTAAAGAAAAATTATCGATTGCTTAATTTTTTTAATAGTAAAATTATCGATTGCTTAATTTTTTTAATAGTAAAATTATCGATTGCTTAATTTTTTCAATAGAAAAATTATCGATTGCTTAATTTTTTTAATAGAAAAATTATCGATTGCTTCATTTTTTTAATAGAAAAATTATCGATTGCCTAATTTGCCAATAAAAAATAATCGATTGCTTAATTTTCCTATGAGAAAAATTAGCAACTGCTGAAATTTCGTATAAAAGAAATATTTTCGATGATATAAATTGTTGATAAAATTTTATCCAAAACAGTCTTAGTACTGTAGTTTTTAAATGGAAAAACTATTGAAAATAAGTTATCGATTTCTTCATTTTTGTAATAGTGTATTAAATAATTATCTGGGATAGATATCGTAAAACGTTATGGTAAAGTTTAAACAGTTCCCAATGGGATCTTTAAATTTTAAATTCGTCTTTTTTTTGTTGTTGCAACTGCGTGTATATTTATTATTGCTGACAATGTTGTTATTCAAGTGTTGTTGGTTGCTGTTTTAATTTTTTGTTGGAATGCAGTTTATGATATTTAATTTATAGTTATTTTCTCTGAATGCTGCTTTTTTATTTTTGCAATTGAATTGTCAACTCTTTTGTTTATGATTCAAAAGAGTTTTTATTCTGCGTTTGTTTTCTCTTTTTTTGCGGCAGTGTGGAGATCACATCAAATGACTTTTTAATTTAAAATTTTGTATTTAACAACATTCATAATAAAGAAATGAACAAAAGTGCTGACATCATTATTTAATTCCATTTTAAATGGAAAAACAGTTAACCGAATTTTTTAAATGTGTGAATGTTTAACAAATTTAAAAAAGTTTAAGAAATTTTTTTAAAAAATACGTTGAATTAGCGATTAGGGCTTTTATAAGAGAAGGAAAAATAGATTTTTTCTTTTCACAATGGGAGATTTTTCAAAAATTTTAATATTTAAAACTTTAGAATAATTTTTTTAAATACTGTTTAAAAAATTTTTTCTTATGTTTTAATTTTATACAAATAAATTATTTCCTTTTTCTATTCTACACCACCCAGAGTTAAAATATATCTTTAGCACTCGTCATATTATTTTAAAATAAAATTTTAAGATGGTTAAATAAACATCATTCACATTAAACACACACTCACACCAGCAATTCTCCAGATGATGAAGACCTCTCTCTAGTTGTTTTTGTTTGGTGGCCATAAAATAGCAGGTCGTATGAAAATGTTGTTTTGAAATAATTTTAATTTGTTGCCACAATAATAATTGCCAAAAACAAAATAATTTTTAAAAAAGAACGACTAAATAAACATCATCATTTAAACTCGGTCAGTGGTCTGGTTATTTAAACAATGTTTTTTTTTTAGTTTCCAGTACTGAAGATGACGTTGCTGATGCTGGTTATTAAAATAATTATTCGCACATGATTTGTTAAATAAACAATTTTTTTAATATTCCTTTTTCATACTCTGGCTGTGTTTGTCCCATTAAACAAAAATAGGGCATAAATAAATTCATTCAAAAAATATTGTAAATTAAAAGACCACCAAAGATTTCATTTATAAGACCTTTAACTCAAATTGGAGATATGCAACGCTCATACAAGGCTAATACAATAAGCGTTGGTTAAACGTAAATGTATTCGTGTAATCATGAACAAACATGAATAATTTTGCTTTTTAAACACAAGAGCGTGAGGACAATATTATTTTCATTTTTTGCATAATATATAAATCTGGATTACACACTTTTTATAAAAACGAAAAAAAAGCATTGTTATCTTTAAAAAGTTATCGATAGTTTTCCTTAAGAGAAACGAATTATCGATAACTTTTGTATACTAAAAAATCATTTTTATAGACAATGTTTCTGATAATTTTTTTTTACTAAAACAATGAATAAAATAATAAATTTTTAGATAAAGAAGTTTTCGAACATTTTTTCATTAAAAAAAGTTTTAAAAATTTTGAAATTGTCCAAAGAGAAAAAATGCAAACCTTTGTAGAGAGGAATATTACGAAACGTTTTTGACATAATTATATCTCCGATTTTTATTTAGAAAAAACAACTAATCAATAACGACTATTTGAAGAAAGTTATCGTTCCTTTTCTATAAGAAGAAGATATTGATAGTTTTTCTGTAAAAAGGAAGCAGCGCGTTTGATAATTTTAAAACAAAAAAAAAAATTAAAGGAAAGCTATATTCTTTAAAAACGGAAATTTATTAATAATTTTTCTATAGATAAGGAAAGAATACTTTTTATAGAAAACTTTATTATCAATCACATTTATATGATAAAAGGAGTTGAAAACTTCTCTGCAGTAAAACAAAATGCTCAAATTTTTTTTCTTAGGAAAAGAAAATTCCAATAAAAAACATTCAATAGATCATCTATAGGAAAGAGATGAAGTTTATTTTATAATATCAATTAAATTGTTACCGAAAAAAGTCTTGGAAAAATGTTATTCATTCCTTAAACATGTTTCTCTAAGAGAAATAAGTTATCGATAATTGGTTCGTTTTAATTTTCTCTAAAGAACTAATACATTTTCTGTAATTTTTACGCTTGGAAATTAGGTTATCGATAAGTTTTATGTATTTATTTACCTCTAAAACAATTTAACTAATGAAAAAGTCTAAACTATTTAAATAATTTGTTATCGATAGTTTTGTTTTGAAAGGAACTTGCAGGCTGAACCTATTTTTGTATAAGAAATTTTTTTTAAGTTATATTAGTCGACAAATTTTACGTAGAATATGTTTGTTAGCTAAAAAAATGTTTGTCAAAAAATATTTATCGATAATTTTTTCTAGCCATTTTTGTAATATTACAAAATCTTAAAAAAAATTATAAGAATTATTTTTTTTAAACTGTGTTTTTTATAAATTTTTTCTTAAACAGTGAAGAAATAATTATCGATACATTTTTCAACGAATCTAGTGATAATTAAAAAGTGATATTAATTTTTCTACTAAAACTTTTATTTTTCTTGCACAAATTAATTAAATGATTACATTTCTGTAGCAAAGATCAATCTTCTGAGAAGCTATTTTGCATAAGGGTTAATTTTTCTATGGTTTTCTCTAGTTAAGCTAGGTAATAAAAATTTGTCGGATATTAAAGTTATCGATAGTAGGAAATTATTAAAAAAAATTGTTATCGATAATTTTCTTAATCCAAAAAATTTTGCTATCCATTCTTTTTAATATAGTTATAAGATTTATTTTTCTAAAAAAAATGAAATTATCGATATCTTTTCTAAGAAAAAATAAAGTTATCGATAATTTTTATTTTAGGAAAAAGATATAAATTTTGTTTTTTTTTTTTAATTTAAATATCCATAGCTTGTCTTGCAAAATAAATAATCCTTAATATTTCCGTTGAAATATAGTATAACCGATAAGTTATCGGATGTGGATGAAACTAATTTAAAGATATTTTTGTTTTTTAATGATTCTTTAATCAATAATTTTTAGCAAAATTATTTAATTCAAAATATTTAAAATGGAATGTTTAAATTCTTGATAAATATTTAAGTTTAAGAAAATTAAAAAATATGTTTTTAATTTAAAAAAAAAATTAATTTATCGATAAATTTTCTATAGTTAAATAAAGTTCTTAACACTTCTATACAAGATAAAATTCTTGATAGTTTTTGTTTTCTAAACATGTATGCTGCAATGTTTTAAATTAAAAATATTGCATTGTGTCTTTGCCAAAAAAAAAACACTTTTTGTTCACCACTAACAAAGTTTTGTTTTTGTAAACAGAAGAAAAATGGTTTAGCTGCCGCAGTGACTATGTTAGTAGTAAAGTCTGTTGCTTTATTACATAGAAGGTCATGAGTTCATATCCCAACAGGGCTTTGAGTAGAAAGAAATATAATATTAAAGCCGCTGTGGATGAGTTATTGAATGGTAAAGTAAATAGAAAACAGTAGCTTAAACCTCTCCTAGTCTCGAACGAAAACAGTTATTGTATAGTTGCTGTAAATAAGTTGGCGAAGGCACCTATTAATTACAACAGCAGCGTAGTTTTGATTACCGAGGAAACTAATAACACAATAACAATGTGTAGCCTGATTGGTTAAGCAGGAGATCATTAGTTAAATTCTAATCGGAGCTACAGCTTACTGTAGCTTAGATGGCATTGCAGGTTAATGGCGCATGTTGTTCTTTAGTCCTTGTCAATGTTGGAGTTTCCGCCTATTAATCTTACTGCTAAAATTATTAATATATTTTAATTTTCTTCCTTTAAGAAATTTTCTATTTTTTCTTTTTTTCTCTAAATGCCTACATGCCAGTTATTTGAATTTAGTATGTTGTATCTTATACTTGTTTCTTATAATTTCCTATAACGTTTGTTTCAACATTAATTTAAGACTAAGCTAAACTGTGCTCATCACTTGCTTTATTTTATAACATCCTTAGAGGCCTTCTCGATTGACTAACAAACTGCTATTGTTTGTTTGAGATTTTCCAACACCAAATGATATTCTATAGAAAATTATTTATTTAAGTTTCAATGTTATCTCGCCTGCTCACACACATTTCAACAACAAGCCTGGGAAGGGAAAACAAACTCTAGCAGACAGGCTGTGAGAAAAACAAATTTGACTTATTCTTAAAACAATGTTTTCTGTTTTTTTTTTCAACAAAATAATGAAAAAAAAAAATTATATCACACTGCTTCCTTATGCCATGCAACATGTGTTGTCAGGGCGTTGTTGTCATACAATATGAATGATGATGGTGTTATTATGTTGCTGTTAAAAGACTCAAATGGATGAATGGAGGAAGTGATGGAAGTAGATATTTTATAATACAGTTACTTTTTTGTTTGTTTATTGTTTTATACTCGTATTGTATTTAATTTTGATTTTAATTTGTAGTAAAATATTTACATAATCACTTTATGACATTATGTTACCTTAAATACACATTCGTGTGAACAGAAAAGTGCACATACATACACACACTAATTTACAATGTACTCACACATAGAACGTAATGAAATATAAACGGCTGCCATTAAGGAAGCATTCATTTCTAAATCATTCATATATTTTTCGTTTATGGGTATGTGAATGTATATGTATGTGTGTTTTTGTGTGTGTGTAAGTGTGTGTTTGTGTGTGTGTGTGAATGCAACATCCTTTATATTCTCTCTTGTGTTGTGTGATTTTATTTAATTTTAATGAAAATTTATGAACATTTTAAAAAAATTATATTTTTTACTCATCATTAGGATTTTAATTCATTTATTTTTTTTCTTCTTATTTGTCGTTATTGTTGCTGTTTTTGTATTACTTGTAATGTATGCAACATATGTTGTTGTCACAGTTAGTCTGTCTTTAGTTACTTAGATATACTTCTATATGATTTGTACATCTCGTACATGGGGAATACACAATTACGATGAAAGATTAAGCAAGACTTTATGTAATTAAATGAATTTTATGTAAATTCATTACAGTAGGGATCACTAAGGATATTAAATGATAGGCGAGAACAATATTTTAGTCTTTACTCGAGAGGGTTTTAAAAATTATTTCTATCGTTAGGAAAGGAAAGGTTGATCCTGTATCCTGCATAGTAATTGAATGTGCAAACCGATGGCTTTTTAAAGAAAGTAGTGAATGAGATTGAAGGTGAAATGTTATTGTCGAAATCAATGAAATAATCTTCAAGCCGATTTATTAGCGATAAGGAGACAGGTAATCTGGGAATTAAGAAATTATATTTGCATCTTCTCCAAAAGTCAGGGTGTGTTATGAACATCCAACATAGTCCACGTATACCACACATTTTTTGACCTCAAGGTAAGTAAACCCACTATTCTTTTTTAACCCACATTGAAATAGTTCTTTGAGTTCATCACAAAGCTCTACGTCCCTCAATCCCTCTCTACTCTATACTTGTGATTTACAACCTTCTGCTTCCTTTTTTCACAGAGTCCCGCAAAGTTCGCAGGATTTGCTTAAGAGTAAAAAGCCGCATGGCATACTGATGCTATACGATTATCAATGCTGGACAGTCGCGCTATGTTACAGGTACAACCTAAAGGCTTCTTAAATAAAAAATTATTATTCCTTCATGTAATCGTCCTCCATTATCTTTTCAAATTTCAAAGCATTTTCTGATTCACGAAGTAAAGTTGCTGCCAGTTTGCTGTCGCTTTCATATTTCAGTTCACAGACTAGATGGCAGCAATAAGAATACATTAGCAGTTCCCCAATTCTTCCTCAATGCTTCGAACTGCCACAGTAGGCCCATGTAGTCTACTGTGACTTCTGGCGCTTTCACTTTCGTTTAGTAATCATCGGCCACGTTGTGATAATAAATTGACGTTTATGCACTCTGTCATACCCCAAATCAACCTACAGCGCTACCTCCTAAAAGGTGGTGTTATCGGTATTCTTTAGGGCACATCCGTCAGCCGCTTCGCTGACTTCAATGGTATTTTTAATCTTCGTCACATGAGTATTAGAGGAAAATATCTACCTCCGCCGAAAATATATTTTTAAGATGGAAGTAGACGAAAGCAGAGTTCACATGCTAAAGATCAAGATTCCCTCCGACATGCAAATCTACCAAATACTATGTCTCCATAAATTAGGGTCTTATATTTAGGAGTCGCCTTTTCTTCACACTATTTGTGGGGGATACCTGATATCCCCCACAAATGACACACAACCCGTACAACAAAATTCAATTGAGGGCCCTAGTAACTGTCTATAAACTTGTAGCACATTTTGTTCAACAGTTGCCAATCAATAAATTTGCCGATAGCCTGCAAGCAAGAAGTCGCAATTCTAATCTACGATCTGGCTTAAGTTGAAGACGGGAACCAGCCTTGGTTCAAACTTATTTAGCCCAGACTCTATTTCTTCTTAGTGGCATTAGCTTGCGTAAGAAGTTTGCTAAGCACCATACTTTAAGACTTTGAACTAGATTTATCGCCATCTCTGTCTAACAGTTACTGCCTTTATTTAAAAATTTTTGTTTGCTTTTAAATTCAATATTTTTTTGTTGTTTATGAAAATTTGCTTCCATATTCCTTTTTTTATCTTGTATCTATATTAAATATTAATCAAACACAAGGTGTTTGCTCAGTGTTTTAGTTATTCTGCGAATAAATTTCATATTTTATCGTCACATCAATTTTGTGGTTTTTTGGGTGGCTTCAAAACAAAATTGTATTAAAAGGAAATTAACTTTTAATGGAAATGCAATCAGGCAATAAAAACATAAATGTTATTAGAGGATTCAAAGTTAAACAACCAAATAATTATTCAATTTTTGTTAGGAAAGAATTTAATCAGATAATGTAAATGGTAAATATTCTTGAGAAATTGATAAATATATTTTTTTTACTTTGACATTTAGTCTTCATTACCATCAGCGCGCTAAAAGCACTGCAGACCAAAGGAATTTTTGTAGAACCAATTGCCTAGTTCTTGCTAACTCAGCTTAAGGCAAAAACCTATATTCCTTCTAGTCAATATAAAACTCTTAAGCAAATTTTTTATATGAGGCCTACAGGCAGGACAACATAAATCTTATGTTCTGAGAACTCTGAAATATTTCTGTCTAGAAAAAAATTTCATATCGATACTTTTTTTATAGAAAAATTTACTTAAAAATAATTTTCCTATAGAAATGTGTTCCAAACAATACTTTTTCTATAGAAAAATATTCTGAATTATCCGTTTTCTATAGAAAAATTTTCTAAATGATAATTTTTCCACAGAAAAATTTTCTAAATGATACTTTTTTCATAGAAAAATTTTTTAAACGATAGTTTTTCCATAAAAAAATATTCTGAATGAGAATAAGAAAAGTCTAAAGTCGAATATATAATATCTATTAGAGAATTTTTCTAAAAAAATTTAGCGATTAGAAAATTTTCTATGAAAAAATTTTTTTATAATGTTTTTTTAATAAAAGACTGTTTTCTGTCTATAATTTTTTATAGAAATTCTGAACTATAGTTTTTCCATAAAAAAATTTTCTGAATGATAGATCGACTGTAGGCATAGGAAAAGTACTGGGAGTAGAATATTATATAGAAAAAATCTATAGGAGATTTTTTTTTTAAATATCGATTAAAAAATTTTCTTAGAAAGAAGCATTTTATGATGCTTTTGCTATAAAAAAACTTTTTTCTGTCTATAATTTTTTATAGACACTTTTGTACAGAAAAAATTTCTTATATAAATATATCGTATATTTTCTTGATGATATTTTTTTCAAGGAAAAATTTTGTTATCGATACTTTTTCTAAAGAAAAATATTCTTAGCGATATCTTTATCTCAAGAAAAATTGTCTAATCGCTGCTTTTTCCATAGAAAAATAATCTGAATGATACTTTTCTACAAAAAAAATTTTTTTAATAATAGATCGGTATTATCCATAGAAAAAATACTGATAGTAGTATTTCTATACAGAAAAACATTTATTAGAGCAATAAAAAAAAATCTCGATTAGAAAATTTTTTTATAGAAAAAAATATTAACGATACTATTCATTGAAAAACTTTCCTATCGATGCTCTATTTAGAAAAAGTTTCTAAACGATATCTCTTCTATATAAAAAATTCTTAACGATTTGTTTTCTATATAAAAAGTTCTTAAGGATCTTTGTTTATATAAAGAAATTCCAAACGATACTTCTGTTATAGAACTAATTTCTTAACGAAACTTTTTTAAACAAAAATTTCCTTAACGATACTTTATCTAAAGAAAAATTTTCTTAACGGTACTTTTTCCAAAGAAAAATTTTCTAAACAATACTTTTTCTAAGAATAATTTTTTTTAACGATTTTTTTCTATATACAAATTTTTTTAACGTTACTTTCTCCATAAAGGAGTTTTTTAATGGCACTTTTTCTATAGAAAAATTTTCAAGCGATATTTTCTTCATTAAAAAATTTCTTTTCTATAGAAAAAATATATCAAAAAAATAAAATTATGAAATAAATTTATAGAAATTCTGCTATAGATTTTTATGTATAAAAATTCTACCATCAATATTTTTCCTATGCCGACTGTCGATTCATTTTCTATAGAAAAACTTTCATATTCACAAATTTTCTAAAGAAAAATATTTTTATAGATTTTTTTCTATTGAAAAGTTCACATTTATATTTTTTTTAATTCTTCTGTAGATATTTTTGGAACGAAAAAATTCTAATCAAAATTATTTTCAAAAGGATTTTTTTCTATCGATATAGTTTTTCTGTAGCAAAGTTTTCTACCGACATTTTTCTTTCAGTGAATTATTCTTGCATTTTTTTTTCTGTATAGAAAATTATTTCTGTCGATAACTTTTTTATAGAAAACTATTCGTAACGATATTATTTGTATAAAAAACTTTCCGTATACATATTTTTTACAGAAAAAAAAAATTGTATCTTTTCTGCTACAGAAAATTTTTGCTATCGATATTTTTATCGATATTTTTTATCAATATTTTTTCTTTGAAAAAATTTTTGTGTCGATTTTCTATGTTTTTCTATCGGTGTTCGTTTTGATGATTCTTCTATAAAAAACTTTATATCGATATTTTTTAATTTTGTCCTGTCAATAAATTTTCTCTAAAAATTTTTTTTCTTCCCATAAAAAAACTTTTTTTTTGCCATTTTTCTGTATAAAGAAATTAATTTTGATCATTTTTCTTTTGAAAATATCGGGTATCAACAATTTTTTATGCCCATTACTAGGTGTAGTATTTTAATTAAAAACCGAAAAAGCCAAAAAAAAAACAAAAATACTCTTAAATCAAAAGTCCACTAAAAATCAATGTTTCGCCAAAAAAAAAACGTATTTGGATTCAAAATTAATTTAAATTAACAAACATGAATTTGTTTGGTATTATCTAATTGTTTTTTTATATTGTTATTGTACAATAAGAGCTGCACGGACGAATATATGTAGCACTGTTACTTGTTCTTAATTGGCCTTCAATTTATTTGCTATAGAAAAATCTTACTGCCACTACTTATTGTTTAAAAAAATAGACTGCAGGACGAGAAGTGGAAGAGTATGTAAAGAGTTGGAGGTTGTTTGTTATATCTCTTTGTAATATGTATTTCCATGATTATTTTAAAATCTTTGCTTTCCTGTTTTTTATTATACTTTAACCTCTCGTTATTTTCCCACAAGGAAATTGTTTATTTAAATTAAAAGAAACCACTTGTGAGTTTGTTTTTTTTTTTTTTTTTGTATAATTAATACTCCACAAACATCAAAGGAAAGAAAAATTAAAATGATGGAAAGAGTTAAAATGTATAAAATATATTGGAAGTGGTTATTACTGTCATTTTACTAAAGAAAATAAAAAAAAACATGTTTTGTTCTTATGTTGCATCCCAAAAGTATTTCACCACAACAACAAGTGTAATTGCAGTTCATCCTTTTGTCTTCAGTATACTGGTAGCTAAACAACAAAGTCAGTTAATGTTAAGTAGCTGGAAATCAAAGTAAGTAACAAACGTAAAAGGACTTTTACAAAAAAAAAAAAACAAAAAAAAAAAACAGTAAAGAATTTGCCATTAACCTGGCTTTGTTGCTTTGATGAGTTTGCAAAAGGGAACTCAAAACCAGAAAATATCAAGTAGCCTTTCTGTTCTCAAAAAAATCTTAACAAAAAGATTTCATTCACTTTTAGCAATTTTATATTTTTTTAATTATTAAAATATAGAAAATTTAAAATTGAAAAATTATTTTTAAAAATTCAATTAATAGTTTGTGGTTTCACTGAAAATAACATGTGCAAAAAATATCCTGGCTGTTTTCAGACATAAAATGATTTGTGGTTTTTTTATTTTTCATTTTTATATTAATTTTAATTAATAACACCTTTATCATTTGCAATGTGTGTATATATAATGAAATATATATTTATATATCCTTCGTATAAACTGCTCTTTATATTTATCACATGTTAATTAATAAACAAACGAAAGCATAATGTTTAATAAAAATCCATAAAAAAGAAAAAATTACTACAAATTAAATGAAACAATTGAACGCAAAAAGTTAGATCGAGGTCGACTTAAGTGGACTCTACAACAAGTATTGGTAGTAATTGTACATTTTAGTAAATTTGAATAAAATGCCAACATAACAAGTTGACTACTACTATTGGTCCCATGGTGTCGCAAAAGACCTCCACTATTCTAACAACATTCTACGCTCTACAGCAGCAGGTCACTTTCCGATATGTGCATGACGACTTTGAGGGTGTGAGAACGATCTGTAATTAATCGAAAAATACGATCGAATCGATATCGAATTAGTTTTATCATAATACTACAAACGAAATTGAACATTAATAATGACAGATTCTCTAGATTAGACAACTGTATGGCTTTAGATTGCAAACTTTTAAATAAGGAAGAAGGCAAACAAAAGCTTAACACAAAAACATATTTTTTAAACGTAGCTCTCCATTAAAAAAAAAAAATAAAAAAATAAACAAAATTATTAAATCTGGCCAAAAGAGCAAAGTACAGCTGAATGAAGAAACAATAAACAGCTTCCACACACAATGTTGGTCAATGATTGTACGCTTCAATGAATGAATGGAAAAAAATTTCTTGTTAATAATAAAATTATAGTTAACATATTGTTTATTGATTCAATTGAAACAATGGAGTTGCAACTATATTTATTTATAGTTGTGAAACAACAACAAAAACCACAATATAAATATAAAAGCCACCAAAAATAAGAACAACACATGCTTTACATTAAACCATGATTTATGGCTTTATTGAGCTACACTTTGGTATACAACAGCACACACACATACATGCACACGGCAACACAAACATACACATACACGAAAGCACACACATTTTACCTAGAAAAAATATCGAATATCCTTTATTGAAACTCGCCTGAGTAAGTGAAAACGGAGGTGATAAATTATTATAAAATACCAAAGGATTTAAAAAGGATATGATGGAACTTTTTCATTGGAAATTAATATTTTTTCACACTTAAATGATTAAAGTTGCAAAAAAAGAGGTTAAAAATCAAAACTTTAACAAATTTAATTTGTTTAAAAATATCATGCTTTTAAAACTCTTATTATGAGTGATGAATGTGTTATTGGCGGTAATTTTAGTTTCTGATTTTATATTTACTTAGATTTACTCCAACACTTGGAAAATCATCGCTTACACATCGACAAATTTGATAAATTCACAAAGATAACAAAAGTTTTTTTATTTTTACACAAAGATTTTTTATAGAAAATATTCGATAACACAAAGATTTTCCATAGGAAATATTCGATAACACAAAAGATTTTCTATAGAACACATTCGATAACACAAACATTTTCTATAGAAAATATTCGATAACAGAAAAGATTTTCTATAGAAAATATTCGATAACACAAACATTTTCTATAGAAAATATTCGATAACACAAACATTTTCTATAGAAAATATTCGATAACACAAAAGATTTTCTATAGAAAATATTCGATAACACAAAAGATTTTCTATAGAAAATATTCGATAACACAAAAGATTTTCTATAGAAAATATTCGATAACACAAAAGATTTTCTATAGAAAATATTCGATAACACAAAAGATTTTCTATAGAAAATATTCGATAACACAAAAGATTTTCTATAGAAAATATTCGATAACACAAAAGATTTTCTATAGAAAATATTCGATAACACAAAAGATTTTCTATAGAAAATATTCGATAACACAAAAGATTTTCTATAGAAAATATTCGATAACACAAAAGATTTTCTATAGAAAATATTCGATAACACAAAAGATTTTCTATAGAAAATATTCGATAACACAAAAGATTTTCTATAGAAAATATTCGATAACACAAAAGATTTTCTATAGAAAATATTCGATAACACAAAAGATTTTCTATAGAAAATATTCGATAACACAAAAGATTTTCTATAGAAAATATTCGATAACACAAAAGATTTTCTATAGAAAATATTCGATAACACAAAAGATTTTCTATAGAAAATATTCGATAACACAAAAGATTTTCTATAGAAAATATTCGATAACACAAAAGATTTTCTATAGAAAATATTCGATAACACAAAAGATTTTCTATAGAAAATATTCGATAACACAAAAGATTTTCTATAGAAAATATTCGATAACACAAAAGATTTTCTATAGAAAATATTCGATAACACAAAAGATTTTCTATAGAAAATATTCGATAACACAAAAGATTTTCTATAGAAAATATTCGATAACACAAAAGATTTTCTATAGAAAATATTCGATAACACAAAAGATTTTCTATAGAAAATATTCGATAACACAAAAGATTTTCTATAGAAAATATTCGATAACACAAAAGATTTTCTATAGAAAATATTCGATAACACAAAAGATTTTCTATAGAAAATATTCGATAACACAAAAGATTTTCTATAGAAAATATTCGATAACACAAAAGATTTTCTATAGAAAATATTCGATAACACAAAAGATTTTCTATAGAAAATATTCGATAACACAAAAGATTTTCTATAGAAAATATTCGATAACACAAAAGATTTTCTATAGAAAATATTCGATAACACAAAAGATTTTCTATAGAAAATATTCGATAACACAAAAGATTTTCTATAGAAAATATTCGATAACACAAAAGATTTTCTATAGAAAATATTCGATAACACAAAAGATTTTCTTTAGAAAATATTCGATAACACAAAAGATTTTCTATAGAAAATATTCGATAACACAAAAGATTTTCTATAGAAAATATTCGATAACACAAAAGATTTTCTATAGAAAATATTCGATAACACAAAAGATTTTCTATAGAAAATATTCGATAACACAAAAGATTTTCTATAGAAAATATTCGATAACACAAAAGATTTTCTATAGAAAATATTCGATAACACAAAAGATTTTCTATAGAAAATATTCGATAACACAAAAGATTTTCTATAGAAAATATTCGATAACACAAAAGATTTTCTATAGAAAATATTCGATAACACAAAAGATTTTCTATAGAAAATATTCGATAACACAAAAGATTTTCTATAGAAAATATTCGATAACACAAAAGATTTTCTATAGAAAATATTCGATAACACAAAAGATTTTCTATAGAAAATATTCGATAACACAAAAGATTTTCTATAGAAAATATTCGATAACACAAAAGATTTTCTATAGAAAATATTCGATAACACAAAAGATTTTCTATAGAAAATATTCGATAACACAAAAGATTTTCTATAGAAAATATTCGATAACACAAAAGATTTTCTATAGAAAATATTCGATAACACAAAAGATTTTCTATAGAAAGTATTCGATAACACAAAAGATTTTCTATAGAAAATATTCGATAACACAAAAGATTTTCTATAGAAAATATTCGATAACACAAAAGATTTTCTATAGAAAATATTCGATAACACAAAAGATTTTCTATAGAAAATATTTGATAAAAAAAATACTTCCTATAGAAAATATTTAATAACAAAAGTATTTCCTATAGAACATATTTAATAACAAAACTATTTCCTATAGAACATATTCAGTAATACGAAGATTGTTTACGAAAATTTTCTATAACCAGTGAAGAGACACAAAACTAAACAGTTGCTACTTCCTCTTGGAACTAACCTAATCTTTTTCTATCGTTCTTTAAAATGGCTGTCTAAAAGGTCCTTGACGTTTATTCTTGCTTATAAATGTTTTTTGTACAAAAAATTTGTAAAACATGCAAGAAATAAAGCAAATAAGCCTAGCCAAATTTTCTTTTTCCAAAGTCTCTTAGCAAAGCAGATTTTAAAAACGAAAGATTTAAAATATTAACACACAAATTCTGCTCCAACGCCATTGTAGTTTATGTTGTTGTTCTCTTTTACAACAGCCATATTTTATTAATGTTATAAAATATTCGTTTGCCTTATGACTCCAACCGAACAATTGCAAATTTCGAGCAAAAATAACTTTTAATTTGAAATCCTTTAAGTCATCTCACAAAAAACAAACAAAAAAAAAAAACAAATGGTTTCTCTCATTTTTATTTCTGCTATAGATACTTACCACATTATCTTTATGTTAATTCTGTTTATAAATCAAACTGTTAATCTAAAGAAGCTCGGCAGACAGTAGAAAAGTTGTTGCCTCGAAAATACGGCTAAACCAAAAGACACAGTGGCTAACTTGGCTCATTCATGGTTGTCGTTTTTTCATTTACATACAAAGAACCAAAATAACTAAAAGAAAATGCAAAAGAAAAATAGAATACGAAATCATCGTCATCATTACAATTTATTTAAAAACAAATATCAATGTGTAAGAAGCTTCAAGTATACGTGTATATAGAAATACATACATTTGTAAGGATAACGAACAAAAAAAAAAAAGACGGACAACAATCATGCCGGCCGGCATAAGAATAAAATTTATATTCTTGTATTAACTTACAAACATACTTACACACGAATTAAAAATAAAAATATTCTTTTTTTTAAACATTAGCTTAAATATCAACACAAAGAAAAGCTAATGGATAACAAGGATATCCGTGGAATTTTAAAAGGAAAATTTTTGGAGTTTGCGTAAGGGAATGTTAAGGGAAAATGGTATGAGAGAAGGAATATTATGGAAATGCTACAAAGAGTAGAAAGAAAAAGAAAGAGCTGAAAGAGCGGGAAAGGAAGAAGCGACATATGTAAATAAAGTGAAGAGAGAAGATTTATTTTGATGGCAATAAGATGGAACAGATTTTGATGACAAAATACAAAAGTTCTTCTTAAATATGACCCGATAAGAACGACAAAAAAAATGTTTAATTGATACAAAATGATTGGGGGTTTGGCTAATTTGTTGGAACGCCCGCCTTGGCTTTGCTGGCGGTACTTTCAGCGGTCAGTGCTCTTTTTGCTAATTCGCTCCGATAATCGCAAGAATTTTTAGTTGATGTACGCTTGCCGTGAGCTAACTTAGTCGCCAAATATCTCTCTTACAACTACCAGTGTTGTGTAGCTTTTGCGGGATGTAGTGTAGATTTAATGGAATCAACGCACGATTATCATCGTTTTACACTGGCTAATCGGCACCGATTCAAAATTTTTGGATCTTCACCGATACTGCCTGTTACAACGGAAGTTAACGGAAGAGATGAGATTTTTAGGCAAAGGGGCTCATCGTTGAGTCCCTGAAATGTACAGAGTATTAATACAAGAAGAAGAAGACCTGTGGCCAAATCACGGTATTCGGTATCGCCTTAAATTTCTATCTAATTTTATTGTAATTTGGATCGATATTGAATGCAATAGTTTGCTTTCTGATTTTAGCATATATAGCCTTTGCTGCAAGAGTGGCATATGTCCGAAAACCTCAAATTGAAATGAAACCTTGTTTTAAAATTTTCGAAGCATTAAGATATTTCAATCTGTAGAATTTATACATATAATATTTTCAGAGACAGAGCTTTTACATTGAAGTAAATTTCTGCATGCTCAACCAAAAAATTAAACATTTTGAGTTATGACGTTCTTACGGCAAACGTTCGATATCTTTTAAACCGTAATAGGCAGAAAGTTCAAAGCGTTAAAGACAAATAAAAAAAAAACTCTTACAAGGGGAAGGCCCATACTTGGTACGGAACCTTTTGTGAGAGTGTAAGAAAGTGAGACTTGCACTTCGGTGATTTATTAATAAATTAAACTTTACTGAATGTGTGAACGGCTGGATGTTATTTTGAAGTTTGACAGCTGTTGAATTATAAAAATTTGAAAATGAGTCATAAGATTTATAACCAAAAACTCAAGATTTTTAGAAATAATTTTAAGTAACTCCCTAAAAATAAATGTGACATAACACTTTTGCATTAATTTAGACTTGAGTGTTTAAGTTTAAAATCGTTTATGAGCCTTTAACCGCAGATAAAGGGCAGCTATAAATACCTTATTTAAATTTACAGAAAAAAATCGATTCAAAACAAATAAAAGTGTCCTAAAAATGCAGCTACAACTATCAATGCTTTTTTCAGTAATAATAAAGAAAGCAAATAAGAGTTAGACTCTCACACAAAACGTTTCGTACTATGTTAAAACACCCTCAAAGTGGAAAAAGGGTATATCTAGGTTTGTCATTCCGTTTGTAATTTCTACAATATCCATTTCAGACCACATAAAGTATATATATTATGAGTTCTTATGCAAATCGATTGAGCGATATCAGTCAGTCCGTCTGTATTAGTGTTGAAATCAAGCTTGCCTTAAAAACTTTATATTTATTATATTGAAATACGTATAGCGCTCAGACATACTGTCGAAAGAGGTGCTATAGGAAATCAGCTAGATCGGTCCATGTCCTTGGCACTAATTTTTCCATATTATTTGGAATAATGAAGTAACTTCAATCTACGCGCCTCTGACTATTAAATTTTTTAAAATATCAATAAGGGTATAAGGTAAGCTTCTGATAAGATCTTTAAGGAAATACTTAAAATTCTTAAAAATGCTTAACCCATTAAGAGCCGCTGTAAAATTATGTATATGTAATGCTTCGTTTTTTTTTTCTTATTTTTTAATTCTATGTCACCCCAATATTTGCTTTTTGGTTTTTGATTGGCGTTACTTCACCAAACTATATTTACATACTATATGGTAAAGGGTATATAAGATTCGGCATAGCCGAGTATAGCATTCTTACTTGTTATTTATATACTTGCATCTATACCAAAGCTGCTGCTCAATCTCTGCTGAAGAACTTCATTTTAAGAATTTTCGGCGTAGAGACTACATTAGTACAGCTTCTGTGAATGCTTCAAGTTATAACAAAAATTAGAGGCCTTGTGAAAGTCCTTGTAGCGAAGGCAATATGGTAAGGTTTTTCATGGGTAAAGATCCATAAAAATATTGCGATTTAATTTTTCACGCTCGCGCTGTATATGACATCAGCTATGTTGAATTTTAAATGTTCAAAACAAAAAATATGTTATTTTATTTAATTCGCCTTGTTTCTGACAGTTTGATTCGCCTTTATTTTTGTGTTGTATATTGAGTGTTTTGTTTGCTTAATCAAAATAACAAACAATTTTCTTAAACAAATAACATATCGGTTGTTGTTTGTTCAATTTCCGTACTCTGTCTTTAATGTAAATGAGGAAACTTGGCATTACTGTTTAGCCCCAAACACATTCTTTAACGAACAAGATCTTAAAAACAAAACAAAAAATACAACAAATACACCATTTTGCACATGCAAACTCTCTCAGTATCTGTTGTTTAGTTCTCTTGAAAAAAACAGAAAACAGAAGACAAAAACAAATATAATGTAAACAAAATGATTGTGAAACACTTGACAATTCTAGCCAGGGAGGGCATGCGCATTATAAACAATGCTACTGCTATATTAAGAATTTGTTTTCAATGATTTTTTGTGCAAAAACAAAAGCGGAAAAAAATATGAAGAGTAAAAACAACCCCAAAAATGTGGTGGTATAATAAAATTATAGATTAAAAAATGACAGTTTTATTGGTTCACAATGATAATTTTTAGTTGTAAAGTGATAACCAACGGAATAACTAGTGGATAACGGGAAAAATTACTTAGAACAACAATAAAGTATAATTGAAATTGAGTAAAATAATGTGAAAAGCGCTTGGGCCCACTTGTTAAGAAAAAATACACAGTGAAACAACTGGAGAAATAAAATTACAATGCAAATGTAACAACAAAAAGAAAAGAATACAAAAAAAATTACTTTATATTAAACAAATGACGTACGTGCAATAAATCAGTCTGCAAATAACAATGCTCAAGATAAAACGGGAAAACTGAATAAAATTTACAAATAAAGTTTGTAATAAAAAATAAAAATTATAAACAAAAATTCTAATCACAAAAGATATCTATAAAAGCTTAAAACTACCAAAACCTCTAAAGTATTTGATGCGAAACCACCGGTTTGTTAAGTTGTTATTATTGACAAAAAAAGTCATGAATGCAAAATAAAAATCACCATAAATTGTCAAGTATTTAAGAAATAAAAATTCTGTAAAAAAACTTAAAATGTTGCTTAACTTAAATAATACTTTAAACTAAAAATTGGGGAAAAAATTAATGTTAAACTTACATTTGTGCTCCCTTTGGTGTCTGGCAATAAATATTGTTTTATCAAGAAACCCAAAGGCAACAACAAAAGATAAAAAGAAACAAATGTAAACTAAATAGCAACAAAACAAAAGTGTATTGAATATAAATTGTTAAAAAAGAGAGCCGCTCACAAGAGTGTGTATGGCGGTGTGTTTGTGTAAATATTGAAAGCAAAATCCAATAAGTATTTATTGGTTTTTTTTATCAAGATATTATTAGCTTTTGTCTTATTTGCTGTGTTTTCTAATTTTTGTTGGTTTTCCTTAAGCTAATGCAAATCTAATCGGATACTTTAATGAGTAATTAAGTAGTGAACAAAATTTATTGCTGCTGCTTGAAATCTTTGTAAAAGAAACGTAAGTTTATATACAACAACAATTTATAACACCAACAATAAAATAACTTAAAAAAAAATATCTCAAAGATAATAAAAACAAACTGAATTCAAACATTTATAAACAAAACAAAGAAAAAAATCAACAAATTAGCAGAAGACTTAAAAAGGTAATAAGCAGTGTTGCCTGTTAGCGTTTTTTTAAGTACAAAAGTAAATATTACGACTTATATCATTAGTTGCTTTTCTAAAGAATATACTACATAAGGTGTATTATAAACAAGTGGCCTTGAGAGACCAGGTGGCTACTTTTTGCCCGTGTGATTTTTACTTCTTTGAATGTCAAAAGTTATAATCTTTTATTGTGTACATATTTCTTTGACTTTATTGTTTTCACTGTCGCCGTGAGAATAATTGTTGTTACTTCGCCTTGATACTACAGTCCCATTGCGCTATAACATAATATACGAGCATGAAGCAGCCAAGATAAACGGAAAGACTACAAAAATATTGACAATAAAAAATAAGGTTTCTGAAAATTCTAAATTGGCGAATCTACTCTAATCACAAAAACAAGTATACAGGCTCGTAATGGTTTAACAATTTTAATAATTAAAATACCTGCTGAAATATATCGTCAAAATATTTTTAATTATACTCACGTTTCAAAATTAAGTGGACAATCATAGGTTTCTCTAAAAAGTTCAGAGGCCCATAACTCGAAATATATGGATGACCGCCAAATTTTGGACTTTATCTTTTTTTATCTGTTTTCCTTCAACAGCATATTGCATTTTCCAGAAAAAAATAAAAAAAATTTTTTTCGTTCATACAATTATTACGATTTTGCTGATTATAATTAAAAAGAACCATTAATATTAAGAACCATTAATACTAAGAACCATGAATATTAAGTTCATAATTAGTATCTCAAATGTTTTAATAATGAGTGTTAGCTTCCCTATTTTAAATAACTGCAAATATGCGGCTTCTCATTCCAGAAGGCCATAACTGCTTTAGTTAATGATTTTTTAGTCTGATTTCCTTCCTTCTTCATAAAACTTGCGAAGAATCCCAATCTAAACATTATTATAAATTATGTTTAGGTAGGAAGAATATGTTGGGCAATCAGCCTAATAAACATCTTGGCTTGAAATAAATTCTTGTACAACTCTAGCATTTTTTATAGGGGCATTGTCTTGTCGCAGAATCTATTTACTTGGTCTAAAAGTATCCCTTGCTGTAGTGAAGGTTGATTCTAGCGTTTTTCATCTTTTAAACTCTAAATTGATTGTGGCGTGATAAGTTGTAGCACCCGTAACCAAAACTCCAATCTTCCTGCTGAAATAGCAATTCAAAAATAGCTTCTCCTTTTTTGTATTCTGACAATTATAAATGTACCCATCAAAAATGTATAAATGGCCCATCAAAACCAATTTTTTTTCTGTACTAAAAACCATAGAATACCGATCGTTAACATGCTCTTTCGCTTGAATGTCCCATGGTATATGCTCACTAGCAACCGATTATCGATTCAATTT
Source organism: Gymnosoma rotundatum (assembly GCA_916610165.2). Classification (NCBI taxonomy): domain Eukaryota; kingdom Metazoa; phylum Arthropoda; class Insecta; order Diptera; family Tachinidae; genus Gymnosoma; species Gymnosoma rotundatum. The sequence goes on from OU744338.1 coordinate 129,246,248, forward strand.
GCGTGCATTATGCAACGATAAAGCTTTCAGCTTTTTAAATTTCCGATATTATGGATTCGCCATGGCTCTAATTACCTTTGGGAGACTTGCCTGGATACCTGGTGTCAATCCTTATTTTAGTGATAAGGAAGAGAATTTGGCGCTATTCGTATATATTTTTTAGTTAGATTTAAATCTGTTGGAATCCCCGTTTGTAATTCCTTTCATAGTCTTCAATATCTTTATGGTATCCGAGCGCAATAGTGTGACTTCAAGCAACTTCCCGCACAATCGCCCTATGATGGATATATCCTTTCGATCGTTTTTGGTTTTTTCCTATATCTAAGGTACTTTTCTTGCCCGTTATTTATTTATTATATTAAGTAATATCTTTCTTCTACCAATATATAAAAACATCAAATGCGAAAAATTTAAAGTACAAGGTGGTATAGAAAAGCGAATTTGCAAGCCTGTTGAAACTAAGTTTATGTATTATTGTTGATACTTTTCTAATCTTAACAAAGTGCTCTATCCGCTAGTAGTGAAATTTTAGCTGGCGATAAAAATTTGAAGTGATGTGGATTATTAAAAGCAAAAATTTAAGTTATTATAATCCATAGAGAGAGTGTGTCCTTTTACCAATAACTTCAATCTATCTACCCATATGTTTAAAACACAGTTTAGTCATTTTAAATCATTTTCTAAAAGCAAATTGAAAATGAGGTGATCCTGCATTTGTGTTTTTGGCAACTTGAGAAATAGTTTTCGTCGACCTGTTTAAAAAAAATATATATATAAAATATAATTATCGTATTTTCCTGCTTGTTTGCATGTGTAATATGTTTGTTTGACGAATGTATCACTTCAGTGGTAATTTTCCGGGTAATGAAAATCTTTGCTGTGATAACAAAAATTGTTTGGTGACTCGTCAAAAATATTCAAAATATTCTACACATTCTTAACCTTTACTTTTCATAACTAAGTCACTTTCTCTGGTGTATCCCTGTCTGAAGATTTTCACAATGCGGACATATTTTTGTATTAGATAATGTTTGACAAAAACCACTAACCACTCTTGAATTATAGAGTAGCGCCACAAACAATAGCACTGCCACGTCAAATGAATTATTCGTTATATCGAGAATGTCTCTGTTTTGTTCTGTCCAGGCTTTGGATAGTCCATTATTGCCAAGAAAGTTATACTTTCTATCGCTCCAAATACGAGTTAATAAACCAAAGACAAGTTCGGTTTTAAGGGCATTGTTTTTTATTTGTTGATCTTTGAACTTTTTTCAAGTTATTTCTTGTATTTTTCGGTTCTGCTTATTGTCTTGCACTTGATGTCTTATCTTTGTTGTTTTTTTTTACTTTATTACAATCATCTCAGTAACAGCACAAGTTAATTTTGCTTCTATGAAAATGTCTTTAAATACTTTCCTTCTTTCTTAAAAAATTAAACGCTACAAAGCATCACTATTTTTTTAGTATAATTGGGTATTGTTTTGTTACTATTTATTGTGATTGAGCTATTGCACGTTTAGTTATTTACTAATGCATAAGAAAGAGACAAATATCTACACTTATCTTTAACTATGAAAACAACAAGGAGCAAAGAATTTAAATTTTACGGTAATTTATTTCCCATTATTTTAAGTCCAAAATGTTTATATTTTTTGTTTGTTATTGCGGTTAATGATAATTTAGATTTAAGTTACAAGTTGACAAATTCACTTCTTATAACTCTTATAAAATTGAAGAATAAATGCATAAGTACATACAGTACATGTAGGTATGTATTTATGTAAGTATGTAATTTTCTTACGTTGTTTTGTAGTCCTTTAATAATTTGTTTTTAAGTTCTTTAGACTTTTTGAATGTGGGGTCTTTGAAAAATGTGTTCTCTTAGACTACACATTTTCTTTTCACTGGAAAATGTTTTTTAGACGTTTGAGAAAAAAAATATGGATGTTGTCGTTTTTCAGGGCATTTTGCTGTTGTTTTTTTTCTACCTCTTTGTTGCTGTTGTTTTGTCTGCTATAACCAGACTGCGCTAACGTTGTCTTTGACACTGACAGACTGTTGGTTGTTTGTGTTTTATGTTGAATTGTTTTAATTTTATTTTGTCGCTTTTGTCGAATTGCTTTTTTTGCCGTGATGCGTTTCACTCTTTATTTTCCAGTACTTTTATGTCTGCAGGCACAAACTTGGTTTTTAAATATGTCGATGGATGTGTTTGTGTGCATTACCGTTAACCACTTTTGCTGCGAGCACGGTTAAAGTTCATTGGAATTAAAGATAATTTAAAGGCATTTCCTTGATATTTTTATACAGGATTTTTGCTCTGTGCAACATAGAAAATTTAAAGGATAATTAAACCTGGTAAATAAAAAGTACAAGGTAGTATTCTTCAATTAATAAAAATTGAAACAATAAGTACAATTAGTATTCAAAAGATTATTTATAAGTCATAACAAAAAATTAAATTAGGTATTACCAATTTGCAAAATTATAATAAGGATCTTTACTTCTTCCCAGGCAAATAATAATAATTTATAGGTATCTTTTTATTAAGCAGACACAAAGAATCCTCGTGAAAAGCTAAAAGAGCAACTACAAATCTTTACCATTCTTAACTTCAAAACTTCTGAGTTGGTTGAAAGAAATCGATGTCCTGCACAAAAAAATAACATTCAATGATGTTGCAAATTTTCTTAAAAAAGTTGATACTCTCTTACTTACTTTAATGTTGCATATTTATTAAAACAAGTTGATACTCTCTCATCAGCAACTTTTTCATTCAAGAATGTTGCAAATTTCCTAAAACAAGTTGATTAGCAACCTTTTGCTACAAAAAAGGTGTTGCAGCGTGTTATAAACTTTCTTTTGCAAAAAAAAAAAAACGACAAAAAAAAGCAAATAAAAACAAAATAATAAAAATAAATCCACTTCAAGCTTGACTAACATATTAAGAGCTTCGAAAAATGTATGCGCCAATCCTTAATTTGATGAAGCCGAACTAAGCAACTTTGAACTTAAATTTTGTTAAAAGCAAAAAAGTTTTTTTTCTGTAAAAAGCTTGATAAGCTCCGGTCAGTAACTTTTTACCACAGAAAGTTGATGAGCCCAGGTCAGTAACTTTTCACTACAAATAAGATGATGAGACCCGCTAAGCTACTTTTTACTACAGAAAGTTGAAGAGCCCCGGCAACTAGCACCTTTTTAATACAAAAGCCTTCGGTTCAAAAGTTAGCAAAAACATCTTATCTGCTCTTTTATTTGAATGTTGCAAAGGCCGTTGTTACCTTGTAAAAGAAACTACCAAAAAAGTTGCAAAGAATATTATCTTAAGAAAATAATTTAACACAATTTTTGAAAATGTTGCTAAGAATTCTTTTTTAATTCAAAAAATTAAATCAATTCAAATCTTTTTAAAAGAAAAATTACAAAAATTTCTTAGAAAATTAACAATTTTTATTTGCCAATTTTACTACTAAAATGTTGCCAAGAATTTTTTCAACATTTCATTAAACAATGTTGCAAATTTTTATAATTTTGCCATCTAGACAAATTCTGAAGCATACTGGCTTCCACCTACATTAAATAAAAGAAGAAAGCGTATTGAATAGAAATTAATTATAAATACCCAACACATCTAAAATAATCAAGCAGTTTAATCTTTGTCATGTTTTTTGTCTTTTTACTTTTCTAAGTCGCGTGTGATTAGTCTTTGCAATGCAGGTGACTGGGCAAATGGTTTATAGACAATACACTCTATCAGTCGCTCTTAATATGAATGGATGTAACACTTTATTTCTGCCAGTTTAAACTAGACAAGCGCGTTGGCATTGACATTGCAATAAATGTGATGGTTGTGGCTAAAAGCGGGTAGTTGCAGTGAACTAGTAAAGAAAGGTTTCGCCTATAAAACAAGGCTTATAACGGCTTAAGTCTCAAAACAAATATACTAATGTAAAGCAACTGGAAATAAATAATGGCCGCCACAAATTGTGTTTGAAACAGACAAACAAACAACAAATGCTACACAAGTTAAAAAAAAAAAAACAAAAAATTAAAAACTCATGAGGGCTCAACTACACATTGTAGTCCAGACACACGGGAAAATGTTTAAATCATTTTCATGTTGATGATGACGATGATGATGAAAAAGAAATTGAAGAAATTTAACAGTAGAAAATATTTTGTAAAGCATTACTAATGGCAGCAGACAAACTCAATTAGACTGAAGGGAATTGAATCAAATGTCTGAAATGAAAAAAAGCAAAACAAAATTTTGCACTGGCTTTTACAATATTTTCTTGCTTATTCATATATTTTCTTTTGGTTTGTATATTTTGGGGATATCTGGAACTCTAACATGTGATGATGTTGCGGGTTTTATTCCGGCTACTAATATTCTACTACTACTACTGCCAGTTTATTGTACGGATATTGAATTTGAAAGTTTGATGAACGACCAAAGTTGAGTGTCTGTAAACGGAATGCAGAGAAAAGTTCTTATAATATTACATATTTAATAGAAAGTAAAAGCTTTTTTTAAGGGAATTTTCTGGGGATGAAATTGATTGAAATTATTGTTAAATTAGTTTAAGCTACTGGAGAAGTTTAAGAAAAATTAAATAAAGTGCTGACTAAGTTTAAATGTTTTAGTTTATGTGGCAAAACTGTTTATTGGCGCTCATAAGCTCGTTTTCTTCAGCTTTTAGTAAGAATCTGCCGACCAAAGCTTGTCAACTATTTTGTAGTAAAAAGTTGCAGACCGGAGCTCATTAACTTTTTAGAATTGAAAAGTTGCTGATCGGAGTTCATAAATTTTTTGTCGTAAGAAGTTGCTGACCAGGTTTATCAACTTTTTTGTTGCTAAAATTTCTAACCAGAGCTCATCAGGTTTGTTGACAAGGGTTCAACAACTTTTTCGTAGCAAAAAGTTGCTGACTGGAGTTCATCTACTTTTTATAATAAAAGGTTGCTGATTTGGCTTATCAACTTTTTTGAAGCAAAAGTTGCAGACCATCATTAAACAACTGTTTTGTAGTAAAAATCTGGTAAGAAGGGCTCATCAACTTTTTTGCAGCTGACGACAGCTCATGAATATTTAAGTACTAAAAAGTTGCTGTCAGGAGGGGTGCATCAACTTTTTTGTACCGAAAAGTTGCTGACAGGGGCGCACCAACTTTTTTGTAGTAAAATGTTGCTGGCTAAAGTTATTCAATTTTTTATAATAAAAAGTTAATGACGAAAGCTTAAAAACGTTTTTTTTTTTTTGCTAAAAAGTTGCTGATCGGAGTTCGACAAATTTTTGTCATAAGAAGTTGCTGATCAGGCTTAACAACGTTTTATAGCTAAAGTTTCTAACCCGAGCTCATCATGTTCGCCGACAGAGGTTCATTAACTTTTTTGTAGCAAAAAATTGCTGACTGGAGTTCATCAACTTTTTAAAATAAAAGGTTGCTGATTTGGCTTATCAACTTTTTTGAAGCAGAAGTTGCAGAACATGATTAAACAAGTGTTTTGTAGTAAAAAGCTGGTGAATATGGCTACTTAACTTTTTTGCAGTAAATAGTGGCTGACGACAGCTCACGAACCTTTTAGTATTAAAAAGTTGCTGACAGGAGGGGTGTTGTACCGAAAAGTTGCTGACAGGGGCGCATCAACTTTTTTGTAGTAAAAAGTTACTGACTGGAGTTCATCAACTTTTTTGTCTTAAAAAGTTTCTGACAGGAGCGGATCAACTTTTTTTAGTTAAATGTTGCTGGCTTGAGTTAGCCGAAGATAGCTTATCATCATCATGCATCAATCTTTTTGTACCAAAAAGTTGCTTACAGGGGCTGATCAACATTTTGTAGTAAAAAGTTGCTGACGATAGCTTATAAACTTTTTTGCAATAAAAGGTTGCTGATAGGGGTGAATCAACATTTTTTACCCAAAAAGTTGCTGACAGGTGCTCAAAATGTTGCTGACTGGAGTTAGTCAACAGTATATAGTAAAAAGTTGCTGGCGATAGCTTAAAAACTTTTTTGTAGTAAAATGTTCCTGAAAGGGGCGCACCAATTTTTTGTAGCAAAAATGTGATGACAGGGGCTTATCAACATTTTGAAGTAAAAAGAGCTGATAGGTGTGCATCAACCTTTTTGCACGAAAAAGTTGCTGACAGGTGCTCAAAATGTTGCTGACTGGAACTCGTCAACTGTTTATAGTAAAAAGTTGCTGACGATAGCGTAAAAACTTTTATGTAGTAAAGTATTCCTGACAGGGGCGCACCAATTCTTTTGTAGCAAAGATGTGATGACAAGGACTCATAAGCTCTTTTGTACTAAAAAGTTGCTGACCGGGTTTTATCACATTTTTTATAGTAAAAAGTTGTTGACCGGGTCTCACCACATTTTTTGTAGTAAAAAGTTCCTAATAAGGGCTCATTAACGCTTTAAGTAAAATGTTGCTGAATGGATCTCATTACATTATTTGCTGACTTATCAACTTTGTTGCAAAAAAAAATTGATGATTTTAGTTCACTGGTTATCAAGCTTTTAAGAGCTATCAAATGAAGTTTGTCCTTTTAAAATCCTTGCGACCTTATGCTTATTAACATCTCTTTAAATTACTTTAGTTAATTTCCGTAGGCCTTTCAATTTTACGCAATAATTTTAAAACATCCTTGACCTTTTCATTTTAAATATTCTAGATTACTATATTCTATGAATAAATTTTCTGGATTGTCAAAAAAAACTCAACTTTAAATAACTTCTATTTACGCTTAGATAATAATGTAATGTTTATTCTTCCATATCTTGGCTGTTAATAAAAGATACTAACAACTAAAAAATAGCAGAGATACAAAATAAAAATTGTCTTACACAAAATTTGTAAAATTGAACAGGGAGAAAAAAGAAAATTATATACTTTAAACTTCCGAGCCATTACATGAAAACAAATTAAAAAAAGGGTGAATTTTAATGTGGGGGAAATTGTGAAAAATTGTACTCGTTATAGCGGCACAAAAACATCATGAAACTCCAAAGGAACTACATGGATACTCGTGCAAATATCATTAATGCCGTATTATTTAAAGGAAAAGCGAAATGATTTTTTATTTTTACCCTCCACCCCAACCGGGTTTTTTTGTTTCTTTGTTTGCTGATAGAAAATGGTAAAAGATTGTTTAATATTAAACAGACTGAAAGCAATGTAATGAAAGTCAGCGTGAAAAAAAAACACAAACGAAAGAAATTTATTTAAACCAAGTTACGTTGCATTAAAAAAAATAATAAAGAAAAAACAGGGTAACAAAACGTGAGTTTGACAGTCTGGTGAAATTTGATTTTCTAGTTTTTTCACCCTCAAAAAACACAACAAAGAAACACTTTCGCTTTCTAAACACAAACCATAAATATAAAAAAAAAAACAATTTTGTTGATTTTTCCGAGATGGAATATTTTTCGGAGGAATTTTTGTTAATGCCTTCAGTTCTCTACATTTCCTTTATGTTTTGTAACAAACAAACTCAAGGAAGGGTGGGTGGCTGGTTTTCATAGGATGGTGTATTGCTGAAAAAAAAACAACACTAAAGAAAAATTGTTCAGAGCAACACTCTCTCTTTCTTTTTTTTATTGTTTTTTTCAATATACATAAATATCTTGTTGTGTATTTCGCCTCCACAAAGTCCTTTTAATATTTCCTTTAAAAATTTTAATACAAATGAAATTGTTTTGTTAAAGAAAAAAAAAACTTTTTCATATGCCGAAAAACTACAAAAATTTTCGTAATAAAAATTATTTCTCAACTGCTCTAATCATTATGTTTATTCTAACTTGCTTTTATGTTTTTATGTTCTGCCCTAAAACTATGTCCTTTATAAGGACAAATAATAAAACTAAACGAAAGAACACATAAAAAGTGCCCTTGAACTGTAACAAAGAAAATCTTTATTAACAAATCTAAATTACAGAACAGATAAATAATAGTTTTTGTTATACATAACGAAAAACTAATTAAAATAGAAAATAATATTTGTAGGAAAAATAAAAAAGAGAGCAACATTGTCCTAAAAACATTACAACACGTGTAGCAACATTTTTTTTTAGCTAGAAACATTTTTTTACTTAAGTAAGCTGGTTCAGGAACATTTTGTAAGGGAGTCATCTTAGCAACAGATATTTTACTAGAAAAAAATTTATACCCGCTCGGAAATTTTTTTATAACGGAAAAAAATTGAAGTAAACAGTTTCTCAACATTTTCACGAAAATATTTACAGGACGGGTAACAATATTTGCCAAGCCAGCTTAGCAATAGTCTTCTAAGTAGAAACAAAGTTATTGTTTCATCTCGACAAAATTTTTATAAAAAAATGTTAAGGGATTAGTCTATTAAACATTTTTCAAGCAATATACATATTTACGAGGGCTGCTATATATATTTCTGGCCTGGCAACACTGAGTGCTGCCAAGTGCAATCTGACATTTCCATTGGAAAGTTTGTCATTTTTAAGCATAATCGTACTCAAAACGTTTTGACGTACGACCATTATTTGTGTTGTTTACAGTGACTTGAAAAAACTAATATAGAAAAAAATGGAATTAACTCGTGAGCATTTTCGTGCCATTATTTTTCACAACTTTCGACGTGGATTATCACGACAAGAGTGCATTGATGAACTTAAATCTTTGTATGGCGATGAAGCACCATCCTATAGCACTGTGAAAAATTGGTATAATGAATTTAATCGTGGCCGAAGCTCGCTCAAAGACGAATTTCGTGATGGTCGTCCAAAAACGGCTGTTGTGCCAGAGAACATTGATGCCGTACGTGAACTCATAATGCAAAATCAACATGCGACATACCGAGAGATAGAAACATCCTTGGACATTTCTTCCACCAGCATACATTCGATACTTCATGAACACCTGGCCGTAAAAAAGGTTTGTTCTCGTTGGATCCCCCACAATTTGAAAGTCGCTCTAAAAAGGCTCGTGTCGATTGGTGCAAAGAAATGTTGCAAAAATACGATTGCGGTGCTTCAAAAGACGTTTATAAGATCTTCACAGGTGACGAATCATGGATCTATGCGTATGAGCTCGAAACGAAACAACAATCGACCGTGTGGGTCTTCAAAGACGAGCAAAATCCAACGAAAGTTGTTGTTGTTGTGGAAGAAGCACTTCGAAGCAAATGGTCGCCTGTTTCTTCGGCAAAGTCATGTGGCGACTGTTCCGCTTAAGCACGTAGGACGGTCACTTCTGAGTGGTACACTACAATTTGTTTGCCTGAAGTCATCGGAGAAATTCGAAAAACCAACAAGAGAAGACGAATCATTGTTCACCATGACAATGCGAGCTCTCACACATCGGCTCAAACCAGAGCGTTTTTAACCGGCCAAAACGTCGAATTAATGGGTCATCCGCCGTACTGCCCTGACTTGGCACCTAATGACTTCTTCTTGTTTTCGCACATCAAGAAAAAAATGCGTGGTCAAAAACCATATTTTAGACGTGTTTCAATCGGAGTGGAAAAAGTGCTTCGACAACTGGTTTGAGCGCATGCAAAAGTGTATAAATCATGCTGGAGAATACTTTAAAAGAACAATAAAACCATTTTTGATTATAAATATTCACATTTTCACTATTAGGCCAGAAATATATAGAGCAGCCCTCATAATATGCTGCACTCATTTCACTTTAGAAAAATGTTTACTAATAAAAATGTTAAGCGAGCCGGCTCTGCAACATTTGTTTACTTAAAAAAAACATCAATTAAGCCGGCTTTGCAACATTATACTTTTGACAAGGAAAAGGGTTTCGCCGGTGATGGCTCAGAAACTCTGCTCTGCAACTTTTTCTTGAAAGAAAATTTTTACATTTAATCATGAACCGCGTTGTTCATCATTTCGTGGAAAATGCTGCCAAAATCCTATAAAAAATTACGCGAAATTAGTGTTGCTATCCATTTTGTAAAAAGCTGAGAAATGTTTCTGGCAGCATGTTTTCTTTTTACATAATGTTTCGGGCAACATTTTTCTTTAACTGCGAAATAGAGGAGATGCACTTAAAAACATTGTTGCATACTTAAGAGCAATAAAAATAAATAAAAAATAAAAACAAATGCAAAACGAAGTAAAAGTAACAATTTGCTTTTATATTGCAAAATTACCACTACGAGTGAAGTAGCAAGGTTTTCAGTATAAATTTCAAAAATTTCGATTAGATTTATTTAAAACCTTCTTCTCTCTGAATAAATATTTCTTCCTATTTTGATTTGCATTCTTTATATATTTCTTTTCAACATATTTGCAGTTAATTTTTTCTGTGTCCTTTTGTATTTGTCTTCTTTAAAAAACATTCCGTATCCCTAACATTGCCACTGGCAAATTCATTTTTTTAACTCACTCCCGAAAAAAAATATACAGCTACTTTTTAAATAGAACAAATAATATGGAGTCGACTGGGGGTAAAACAACTACTAGGAAACCTTTTGATTGTGCTTGCTTTATCGTGCATTGTTTGGCAATTATTTTCGTGTTGCTATACATTTCATTTCTTTACATTGTGCGGCTGTTTTCTTTGCTAAATTTTCATTCAAACAAATTCAATACTTCTTTCAATTTAATCAATTTGTTGTGGGATTTTTTTTTTATAAATTGTTGCCTGCTCTTTAACAATTTGAACAGAATTTTTTGTAAAGTTGTTGCGTTTACAAAAGGTATTTTTGCATGTTTTTCCTTTTTAGATGTTAAGAAGGCTAAAGCAATTTGATTTAAATAATGCTAAATACTTAAGCGAATGGCAAACTGGTGCTGGGCTTTAGGATTTGGTATTTATTATTTAATTTTATATTATTACATTTTATTTGTATTTTATTAATATTGTTATAGAGTTTTTATTTTGTATAAATAATTCTGTCCTTAAAATTTTACATTTTTGTTGAAAGTTGTAATTTTACTTTTGAATAAAAATCTTTTGTTGTATGTTATCATTACTGTTTATGTTTATTAAAGAAAAAAATTTTAAATCTATAAAGAAGAACTTTAATGGTAATAAAAACTAATGGCAAATTTCACATAAGCAATTTGTTCTAACATTTATTCTATTCTAATCCATTAGTTTTCATAGTTTTTAAATAAAAATTTAATGAAATTTTATTTTTAAAGCACTGAAAAAGGTCAGAAATATACTTTCGGAGTAGTTTATACTGGAAAAAAATTGAAAACTTTACTTTACTTTACTTTAACAAGTTAAATATTAATGCTTAGCAACGTGTTTTTTTTTATAACAATAAATGTACTTAAGCTAAACTTCTTAGCAACAGTTTGCTTATAAATAAAGTTGCTTATCCGATTAACAACATTTTCTGGTAAATAAAGTTACTACACTTTTTACCCAAATTTTTTAGTTTTAAATAATTTTTTTTTCTGCAAAGAAATTTCTTAAGCTCCTAAAAATATTTTATGAAGAAAGTTTTCAAGCAGTCTTGCAACATTTACTTAGTAAAAGTTTTTTTAATGGCTTTACTTTTGTACACATTTTTTAGTTAAGAAAGAAACTGAGAAATTTACTTGTTTCAGCTGAAAATATAGCTGGCAATACTATGATTAGATGAAAAATGAATTTTTTATCAACCTTAAGTACGCTCTTTTTAACAATCCCGTACGAAGTAAGTACAGCTTGCATGATTTAGTAGTTAGAAGAATTACAATTATTAAATAAGAATCTGCAAACATTTCCTTACATTTAACAAAATAATAAGAGTACAACTTTAGCAACATTTTATTATACATTTCCGAATTTTTTATACGGGCTTTTGACAGCATTCCGTGCTTAAGAAAAGGGACAAGTTTCTTGGACAAGAAATTTGCCCAGCTTTTTGAAATCCTTTTTTGTCTCGTCTAAAATTTTTAGCATTATTGAACTGTTATAAACATTTTTTTCTTAGACACTAAAGTAAGCAATATTTTCTAGTAAATAATGATACTGAATGCCTTTTTTTTAGCAAATAAAGTTGCTAAGTTATGTTTTTCGATGAAAACTGAGTCTCTGGCGGAACAAACCAGATTAAGTTAAAGTTGATAAGCTTAAAAGATAGATTTTTAGCATAAAATTTTGCTTTTTCAAACAATATTTTGTAGTAACGAAAGTTGTTTAGTAGCAACATTTTCTTAGCAATAAGTTGCTGAGCTATCTTAGAACTTTTAAAGTAAAAAAATAAAAAATAGTAAACTAATTGCTTAGCTAGAAATTTTATGTAGTTGCTACATTTCTTAGCAACATTTCAATTTTTTTCACAATTTTCAAAAATTTTCTTTTATTAATACATTCGTGTCTGCAATTCCTGTTTTGATTGCTTAGATATTGTGTCTGCCGAAAATTACGAATTACAAAGCAAAAAAATATCGCAATTTAATGAAACTGTGTATCTTCTATTATTATTTCCTATTTTAAGCAAGGTGTTCTGTTCAGAATTTCGTTAAATATTTAGCTAAATGTCCATATAAAAAATTAGATCGAATAAATAAAAAAATGAGTGTTGATCATTTTGTGAAAAGCTACGAAATGTTTCTCGCATCATATTAATAATAGCAACATGTTTCTGACAACAATTTATTCCAACTAGGAAATAAAATGAGCTGCACTTATTTTCTTTTGAAGTTAAAAAAACGCAGCAAAAAATATTGTATACTCAATTGCAATAAAAATGGAAATTCTTTTCTAAATCGTGCTATTGGCGCTTGTTGTTAGATTTTTTAACGACATAAATCTGCTAAACTTTTTTCGCAAATTTAAACAGTTTACCTTAAACCTGTATAAATGAGCAAAAAGCTTCAAGGTGTTGACGGGCTTTAAATACAAAAGTTGCTAATATGCTTAGCAACAGTTCATGGGTCGGGATATACAGCATATAAGAAATCCCAACAGAAACTAGGTGAAACACTGATTCAGAGAACTATAAAATCTCTCATAAAATACTAAGCACAGTTCAAAGGCAAAGTAAGGATATTCAGGTCATGTACCGATGTTGTCTCTGACCAAATAAAAAGATTTCGTATTTTTGCTCGTCACTTAATCCAAAATAGATTTATTGCGGGATAAAACTATTTGTATAATCATGAAAACCGCACTCAGAAGTAGTAGTCCATTATATTTTCTCTGTTTCTATACGGGAATCCTTAATATTTAAATCATTTTTTAATCCCTCGAAACAAGACATTTCAAAAGAACGTCAAATTAATGTGTTTTAGAGCAACGTCTGTTAAAAAAATAATTCATCATTGGCAATTCAAGTTTTTCTTATATAAAACTTTTCTGTCAATGTCTTACGCCCCCCTAAAATAACGGGCATCTAGCATTCAAAGGATTACTAAGCTAATAACAGTTACGGTGCATGTATAAATATGTTCTGTTGAGTAGGAGTATTTGCTACTTGCAACAACACTCAAAACGATCAATCATTGTCAATTCACTTAATGCCATAGAAAAAAATTTCATGACAAACATTTTTATTCTTTTTTGAAAATATTAACAACATTTCATGACGAAAAGCAACAACAAAAATTAAGAAAATAAATAACTAAAAATATAAAATAGAAAATTACAATTCTATTGTATAATCATACAATTGATTCGGTTGTACGATGAAAGTTTGATATGACCAAAGAGGGGGTGTCCATACATTGATTGAACAATGATTACAGGCAAAATAGAAAATTGAACAGTGGCCAAAAACTAGACTTTTAAATGAAAAGGGTGATTTGATAAAAACAAAAAAAAAAAAAAACTAAAGCAAACAAAATGAAGGTGTAGCATACAGTCAGGCGTTTTCTAAATTACTTTTGTTGGCAAATTAAATAAACAACAGTCTTAGTGGAGGGTTAGAGAGGACGGCACAATATTACAAATATTCGAAATTCAGGCAAGACAAAGCAATATCAAAAAAGTAGATTTAAATGAAGTCTTTCAATTCAATACAATAGTTATACTATTGAAAAAATTTTTATTAAGAAAATGGTGGACACAAGTTCTTTGTCTGATGTTATAATAGAAGTTGGACTTAAAAATGGTTATTGATTGGCATATTTTATCATATTTTTTTGTGTATAATACTGTTTTACATTAAAATTTGTCGCCCGACAAATTAAATAATTGCTTATTTTTTATTCTTCTTATTCATGAAGACATTTTGTTTTTTTGCGATTTAAAAACGTTTTGACAAACAAATTTTTACTTTGAATAAATTTCACCCGACAATTTTTTCAAAGCGGTTTCAATGCAGTAAAAGAATTTATTTAAAAGAATTTTTTCTTATTAATAAAATAAGACAGCTGCCATCCGACAAAAGTTTGTTATTTCTACTAAGTAAAAAATGTTCTAAGACATTTAAAATTTTTATTTAATACAAATGTCAAGCAAAATTTTAACTTAAATTAACTTTAAAACCTGCACGTTTTATAAATTCCTCAATAGACGTGTCGTCCGACAAAGTAGTTTATGTATGATTTCAATATATTAAAAGAAATAATGTTAAAAAAAAAACAAATTTGTTTTCATCCAAATAAAACAAGAAAAAATCATCCGACAAAATTTTTTTGTCTGTTGAGTAAAAAATGTCGTCCGACAAATATTAAAACTTAACAAATTGTTTTACAAAATGATTTCAATGCCTAAAAATAAAGAATTTTAAGAACAACTTTTTCTTATCAATCAAAAAAGCACTAAAAAAGACATCCGACAAAATATTGTTTTGTCTGTTGAGTGAAAAATTGTTGCACGAATTTATTTTTTTTACAAAAATACAGCAAAATTTTATCTAAAATTATTTTAAAATTTAAGAAGTTGTCCTTATTTCTTAAAAACCATGTCGTCCGACAAATTATTTTTTTAAATGATTTCAATGCCTTAAAATGATTAATTTTAAAAACAAACTTTTCTTATTAACCAAACAAGCAAAAAAATTATCCGACAAAATTTGGTTTTGTCTATTGAGTAAAAATGTCGCCCTACAATTTACGTTTTTACACAAAATAAAGCAAAGTCTTACAGTAAATTTATTTTAAAAATCAACAAGTTGTTGTTTCTTTTTTTTGATAAATATGTCGCCCGACAAATTATTTTGTAATAATTAATTTTAAAGACTATTTTTTCTTATTGACCAAATCTGCAAAAAAAAAATGATCCGACAAAATTTGGTTTCGTCTGTTGAGTAAAAATGTCGCCCTACAATTTAAGGTTTTACATAAAATATAGTAAAGATTTACGGTAAATTTATTTTTAAAATAATGAAATTCTGTTTTTCTTCTTTGACAAATATGTGGCCCGACAAATTATTTTGTAAAATGATCTCCTTTAATGCATGAAAATAATTAATTTAAATACAACCTCTTCTTATCAATCAAGTAAGCAGAAAAAATAAATCATCCGACAAAGTTTTGTTTTGTCGGTAAAGTAAAAAATGTCGGCCGACAAATTATTTTCAAATATTACGTCAATGCATTCAAATAATTAATAAGAAAGAAATAATCCGACAAAATTAGTTTTTTGTCTGTTGAGTAAAAAATGTCGTCCGACAATTTATTAACTTTTTGATGGAAGTCGGATGTTAAAAGGTTTAAAAAAACGCTCTTATTTATGGTCGAACATAAAGAAAATCAATACCCGGTGGGTTATTAACATCAATATTTAGTTTTTTTTGTCTGATTTATAATTATTGTTTGGTTTTTTGTTTAAATTTTTTTTTTTTTGTAAAATAGTGCGTAAAAAAGACGGTTCTGAAAAATTTACCGAAAGAAAATGTGTTCCGGGTCGGATTAAAATACGTATGTACTATTTGTAAAACGCAACATTTTCTAAAACGCAACAAAAATTTAATTAAGTTGCATGTGTCCTTTCGATACTTTGTTTAAGGATTATATTAAATTCTTTAAATTAATTACTTTTCCCTCTTTTATTTTTGCGGCAAATTGTCCCCCTTGATTTTAACAAATTGTCACCAAGTGTTTCAAAATATACATTGTTGTTTGAATTAAATTAATCCATCAATTTCAAAAAGGAAAAAGAAAAACGTTCAATTGAACTTTCAAATATTTAAATTGATTGATTAAATTAGAGGAAAAACTCTCTACACAATTTTCCCAAAATAGAAAATACAAAACGAATGGAAACAAAAAATTGTAATGAGTTTTAAAAGTTTCAAGTGTTGGGGGAATGACGAAAACACATGTGTCTCACATTTTATTTAATTAGTTTAATTAAGAAAATTCTTGTTTTGCAGTTAATACAACACACACACACACACGCTCACACAATGTAAAACTGAAACAAAGTTTTTTAAACTGATTAATGAAACTGTCAACTAACTGGGAATTTAAATATAAAATTAAATAATGGATTGACAAAATAAAATTGAAAAAAAATTCTTTTAAAAAATATTTTTTTAATTTTTGTAAATATTCGTCTTTGTCTTCGACAAGTGTTGCCCATTTGACTTGAAAGCCACCTGCTGGTCTTTGTTGAAAATTTCCATTTCCTTTTTATTCCATTTGTTAATCTCTCTATTACTAATGATTTTTACTATAAGTTTTTTTCTTTACATTTTAAAATATGACTTAACATTTTTTATTCTGTTAACAGTCTGTGAATTATTTCTTATCCATATCTGTCTTTTTTTTCGTTTTGTAGTCATTTTTTTTGCTTTTCTTTTGCTTGTTTTATATGACATTTAAACTTGACACATTCACAGTGTTTTTTTAGTTAAGGTACGGTCAGATTAGTCAAATATTTGACAAAAAAGACGTAACCACTAAATTATGGGAAAACATTTTGTCTTTCTCAAATACTTATTAAGAATTATAATATGCAACTCAATAATAAAGGGTAAGATATTACATTTATTATATTATAAATCGTTATTCGTAATGATACGTGTCAGGAAAGATTGAATAAACATTTGTAAAAATAGTGGTTACGCTTTTTTGGTCAAATATTTGACTAATCTGACCGTACCTTTAGTCTTTGATTTAGTTTTTACTTAAAAAAAATAATTTTTTCTCTTCAGTATTTTTAGTTCGCCATCTATTTATGGTTTGTCTTCTTATGTCAGTGCACACAGTTTGTAGTTTATGGAGAGACCCTCATTTGACACTTGACATATGAATTTGACAGCCACTCTAGCACTCTGTGGGTGTTTAGGTAACTCTACTGGGGATTGCTTTTTTCTTGTTTCTCTCGTTTTTCTTTTGCTTTTGCTTTATTCGAGATTAAAATGCTCTGTGAAAAAAAACAAGAAATTAATATGGAATGTGTTTAATGCAATGAAATAATGTTTTATAAAATATAAGCTCTAACATGACTTAATCTGCTTGATTAATTAGAAATAGAAAAAATAAAGAACATTTTCAATGGAAGTAAAATAAAGTAATTTTAATAAAAATACGTTCATTTGAAGGCTTTTAAACTTTGTCGCCACATTCTTGGAAGTAATTTAAATACTTTATATGAATTTTACTGAATTTTACCCATATTTTTGGCATCGAATTTTGAATAAAATTGTCGTCCGACAAATTCTTGTAACATTAATAGTAAATTTTAATTATAAAATTATTAAAGAAACAGAGTTGCCCTCATTCAATATATAAAGTGCCTAATACGAGTACAAACTCATTATACCAAAAGAAAAAAAAGAAACAAAAAATTCTCTATTAATACAGTAATTTTAAATAATTTACAAAAATTATTTAAATTGTCGTACGACAAATCGTTCTGAAAAACATGTATTAATAGCAAATTTTATCGAAAATATTAATTAAATAAGAAAACCTGGTTTAAATTTTTTTAAATAAAATTGTCGTCCGACAAATTTTTGTCTGAGGAATATATTGATTCTTATTAAAGAGTCTTCATCCTACAAAGCGTTTAGTCACGTGAAATTGCTTTTGCTGCTATTGCCGAAATCTTTTTTATTTTATACTACTTTATCATAATTTTTTTGTAAAAATGTCGTACGACAAAATTTTGTTGTACGTAATAAAAAAATAAAATAAAATAACTCCTTGATATAAAAGAAAACTCTTAAAATATTTTTGAATTCACTTATCAAATTTATAAAAAAAGTTGTCGTCCGACAAAATTTGCGTTGATTGATTAACACAAAGATGTGTTATGGAAATTGCACAAAATAATTTTTTAGTGTTTTATTAAATTCCAATATAAAATTAATAAATTTCATTTCACAAAAAAAACTAAAACTGTTGGAAAAAATTGTCGTCCGACAAAAAAAATTTATTTGCTATGAGCTAGGAAAAAAACATCTTACTGGAACTGCTTACCTTTAAAATTACCACAAAAAATCTGTATATTCGAGTTATAATATATTACTTTTAAGAAATACGCTTTCAAAGATTTTTTCCTTCCACAAATTTTTGACTCGTTTAAACTACAATTTTTTCCACCCAAAAATTAATAAAAATATTAAAAGCCCTTAGAAATACTAAAATTTCTTGATCTAGTCTTAGACACTCTTTTCAAATTTGCAAATATTTATTACACTTGATTTAAAAGAAAATTATATTGCTTTTATGTACACAACATTGTTATTCCTTGCAATACCACTCGAAATACGTAAGTTCAACTCATATTAACTCACAATAAAAAAGAAAATTGTTGCCAAAAACATTTTTCTGTTAATAAACATAAAGCCAGAAACATTTTGTGCCTTGCAACAAAGTACAATTTTGTTTAATGTTTCTAACCAGCTTCCTCTTCGGAGGCTATTATTCATAATGTCATTAAAGTTATTCAATTTAGTTTTTGTTTTTCACCTTTTTTTCTCATAATTTTCCGTTTTATTTTAAAGCAGCATACGTTTGTATTTGTCTCTTTTAATTTTTATTTTATTTCCCATTTCATTTGGCTGTTGCTTGCTACTGTTGACATTTAATCCTCTTATTGATTATGTTCAATCAAAAACCCAGATGGCTTTAAAAAAGAGCAAATGACTGAATGCTGGTGATATATATGATTTATTTATCTTCTAACACTGCTGACAATTACAAATTACTGTAACAGCTTTCAAAAATATTAAAAAATAATAAAATGTATGTAACTTCTAGTAGTTTATAACTCTCTTTATTTTTAAGTTTTTTCTGCTTGTATTGCTTCGATTTATGTTAACAACTTTGTTGTCATCACATGGACTTAGATGTATAGTGTTGCACAGCGGGTGATTTAGCGAGAAAAAAAATATTGAAATACTCTGTGGTCTTCACACTTCAACAACTTTATTCTGTTTATCATTATATTTTCCTTTGGAATTTTTTTCCAATAAAAAAATTAGTTTAAAATAATTAACAAACAATGTTGCTGAAGTTGTACTGGTTGCATGTTTGCTTACAGAAAAAAATTCTGGCCACATTTTTTTCCAACTGCGAAATATTATGCGCTGCAAACAATGCAGCCTTTTTAAGGCCAGTAACAACACAAATTTTCTTCTAAATCATGACCTGATCAGCGAAATGTTTTTAGTACAAAAATCATTAAATGAGCCAGCATAGCAACATTTTTCTTTTGCCAAGGAGAGGGTCCTTTCCAGCTCAGCAACTTTGCTCTGCAACTTTTTTTACTGGAAAGAGATTTTTTGAATTGAAGCTAAAAACGTGGTGTAAAATTAATAAAAAAATTATTTTGCTAGTACTAGTGCTGCTATACTTTTCAATTTGTGAAAAGACATGACATTTTTTTTTGGCAACATTTTTTTTTAATTGCGAACTGTTATGAGCTGCACGTATTTGGCCCAAAACTGTAGCCAACTCCAAACAATTCTTCACACTTAAAAGCAGCAAAACGAAATTTGTCTTATTAATCGTCGTAGTGGCGTCAGGTTGTAGTTGTCCAAAAATTTAGGTTAAATTGCTGCACGATTTTTATTGAACTAATTACTTAGCTTTAGAAAAGGTGTTTAATATTAAAATTTGTGTAAAACTTAACGTTAAAGTATAACACTTTTATTATCATGTGAAATTTTAATGCCATTTAATTTTTTTTGTGAATTCCCCCACTGTGCAACGAGGAAATTTTACGTTTGTGTGGGCGGATGACAATAAATTAAACATTTTTATTATAAGATTTTTATCAAGCCATTGCTTGTAGTGCTGTATTGTTGCATTATTGATTGTGGCAGATTAATGACAGTTTGATGAATTGTTTAGTTTTTTCAAGCTTCGGCGAAGCATTTTCTAATGAAAAGAAGATTTTTCAAAAAATCTATTTTACTTATTTCATTTTAACACCTACAATTATTTGATAACACAGCTCTATTTTAGGTTTTTATATCTTTTTTTATAAATTTTAGGTATTTCGTATTAAAATTATATGGCCGCTAGAACGATACTTTCGCTTAAAAATAGTAATGTTCATCATTTCGTGTGAAATGTTGTGAAAAGTCCATATAAAAAAATTACTGCAAAATAAATAAGAAATAATGTTGCTTTAGTAGTACTCTGTTTATTTGTGAAAAAGTCGCGAATTGTGTCTCGCAACATGTTGTTCATATTATAAAATGTTTCTTAAACATTTTTTTTTCAACTACAAAATAACATAAACAACACCTTTTTCTTACGGAAATAATTAATTTATCGCTATTACATTTAACATTTACTTTATTTTAGAGTAATTTAGACTAGTTTTTTGCAATTTTTTTTTGTCAAGCAAAAAAACACAATTCCTGTAAAATCACGCCAGCAAATAAAATTTTTATTTCAATTTATATTGTAATCAAAATGGGTTCATATTACGTGCAACTGCCTTGTAAGAGGTTATTTGATACATAAAAAAAGAACAAGTACAATCTTTTCGACTGAAAGTGTAATAGAATTTTTCGCATGTAAAAATAAAATTAAATTTAATTATGCTTGTCGCCTGTCACTCCCCATTAAGAGACAAACAAGGATTTTTTGTTTTATTTTTTTTAATGAAATAAAATACAAAGTTGTCATTGATTGTTGTTGCTGTTGTAATTGTAAACGTTGGTCTTATGGCTGTAACTGGCAGCAGCATTATTGTCCTCAACTGAAATTTTCAAACTTTTTGTTTTTTCTTTTTCCATCTTTGGTTCATTCATTGAGTGTGGAAGTGATATTTAAAATCCATTGACACTCTTATGCTTTGCCTGTAAAACTGACAATTTTGTCATTGTATTTAAAATTCAATTATTTTGTTAAGTTGCTCGTTCATTGTTGGATACGTTTGTTTGTACGTACAACCGTGTTCTCTTTTTGTTTTTAATTATGAAACTTAATTTTTTTCTTCTTCTCATTATTTTCGTTCGCTTCTTTCATTTACAGTTAATGAAAGTGGTCACTTGAAGAAACAGTTGCTGGAGTAAAGTAAATGAAAAATTATAATAATTAAGTTTGTTGAGTCTCTTGTATATATTTCTTTACCAATTAATTTGATGTAAAATTTGAAGCAATTAAAAATTATTGTGAATTATATTTTCTTTTGCTCCAAATTTCTCTTAGCTTGAAAAATAAAATGTCTGAAGCACATGGCCATACAAAAAATGTTGTAAATTAATCCTTTTATAAATTAGAAAACTATTTAAATGCAACATTTAATATAAAATTGCTAAATTATTTTGCATACTTTCCAAAAATTTGTCTGACGACACTTAATCATACAAAAGAAAGTGAAAATTAATATTTGTCTTTGAATTTTCTTACTCTCCATAGTTTTATAATAAAAAATACATTGAATTAATATCTATTCTACGAATTTTTAATAAAAAAAAACTTTGTCGGATAGTTATCATCATACATAAAAACCTTCTGGAAAAATTTATAATTCTTATGAAATACATAAAATAAATCGCACATTTTAAAATTGTTTCAAAATTTTGTATGATTTACCAAAAAATGTCTGAAAGTCAACGACCATACAAAAAAATTGTCTGATGATATATTATTTTTTTAAATTTTGCTACCTTTAAAGAGCTTTTTTCGAATTGTGGTTAAAACCTAAACTAATTAAGAATAATTCTTCCCCCATTAAAAAAAGCTTACAATAAATTATTGGAAACCTTTAAGACATTAGAATTTTATTAAAATATAAATGTAAAATTTGTCTGACTAAATTAACCAAACAAAAGCAAATAAAAAATCTATTTTTTTTATGTTTTATTAACATTTGCAAGATAAAGATTTTTAATTTATCCAAAAACTGTTAAATCAATTTCTTTATTTAAAATATAAAAAAAATTGTCGGGCAATCAAGACCATACAAAAATATTTTATAATAAAACTAAAAAGCCTTATGTAAGTTATAAAAATGTTACACACAATGTATTAATGTTATTGAATTTTATATACTTCCAAAAAATTTGTATGACGGCTTAAATCATACAAAATAATGTCTGATGAATTACGTAATTTTGTTTAAATTTTTTTTTTTATTTATAAAGGAATTGTAAAATTAAAAATTATGTTGACACTTAGTTATTTTATAAGTGCATACAAATTTGTCGCACGATAATACCAATTTAAACAAATATTTTGTTGGCCATCATTCAATCAACTTCTTTCGACAAACAAAGCAGTTTTCTAGAAAAGCCATTACTTTTATAAGTTTATTTCGGATACATCCGTCATTCCTGAGTCCCTGATATTTCATCTTTAAATTTTGCTGTTACTTTAACCCAGGCTTTTACTTTCTCAGTTGCTTAAAAAATAAGTGTAGTTTTTATTATTATTCTTTTTTTTTAAGATATTTTATTAAATAATTTGAACATTTTTTTTGTTTTCGTTTTTTTTTTTTAGTTCTAATTTGGAATATTTACCACCAGGGTAAAAATTTTTCTAAAGTTTTGTTTCTTTTTACGACTTTTAATAACAAAAACTCTTTAGAATAGTTTCTTTCCGTCAATGCGTGCCAAATTATTTAGAATTTCGCCTTAAAAATCAGGGTACAGTAAGACGAATTGTATCCACATAATACTGAATTTATAGCAATAGCGATTTGTCTTTTTATAATTTACTAGCAGTGGCCACGACTTCGTCTGCGTGTCTTTTTTAATTTGCATGAAATCCTTCAACAATATAGCCATAGTCATATATAGGGTGTCCGTCGTGAAGGTATATTGCTTTGATTTTTTCATTGTAATCATGGCTGTGTGCAATGTGGCACCGTCTTGTAGATACCATATGTTTATCAAGCCCAAAGCATGCAGTTGTGGCGTTACAAAGTTTTCAATCATATCACAATATCACTCCCCATTCACTAATACCGCTACCGTCATTTTGTAAGAAGTAAGGTCCAATGATTCCTCCTGACCAAATTTCACACCAGACTGTCACTTTTAATAGATGCAAAGGTAACTGATGTATAATTTAAATTTTTTCCAATGCTTAGAACCGACTATTCTGCTTACTCGCATATCTATCCAAATAAAAATTTGCCTTGTCACTCATTATGCTTTTTTCATGAAAATCGGGGTTGTTATGGGGTTGTTACTGGCATATGTACGGCGGCGTAAATGGTCTTGCGGAAGAAGCTCTTGTGTCAACTGATTCCTTAAACGGAAACAAACGCAAATCCTTGTGCAAAATTGTGGTCAAAGTTGTTCTTTGAAGACAAAGCTCCTGAACACTGCGTCGAATTGAGGTTGATGCATTATTTTAAACACTTTCTTGAGCAGCAGTTATGTTTCAGGCGATCTTTTTATACGTTGAGATCCATGTTTTCCTGATTAAAATATTTTTCTATAAAAAATTTTCCACGCGCCTACTTCACGACTGTCAAATATGAACACGCAAGACTAATGTTTACTAAAATGTTAGCTAAGCAAAGTGGCATACCTTCCCGGCGTACATCGTATATCATAAAAAAATCTAATCATTAATTATGTAGTAAAAAAAAATTCATATTTATATTTACTTAAAATAAAATTGCCTCATTCTTACACCAACAGTTTAATACGTCACCCTTTTAAGGCATTTATGGTGTAACTAAATATTTCACCTTTTCCTTTAGTGTTTAAATTATTGCTAAAAGTTGTTTTAGCACTACTTTACGTCTAGATTTTCTTTTTTTCAAATTTTCAATTTACATTTAGTTGTATGTTGTTTTTAAGTACATCCAGTAATTTAAAGTATAAATTTTACTTATTCAGCTCTGTTGGGAGAATATATGTATATTTTATTATATTGTAAAATATATCATATATAATAATTTACATAAAGTAAGCATAAATTTTAAACCAAAACCATAACACAACATAAAAAAATCCATCATACATACAACCACTAAAAATAAATAAAAGTTGTAACACCTCTTCAGCTATGAAAAGGACTTTACTCACAAAGAATATGTGGAAAAGGAGTACAAGCACAACAGCCACATACAATAGATACACTCAGCCGCTACTATTGAAATGAATAAAGAAACACATGCTACCGGGCACAGTGACGCAAACTCCAAAAAAAAAAAAAACAAAAACCACTTTCAAATTTTTCAATGTTTTCAGATGAACATCAGAACTATATATTTATTTAAAAAAATTTTTAACAATTTTGGGCCAATAATTTTATTACAAAAATTTTAGGGCAACTTTAAAATTTTAAAGATTTTTTTTGGCAACTTGTTTTACACACAAACTTTGGACAACCTTATTTGTTAAAAAAAATTTGGAGAACAATTTTTAAACAAATATTATAAACTAAAGACAAAAACAATTTGAGTCGATATTTTGTTTCAAAAAGTCTATATTTTTTTGAAAACTTTTTAGGGCAACATCTTGTACTCGTATGCATAAATTTTGAGGCAACATTATAAAAACAAAATTTAAGGGAAACTTTTTGGTACAATAAGTTTGAGGCTACAATTTTTAAACAAAATTTTGTATATAAACATTTCTTGGCAACATTGTTTATTCACTAAAATTAAGACAACATTATTAAGAACAAGTTTAAGGCCAGCTATATTTTAAAGGTAATATTTTTTAGAATAACTTTAAGGCAGTATATTATGACACAAAAATTTCCAGGCAACATTTTTAAAATAAAATATTATAGCCAACATTTTTCTATACAAAAATTTGGTCCCAAAATTTTTTCTGTATAAAAGTTTTGGGACAAAATTTTTTCTGCGGAACAAAATTGGGACAAAATTTTATCTTTATGATAAATTTGTTGTTACCTTTTTAAGATTTTCTATATAAAAATTTTATGTAAACTTTTTAGGACAACAGCTTGTATGCACAAATTTTGAGGCAACATTATTATTAGAACAAAAATTTAAGGGCAACTTTTTTGTACAAAAAATTTGAGACTACAATTTTTAAAGAAAACTTTTGACGCAACAAAAACTTATGAGCATTTTCTTCCAAGCAAATTGTGGAGAAATATTATGTATATAAACATTTCTTGGCAACATTGTTTTTTCCATAAATTTAAGGCAACATTATAAAGAACAAGTTTAAAGCCAGCTTTAATTTAAAGGTAATATTTTTTTTAATAACTTAAAGGCAGCATATTATGATACAAAAAATGCCAGGCAAAAGTTTTTCCGTAGAAAATTTTTGGGACAAAATTTTTTCTATGGTAAAATTTTGTGACAAAATTTTTTCATAACGATAAATTTGTTGTTATTTTTTTTAGATTTTCTATATCAAAATTATTAAGCAGCATATATTTTTAGGTAAACTTTTTAGGGCCACATCTTGTATGCACAAATTTTAAGGCAACATTCTAAAAAAAATTTAAGGGCAACTTTTTTACAAAAAAAATTTTAGGCCACAAGTTTTAAACAAAAACTTTGACACATCAAAAATTTTTGAGCAATTTTTTTTTCTAAGGAAATTTCGGAAAAATTTTATGTATATAAACATTTCTTGGCAACATTGTTTATTCACTAAAATAAGAACAAGATTAAAGCCAGCTATTATTTAAAGGTAATATTTTTTACAATAATTTTAAGGCAGCTTATTGCGACACAATAATTTTCAGGCAATATTTTTAAAATAAAAATATTAAATTAAAAAAATTTTGGGACAAAATTTGTTGTTGACTTTTTCAGATTTTCTATAACTTTGGGACAACATTTTTACTACATCAAATTTTGTGACTCTATTTTTTAAAGGATTAAAAAACAAAATTTTAGATGCTGTTTAAGAAAAAATTGGAATATCTTATTTTAGGAACAAAAAATTTGGTCAATAATTTTAAGGGTAAAAATTGGAACAGAATAGTTTGTGGGTAAAAACTGATTCTGTAGGTTTTTCTGAAAATTTTAACTTGACCACATTAGTTTATTTTATTAAACAAAGCAGTTAAATTTCTAAACTTGGTTTGGTTGTAATTATTGTACTTCGATCTTCAAATAGTGGTGGCCATTTTGCTTTTTAAAATTTCATTTATGAAAACCAAACCGTTATTATTTTTTTGGAAGGTATTAATATCATTCAGTTCTATTGTTATAAGTTCAAAGTAAGTAATTGTCCCAGTTTTCTCTGGTGTTAAACCTTTACACGCAACTAAAACACAGATGAAGATAAATTACATTGGATGGCTTCTGCAGGATTTATGCGTAAACAGCATCCATTAAAATTTTTATGAAATTCAAAATTATGGCGAAAACAACTTAAAAGTCCAGAAGAGCCGAAGTACTTTTTTCAATTTTAGTTTTTAATGTTTAACTACTTTCCATTTAGGTTGTTGTTTTTTTTTTATCATACATTTACATTTACATTTTCATATGTTTAAAAACACACTTTACGCATACATGAATTTATTCAACATTTTTTTCCAAAGTAATTATAAACATTTCCCTCGACTTTTTTTTCGTACTTTTTCAACAACTGAATAAAGTTTTTCGTAAAAAAATGAAACTTTTTCTTTTTGCCTGTATTTTAAATTCAAAGTATGTAAATGGCTTTTGCCTAAAAAGTGTGTATTTGTAGAATTTTATAAACAGAAAAAAAACATGAAAAAGACGTGTTTTACAAAAAGGACCCCCCCTTCCCCTCCTTTTTCCCTAAAATGTTAATAAAAAAAAAAAGAAAAGTTATGTTGGTAATTGATTTTCAAATTGATATGCTAAACAAGCATAAAAAACCGCTCAAATAGTATGAGATCTATTTAAATTAAGGCAGGAGAAATTGTCGTTTTTTTTTGTAATTCTACTTAAATAAAAATTTTATAAACTTTTTTTTCGGCAGAAACACCTGAGCTTTATTTTGTTGATAAAATACATAAATTAGCAAAGTAATTTTAGGAAGTCAATTTTAGAAAAAAGTTTAACAGAAAAAGATTTAAAGTGTCAGAGGAAATAAGAGATTTTTGAAGGCACAAAATATGACAGAGTTATTAAATTTTAATTAAATCAATTAAAGTTTTTTGTACAGACTTTTCCAGTCGGGTGGGTTTTGAAGAAAAATTTCTTTCACAAAAACGCTTATTTAAGAGAGCAGATCCTATAGTCTGTAAAGCTGTCAAGCTGGGGCATAAGAAATAAGTCTGAAATTAAAATAATTTTTAAAATTCAATCGACTGCCGAGAAAACAAATTTTAAAGCATTTAAAGTTTTTATATTTTATTTACACAGAAATTTTTTTCTTTTAGATGGGAGTCGAAAAGTTTATGTTACTCTTAAAAGCTTAGAAATGTACTTAGAAAAAGAATTTAGGCGACCAAAGTCACAAAAACCCTTTAGAAATCGCTTGGAAGCAGAGTTTGTTATCAAGACACGCAACCCTTAAACTTTCAAAGCATAAAAAAAATCCTGCCCAGTAGGATCATGTAGACTACAGCAAAAAAAAAAATTGGAGTATGAGTCCATTAGAGTTGGGTTTATCAGCTCCTTAAAGTGAGCGCTCGTTTCAGCTCAGCCCATTAGAACGAACTAATTCGTTCATTTAGTTCAAAGCTCACTTAGTGTGCTAAAACAATTTTTCGAATTCAATTGACATGTTGAGCTCAATTGTTTTTAGTTCAATTGCTCAATCAGTGAGCAGAAAACAATTTAGCGAATGTACTTGATTAGTTTAGCTCACACAATTTTTAGTGTCCTGTGATAAATTGATCAGAAATTAAAAACATATCCACACATACAAATGAAAAATTGTCCAATTGAAAAACAATATAAAGATTAACTATATGGAAGTATTCACGTTTATCTGACTTTTGTTTTGTAAACCTTCAAAAATAAAAAGAATATTGGTTCATAAAAATATATTATCTGATTACAAAAGGATGTTTTACCTTAATTGTACCAAAATAAGTTTTAAGGTTTCACTCAAGTTGGAATTTTCTATTTGCTTTCATATAAATAATAATGAACTTAAAAAGGCGCTCAGAAACTCAGAGCACAAGAACTCAGTAAAAAGAGTGCTCCACATAGTTCAGTTGATTAAGTTGTTCAATTGAACTACGTCGTTCACGAACTACACAACTCTAGAGTCCATGCTTAGTACCACAATTCGAACGCTCGCCATAAAAAGATGACATAACTTTCAGCTAATTTGAAGCCTTAGAATGTATCCCTAACGTCTTAGCCACTGTTACGTAGCTAGACTTTAAAATGAGTATCATTACGTGACGCATTAAGTGTATGTTTTACTTCTATTAGACTTTTTTCTTGATAAATACGAGGGCTGCTCTATATATTTTTGGCCTAATAGTGAAAATGCGAATATTTATAATCAAAAATGGTTTTATTGTTTTTCAAAGTATTCTCCAGCATGAGTTATACACTTTTGCATGCGCTCAAACCAGTTGTCGAAGCACTTTTTCCACTCCGATTGAGACACCTCTAAAACATGGTTTTTGAACACTTGAACAGCTTCTTCTGGCGACGCAAATCGTTGACCACGCATGTTTTTCCTGATGTGCGGAAACAAGAAGAAGTCAGTGCTGTACGGCGGAAGACCCATTAATTCGACGTTTTGGCCGGTCAAAAACGATCTGGTTTGAGCCGATGTGTGAGAGCTCGCATTGTCATGGTGAACAATGATTCGTCTTCTCTTGTTGGTTTTTCGAAGTTCTCCGATGACTTCAGGCAAACAAATTGTAGTGTACCACTCAGAAGTGACCGTCCTACGTTGCTCAAGCGGAACAGTCGCCACATGACCAGTTTTGCCGAAGAAACAGGCGACCATTTGTTTCGAAGTGCTTCTTCCACAACAACAACAACTTTCGTTGGATTTTGCTTATCTTTGAAGACCCACACGGTCGGTTGTTGTTTCGTTTGGGGCTCACACGCATAGATCCATAATTCGTCACCTGTGACGATCTTATAAACGTCTTTTGTAGCACCGCAATCGAATTTTTGCAACATTTCTTTGCACCAATCGACACGAGCCTTTTTTTGAGCGACTTTCAAATTGTGCGGGATCCAACGAGAACAAACCTTTTTTACGGCCAGGTGTTCATGCAGTATCGAATGTATGCTGGTGGAAGAAATGTCCAAGGATGTCTCTATATCTCGGTATGTCGCATGTCGATCTTGCGTTATGAGTTCACGCACGGCATCAATGTTCTCTGGCACAACAGCCGTTTTTGGACGACCTTCACGGAATTCGTCTTTGAGCGAGCTTCGGCCACGATTAAATTCATTATACCAATTTTTCACAGTGCTATAGGATGGTGCTTCATCGCCATACAAAGATTTAAGTTCATCAATGCACTCTTGTCGTGATAATCCACGTCGAAAGTTGTGAAAAATGATGGCACGAAAATGCTCACGAGTTAATTCCATTTTTTTCTATATTCTTTTTTCAAGTCACTGTAAACAACACAAATAATGGTCGTACGCCAAAACGTTTTGAGTACGATTATGCTTAAAAATTACAAACTTTCCAATGGAAATGTCAGATTGCACTTGGCAGCACTCAGTGTTGCCAGGCCAGAAATATATATAGCAGCCCTCGTAGAACACTTAAAAGCAAATATAGCTTACGTAGTACCAAGTAGAATTAAAACAGTTTTCGTAAGTGTTCCTATTATATAACGTCTTTATTTTCCAATTCTAATTTTTTAAAAGAATTTTTTTATAAGAAATTTTTTATTTTAAAGGCCCTTCACTAATTTTTATTAATAAACCGTTTTGCGTTAAATATTAAAAAAAACGTTACGTTACTTTTTAATAATATACCTCGACTTCGTAAGCTTTTTGATTATATAACGTTACAGAGTGTTTATTATTAAGTTCCTATATTGATTTGTTTTAATTACCCGTTTACCGTTAAGATTACAAACAAAAACATTGCGTCATTAAACATGATGACCCTTACGTCACGTTACCAAAAAGAAAAAACATCTCAGCGGATATAAATGTTTATTAAAGCAACCAAAAAACAACTAAAAATTTGTCTTTTATTTTTTAGCAATTATTTTAGCAACTTATGTAAAGCTGCCCCTTTTCATTACGGTTACGTACTCAAAGTGAAATAAACGTAATTCCATTGTTGTCGCTGCAGCAATATCTGCCTGTAAAGTCACTGGCCTTGGACATCTTAATTTTCATATTTTCACATAGGCCGCTTTAACAGCAAATAATAACAAAAAAAATATTAAAGGGTGTCTCCATAGTAACATTATTTCATGCAGAAGTCTTTATCTCCTAAATAGTAATATGCAGGTACGTGAAATTTACATATAGCGTGTGTCCTCTATAATAACATGTATAAAACTTTAATAAAAATCTAAAGGGTGTGCCCATATTATATATATTTTAACGTATTTTCCTTTTTTTTAAACCGTAAGAGGAAGAGACACCTTATGTTCTAAACAACAATGAGTTAAAATGTAAAAGGTAAAAGGTGGCCCATACACGGAGAGAAACCCTTCATGTGCAAGTCTAACTCACACTTAGCTGCGTTTTTAATAAACAGTATCAGACACAGAGCCTAAATTGATTTGAATTATTTCACACGACCTGGATTTTGTCTTCTGTTAGTTGCAGCCATTTTTTATTTTATATTTCAGTGTTAAAGTATTGACTTTTTAAGGCCGAGGATAAATAGTCGTGACATGAATTGTGTTAACTTTTTCGACTTATATTTCAATTTCTATTATTTTCTTTCATTTAAATATGTAAGTAATACTGCGACAATGTCTGTTTTTAATTTTCTATATATTTTGTATACAGTTTATTTTTTTCCTTCATTTAAAGCCAAATATATCATGTCATCATTGATTTTTATAGATTTTTTTCGGTAAACAGCTTTGATTATTTTTTTTTTTTTCATTTTTTTAAGGGGCTTTTATATTTGAGACTTTATTTCCGTTGGGTTTTTTATATTTAACGAAAATAAACTAAATATTTTATTTATTTCACTTTTGTTATTTTGTTATTTGCTTTGACACAATTCCAAAAAAATGAAATACCGAAACAACAATAGTATTTTTTTTTTTAAAGGAAAAATAACACAACAATGTTGGCAACATAGTTTTATTTTAAAGGCAACAGCAAGCAGCCTGCATCATATAACAAACATGAATACGAAAAATTGTTTAAAGCGAAAAAATCTGTAGGAAAAATTTTTGCTGACTTTAGCAAAAATGAAACTGAAACTAAAAAAATGCAAAGGAAAAAAACAAGTGAGCAACAACATGGCAAGAACACTTGTCCAAGAAAAAAAAATAATCGTAATAGAAGACAAGGCATTTTAAAAATAGTCGAGCAACCAGGAAATAATATATCAAGTTCTGATTTTAGTTCTTTTTTTTTTGAGCAATCGATATATATTTACTGACATTTAATCGTTAGTTGTCGACTTACACGCTACTATGGCTACCTTATGTCATACCTAAACACCAGCCAATACACACTGACTGATGTTATATGCCTCTGTGGATTAAACTAGCTGCAGATTAAGGTTTATTTCTGTTTTTTTTTGTCTCTTAAATTCTACGAACAGATTTGGATTTATAATGTCAAATTTTTACACTTTACCTTATCAGAATATCGTGCAACTTATCTGTTATAACAACAATATTATACATCGAGTTATGAAAATAAAATATAAAAAAAGGCCAACAATTGCAAAGGCAACAACTTAGCAACAAAATATTATAAACAACATGTTTATTAAATTTTAACAACATTTAATCGCTTAAGAGGAAGAAAAAAGTAAAATAAAAAAAAAAATTAAATAAAGAATTGGAAAAGTGAATAATTTTTTTAGAATGGACCAGATGTAAAATAAGTGAGTTAAAAGAGCTTTGTAAAAATTATGTTTTGCAGCACAAATTTTGTACCAAAATATTTTCTATCAACATGTTATATATCAATATTTTTTCTATCAACATGTTTTATTTCGACGTGTTTACTATCAACATGTTTTCCATCAACATGTATCCTATCAACATGTTTTCTATCAACATGTTTACTATAGCATGTTTAGATCCCTATTTTTTCTTAAAAAATTTATGGAAAACTTTTTTTACCCAAAAATTTAGCACAATAATTTTTATATACAAACAGTTTTGAAACCCAACTGGTGTTTTATTTTAAAACCAACTCCTTCTCAATAAATAATAAATTGGGGAAAATATTTCACATAATTTTTGTATAAAAGAATGGGATTGCCATTTTAACAAGACCCAAATCCAGTTATTATCTTTTCTAATAAACATATAAGTTACATTTTCTTAAAAAAAATTGTGACTTTATTTTACTACAAAAATTTTATACAACGAATAGTTGAGCTTTAATTTCGGACTGCAGTTTTTCTAAAGCATAATTTTGACACTACACTTTTTCTTAAGAGTGCGACTATATTAATTTTTAAATAAAATAATAGGCACTAGTCTTTTTCTAAGATAAATTGGAACTACATTTCCCTTTTACAGAAAAATAATTGGTATTACAATTTTTTTTTTTTTTTTGTAAATTTTTTATAAGAGATTTAAAAATAAAATATGATATTTAAAGCCTTTTCTATAGGAAAAAAATAATTTTTACCAAAATTTCTATATAGAAAATTTTTGGGTTTATACTTTCTTCTCTACAAATAATATTGAAAATAAGTCTTTTTAAATAAAAATAATAAGTTTCTCTCTAAAAAAATAATTTGGGATTAATTTTTTTCCAAACACAAAATCTAAAACAAAACTTTTCTAAAGCAAATAAAAAATTTGGATATTTTGGCTTAAAATAATTGGGAGTGCAGGAAAAAAATGGGACTATTTTTTGCTGCAGAAAATTGTTGAAAAATAATTTTTTTGTGTAGAATAAAAATAAGGAATACAAGTATTTATTAAAAAATAAAAAGCTCAGTTATAAATAAAAACTCGTTTCATTAAAGAAAAAAATTGAGGCTTTATTTTATATTAAGAAATAAATTTCACTTTTATAGAAAATAACAAATTATCACAAATAATTCTTTTTTTGACATGATTTTATGGCATGTGCTTTTCGAATTTTATTTACATTTTTTTTTGCAACTAATAACCGATATTTTTTTGTTTCAATAACTTCCAGTCATTTTTTTTAATAAAGAAAAATGCCCGTTTTCGTTTTTTTTCGGCAGAAAAGAATTAGTACAACACTTTTTCTATAAACCTATTTTTTCTTAAAATATATTTACAAAAAAATATTAAACATAATATTTTCTTTTAAAAATTAAATAATTGACAAATATTAGATCTGTGTACAAAAGGGCGTTAATAAGTAGACCGTATTAAGGTTCGTTCAAGCAACATCATTTAGTTATACAATTTTAACTTTTGCTATTTATATTATTTAATATCTCTCATCTGAGTGGACGAACCAATAACATCACTTGCAGCGCAATTGCTCTGGCTGATCACACATATTTATTAGAGCTCTTATATGGTCCTCCAACGACATGGTGATAGACCACATTTACATAAATTTAATTTTAACTTAAAAATTTTAACTTTCAAAATCAGATGGGTTTAAATTTGAATATATAAAAAGTTTTCACAAAACTCATTATTAAAATTGTCCAAGTGGTTTTTGCATGTTTCATATCAATTTTTCTCAGGTAAAAAAAAAACTTAACATGCTGTGAATGGAAAATTTTAAAATGTTGATTAATGTAAAAAAAAATTGTTAGGAGTTTTATATGGCAAAAAAAAAACAATTTTCATACTTTTTGTGATAATATTCATGCAAAAAACACGAAATTGTGTGATAAAAC
Source organism: Gymnosoma rotundatum (assembly GCA_916610165.2). Classification (NCBI taxonomy): domain Eukaryota; kingdom Metazoa; phylum Arthropoda; class Insecta; order Diptera; family Tachinidae; genus Gymnosoma; species Gymnosoma rotundatum. The sequence goes on from OU744338.1 coordinate 129,280,377, forward strand.
ATTAAGTCATTTTACTATGTTTCATTATTTTTGGTGGGTATTTTAGTTGTTAAACCATTTATTTAATCTTAATTTTTCAAATCACAAAAAATTAAAAACAAAAAATTTAAATAAAACTTTAAAATTTCTGGTAAAAAATAATTCATTTGTTAAATATAACAATTGTAGGTTTCAACTAAAATATATGTGTTTTCATTAAAAAAAACTGCTTGTTTTTTTAAGAGTTATATAACCGTGCTACATTCTTTAGGAAAGGGATAGATGAGAGATAAGATAGGTGGTGAAAGGAGAAAGAGGTTTGCCATTTTTATATGTATTTTACTTCGCTGAAGGATGCTGTATGTTGTAATCTTAAATCTGAATTTGTATTTATACCATTAAACAGAAAAAAACTATTTTTTGATTTCCGCAGGGGTTGAACCGTGGCCAACCAGATGTGTACTCAACGTGCTTACCATCTTCACTACAGCAGGATTAAATTTTTCGGGTTATTTTGAAATCATGTTTCCTTCAAAGTATAAGAGGTTGGGTTTTCGTTAGAAGCACCTGAAAAAATTTATTAGCGTTTAATCATGTGACTACTGGTTAAAATTTGGTGACCGAAACGTGAGACTATAAGATTAAATAATACCTCAGGCAGTTATCAATATGTGCTACAAACTGTACGCTGTTTTGTATTTAATCAGATATTTTCGCCAACTCTTCAATGTCGCTGTTTATGTGGTGCTGCTTTAGAGTGGTCGGATGAGCGGCAGCTATGTTCCAAGTCGAAACTCCGCAACTGAAGCCATTTTATAATTTAACAATTTAATTGAACTTGGCAAGCATATAGGCAAAAAAAACATGGCTATGGTATGGTCACGGGAATCATGTTATTTTCAATATACAAAAATATATGGTTGTAGTGAACACATTATGGTTGATTTTAACAATATTTTAGTCACGATGAACATGTTTTTTTTTGTTAACATTTGACAACAAAATAGTTTCCTTTATACGGAGCAGTGGATAGACGATACACTTACTCTGTTAATACGGCATATTGTATTTCAGCCTGCCAAAAAATTCTAGAGATTGGTCGTATATTACTGCTCGTTCTCTCTCTCTCTCTTTTCTATCTTCCTTCTTCTCTTTTTTCTATTATATTTTAACAATGCTACTGCTATATTGAAAGGGTTTATGCAGTAAAATTTTTAATTCCGTTTTAAAATCAGTGTCTTAAACTGCTCTGAATATTTAAATTCATTAAAATTTCCTACATGGTTTTCATTACCATTTCTATAAAATCTTTACTACATTCAAATTCTCTTTAAATAATGACGTTCTTTTTTATTTTTATTGTATATATTTACCCACGCAAATTATTGTAGAAAATTTCTTTTAAATCTTATAAATCCCTCTTAAAAAAAAAGTAAAATAAAATAAAAAACATTCATTCAGCTTCTTTTTAAATTTATATTATTTTTGTTGTTGTTTCTTGTCGAGGGTGTTAAAAGATAAAATGTGTGTGTAAGTTTTTCTCATACATCATGCGCTGCTAATATTTAAATTTAATGGTCCAACTACGGCTATTGAGCAGTAAAGTAGTAGGACTGGTGGGTATAGTAGCAGGGGGTGTCTAAATGATTTTGGCGCAGCTCTGGCTTGAGACCTACACAGACAAAGTAGAATTACAGTAAGTGTTTGTTTGTTCGTTCCTCACAGTTTTTTTCTGTGGTGCTCATTTATTCAGTTTTTTTGTGTTTATGTGTGTTTTTTTGCTGCTGTCTTTCTGGTTCTTATTGTAGGAAGCTGTATACTCCTGTATATTGTATTGTATTTTATTTGATTTAGTTTCTATTGTAGGTGGTCATTAGAAAATAGAGCCACAACAAAAACTTAAATGTTTAATGCTTTTAATGCTATTTTCTAATAATAATGTTGTAGTAAGTAGTCTATCATGAGAATGACATTTTATATTTCTGTTGTTATAAAATCTTAATATATGGCTGACAGTTTAAGATGACAATATTCGATTTAGCGCTTTATGCTTTTCTTGATTTATTTATTAATTTTTTTTGTAAATAAATAAGAAGGCGGAGGATATGCTGTGAAAGAAACCCGAATATTTATGATTTTTTATATGTATGTTTAAGACTCTTTTTATAAACTTGGCCCATTTAATGTCATAAATGCTACTGAAAGTGCAGAAACTTTTCAAGGGCCATTCGAGAGGTAATAAAAGCTGTTATAGCAAATATTAAATTCCAGCGGAACCTATTGGTGTTAAAAGGAATACACTGTCGTAAAGAAAATTTATTAAATCATATTTTTTTGCTTATTTAAATTAATTCGGAAGTTTTTGGGATTCACAGCAATAAATAATGCTATTTCAGTCAATAATATTTCATATTTTCAGTATTAAAAAAAAAATAATAAAACAGTCCTTCCTAAGAGTTGCAGCTTTTTGTTGTTATTTAATGATATAATTTTTGTAAAAAACCCGACTTTAAAATAGATTTTATCATACATAACTATTGGGACACCCTTTAATTTCCAAATCCAAGTTTTTTACTTGCACACAGGTTCGTTGTTAATTTTAACTGTCGGTCTAAAAGTGTTCAACATTTTGTCTATATACATCAAATTACCTCAACTAATGGGACACCATTTAATTTCCGAAACTAAATTTTATACTTGTTTTTATAGCGGCCTTATCAATACAGGTTCTTTGTAAATTTTAACTGTCGGTCTAAAAGTGTTCAACATTTTGGCCATATACATCAAATTACCTCAACTAATGGGACACCCTTTAATTTCCAAAACAAAATTTCATACTTTTTATTATAGCGGCCTTTACAACACAGGTTCTTTGTAAATGTCAACCGTCTGTCTAAAACTGTTCAACATTTTGGGCCTACACATCAAGTTAAATTAACTATTGTAACACCCTTTAATTTATAATTAAAAATATTAATATTTCTTATTACATTAGACAAAGTAGTGGACATTCCGTCTTTATTTTTAAATGCTTGTAACTAACGGTTGACAAGATAGGGCCATATAGGTCAAATAACATCAATTATGGGAACACCCTTTAATTTCTAAATTCAAATTGTATATGGGCATTTCCAATGTGGCGTGATGTGAGATTTGTACGACAAAAAGTTAAAAAAATTAATGAAAAATCAAATTTGTAAAAAGGTTGTTCTATATTTGCAAATAAATTAAGTAGCACTATATTCAGTAAAGAAATTTAAATAATGGATCCTAAGAATTTGAAGATATAAGTAAAAATATGTGCTGGCGTGATGTTACAAAAAACGTAAGTGGGTTTTGACTTGCATTACCAAATTGCAAAACTCTGCGAATTGGGCAAGGCTTTTTATATGAAACCTTTTTTTAGAAGGATTTGAAATAATATAAATTTATATTCCAAGTTATCAAATATGAAAATCTTTCTTCGTTTTGTTTTTTTAATAGCCTTAGTATCTGGCGTGACGTTACTGACGTTACGTTACTAAATTTCCACTGGATATTTTTTGGTTAAAAAATAAAAAAATATAAATATAAGGAAAATATAAAACATATTTATTATATATATATATATGTATGTGTGTATGTACATAACATAAAAAGATTTTTCTTATAATACAATAGTCTTCTGTGAAAATGCCGTTTCAGCTGATTTTAATTGCATGTTTTCGCTGCTTGATAAAAAATGAATTTGATGTATACGAGGTATTTTGTTCAATTTCTTCCACTTTTCAGTAAGCAAAATAGAAAACAAGTCCACTTGCTCCGAGGATATGTAAGTTAAATTAATGCCAAAGATGTTATTTCGTGCGCATTGATAAAACGAAAATGCATTTTCTAAAATTAAATTTTTTGTTTTTGTCATCTGCCAAACTTTTCGTTTTATGGTAGCTCCTACCCCATCGACCGCACCTTTGCCATGAGAAGTTGCAAAATAATTCCACTCGAAAATCTTGCAACCAAATGTGGAAACAAACCCAGGTAAACTTCGCGCAATGTACTTATTTTTGAATTGTGAGCTGCATCCATCCGAAAAAATATATATATATTGAAATTGCCCGTATTCTTTTTGAATCATCTCTATAAGTCTTGTCAAAAAGCAGCAAACATCGAACTTGTTATGGCTGAGTTTATCACTAATTATCGCATAGGACTTTACTCCGCCAATCAACCAAGCGACGCAAGTAAAAATGGTAACTTGACGGTAGCTAAAGTGTGCGCTCTGTACCTCATTTTGACAGATTAATCTGTAATTTTCTGCGAAATCTATTTGCAGGACTAGATCTTCTGCATTAATATATTTTTTTTTTGGTTTCAAAATAATTTTGCTGTGAACGTTTAACAAAAAAGTGGCGTTTAAAAAACGGCAGCTGTGAGTCTAATTCGTACAATAGATCAGATAGAGTACCTTCGGTATGTGTCAACGCAATTCGGTTTTCCACTTTACGCCAATGTTTCCATTTAACGGCTTTATCCATTAATGAAAAATATTTTAGGGGCACAAAATCATTTTCCACTTTTGTTACACAATTTCTGCAATTACTTGTCATACATTTTTCATTTTCAATGTTGCAACAGATAGATTTAAGAAAAGTTTCAAAATTGGAAGAAAATGGTTTTATCACCTCAGCACAGATTTCCAAAATAAAAGCGAAATTGGCATGGTACTTACACACGCACATATTATGTGCTATTTTGCTTGATAATTGCACGTATTTTGGTCGCAATTCATAAAATACTGACTTACTAACGTAGTCAATATTTCTCTCCCTTTTGTATAATTCATACGACTCCGAAACAGTCAGCAACATAAAACGCTTGGGCACTATTTCCCCATCAATGATTAATGTATCCTTTCGTCCTGCAGCTTGGATACTAATATCATCGCGCAAGTAAAAGACCATAATAAATTGCTCTTTTTCTTTTATTCCCGATTTAGTATTATGTACCAAAGATGACAAACAACTTGTGCCATATTTTTTATAAAGCAAGTCAACAATATGTGCTCTTTTTTCTGGATCAACTGGTAAAGATGCCTTTACTTTATTTAACGCCTTTCCTAAGGTTTGTTTACACCTATAGGGCTGATTACTTGGCGGACTGGCCTTTTTTTCATCTTCATTTTTCTTTTTTAAACGATGTTTTTGTTGTCTTTTACGGTTTTTTTCTTTTACCAACTCTACGTTATTGCAGTTTGATTCCAATAACTTTTTTCTATATCTAGACGCTCTTTCTTTTGACTTTTCACGGCTTATCTCAAGCCTACGCAAATCTGATTTTAATTTTTGCCTATATCGTTTTGAATAATCTTTTTTTTCAATCGCAGATTCCATCTGCAGAAACCATAATTAAATGTAAATTTAATATAAACATAACACAAAGAAAGAAAAGGAAAATACTCACAATATGGCGTGACGTTACACACTTTTGAAAATTAATATAAAACTAAGTATTCCTTTAATAACGGAGTTTTTATTGTAATCCCTTTACTATGTTATTTTCTGTTAAAATACAAATTTTGACGCACTTGCGATCGTGTTCGTAGAGATAATGAAAAAAAATGCCCTTTTGTCTGGCGTGACGTTATCTTAGAATATCATTAAAAACAAATGCAAATTTTACAGCTAATTGATATTTGTTTATTCTTTTGTATTTATTTTACGGTTAGTTGTTGTTGTAGTAAAAGTTTTGAGGTAAGAGTGGAATTTTACAAATACTCTTAGACATGTAAATAGTAAAGAGAAGTTACCTATAGAAATAAGGCAAAACTGACCAAAACTAAAACTTGAACTTTGTAGCCCACTATCTCGTAATTGCAACTAAGGAAAGCTTTGAACTCTTTAATTTAGTTAATTTTGAATACTTCTCTTCAATAATATACCACAGAAAAAACTGCAGGTAAACTTTTAATTTTTCGGTCAGGGTGGACCTTTCTGTGGAAATGCCCATATTTCTCCTTACAGCGAAGTAAGTAATACATGTTCCTTGTAAATTTTAGCAGTCTATCTATAACGGTTCTAAAATTGGGTCGCATACATCAAATTGCATCAACTGCTGGGACACCCTTTAATTTCCAAATCCAAATTTTATAGTTGTTGTTGTTGTTTCTCGCAAATTCCAACCGTTTGTCTACAGCTGTTCGAAAGTATGGCTGTATACCTTAAAATAAATGAACTAATGGAACACCCTTTAATTTATAATTTTGAATATTTAACTGGTTAGTATAACGATCATAGTGATCGACATACTGACGAAATTTTAAGCGTTTGTGGTGATCGGTTCAAAAGATATGCTCATATAGGTTAATAAACGTCACCTATGGGCACACCCTTTAATTCTTAGATTAAGTTTTGTATTACAGTTTGCCATTGGGATCTATAATGGTATTTAGTTTTTCTTATTTTTAAAGTCCGGTTCATAATACACTTAAAAACATGTATAGAATATATATGGGGACATCCTGTAATTTTTAAACTTTGAACTGTTCTTCAAAAGGAAGCAATCTGTAAGCACCACATCTTTAATAAAGAAAAAATGATCAATATCGGTTTAGAAATGAATAAGTTTTGCGGGCACAAACATACAAAAGACGAATTCATAACCTTATTCTTCTTTTTAAGTCGATTAATAAAAATGTAAGACATTTTTCTGCAATAAATTTTTCCTTTTTTTTTCCTTAAAAAATGTAAAGATTATAAAAAATGAAACGGGCTTTGTTTATATCATGTATATATCTTACTTTACACATCGTGGTACGTATGGACCTCCTTAACAAAGTGGTGAATTTAGCGTAATTCGCCATTACTCAAGATAGATTTATAAGTTGTTATTCAAGCAAAAATATGATTCTTTAATATTAAATTCCTTTCAACAGAATGAGAATTTTTTAGATGTGCAATACACTTTATAAAAGCTTTAACTGCGAAAATATTACTCGTTTTTTAATGAGGGTATTTTATTAAGTTTAAAAGAATTTACGAAAGAGTTAACTGTCATATTGCACTTTCTTTTTTACATTATTGAAAAGGACACTCTCGCAAATTATTTTTGCAAATTTTTGAAAAACGCTTCCAAATTGTCCAGTTTGAAAATCAGTCACCACCGCATGTAAAGTGAAGCTAATCCACAAAAAATCCTTAAGATTTCAGATAACATCCAGAATAAATACAGCTTTTGTCGCGGTTTACATGCTGGTGTTATAATTGGACAGTTTTGAAATATTTTTAAAAAATTTATTTTTTTCTCTAATTTTTTTTATGTCTTGCTTAAATAAAAAATACTGCTTAAAATATGGGATATATGAAATAAAATTGTTGTGTATTAAAACAAAAATTTATTTAAATTATTAAATAATTTCCAATTTGCTTTATTCTTAAGATTTATTTTAGAAACAAATGGCTCATGTTTTCTAATTTAAAAAAAAAAATATTAAAATAAATTGTTTGTAATAAAACTTTATAATTACTTAAAAACAACAACAACAACAAATGCAAAAACAAGTTTTACAATTTTTTTTCCATATTAATCCCTAAAGGATTTTCCAAAAAACACACTCCACCCTAACCACTACAAAGAAAATATTATTATATTTAGAATCCAAACGAGACACAAAAGAAAGTTATAAATATTAGAGATAGGATTTTATTTCTAATAAAACAAATAATGCCGCGGGCTTAAACAAAAAATGCCTAACAAAATCACTTTCTAAAAATGACGTCGTACTCTCTTTATAATTCGCAATTATCTTTAAATCTTTATAGACTTGTGTTAGTTGTTGGTTGTTTTGTATATTGATGGCAGTTAAAATTGTTTCAATAATCGACAAGGGAAAGGAGATTCCTCCCACACAGGAATTATTGAACAACCAACACTGCCACCCAGTGAGTAATTTACAACAATTTTTCGGTTATTTTTCAATACAGCGATGTAAAAACGTTTGGTTTGTTGCTTAGCAACAGCATTTGATATAGTGTGATATAAAGTGTCTTTTTTTACGAGGGCAGGCTAAGCAGTTAGTTACTACAAAAGACAAAATATTTTGAAACTACTATCGAATTGATCCTATGTCTGTCGGTAAGATTAATTTCTGAAGAAACTTCAGAGTGTACAGACGACAGCTTCAAAATGACAAAGTTTTAACCAGGGTAAAAGTAATCATGAGTAAAACCCGGGAAGTGTAAATATCGATGAAATATGGCTTATATCGTTTTTGGCAAGCTTGAATGCAAAATTACACTCGGTCATAGTACAGTCCCAAAGCTATCGCCAGGCGGAACCAAGAGCGAGACTCATCCTAGAGTTTAGTAAGAATTTAGGTCTTAAAGCTTTTACAGTTAAATCTTTTCATTCTTTCCACACTTTGTTACTTTTATAGCGCATTTCTTGTGCTTGTCAACGAAAGAGGAAAGGCGTATGGAAGGGTTACACAGTTTTAAAAACTTACAATTGTATTATTTGGTCGTTTGTAGAAATCTAAACAATAAAAGCATGAATTTTTTTTAACAAAATTTAACGGTGTGGACACGAGTGAAAGACACAAAAATTCTGTCTGAACGGGACGTAAAGTATCTATGCTGCCTACACACACACAAAACCGATTTATAAAAAATAAATCTGAAACAAGCTTACCAGATCTTTCGATATTAATAAAATTTTGACGTTTTTACTCGCCTATAACCAGAAAACGCAGTTGTAAACCTTATGGCCGTATTTAACAAAATATCAAACAGAGAGGTTGCGTGTACGTAAAAGTAAAGTAATTGGTATTTACCAGTGTCGTCAACACAAATATACAGAGCTTAATTAATCAAGAGATTAAAGAAAATAACTTTTGGCATATTTTACTTTGCCCATTAAACAATGCAATGATTAAATAATATTAATTAATTGTTAGCAATTGTGACGGGAACATTTAATAATAAAGTTAAGCCTTACTGAAAATTAATAATTTATTTGTAGTAATAGTTCGAGTCAAATACAATTTAAAAATTGTTTCTTATTATTGAAATATTAAATAAAACGGACTTAAACTGGACTTGGAAATTATTCGTTTATTTTTAATATTATTTTTTTTTTAGAATAAGGAAACTGTTCTTGCATTAAATACAATTTTTAAGAAAGTCAATTGTACCCTTTAGAATAAAAAGGGCTATGTTAGAATGTGAAGCGATAAATTAGTCTCTTAAGCATGAAGGTACTTGTGCTTCAAAGGCAAGATAATTCAGGAAGTCGGCAGTTTAAATAAAGTTCCTTAATATATTTTACATCACGTACGTGGTCAGCCGCCTCATATAGAAGTTTTTTCGAATCCTGAAAAAACTGAAAATGTTCTATTGTTCCAGTCCTTTTTCCTTAAACTTGTTCATACATCTTTATAAAGAAACACGTTAACCATGATTAATAGAAATATTTACAAAAGTTGTTTTAAATAATTTTTAATTGTCTTAAAGTTTAACATAATTATTAACATAATTTTTCTTATCTATAACAACATAATACAACAACAACAGCAAAGAATAACTTATCTAATCACCCACGTAGTTTCTTTTGTCATTGGCATTGAATTCTAAGGCAGTTAAAAAGCTACTTGATGCAATAAAAATGATAAGTCATTTTTATGAGACACTTAAGCCTAAATATTTCGCATTTGTGTGGCCATTTACAATTTTTGCTTACGAACATACAAAACAGTTTTCCATAACGGCACTAACACACCAATATAAAAATACATTGCTTCACAGACAAACACACACACTCGTTTGTTTAATACGCAAATATATATACAAACATAAACACATACACACAAATAGCAAAGATTGACTTATTGTCACAAATCTTATGCTGAAAATAAACATTTTTGTGTAAATACACAGTAAAAGCTCCTTAACCGGACGAACAAATTTTTTTTAAATTGTAATCATAAAGTGAACGGGGGGCCTTTCTAAGCAGCAGTCGACCTTAATTTTTATTTTAATTAATGACGAAGTACTTGTTCTGTTTATAAAATTGTAAGAACTACAATTTTTTTCCCTGAAGTCTTAATTTCATAGTGGACTTTCAGATCCAATTTTCATAATTTCATCGATTTTTTCGTAAATTGTTTTTTCATGATATATTTTTGAAATTAAGTTTTTATTTGTCAAAATCTAGATTTGTTGATCGACTTTTTGTATTTGAAAATCATCTCTAAGAGTTCGATCTATCATAATGATCCGTGACATGCCTAAGACCGTGGTAAAAACCCATTTTAAACCACTCATTTAAATCGAAGTGAACTGCTCACTTCGCAGCTTTTGTGAATAGTAGTCTGATAGTTATTTACCGCCGGAATTTTGGGACCGAATGATCAACATATGGTGTCTCATATTAATATTTTTAAAATGTTCGATCTAAATGACAATCATAAATTCATTATTTTTAATGGTAATTACGAGTATAAAAATCTTGTTAGTTTCTTTATACTTGGTAATTAAAACTGATGTTTATAAACAAATATAAAAATTTTTTGGAGCTTCCACTGTGTTTGATTGACTAAGGGATAGAGAGAGAGTGATAGAGAAAGGAAGAGAAAGCAAAATGTATAGAATCTGTCTTAGTGGCAAGGTTGTCAGATACTTTTTGGCGAAATTCACCAAAATCGCACAAAACGACTTTTTGATTTATTTCCTGGTATTTATATATTTTTCTTTAAATAAAAGTTAGAAATACTTTGAATTGTGTGTGTGATCTTCGTCTAACCAAAATAAATATTGATATGAATACTCCTCGTATTCTTATTTGCAATGTTAGTTGGTTAAATAGATGATGTTTACAATGTAAACAACCTAAGGTAGATAGATGCGAAGAATGCTGATGAAGGATGTAGCGATGTAGTTAATGCTACATTACATTCTGCTGATGTCTAATTTTTCTTGTTTTCTTTGGAAAACGTCCGCATATATTTGTAAAATAATTTTTCTTTCCAAAAAAAAAAAAAAAAAGATTTTTAGAAATGAAAAAATTAAATGAATGAAAATTTTCAATATGAAAAATTTATTATTCGGAATCTTTTAAATTTAATTACTTTACTTTATTCGTGCTTGATTCCTTCAAATATAAATATTTCATGATATTCTCATGAAATATTTATTATTTTATACTAAACTACAAAATGAAATGTATTACTGCGGGGAAAGCATATCCATATGGCCATTTCACTACTGCTCAAATAGCTCATCAGTGGATTTTACCCAAATTTTGTATAGAAAAACAGAAAGTCTTATATCAAAAGCCAAATTGATTAAATGAGAACTCCATTGAATCAATAAGACAGAAGACAATAACAACTCAAAAATGTTCTACACAAAAACACAGCAAACATTTAGTAACTATTTTTATTTTTTCTTTCAATGGGATCCCTTATGTAGAGAAATGAAAGAAAAAATAAAAATAGTTACTAAATGTTTGCTGTGTTTTTGTGTAGAGCATTTTTGAGTTGTTATTGTCTTCTGTCTTATTGATTCAATGGAGTTCTCATTTAATCAATTTGGCTTTTGATATAAGACTTTCTGTTTTTCTATACAAAATTTGGGTAAAATCCTCTGATGAGCTATTTGAGCAGTAGTGAAATGGCCATATGGATATGCTTTCCCCGCAGTAATACATTTCATTTTGTAGTTTAGTATAAAATAATAAATATTTCATGAGAATATCATGAAATATTTATATTTGAAGGAATCAAGCACGAATAAAGTAAAGTAAGAAAATTTTCAATTTTATAATGCTCCACACTTAATTTACAAGACATTCATCAGCGTCCTCTTTCTTGGAATACATTGTATGCGAATTTAATTTTTTAAGCATTTCTTGAAAAGGTATAAGAGAATTGCACCATGTGTTATCTGCATTAAAAGAATTTTTTTAAAACGAAAAAAAAGCATCAAGAAGTTTATAATGTATTCTATTTTGGAGATGAGTCTTAGTAGAATTGATTATCGAAAATACTCTTTCAACCCAGGCATTAGTAGTTGAAAGCATATAAAATACGGCCAGAACAAGTTACTGAAAATGGTACGTACCTGCATTATCCTTCTAACTCTAAGCCTTCTGCCAATTTTTATGAAAATTAGTGGGAATATCAACGTTAAACTAATCTTTCTAATTACCAAAAAACATTTTTTTTCTATTAAGTTTCATAAACGTCTGACGGTGTATTGGGTCTCATAACAATTTTTAATTAATTATTAGATAACAACGAATTTTGTTTTTTTTATATCTACATTTATGAAGACAAATTAAATATTTATCAAGACATGTAAAATCGCCAAGAAAATCGCAATGTCGCCAAATCAAAATATAGGTCGCAAAATGTGTTTGAAAATCGTCACGTTTGGCGATAAATCGTCATATTTGACATCCCTGTTTAGTGGGAAGATTTTGGCGGAT